>OY728123.1:2093704773-2094954773 GCA_963277665.1 Viscum album | reverse complement strand
TTAAGAATGTATATATTATATTACAGTTCCAAAACAAATGTAATTTTATAAATTCCATACATAAACATTATATCCAATATTATAACAATCAATGTACAGTGGTGAAGGAAAAAAATGACAGTGCTTCCTTGAGATGGTAAGACTTGCATACACGTGAGAATTTATTTCTCTTTCATAGGATGGAAAAGAGATGGAATATAGTTATTTATTATTATGGATTTAATATTTTAGTATTTTTTTAACATCTTATATTGTAGTAATGAAAATTGAAAGATTCAATAATGTTATTTTTCTATTATTTTATTTACTTACTTTAATCTTCTTTTTAAAGGGGTGTAAGGTAGGTCTATATGAATTTGAAGAATCTATATAAAATATATAATGTTTTATAAAATATAGTATTACTAGATTTTTCCTAACTATAATCATCAATGTGGAGTGAACAATTGATAGAATATTGTGTCCTTATCATGTTTAGGGAAAACTCATTCTAGAAATTTATAAAAAGATTACATAATATATATCATAATAATATCTAGTGGCACAAAGACAACCCAAATTCCAATAAAACATGTGATATAGTTAAAATAAACACTACCATTCAATTTTGGGAATCTCTTCGGTAAAGTGTATGGATTATCTTCTAGTTAAACCAAATTAAAACAATTTTAACATTAATTACGAAAATGTTTCTTATTTTCAATGAATAAATAATTATGTGAACAAATATAAGTTTGAACATATAACCATATTTTCCTATAATAATTCCATTTTTTAAATAAAATTTACCATATTTAATTTCAATAGGTCATATTAATTAATTTGAAAATAAGAACATACAATCCTTGGAAATCGTTTTTTAGGAAAATACATGATTTATGTTTAAATTTAATTTTTCCTTATAATAATGTAATAAATAGATTACCATTAAATTTATTTTTTAAATAATAAATTAATTTTGGTAAATATAATTCTATGTAATGATAAAAATTCATGGAATCATCCAACATTTTCATTAAAAAATATGATTCGAAAATTATTTTTAATATGTCTAAAATGTAACTTTTCTTCATAAAAGACATGTCTGGGTTATAAAATTTATTTTATTGTTTTATGATGAATTATATAACAGTTTAATATATAAATATCCACAATAACGTATCAATGGGATCTATTCATGTTTTTGGTTGTTTTTAACCATTCTCTCATAAGATTAACCCATCATAAACACGTTTCGAATTTAAATGTTGTAATTATTTTCCACTTTTTTAATATTAATTATGAAAGAAAATTAATTTTACCACATTAAATAATATTAATTATGATGATATAAAATATTTAATTCATTTTTCTATATTCAATTCTAAAAAATGGTATAAATCAATTTTAAAAAAATACTAGTAAAACATTATAAAATTCGTTTTTCTAAAAAATGTATTTTTCTAGGAAGAGATGATTTTACATTAACATAATAACTAGTAATTTGTATTATATGAATATCAATTCATATATATGTATATTTATAATTTATTGTTTTTTAATCATACATTATTAGGGTATATTTACCTTAATTAAGATTGAAAAAGATTGTGTACTTAAAAACTGTATTAAAAAAATTGTTTTAAGAATAAAATATATTTTTATAAAAAGTTTGAAACATCCATATTAAAACAAAACTAAACAAAAATTAAAAATAAAATTTATCATATTTCACATAAATACCCAATATAAAATTTTATCATTCTTTAAATTAAAATATTTAACTAATGGAACTCAGTAGTTTAGAAATATTTATATTTTTTACTATTTCAAAAATATAAATCCTTTTGAAAAAACACCCAAAGATCACTCTTTTTTAAAATGTAAAATTATAAATCCAAAAATTATTTTTCAATTTATAAAATAATATTTCTAAATTTTTTAGAAATGAAACATAATATTTGATAAAAAAAATGAAATAAAAACCATTTTTATAGTAAACATAGTTTTGAAGAATAAAATGATGTTAATTATAATTGAGTTATTATTTATTAATAATTTATTATTAAGATTTTATTGATTTGGGCCATTATATATATTTGAAAAGTTATATAATATTTTTCAAACCAATAATTTTAAATGAATGGTTATAATGGTTATATTTAAATAATTTTTTTAGGTTCATTTGAACTCGGTGTTCCATTTTTTGAATGCCATCAACCAATGTTTTATTTTAATATATCATTTTATTAAATTATTTTATGAATTTTAGAATTTATTTTATTTTCTTATCAATTAATTTTTTTTCATCATATGATTATTATTATTATTGAGTTATATTTTTTCTATTTTTCAAAATTATTTTATAGACAACCGGTAAACAACACCAAATAGAGGAATATATTTTTATTTCAATTAATACTATAAATATCTTTCCCCTAAACAAATTTATATGGATGTACTCGTGGTTTTCTCTAATGATTTTTCACTAAATTATTTCATTTTTATAAATTTTTATCAATATTGTTTTTACTAATATGAGGGAAATTCATATGATGAAAATAAAAAAATTATTTTAAATAATCAAAAAATTTTGGAAATGTAATGGAATTATAAATAATAATGTTTAATTGAAAGGAATAAAATATATGGTGTATCCTAGAATATGTCATGGATTATCCTCTCTACAGTAGATAAAAATATTTTCTCATTATTAATTCTACCAATGCATGATCTATGACAAAAAAGTAATTTCATTTAGATAAAATGATTATGGTTTAATAAAATAACCTTAGATACTAATATCCATTCTGGAAATTCTAGATAGGGTACTCATTTATCAATGTGGAAAAATATATAGTTGATCACTCAAACTACATAGTATCATTGATCAAGAATGTATAAATAAAAATATTGAGAATCATATTCTAACTCCAAATTAAATTGAATTAAAATACCACTATAATTATTTAAATCCTTTTAAATAGAGGTGTTTCATTAACAGAATAAAAGTAATAGAAAATCTCAATGATATTATAAATGATAATCAAACATCAAAAAAAATTTAATGATCATTTTTTATACTAAATTACAATAATAAATCGATATACTTAAGCATAAATTATATTAACTTAGAGAATCCACTTGTTTTAGCTATTGAGAGACTTATAAAATCTAGATCAATGAGAGGGATAATCCTCCAATCATCTTCTAAATTAGAGGAAGAAAAAATAATTTCTCTACCTAATACACTCTATAAAATGAATATTTCTGCAACTCATGTATCCTCTATCCCTTTTACGATTTTATATTCCATTGTCCAAAATAAATTCATAAATTTAATAATTTGACATCAAAAATATTATAACAATGATATAGTCTAGGTAAAACCACATTCTATTTCATTCATCTGCCTTTTTGGCGATTATAAGTAGAAAATATTATTTACAAAAAAATGATCTATTAATGTTTATGTGCATCTGGCTCTATTTTCACATGAAATAATACATTAAAATCATCAAACTATACTTCTTGAATATTCAAATTCATCTATTATTTTTTGTAGTTGGAGAATTTTGTTTCATCATACTCATAAATACTATATACCATTATTGACATGTTTATTTTTATACATTCCCTCAATTTAATTAACCATGTATATTTCAACCAAATATATCAATAGGGGAACCATAGTTTAAATTTACCATTCATTAATCAATGATCATAAACTTTAGACTAATAAATCAGTTCATTTAAAACCATTAGATCCCATAAATGAGTTTCATTATCATCATTTTACAACATTAAACTATTTTAATAGCTTATTATAATCATGTAGTCATATTAAACAAACTGGAATGGTATTTACCTTCATTACTATAAAATGAATACTTGTATTAATTTAACACCTTGTACAAAAAATGTTTACCATGTGGTTATAAAACCTCTACCAATATCAATAAAAATCCTTGGTCTGCTTAATAGACTCAATTTCCTTAAACCATAAGAAACATGCAAACAAATACTCAATCTAGGGATCAAAAAATTAATATTAAAAATTTAAAAATCATGTAGTTGTGTACATCAAATGGAAATCTATTAAGTAAATTTACTCTGTAGCTAGTGAAATTAAATATCCATGGTCTCATGTTTATTTAACATGTTTATTAGGAAAAGTATTCATTTATACATCATCAAGAAAGGGTGACCAAACATGATGATGGTTCCTCATTTATTCCATCGACCAAAATGTTGGAACTGGGTTCTTCACAATCTCCTCTAATTCAACTCTGGTCAAATTATATGATGAAAGATCATCTTAAATAATTTACTGTATTCAAAACTATAATCTTAATCTAATTTGATCAAAATATTTGACTTCATTATTCAAATATTCTTTTTGTGGTGTCAGGCAAGAAGTCCTTCGTCATTATTTTTAAAAGTCCCCATATTCTGTTCTAGGATGGATCCATTGGCTCAGTTCAACTAATTCTTAATTTACAACATGTAAAAATTTCAAGGTATCTTTTATATTTCAAATTTTTTTTATAACTTATTGTCCATTATTATCATCTATATATTTGTTTAAAATGAATATACTACCACAAGATTGATTTTCCTCAATGAAAATTAGTGAAAGCAAGGAGTGTGTGTTCAGTCCTTGAGAGAATAATGGTTTTTGAATAAAAAACTATAGAAGGTTTGGATATACATTTATGGTAATTTCAATGAAAATTCATATAACATGAGATCCATGAGTAATGTTAGGTTGAGGAAGTTCCACATAGTCACTTATCCCATCTATAGTAATTTTATTTCGTTCTGGAAAACCGGGTACTCATGTATGTGGTCACCTGGGAAAATCACACATTGTCACATGGGATGAATCATATGATAATGTTTGTATCCTTTCTCATTGAGATTCTATTTTTAGTGGTCCAAAATGTCTTTTGATTGTTTCTAATTTCATGTACCTCTTTATTTCACTAAAACTACCACACAACATTCATGTCATGTGTACATCATTCATAAGGTATCCAAGCATGGTAACTATAGAATTATTGGTTGAGTGTTTCTTTATAATTATGTAATATAGTAGTGAGATTTTATCCATTAAAATTACGAAATATAAAATTAAAATATATTTAATCAATTTATTATTTTTTTGGATTGAAAAATATACTTTAACAACATAATTTATTATTAAGTGAATTTGAATGGTAATGAAATAAATTATAAAAAATATAACAAAAATCTTTTCAAAATATATTCTAAAATTATAATCTCACAAAATTCATTCTAAGGGGATATTTTTCTTCAAAGTCAAATGAAAAATAATAATGTAGAACAATTCAAAAATTAAGCATAGAGATATATAATTATTAATCAAAAATTCAATGAAAAAAAAATTCCAATTCAATATACTGAAAATAAAAAAACATCAATTCATTGTCAATTTAACACTAAATGTTCCCATGATTAACATTGAATATTTGAAAAATTATAAAAAAAAGATTCTATATTATAAAATAATATATATAACTAGCTCGTGGAAGAATTTTATGCCTATATAATTTTCGGATATGTTATTTTACATCATACATATATTATCCCTTGATACATTCCTTGGGAAATGACCATGATATGGGATATTATGTTATGATGGGTTATAAGAATCCTTATAATGAGGACAACATATAGGACGGTCATCCATTTTCAACGTGATAGGTGGATTATGATTTATGTTTATAGTTGAAATATTTTATCATGGGGGAAATGTGGAAGAACCCAATATGAGTTTATTGAAAAAAATTGGGTTTTACATTTCGGTTAACACGTGTATTGGGTAGAGTTGGGGATACTCTATGGTATAGTCAAATATATTTGACAATGGATTGAATGTTATTTTGAAAATTTTTTTCTTTGTATGGTGAGTTATCTAAGAATAAATTTAGGAAATAAATGGATCATGATATTATGGATTTTATTGGAATTTTTCCACTAACAGGGATTAATTGGTGTAATTTTTGAAAAGTGTGATAGTGTATAATAGTGATGGGAATTTTTAAAACTCCATAGGGTCTATAGGCTAGACCATATGGATAATTAATCAATGTAATTCAATGATAATATTGATTTTGGATCCAATGTGATTGTGAAATTATATTAGTCTGGGTGGAGCCATAAAAAATTAGACTTGAGTGTCTTGAGATGTTTGGAATGGTCATGAATGTTGAGATAGATCCATCAGGATTAGATTTATTTTTTTTACTATCGGCAGAGCATGAAAGTGGGTGTCTTGTGTGTAATAGTATCATTGGACCATTGAGTACGTCTCATGATATAGATATATATGGGGAATATGAATATGGACCATCAATATTTGAATTCATCTGATGGGGGATAGTTGGAAATATCATTCCCCATGACTAATAATTGGAAATTAACTATGGTGGGAAGTAAATTATAGATTTTATAATCACATGATACAAATTTTTAGATATTATATGTGAATATTGGGTGTGACATATATGTGGGACACAATAAGGGTTGTGATGGTTTTGTGACGATTCATTTATGAATGAAACCAGGTTGTGTTTAGGGAATGGAAAATTCCTAGATGTGGGTATTTATAAATGAATAATATAGAAATGTTGTATATTTCATAACCTATAAGAACAATATATTATAATTTGTTCAAATAGTGTATTATGTAAGAATATTGGGTAATGGGATAAAATATTTATTCGGAACATATAATTTCAGTACTCATGGGAAGAATATAGAAATGTTCAATATGGAATGAACATGTGTTTTGGATATAGTTTTTTGGAGTGAGATAATGAATTTTAATGAGATTGCTATGGAGTATCTTGGCTGTGATTATAATAGGGATATAATATGATATATAATAATGATTTTAACTAGTGATTTATATCATTTATGATCTGATAATTCACAAATTTCACTATGAGTATGTTATCATTGCGGAGTTTAGGATATGATTATCATCACGATGCCTTTGATTGATAATTATTAGGAATGGTCAGTGTAATAGAATATGGTCTTTTTCATTCATGCATGATTGAGAATTTTGGATTTTTAAATATTGACAGGATATTATTCATGAAATAATTGACATTATAGAGATACTTATAAAGGGTCTCATAGGTTTCTATGATACAGATCAATTTTTCAAAAAATATAGGATATAGTCTTAAGCAATAAGATACACTCAATTCGGATTGGGCACTAAGGATTGATTATCGATATTATGCAAAGAGGACTCATGAGGATACATCTCTATCAAGAGTATATTTATGGAAGGATTGTTTAAAGGACCCAAATAATTTTAAATAATATAAATCATATAAAATTAGAAATTTTTCTATATGGAATTGATGTATCATGAATTATTATATAGAAATATATCCTGGATGTTGTAATATAAATAGATATCTTTTTGTTGTTTTTAGATGATATAGAAGTGTTTTATTTTATCAGGTGTGTGTGGGAGTTGGTTTGAGTGGTCCTTGGTGTGAGTTTTTGATTAAAAATTGCTCTTTATTGGGTGGAATCTAAGAGTAATACTTGGATGAGTGCCCCATCGTTGGATCATGTCATGGCCAGAGGGGAACCATGGGATTGGGGTAATGATTCATGTTGTGTGTAGTTTGTGTCATGACATGGTGTATTTTGTATGGGGTGATTCATTAAGAAAATTTCCGTTATGTACGATCATTCTATAGAGTGGGGTTCACAATGTGAAATTTCATTATGTGTATATTTTATCCATGGAATATACACATACATATTGGGTATATAGACTCATTTTTATTTCTATTAGGGTATTTAATCTATGTTATTTAGCAATATTGTAACCCATTTGGTGGAACTGTGAGGAGGGTCATGGTGTTCTATATGGTTGATGGCTATCCTATGATGATCGACTATAGGAAAGGTTTACACTATGGGGTAGAAGGACACACCATATTTGAAAAATATTGTCTCTATAAAATACCAATTAATGATTTATCCCATAAGATTACACAGAATAAAACTTTTAAGGTCGATATTTATAGTGACTTTGTGTAATTAGGTACAATATGTAAAAACATAAAATAGGGGTAAATATCCAATATTGAAAAATTCATTAACATCTCATATTGTTCAATCGTACATAAAACTCCATGGTATAACTTTGAGACATAAATAATAAAGGGGTGATCTATAAATCCTAGTATGGGATTAAGAAAATCTGAACCTAAGTAATTAAATAGTTGTTTGAAAGAGGCATATAAAAGGGGTATAAAAGGTGTTAGAATAATAAAAAATAACAATGTGGTCTCATATAGTCTAAAAACATGAAGGCAACATGGGAATGTGGTAACAACAATAAATAAAACTCCGTTAGAATATTAATAGTTAAACACCAATAAAATATAACACAATGTGCTTATTAAAACCTCATTCACACCAGAAATGTCATCTCATGTGAAAAATACATTACCCACTACATTGGGTCACTATCTGGGGGCATCCATCATAATCATGTCATGTATATGCAAAAGTGTTCCACATAGATCACAAAACATATGAAAATATATCATAAAATTTAATCCCACATTGGTGGAGTGTCAATTTCATATGATTAAGAAACCAATAAAATAATAATAAGTGAATAACATTAATACCCTTGATAGGAAATGGGTTCAGGTATTCAATCTACAATTTTTTTTGATGGAAAAATCAGACTAAAATGGTGATAGCATAATGAGGGAAAATAAATGTCCATGAGAGGAATTAATGATAATAAAATGGGTATATATTCATTTGTAGATCATAAGGGAAGTAATGGGGATATGGAAGAACATATCCCACCATTTTTAATATGAGAAAAAAGTTATCATTTAATGAAGATTATTGAATATAGAGGATAAGGATAGGATCCCTTACCTTGAGAGGGTGACTCCAAAAAGAGGAGAGGAGAATCATGAAATATTGGAGGAACATTTGGAGGACTCTAGATAGGGGAGGGAAGATTTAGTATGTGATTGAAGGTTTTATATCAAAGGTTAATGGGATATTGTTTGGGTTTACATATGAAAATAATGTGGAGTTCTTAATTATATCCTAGAACATGGTTTTGGAATCATTATATTTATTTAATCAAAACAAAAAACCAAATTATGGCTTTTTCACATTTCCTATATTAAATGTTTTTTCCAATTTTCATATATATTCAAGGGAAAAATATATTAAAATAAAATCCATGGTCTTGTGTTAGTGAGTCAAGCTCTTAAAGAAATGATTTTAAAATCGAACAATACAATATATATTTTTTAGTATTCTTAAAGGATTTATTAAATTAATTAGATATCCTAAAAACACATTATTTGAAAGGTTTAACATATAATTCCTCGTTCATAATATTTATAGAATTAATTACATCAATTTTGCATTATTATGATGTCATAATACACAATGAATATTTATAACATATTAAATTTTTACTGAAAAATCAAATATCTCAAAAAAATTAGGAAATACTAACTATTGGATAAATCTAATGTTTTGATTCCTAAATTAAAATTTATTTTTTTAATGACCCGAAATTTTGAATAAATCTTATTTCTTAATTTTATGTGTTATTTTATTTTATTTTTATACTCAACAAAAATGTTTCATTTGATAACATGAGTATAATTAAAATGAGACTGTTGGGTTTTGACTATTATTTGACCATTGGTCAATATGACTGCTGGAAACTAAATGTTTTGATTACTATCTGTAAATACAAGAAATCTTGGTTAATTAATATAGAAAGAAGATTTGATGGCCTCACCCAGTAGTCTTGGACTGATCGAAGCCCATCTAACAGAACTTGGGAAGGAGGTAGCACCACTGGGCTTTTCTCTGGACCAAACCCAAGCTGAACTTCATCGTGTGAAGCTAGAACGGGATCGCCTTCGCGAGAAGTTCAAACTAATAGAAACCACGACTCGTGCGATGTTGGCCGAGCCTCCCTCGGATTCTCTCACCTTAGCACACCTTACACTTAGGACCTATGCTGGTGTGACAAGGGGCTATGTAAGGAGACCGTAATTGCCTTGTGTAATCCTTTGTTTTAAATAAAAATTTGGATTTCTTCTTATGATGAAGTTTATGAATTTTCAAATGTCCAGATAAATATAGTATGCATATTTTTGATAATTTTTAGAGAAAGGATGTTTTAAAAATGATTATGTAAACCTTAAATAAATAAAAATGTGTAATGATTTTCCAAAAATGCTCTTCTACAATTATGTTCACTATGAAATTTCGAGTCTAATAAGATCAACTTGATTTTTGATGAATAGTAAATTATGAATAGTGATTTTATGCTTAGGATTAGTAATGTGACCAAATGGATTAGTAATCTCACTTAAAGAAAGTATTAATATAATCTAGGCACCTTGATTAAGTAATGTGATTCAATAAAATGGTTAAACAACGGTTTCATAAATTATTATTCAAGTATTAGTTTTTCGAGTGAATAGTGTTTTTTTAATTAAAAATTTAATTAAAAATATTTAGAAAATTATTTTTATAAAACGGATTTCATTTTTGAACTCAGAGCACCGATATTATGCTATGGTAATTTTTGGGGTTTTTTCTGAAAAAATGAATTTTCGGTGAATAGTGTTTTTATTTAAAAATTAAATTAAAAATATTTAGAAAATTATTTTTATAAAAGGGAGTTCATATTTTTAATCAGAGCGTTGATATTTGGTTAACGTGAAATTTTGGGATTATTCTGAGAAAGTTGAATTTTCGATGAATAGTGAAAATAAAGTTTTTAAGTTGCATGTGTCTAATGACATCATTAAATGATGTATTAAGTATATATTCAATATGGTCGAATTGTGAATAGTAAGATAAGGTATGAGGTGTACCAAGTGTCCAATACCATGGGAAAATACCATGGGCAAGCCCATGGTTTTGCCAAAACCACTAATGACGTGTCCCCTGGCCATTAATGCCTTGTCCCCTCATTTTCCCTATAAATACCCACCCATTCATCCTTTGGATTTCTCTCACAACTCTCCCCCAACGAAGTTCTGGTCTCTTTACCTCCCAAGGAGTCCTCCCAAGGTTCCCCCAAGCCCTCAATGTCCAAAACGCTGAGTGTCAAGAGTCGCGTTTTAAGGTAAGGGATCCGACCTCTCTCGTTCATTTCAAGTAATCTATTTTATGTCATTCCTTTTATGATACATGTTCTTATGTTGGAGGATGTTTTTATACTCCTCTTACTACCCTCTTTATGTTCATATAATGAGAGATCCCCTCTTACTCTCATTATTTCGTTTTATGAAGTTTTATGTGGCGCCGTTAGGCTGCCGAAATTTTTTTAATGGACTCTTTCTCCCGTCTCATTTTTCAAGATCTATTTTCATGTAAAGTATTTCAAATTCCTTTTTATTATATTTGGGTATGATCTCTAAATTTATCATACTGATCTTTTATGATCATATGATGAGAGACCCTATTTTATCTCTTCAATTCAGTATTTTGAAGTTTTAAGTGGCGTCGTTAGGCTACCAAATTTTTAAGTGGTTCTTCACCCTTCTCGTTTTGAAGTTCTACTTTAATGTCAATTATTTCAAGTTACTTTTTTGTTATGTTGGGGTATGGTCTCTATATCTATCATACTTGACTCTTATGTTCATATGATGAGAGACCCCATTTGATCTCTTCAATTCAGTATTTTGAAGTTTTAAGTGGCGCCGTTAGGCTGCCGAATTTTTAGGGGATTCTTTCACCCTTCTCATTCTTTTCAAAGTTCTACTTTCATGTCAAGTCTTTCAAGTTCCTTTTTAATTATGTTGGTGAATTATCTCTATATCTATCATACTGAACTCTTATGTTCACATGATGAGAGACCCTATTTGATCTTTTCAAATCATTGTGTTTGAAGTTTAAGTAACGTCGTTAGGCTGCCGAACTTTCATAAGAGAAATCTAATTTTTGTCTTTCTTCCATGCTTTTTCATTTCAAATGGTATGTCCTTGAAATTTCATTACCATGATCATGTATCCTTCTTATTTTGTCCATCTACTGTTTTATGGGTCATTTATGAATGTTTTACCCATTTTCCCTCTCTTTTTAATGTCTTCTAAAACCTCGTAACATAGCTGTTATGCTGTAGAATTTCCATCTCAAAATGTCTCTCTCTTTTTTTAAAGTTCTTTTATATTATTAAGTGAATACTCAAAGCTCTTTCTTCTAAAGGGTTATTCACATATATACCAAAATGTTCTATTTTAAATTATGGGATTTACAAACATGAGACCCACCTTCCTTTTCTGTGGGTTTTAAAGTGATGTAATGATCATGTCTTTAAAGCAGTTTTTAAAACGTTATGATTACGAAATGAAATCCATTTATTTTGTGCTACATGGGTTCATTATGAAATGTTTGATGATGATATATGTGGCTCACATGATAATAAAGGCAAATTTAAGGGTGCGCCCTGATAGCACTCCAATGCATTGGGTAAAGACTTAATCTCTAGAGATGACCATTTTTAACGACGCCTTGGTGAATAACCTTTGTAATTTTTAATGACACCTTGGGGATGTACCTTGGTGAAACAAAACGATTGTCAATATTAAATGTTGCAGCCACATCTTCAAGTTATGAAAAATGTTATTTTTATTATGAAATGCCTCATTATTTCTTTCTGATGCCTTAAAGTTCTTTTCATGTCCTTATTGAAGTATCTCAAGTTCACATGTAAAATGTTCATCTTGTTTCCCTTACTGGGCCTTTTTCTCACCCTTTCTTTTGATGTATGTCCCCAGGTTATGAGATGCAGTAATGAACCTAGGATGAACATAAGAAGAAGCCTTTAATGTGTT
Source organism: Viscum album (assembly GCA_963277665.1). Taxonomy (NCBI): domain Eukaryota; kingdom Viridiplantae; phylum Streptophyta; class Magnoliopsida; order Santalales; family Viscaceae; genus Viscum; species Viscum album. Next base: position 2,094,941,895 of record OY728123.1, on the reverse strand, counting down.
TAAGAGGAATGTTTTATGTTGTTTTCCTGTATTATGTTCCTAGTTTCCAAGACACTAAAAATTAAAGATCCTCAGTTTTGTGTAATGTAATGAAAGTTTATGTTATAAAAAGGCGGGATGCTATAGTTGGTATCAAAGGTTGGTTTAGTTATTTGTGGAAATTAGGATATAAAACCACTAGGAAGAACCCTATATAAATGTTAAAAAATAGGAAATCTTCCTGGTATTTTGGTGAGTATTGAGTAAGGGGTTTCCAAGCAAATACATCCATGTCTGGATACGAGCAGGTAGAGGTGGCTCTGGCACAGACGTACATAGGGGTAAAACCCGAAAACACTGCGTTGAGCTGGACTCGAACGGGAACTGGTACACGACAACGGGCCTTGCTGCACTCTTGGTTACAACACTCCCGAGGGATATGCTTTGGTAAATTCATAAGCTTAGTATGAACCATTGTTAAAGGAACAAAGATAAAATAAAATAAAGATTCACATAAGAATATATGATCATGGATAACCTAGATGGGAACCTAGGGGATCACAAGTTAGGGTATACTTTTCTTCTACAAGTTATCCTTATATGCTTTCAGTTCCTTTTAATGATTATTGGCTAAGTACTTAAGCCCCTAATTATGATTTCTCTTCATAGTTAATGTTGGGAAATGGAAGAACATGTCCAAACAACCAATGTGATAGGAAATGCGACAATTGTTGTATTAATATGACAGGGATGATTATGGGATTAAAATATGATTATTATTTTGGAAGATTTTCACTATTTTGGGGACCCTATATGATCGAGGTAAATAGATTACTAAGGTATTTTCATTGAAGAGTAGGGTTGACTTATATTTTGAAGAATAGATGGATTTAATGTTGAATTATAGTAATTTAGGATACTTATGGAAATTATTAACCTATCTTGGGGTAAATATGTTTAGGTTAGTTACTTTTTTTATAAGATGTTACGAGTGGTTGATGTTGTTTGGAGATGAATGATAAAGTTTACCTTGGAAGACTATGTTATCAAATCCTTCTTGTATTTGGGTTTCAATCTTAGTTTGGATTAATTTGAGGATTTTTTTTAAGGAAAGTTATTTATGGAATGGACTATGATGAACTTTGGGTAGTACCATGGAACTTTGAAGATTTAAAAGTAGTTTCCATTCCTATGGGATTATTTCTTTTTGAAGAGTTGTTTTACCTTACCCTTCCTGTTTTTGGGATAATGTTTAAAGATAGAAGAAATAGATAGTTAATCTTTTGTGGATTATAAAGATGATTCTTGTGTTTTGATGAGACCAAGTAGTTTTGAATGCTCATAATTTGGAGAAATGATTAGTTTTGGGTAGAAACATATTAAAGGATGAAACTCTATATCAAGATAGGTATATTTTCTTATGTTTTTGTTTTATGTTGTAAATGAATTCCAAAAAATTATAAAAAGGAAGGTGAAACAAAAACGTTGTTGGTTTACGTTTCCTACTTGGTAATCGAAGACCGTTTAGACACATCATAAGTTTGGGATTTTCTTATGGTTAACGTTCTCCTAATCATGTTCTCTATCACTCTCCCCCAAAAATCGACCCTTTGTTTTTCTTCCATGTCCATGTTTTCCTCCATGGAATCCTAGTATGGGTTAACTCGGGTGACCTTTGTACTTCCCTTTCATTCTTTTAAAGTAATAGTTTTACTGACTCCTTTTCCGATGTGGGACTTTAAATGAAATTTCAAAACCCAATTTTAAAAATTGCTAGGACACAATTTCTTAAGGGGGGAAGATTGTAACGACCCGAAATTTTGAATAAATCTTATTTCCTAATTTTATGTGTTATTTTATTTTATTTTTATACTCAACAAAAATGTTTCATTTGATAACATGAGTATAATTAAAATGAGACTGTTGGGTTTTGACTATTATTTGACCATTGGTCAATATGATTGTTGGAAATTAAATGTTTTGATTACTATCTCTAAATACAAGCAATATTGGTTAATTAATATAGAAAGAAGATTCGATGGCCTCACCCAGTAGTCTTGGACCGATCGAAGCCCATCTAACAGAACTTGGGAAGGAGGTAGCACCACTAGGCTTTGCTCTGGACTAAACCCAAGATGAACTTCATTGTGTGAAGCTAGAATGGGATCACCTTCGCGAGAAGTTCAAACTAATAGAAACTATGACTCGTGCGATGTTCGCCGAGCCTCCCTCAGATTCTCTCAACTTAGCACACCTTACACTAAGGTCCTATGCTGGTGTGATAAGGGGCTATGTAAAAAGACCGTAATTGCCTTGTGTAATCCTTTGTTTTAAATAAAAATTTGGATTTCTTCTTATGATGATGTTTATGAATTTTCAAATGTCAAGATAAATATAGTATGCATTTTTTTGATAAATTTTAGTGAAAGGATGTTTTAAAAATGTTTATGTAAACCTTAAATAAATAAAAATGTGTAATGATTTTCAAAAAATGGTCTTCTAAAATTATGTTCACTACGAAATTTCGAGTCTAATAAGATCAACATGATTTTTGATGAATAGTAAATTATGAATAGTGATTTTACGCTAGTGATTAGTAATGTGACCAAATGGATTAGTAATTTCACTTAAAGAAAGTATTAATATAATCTAGGCACCTTGATTAAGTAATGTGATTCAATAAAATGGTTAAACAACGATTTCATAAATTATTATTCAAGTATTAGTTTTTCAGGTGAATAGTATTTTTTTTAATTAAAAATTTAATTAAAAATATTTAGAAAATTATTTTTATAAAACGAATTTCATTTTTGAACTCAGAGCACCGATATTATGCTATGGTAATTTTTGGGGTTTTTTCTGAAAAAATGAATTTTCGGTGAATAGTGTTTTTATTTAAAAATTAAATTAAAAATATTTAGAAAATTATTTTTATAAAATGGAGTTCATATTTGTAATCAGAGCGTTGATATTTGGTTAAGGTGAAATTTTGGGATTATTCTGAGAATGTTGAATTTTCGATGAATAGTGAAAATAATGTTTTTAAGTTACGGGTGTCTAATGACATCATTAAATGATGTATTAAGTATATATTCAATATGGTCTAATTTTGAATAGCAAGATAAGGTATGAGGTGTCCCAAGTGGCCAATACCATGGGAAAATACAATGGGCAAGCCCATGGTTTTTCCAAAACCACTAATGAGGTGTCCCTTGGCCATTAATGCCTTGTCCCCTCACTTTCCCTATAAATACCCACCCATTACTCCTTTGGTTTTCACTCACAACTCTCCCCCAACGATGTTCTGGTCTCCTTACCTCCCAAGGAGTCCTCCCAAGGTTCCCCCAAGCCCTCAAGGTCCAAAACATTGAGTTTCAAGAGTCACGTTTTAAGGTAAGGGATCCGACCTCTCTCTTTCATTTCAAGTAATCTCTTTTATGTCATTCCTTTTATGCTAAATGTTCTTATGTTGGAGGATGTTCTTTTATACTCCTCTTACTACCCTTTTCATGTTCATATAATGATAGATCCCATCTTACTCTCATTATTTCGTTTTATGAAGCTTTAAGTGGCGCCGTTAGGCTGCCGAAATTTTTGTAATGGACTCTTTCTCCCTTCTCATTTTTCAAGATCTATTTTCATGTAAAGTATTTCAAGTTCCTTTTTATTATGTTTGGGTATGATCTCTAAATTTATAATACTGATATTTTATGATTATATGATGAGATACCCTATTTTATCTCTTCAATTCAGTATTTTGAAATTTTAAGTGGCGCCGTTAGGCTGCCGAATTTTTAAGTGGTTCTTCACCCTTCTCGTTTTGAAGTTCTTCTTTCATGTCAATTATTTCAAGTTCCTTTTTTGTTATGTTGGGTTATGATCTCTATATCTATCATACTGGACTCTTATGTTCATATGATGAGAGAGCCCATTTGATATCTTTAATTCAGTATTTTGATGTTTTAAGTGGCGCTGTTAGGCTGCCGAATTTTTAGGGGATTCTTTCACCCTTCTCATTCTTTTCAACGTTCTACTTTCATGTCAACTCTTTCAAGTTCCTTTTTAATTCTGTTGGGGCATTATCTCTATATCTATCATACTGAGCTCTTATGTTCACATGATGAGAGACCCTGTTTGATATTTTCAAATCATTGTGTTTGAATTTTAGGTAACGTCGTTAGGCTGCCGAACTTTCATAAGAGAAATCTAATTTTTGTCTTTCTTCCATGTTTTTTCATTTCAAATGGTATGTCCTTAAAATTTCATTACCATGATCATGTATCCTTCTTGTTATGTCCATCTACTTTTTATGGGTCATTTATGAATGTTTGACCCATTTTCCCTCTCTTTTTAATGTCTTCTAAAACCTCGTAACATTGCCGTTATGCTGCAGAATTTCCATCTCAAAATGTCTCTCTCTTTTTCTAAAGATCTTTTATATTATTAAGTGAATACTCAAAGCTCTTTCTTCTAAAGGGGTATTCACATATATACCAAAATTTTCTATTTTTAATTATGGAATTTACATACATGAGACCCACCTTACTTTTCTGTGGGTTTTAAAGTGATGTAAAGATCATGTCTTTAAAGTAGTTTTTAAAACGTTATGTTTACGAAATGAAACCCATTTATTTTTTGCTACATGGGTTCTTTATGAAATGTTTGATGATGATATATGTGGCTCACATGATAATAAAGGAAAATTTAAGGGTGCGCCCTGATAGCGCTCCAATGCATTGGGTAAAGACTTAATCTCTAGAGATGACCATTTTTAACGACGCCTTGGTGAATAACCTTGGTAATTTTTAATGACACCTTGGGGATGGACCTTGGTGAAACGAAACGATTGTCAATATTAAATGTTTCAGCCACATCTTCAAGTTATGAAAAATGATATTTTTATTATTAAATGCCTCATTATTTCTTTCTCATGCCTTAAAGTTCTTTTCATGTCCTTATTGAAGTATCTCAAGTTCACATGTAAAATGTTCATCTTGTTTCCCTTACTGGGACTTTTTCTCACCCTTTCTTTTGATGTATGTCCCCAGGTTATGAGATGTAGTAATGAACCTAGGATGAACATAAGAAGAAGCCTTTCAAGTGTTTAAGAGGAATGTTTTATGTTGTTTTCATGTATTATGTTCCTAGTTTCCAAGACACTAAACCTTAATGATCCTCAGTTTTGTGTAATGTAATGAAAGTTTGTGTTATAAAAAGGTGGGATGGTATAATTTTATCAAAATAATTTTATAAAAATTTGACATTAACTTTTAAAAAATAATAGATATTTATTGAGAAATACTAGAATTTTTTACAATAGCAGTTTTTAACACTTATTAAAGATACGTTTGATGACATAAAATTTATATAATAATTTAAATTTAATTAATATTATATAAGAATATTTTATTAAATATTTATTTATTTTAATAATCCATTATTTAATATTGGAAATTACTGGTTTAAATTTTGATATTACTTGAAAATAAAATTTATATTTTATCAAATCAAACTGAAAATAATTTATAATCTAATAATAAGATGAAAAAAATATATTAATCACTCTATTAAATATATTAACATATATTCATATTATTTAGTTCTTGATACTTATCAATTTATTACAATATAAATAAACCATAATGGTATGTTGTGTGATGTTGTGATTTTCTTTGTGTGGTACGATATACATGGTTTCAGTCGTGATCTATACGAGCTTAAAAATTTTATGAAAATAATTATTATAATTAATTAGTTTTTTATATCGGATTCATATTTGTTAATAAAAAACCACATGGTTGATATCTCCCTCATAACCCAAGATAAATATTTATTTTAGGGTATGATCCTATTGGTTGTTTCCATCAATTCCTTTTTTTATCAATTGGATATGTCCAAACCATATATTTATACTAATAATTGGATAACTATTAAATAACTATATAATTAAGGATTATGATGCATAATTATCATTAAAAATGTTATGATATAATAAAACATATTAATTTGTTGTTTTTTCTATAACCATAAAACATATTAAGTCATTTAATTAAATCAATAAGGGGATTTTATTCATCAAGAATACATTCATAAAATTTGGTTTCCCAAATGAATTTTGGAATAACATAACCTAAATATGAATCCTCATCCTTAAGTGAAGAAGAAACAATCTCAAGATGTTAAAGGTGTGTCATTTTAATGAAGAGTTCATCTTGAAAACATTTTTTTCCAAAACTCATGTAGAAAACATTTATATATGAGAGAAGGTAAAATAATTTTGAATAAATGATACTTTAGAAATATCCATACTAAAACTATGGTGAAAGAGGGAAACCCCAAGGAATTATTTTTGTGCTCAAGAATACCCATAACATTGTATGTGAATGTTTTCATCACATTAATGGCCTATATAACCACTTTATATTCAATAATTAAAAATTAAGGAACATTTAATACCTGATTTTTATTAATTATGTTTAATTATGTTCTTTTATGGTATATTTATTTGTTATGGAGTTTAATTTCATCATTCGAGGGTGTTTATTTTCATTGTTTTCATGATCAATTCATTTGTATTCCTGACTGGAAGTGCATGTAAAATGAAGATAAATATATATAATTGTTATTATATGTTATTAATGAAATTATAGAATTCTAAATGTTCTTATAAATAATTTTGTTATATATCGTGTGGATGAATCATTATATCATTGTTAATGATGACCATTTGAGGTTAATTTTTTCTATTTTTTATCACAACGAATTTGTTTTGTTTGATTATTTTTTATTATGTGTATAATATAGTTTCATAACATAAAGATCATTATGAAATGCACTTTATAATCTATTTTCATCCATTTAATGGTTTTATTAAAATCATTTAAGGGGTTAAAGGAAAATAAATGTGTGTCACCAATGATGTCGGTAAATTGACATAGCATGGGTGATGATTTAATTTTTAGAATAAGAGAGAGAGGGGGTGTAGTTTAATAATAAAAAATCCTTAAATTATTATAAATAAATTATATAAATCATAATAGTGTTATCATTTCATTTGAATTGAGGTAGGTGAGGATAGAATAAGAAATTAAATGAAATTTAAAGTAAATTAAAATAAAGGGATAAGAGATTTAAATCCTGAAATCTTCTTTTGAGATATTCCTAATAGAAACTTAGTATTTTTCTTTGGATGATACCAATAGATACTATTTATGGAGTAGGGAATAAGGAAGAGTATTTGAAATAATTTAGGAAAGGATCAACTCATGAGAGGTGTGATGAGTAGAGGGGATGAGGGGTGGTATAAATAGTGGAGGAGAGGTGTTTTTTCCCATTATTATTTTCATTAGTTTATTATTATGGCTCAACACTATTTATGTTTTGATAATTAATTCTAAATGTAAAAAAATAATTTTATATAGTTTTATATTTTGGTCTTATATAATTCTTATATCATCTATTACCCCATAATTTATGTATTTAGCTTTTATTGTAAATTATCGTATTTTATAATTCATAAAAAAATACACTATTTTAGAAAAATTCAAAAAATTAACCCTAACCTATTTCTACGTATAAAATTAGAAAATGAACTCCTTTTTTGAAAATAATTTTCTATTGATGATTAATTTAATTTTTAGTTAAAATCACCATTTTGTGGTAAAATACAAATTATAAAATTATAACTAGTTTTGTAACACATTTAAAAAATACAGAACTTCTCATAAAATAATCATAAATCCACAATACATATTAATTTTTGTATACATATTTTGAAAATAAATTTTATTTAAAATTATTAAATTAATTATAACAGTGTAATTAAATAATTATGAAATATAAAAATAGCAACACATAATTAATAATTTTTAAAACATTTAATCACATAGTATATGATATAATTATACAATAATTTAATTTATATGATTCAGAAATTTTATTGACCTTTTCATGGGTGTTTTACTATTAATTTTTCTAGTTTACTATTCATAAGGGTTATATTACTATTCATAAGGTGAAGTTATTATTCCATTGGTATTGGTTCCTTAACATCTAAAAATACTTATTTTTCTCATTAATTATTCATTTATAATGTTTTTATGGTCTATAAGTTATTTTATGAGATTTATTATATAATAAATACTATAAGAAGGGATAAATTCCATTGATAATAGTTTGGGAGATTACATTCTTCCACCTTTTGAAATTTCTCCCTTAAAATATTGTTTTACATAAACAGGTGAGGGGACTTTTCCTTCATCGCCTCCCCTCGATCCCATGTTTCTTCTTCATACATATGGTTCCTCAAAAAAGTTTCAAAAATTGGGTTGTATTGTTGCATAAAACCTTATCTCTCCAGATTTTATACCGTCTGCTTCTTATAAGAGAGACCCTCTACTAAATTTACAACCTCTAAGTTCATTACATGTGAGGGATTATGAATTTACATCCTCCTAAGTGATATATGGAACACATCATTAACATGAGCCATATTATTTTTTATTGAAATATAACAAACCATGACTCATTTTTATCTAAGATCTGAAAGGGTCCAATGTAACTGGGGCTTACCTTCCCATTCTATCCAAACCACATGACTCTCTTCCATAATGATATTCAAAGGAAGACTTCACCTCCAACAAAAACCTATAACTCCCATCGACGGTTTTCAGCATGGCTCTTTTACTGAATATGAGTAGCTATGATATTTTTTTGGATGGCTTGAACCATCTCTGTCACATCTTGTACAAGATCAGGCCAATGTATATTTCATTCACCAATGTTATCCCATCATGTTGGATTTCTACATCGCTTTCCACATATAGTATTATATGTATCCATCTTAACACTAGAGTGGAAGCTATTTTTTATGAGAACTCATTAAATGGGAGATGCAGATCCCATCTACCATTGAATTCTAAATAGTAGTCTCTTAGCATATCTTTAATTTTTTTTATAGTTCTTTCAGATAGGACTTATGTTTGGGGTTGATAGGTTGTTCTGAAATTCAATTCACTACTTAAGGCATGTTGAATTATCCTGAATAATTTATATGTGAACAAGGGATAATAATTAAGGATAATTGAAAGTTTAACTCAATACAGTCTCGCCAATAATTTAACAGATATCTTATAATGTTTCCCAAGTGAGAGATCTTCTTCGATAGCGATAATTTCAGTAGTCAAGGTGAGTTTGTCCCCATAATCCACATCACATAATTTTCTTTTAGATGTCTTCATGAGACCCTTGAGAAATTACATTATGACATTCTACCGTTTCATAATGGGTATAAACAATGGTTACATCATCCCTTGGGACTTCTATCATTTGACTTGAACCTTCAGAAAAATCATGCACCATGAGATATACAGTGCAATCTTATTCTTCATATTGTCGCACTAGAAGTGTTCATAGAGATCACAGTACTTACTAGTACTCCCGGGATGGATAGAGTTATTTATGATATTGCATTTTCAAATATAACCATTTTATCCTATGTGATGAATGCACACAATTTCTCATTCCCAACTGAATCACGCCATCATTATTGATATGAAACACATGTATCTTCTGTTTATTTTTTGTGGTCATCTTCTTTTGTAACTCCAGATCATCCATGTTGTCCCCCTTAATAATCCCTTGGATAGATTGTTCGGAAATCATTTGGGCATGTATGGAAATATTCCCTACCATTTTGATTTCTATATTAATCATTTATATATCCATGAAGATTGGGTCTTTCACAATCTACAAAATGGATATAGTAAACAGTTCATTTATTCTAAGAGCATTGGATACCTTATTCATCTTTCCATGATGATAGTAAACAGATTAATAATAGTCTTTGGTTATCTCAAACTATATACATTGATAGATTATGAGATTATTTTTTGTGAATATATACATAAGACTCTTGTAATCTATATATATATGTCACATTTCTCACCTTATACATACCGCCTCTAGATTTTAAAGGAGAAAATATTATGTGATAGCTACAGATCATTCATTGGGTAGTTTTGTTAAGGGATATTAAAGTTTTGGGAGGCATAATCTATCACATTATCATTTTTGATTAGTACACAACCCACGAGTGATTTTTAATAATCATTGTATTTATAAATAATTATCTACTTTTTGGTAATCTTAGTACATGTGTGGTGATCGACCATCTCTTTATCTCTTTTTAACTTACCTCACATTCTATTTCCAAAAATACTTTACCCTTTACTCATTAACATATTTATTGGTCTTGAAAATCAAGAAAAAATTATCACAAATTTTTTTTATTACCCTACAATACCAAGAGAAATAAAAATTTCTATAACACTAGAGGGTCTGGGCCATTCCTTAATCACGATTGTTTTTGAAGGGTCCATATAAATTTCTTCACTGGTCATCACATGTCCCATTAATTTTACTTTCTATATCCAAACTTCACATAATGGAGAACATGGAATACAACTTATCCTACCTTAATTTTTCCACAGAATCCTTACATGTTCATCATGTTCCTCCTTTATGAAGGATTAAATGAGAATATCATTGATAAACACTACCAAAAAAAATTCAATGTAATGTCTAAATACTATATTCATCAAATCCACAATTATTTTAGTAGAATTAGTATGTTTTAAGGGAATCACCAGAAACACATAATGTCTATACCTTGTATGGAAGGCAGTATTCACAATATCTTCATTCTTCACCATTAGATTAAGATATCCAGAAAAAATATCCATCTTTTAGAATCAATGATCTACTCATTGATATTTTAAAAATTCATCAATACTATTTAAGAGGATAATTATTGTATATAGTGATCTTGTGGCGCTCTCGATAATCGATACACATTCGCATTGATCCGTCCTAATTCTTGAAAAAGAAAACAAGCACACCCCACACTGATGCACTAGGGTGTATGAACCATTTTACAAATGTTCAAACAAATTATCATTTTCCACACTAATTATATAGGTAAATCCTATAGGGAAGCATTGAGATAGGGGTAACTCTGGGTATGAGTTCTCATAATGCTGGGGAATTATGGGTCACTCTTTCGGAAGTTAATCAGTGTATTCCCTCAAGATGGGTATTTCCCTGAAGTTGTTAACTTCCTTTCACTGAACCATTTGATCGAGGTATGAGTATTCATTAATAATAAAATCCAATACCATTGAAATATTTTCAAAAGTATATTAATGACCTTCCATCCATTTTTGGACGACCATGGGAAGGTTCAGAATATGAAAAAATATTTATTTTTCCCAGTAGTTGATATCTACACTATATATTGAGTGTCAATCTATCCCTAGTAGAGAATAAAATTCTGTAACACCCCATGGATTTCTAAAAACATAAATTGAAATTCATGAAATTTGGAATATAGTCGATATTTGTAACTGACCTTTAAACATAATTTTACAGCTTCTATGTTTGGAATTTTGGAAAAACTGTCATCTTCAATTGTGTTCAACAAGTTATTGGGAGTCTAATGGAACCAACTTGTTTTTTTGGTGAATAGTAACACACCCTTATGAATTTAAATATGAATAGTAATATGACCATAATGAATAGTAAATTTATTTATTTTTTATTTTTTTAATGATTGAAGATAATGACAAATTGGTTGATTTTTCAATATGATATAAAAGTAGTTGTAGTTTTAAAATTGTTAATTTTTGAATTATGTATGAATTTATTTAAAAATTAAATTAATAATATTTATAAAATTATTTTAAATAAATGGACACCAATTTTGAATTATACATGTTGATAAATGGTTTGGGTGAATTTTGGGGAATTTTCTAAAACAGTTGATTTTTCGGTGAATAGTAAACAATACAGTATTGAGTGTAGTTGGGTTAATGACATCATTAATGATGTAATAATGATGTAATTAATCTGGTAGACTTCTTTACAGTTAAATAATATATCAGGTGTGCCATGTGTCTAATACCATGGGAAAATATGACGGGTAATCCCATGGTTTGGAAAATACCACTAAAGAGGTGTCCCTTGGAATTTATTATAATAATCCATCACTTTCACTATAAATACCAACCCATTAATTCATTAAATTCATTCCCAATTTTTCCTCAACAAATATATGGATTCATAAAATTCTTAGTAGTCCTCCCATGGTTTCATTAATCCCCCATGGTCCAAACCATCATGTTCTAGGAGTTACTCTTCATGGTAAGAAACATTTTCTATTTCTTTCTTTTTCCATTTCAGTTCTCTTTTATGTGGTATAACATTCAAGTTTACATACCATGTTCTTATTTACATATTATTATTTATCTATTATGTATTACTATTCATTTCTATATTGGTGGAATTTGTCCCCTCTCTTTTAAATATTTCCTAAAACCATGTTGCATAGCTATTAGGCTGCCGAATTTTTGTAAGGAATGTCTCAATTATTATTTTATTTTTGAATTATGTTCTTTCCTCATACTTTCATCATCTAATATTTCCCAAGAGGCATGAAATCTCCATAAATAATGTATATTCTGTATTTTCTAATGTTCATGTAATATATATAATCATTATTCTTCTCCTCTCCCAGTTATTCAAGGAATAAAATCATTGTCTGTGATGTGTCGAATTACCGACATCGTGGATGATGTGTTTTCAATTTGAATTAATTTCTTCAAGTATGGTAACAAACCCATTTTTATTGTTAAACCAAGTTATAATATATTTTTATGTCTCATCCATGGTTCATTAATTCTTTTGTACTCATGGTTTTAATTTATAAGACAAAATGAGGTCGTTATTATCAAAGAACCACTAAAATGATCTAAACGAACATCATTAAATATTTAACTTATTAATCATCCTCATATCAAAAATTAAAATGATAAATGGTATAAATTATATTACTGGAAATATTTAAATACCTTTCTATTCCATTTCTGGATTTTTACTTCCAATCAACAAGAACAATCCATCCTGAACCGATCATGAAAATCATGTGAAGTACTCACACAAAATATTGCGAGGAACAAAATAATTATTATTAAAGGTTGTAATGTTGTAATGAAATGACCATATAAGTTATTATAAAGATTTATATGATTCATTAATATATTAATAACACCTTTTTAACTATTATACAGGAGGTTTAAATGAGTTGGAAGTAAGATAAACCCAAGGTAAGGGAATTCATAACCTGATTTCAATACTTTGGGTTAACCTTATTCTTCATTATTAATGTGGTATTTAAATTGATTGTGTGATGAATTATGATTATAGTATGTTCTATTATGTGTATATATATTGTATATAAATATTACATCCACTTTATTATGTCTCTCATCAATTATATGATATTTATAAGTGATTTTTTTAAATATTCTTTTAAATTTATATTTTACAAAATTAAAAAGAAAAGTTTTTATGTAATTATTAATGATGTATTATTATGTTGTAGTTCATAGAATTTTTTTAGTATGAGGTGTGGGGCCTATATTTCTCTCCAATTCATTGGGTATGTATAATTTGGAGGTCGGTAGTACGGTTACTCCAAGTGTAATTGCGATGGTCACTCAAATTGTAAGGTAGTCGTGAAGGTAACAAATTATAAGGTAGCTCAGAGGGTTACAAGATCATGTAAGTAATCCCCAAAGACACTTTTATGATTATGTTTATGTTCTCATGTTTTTTGTGGATCTTGTGCAAATCTCATGTTTCCCAAATAATGTATATATGGGTGACCAGAATGTCTTTTGAAAATGTATTCATACGTTACAATTATTCCTGGAAAAATGTGGTTATATCTTTCTTTTGCCTCCCTTAATGAGATTCATGGTCTCATCCCATGTTTTTAAATGATTTTCATAGGTCATAAGGATGTGTACGACAAAGAAGGAAGCCAAGTTAAATGTCCAAATAATTGTGAAAGAAATCATGTTTTATGTTTTCTTGTTTTATATTTTGAAAAAATGGAAAATATTTTTATGGTATCCAAATTGTAACAATGTGTAATGTTATAAATGTATAATGTCCAAAATTTTTAATTCTCTAAACATTAAAATATCTTCTATGTAAATGGAAGTGATTTATTGTCTCAAATAATGATTATGTAATGTAATAAGGCTTAGTCTTTATAGCGGGTATCATAGGATGGTTTAGATAACATTAGGTGTTAGGATGATGTTAAAAGAATACCTGAAATAATTTTTAATCTATGATTAATTTGAAATTTTATAGAATTTAAAGATTACAATGTTTCTTTGTATAAGATATGTTTGTTCAGAATGGTTTTCTACAAAAGAAACCGGGATGCTGAAGAAGAGAGGCACCGAAAGAATGACATCCTTCCGAATCTATTTCTTGGAATGGTAGGGATTGGAACAGAGCAGTTTGTGACAATAATAGATCAGATAATGCAACCAATAAATGGTGGTGCCATCCATTCACGATAACAACTAGAGTTACCACAATGGAACCTGCCATGAGTGGAAAATTTTATGAGACATCACCATCCTCCTTTCAATGGATCTTATGTCACAGTAGCAGCTGAAGGATGGATTAACACCCTTGAAAAGATATTCAATGTAATGGGATGTTAAGATAATAAAAAGCTATGTCCTGAAATTTATGATTTTGAAGGTGAATCTGATTAGTGGTGGTCAATGATAATGAATATCAGGGATAGATAGGATATTGATACCTTAGAGTGACATGAATTTAAAAGACTTTTCCTTGAAAAATATTCTTTAAGGTGGTGTGACATAGGATGGAGAAGAAATTTCAGTAATTGAAGAAATGAAAAAAGATTCAGTGGTTGTGTATGAAGTTAACATCACCTGACTTGTGATGTATTCTCCAAATTTTATTTGGGACCTTGATAGCAAAATCAAAAACATTTACTCATGATTGGAGCCATGGTATGGAGGGTATTGGCCTCCTGTGAATTCAAATATTATGAGAAACTTGTTTGATGTGCTGAGAGGGTAGATATAGAGTTTTATGATGATTATGTGCATTTTGAAAATAAGGGGAAGAATAGGTCTAGATGGGAAGTGATGCGTAAGAATCAACCAAAGTAATATCATGGTACGAAAATCCAATATCAGTTTGTGGAAAGTGTGGCTAGAAACACCCTGGGGAATGTCTTAGCAGAACTGATAAGGGTTTTAAATGTTGTAAGTTTGGATATATATATATACTAATATTGTAATGAAAATTACCCTAAGACTAATCCTGATAAGAAAACTGTAAGTTTTTTAAATGTGGTGGCATGGATCACTATGAAAATGCCTTCCCAAAGAGAGATCCATATGATGAAAAGAATCCAGACTATTAGAAGAAAGGTGTAGTGAGATCCTTTACAACTACAGAAGAAAATGTCGGTCCATCCAATGAGGTTTTATAAGTTACTTTGTTTGTTTACATACATTTTTCTAATGGTTTGTTTGATATAGGGTCTACAAATTTCTTCATATCTGAGAAATTTTCAATTAATTTAGAAATTTCACCTCATGAAATGAAATGAGAAATTGTTGTTAAAACACTTGGGGGAAATTTTATAGAAAATAGGAATAATATTAATCTTTCAATTATGTTCTGTTGAAAGACATTACCTATGAACCTTGTTATTTTTACCTTAGTCGAGTTTGAAGTTATTCTAGGAATGGATGGGATTTCTGTTTATCAGGCTAAGATTGATTATAGAGCTAATGAATTCATTATCAGAAAAGAGTTTAGTTGGTATACAAGAATCAACCCATAAAATTGATACCATATTAGGAAGTTGAGAAACTATTGAAAGATGGAAATGAAATTTATATTTCTCATATTATTGAAAACATGGGTATAATTCAGATTAATGATGTGCCAGTGGTAAATGAATACCTTGATGTTTTTTTTAATGAGTTATCTGATGTCAAACCTGATCAATAAGTGGAATTAACAATTTACTTGGTTCATATTTCTAATCCAATTTCAAAACACCCTTATCATATGGGACAAATAGAACTCCATGAATTGAAAATCTAGTTGCAAGTTTTTCTTGATAATGGCTTCATTCTCTCTAGCACTTCACGTTGGGGAGCTCAAATTTTGTTTACTAAAAAGAAAGATGTTTCCATGAATCTTTTCATAGATTATAGAGCTTTTAATAACATCATTGTTTAAAAATATATCATCTACATCACATCGATGACATTTTTTATCAGCTCTAGGGAGCTCATAACTTTTCCAAGATTGAATTGAGATCTAGATATTGTCAGTTGAAGGTGTAGGAGGATGAAATCCCAAAGAGAGCCATTCGTACTAGATATGTGCATTATGAATTTGTGGTTTTTCTGTTTGGGTTAACTAATGAACCTGCTGTATTCATGAATTTTCTAAATAGAATATTTCATGAGTTCCTAGATGAGTTTGTGGTTGTGCTTATTGATGACATTAAGGAGTTTTCTAAAAATATAGAGGAGCATAAAAAACATCTAAGAGTTGTTTTTCAAACCATAAAAAAGGAACTATATGGAAAATTCAGTAAGTGTGGTTTTTGGTTACAATAGTTTTCATTTCTTGTGCACATTGTAAATAAGGATGGAATAACAGTTAGTCCTGGAAAAAAAGTAGTTGATGAATGGCCAAGACCTACAAATGTTACAGAGATTCGTAGTTTTCTTGTATTTTTGGGTTATTACTGATGGTTTGTTGAGAACATTGCATGGTTATCTAGACCGATAACTATGTTAACATGAAAATGTGTTAAATTTTTTTGGACAGAAGAATGTGATGTTTTTTTAAGGAACTAAAGTAGAGATTGGTGAATGCTTCAATTTTGGCCTTGCATTCCCGAAATTGTGAGTTTTTCATCTACAATGATGATTATTATAAGGTAATTGGTTGTGTTTTGACGTGGAATGATCAGGTAATTATATATTCTTTAAGACAACTTAAACCACAGATTTAATTTATCCCACACCATATTTGGAATTGGCAGTTGTGGTTTTGTGATTTGAAAATTTGGAGGCATCATTTATACTGATCCAAATGTCAAATATATACTAACCATAAAAGTATAAAGTATATATTCACATAGAGGGAATTAACCATGAGGAAGAGAAGATGTCTAGAACTGATAAAGGATTATGATTTCACGATAAATTACCATCCTGCAATACAAAAAAATATGGAAGATGCATTGAGTTGAAAACATGATGCATCATTAACCATGTTACATATAGAACATAGACGCTTGATTAATGATTTCATGAATTTTGGCATTGATGTTGTTAGTGTAGGGAATACATCTATTTTGTCTCATAATTCAGTGCAGTCATCATTATCAGAAAGAATTAAGCTATCATAGAAGGATGAACAAGGGCTCCAGAAAAAGGCCGAATTGGTAAAATTTTGTAAGTTTCCAGAATTTAATCATGATAAAGATTGTGTTTTAAAATTCGGATAATTATTGTGTGTGCCTTGTGATTCCTAGTTGAAGAAAGACTATTTGTGTGATGCTCATAATTCCCCATTTTCAATTCATCCTAGATGTAATAAGATTCACAGAGACCTTCAGGAGTATTATTGGTTGGATGAAATTAAAAGGGGTTTTGAGGATTTTACCCTGAAATGTTTGAAATGTCAATAGGTTAATGTGGAGTGGAATTTACTGAAGTTGATGCGTCATCCTTTTCCAGTGCCACTGTAGAAATGGGAGAATGTATCCATGGAATTTGTTGTGGGACTACCAAATACTTCTTCAGGTAACAATGTGATTGGGGTGATTGTTGATCGACTGAAAAAATGTGAACATTTTCATTCCATTCGAGATACAATGTCTTTGGATTATCTTTTTTGACTATACCTAAAAAATAATATATGGTTATATAGAATTCCTCTTTACATTATATCTGATCTAGATCCCAGGTTCACTTTTAACTTTTTTAAGGGACGTCAGATGTCTTGGGCACAGAATTTAATTTTAGTACAACTTTTCATCCTCAATCAGATTGGCAGTCAGAACGAACTATTCATACATTGGAGGATATGCCTCGAGCATGTTCAATAGACGACCATTGATGTAAGAATCATTATTTTTCTTTAGTTGGGTTTTCTTATAATAAAAATTTTCATTTTAGTATACAGATGGATCTTTTATGGTTTTTTATGGGAAGTGTTGTTGGACTCCAATGGTTTGGGATGAAGTCAGTGAAATAAATAAGATGGGGGCATAATTAGTAGAATAAGTGGCTGAGAAAGTCAATATGATCCAGAAACACATGAGGATTTCTTATAGAAGGAATAAAAGTTAATACAGATAACGGAAGGAAATACTTCTCTTTCGAGGTAGGTGACCATGTTTTCCTTAAAATCACTCCTTGGAAAAGTGTGATTTTTTTTGTTAAGAAAGGAAAGATATATGCGCGGTTCATCGATCCTTTTGAAAAACTATAGAATGTAGGAACAGTTTCATACTGAGTAGTTTTGCCTCCGATTTTGTCTTAGGTACACAATGTTATTCATGTTTTGATGTTGAGAAAGTATGTGCTGGATTCATCACATGTCTTGGGCCCAGAAGTAGTTCAACTAGAAGAGAACCTTTCTTATGAAGAGAAACCAGTTCATATTATTGATCGAAGTGAACATGTATTTCAAAATAAGGTAATACACAAGGTAATGGTATTGTGGATAAACCACAAGGTAGAAGAGGCATCATGGGAGTTAGAAAATGATATTAGGGAAAGTTAACCTCACATGTTTAATAAGTTAATAAAATTGTGAGGATGTAATTTATAGAAGATAGGGATAATGTAACACCCCATGATTTTCTAAACAATATATTGACATGCATGAATTTTTGTATTATGTAGATTTTTGTAACTGGCCTTTAAGGATAATTTTATTACTTCTATGTTTTGAATTTTGAAAAAATGGTCATCTACAATTGTGTTAAGTGAGTTCTTTGGAGTCTAATCGAACCAACTTTTTTTGATGAATAGTAACATACCCTTATGAATAGTAATATAAATAGTAATATGAACATAATTAATAGTAAATTTTAATATTATTTTATTTTCATAAGAATTGAAGATAACGACATGTTGGTTAATTTTTCAATGTGATATAATATCAGTTATGGTTTTAAAATTGGTTATTTTTTAATTAAGTATAATTTTATTAAAAATTAAATTAATGATATTTAGAAAATAATTTTAAAAAAATTTAAAACATTTTTGAATTCAACATGCCGATAAATGGTTAGGTTAAAGTTTGGCATTTTTCTGAAATAGTTGGTTTTCAGTAAATAGTAAAAAATATAGTTTTGAGTTTCGGTGTGTTAATGAAATAATTAATGATCGAATAATGATTTTATAACTCTTGTAGAATTTTGTATAGTAAAAAAATATGTGAGGTGTCCCAAGTGGATAATACTATGGGAAAATACCATGGTTAAGCCCATGGTTTTTCAAATACCCCTAATGAGGTGTCCCTTGGAAATTATTAAAATAATCCATAAGTTTGGCTATATATTCCAACCCATTCCTTAATTAAAATAATTCCAAATAATTGCTCAATGATTACCAATTCTCCTTACCATCTTATTAGTCCCCCAAATGTTTCTTAAATCCCTCGAGGTTCCAACTATCATGTTCTAGGAGTAACTGTACATGGTTAGAAAATTCAAAATTTCTTTCTATTTCCATTCATGTTCTCTTTTACGTGGTGTAACATTAAATTTTCCATACCATGTTCTTATTTCCTTCTTATTATTGATATATTCAACATTATGATTCATTTATGGATGGGTGAACCCTATACCATCTTCTATTTAATATTTTCTAAAACCATGTTGCATAGCCGTTAGGCTACAAAATTTTATAAGGGATTTCTCAATTATTATTTAATTTGTATTCCTTTATTTATAAATTCATTCCTCATATCATATTACCTAGGAGTATTAAAAGCTTTATAAAGTATTTATATTCTGTATTTTCTCATGTTCATGAAATAATCATCATCAATCTTATTCTCCTCTCCCAGTTATTGAAGGAATAAAAATATTGTTTGTGATGTGTCGAATTACTGACATCTTGGACGATGTGATTTCAATTTTCATTAATTCATTATATTCTAGTCTGGAAACGATTTTTATTGTAGAAACAGGTTATAATATATCTGTTATGTAACATCCATGGTTCTATAATTATTTTTTTCTCATGTTTATAATTTATAAGACAAAATGAGGTCGTTATTATCAAAGAACAAATAAAATGATCTAAATGAACTTCGGTAATGTTTTAACTTATGAATATTCCTCATATCAAACATAAAAATGATAAATGGTATAAATTATGGCACTTTAAATATGTAAATACCTTTACATTCCAATTTTGGTGTTTCACTTCCAATCGACATGAACAATCCATCATGAACGGATCATGAAAATCATGTAAAGAACTCACCCAAAATAGTGCAAGGAACAAAATACTAATAATTGAAGGGTAAAATGATGTAATGAAATGATCATATAAGGTATTATAAATATGGATATGATTCTGTAATATATTAATAACACTATTTTAACTATTATATAGGAGGTTTAAATGAGATGGAAGTAAGACAAACCCGAGGTAAGGGATTTCTTATCCTAATTTTTATCCTTTGGGTTGACCTTATTCTTCCTTATTTATGTGGTATTTAAGTTGATTTTGTGATGAAATATGATTATAATATGTCTAATTATGTGTATTTATAGAGTATATACATATTCCATCAACTCTATTAAGTCTCACTTCAATTATATGGTATTTATGGTATGTTTTAGATCGGGGGAGGGTTTGCAGGTTTGCGATGTCTCCTGATCGACGATGGTGACGGTGGCAGCCATTGTGTGGGTTCCTCCCCCTCTGGGGGAGGGACCTACGCCATGGAACACTAGATAAGAAGGACCCTTTCTCCCTTTATCCATCCTAGACTTACTTCCTCCTTTCCCGGGAAGCATTTTGAGCCCTAAGGTTCCGGATCTACGTGATGGACATCCTAATCTCCCGCTCTCGGTTCCAGAGTTTAACGAAGCCTCGGATCTTCATAGTCTGACACTGGTTTCCCATTTTTGGAAGAGAAGACCCTCGGTTGATATGTTCGATCGATTTGTATTCAGTTCTTGGGGTTTTCAATGGAAATCAACGGTAGGTTTGTTAGACAACAGGAACATCTCGATTCGGTTTGCTTCAGAAGATTACTTGATTATGGCCTGGTCGAGTGCCCCTCTCATCTACAACGGATCGTGGATCTATTTTTTCCACTGGTCGTACGATTTCCATATGCGACGTGATTTACCTTTCATGGCGATTTGGGTTAGTTTTTCGAATATCCATTTATGTTTTCAAAATCCATCAATTGATAGAATGCTTGGGAACCTACTGGGGAGATTTCTCTGTTCCGATAGCTGGAACACGGCTGTCTGCCACCCGGTTAATCCTAGAATGTGTGTGGGGGTGGATGTCTCAAAGGCTCTGTTGGAAATCATTTGGATCATCGTCGGTGAAGAGTTCGGGTGTAAACAACCGGTTGTTTATGAATCTTGTCCTAATTTTTGTTCGGATTGCAAATGGCTAGGCCATTCACTGGAGAATTGAAGAAGTATGTCAAGGGATGTAAACTCTGAGAGGATTACAAGAAAGGGTGATTGTAGCATCTCTGGGAATGTGAGGGCTGATGTTCGTAGCACCTCGGAGAACCACTTGGCGGAGAATCTGTTGGTGGAAGTTTCTGGTGAAGAGACCCTCAACAGACCCCCTGAAGGCAGTGACTCTGGCCTTGCCCGCGGGGTCTAGATTGTTGGTGCGGTCCAAGAGGTACAAGAAGCATGTGTTCTATCAGTTGGCCCAGCCTCAACGTCTGTAGGTGCGAGTCTTCAGGCAAGGTCGGAGAACCCTCCTGCACTGTCTGTTTCTGTTCTGACTAAAAATGCAATTGGCAGGTCTGAACAGGAAAAACTTGCAGATGCTTCTCAACCAGTTTTCAACAATGGAAGGTCTAAGGAGAAAGCTCTTTGTGAAAAATGTGAGGTGACATCAGTGGACATGTTTAGGAATCAACAGTTCATGGGGAGCGGCCTCTCACCAGACAACCAGACTGAGGCAGATGGTCAAATTGTGTATGTCGTGGAGGCTGGTTTGGGTACTCCGATGAAGAACCCGGGTGGCAGTGACTCTACATATGGAAGGGAGCTGCAAATTATGGATGAGATCAGGGGTCTGGGATTGAATCAGCCACTAGTTCCCCTATGTAACAGATTTGAAGGCCTGTTCGAGGATAATATGCTTTTGGAGCCCATTGCACCAAGTGAGGGAGATGAGGTTGGCTTGGAGGAAGCCAACCTAGGAGAACTGAATCACTCGGCTGAAGAGGTATCAACTCCAAAGTGCAAAATAAGTTTTAAAAAGAAGAAGCGAAAGAAGGATTACTCCTCGCTTCCCCCTCCTATGGAGACCCGCTCTGTGAAGAAGGTACCTGTGTTATTGCCCAGCGCAGTGGAGGAGGATTCTCAGGTTTTATTTAATGGAAACACCAATGAAATGAGAAGACCTACTGAAAAGGTAAAAAACATTAAAGAACCCATCCATTTTTCCGAGGAGGACATGGTAGAAGAGTTTCTCTATGTTGAAATTCCACAGGAAGAGGCTAACATGATGGGAAGAGCTGTTAGAATTGAGGTCAACAATGAGAAGGCTAAGTGGATTGACAAACAAGATCTGATATTTATGAGAGGCTTCAATGATCAGAAAATCAGCAAAGAAGAATATATCCGAACATGGGACAAAATTTAGGACCGTTTGGAAGATATTATTGGGGAAGATCCTGATGCTAAGGTATGTCTAATGAAATGGAATTGTTATAGGGAGGCAAGCAGTAATAGGATAAGGCTATGTTTTGGAAATTTTTCCTTTTCTTATGAGGCTTCGCCACTGGTCTAATCTGGGAAGTGTAGTATGGACATTATCGTTGGGCTAGAGAAATCTGCCACCACTTTTGCAGCCCATTTGGGATACGGCTGATTTTGATGGATGGCAACATCGGGAGGGACCATGCATGCAAGGGATTTCTGAGTGTCCTGCATGGGGGTGGTGGTTATTGTTGTGGCTTGAATGAGGTGATCCTATTTCTTTCAATCCTTTTCTGTTTGGTGTTGTTTGGGTGTTTTATTGGACTATTTGGTTTCTTATTTTTCCCATAAAAGTGTTTTCCTTAATAAAAAAAATTTTCAGTCAATTATATGGTATTTATGAGGGACTTTTCTCTTCAAATCCTCCTTTAAATTTATATTTTATAAAATTAAAAATCAATGTTTTTATGTAATTTTTCTTGATGTATGATTACGATATGGTTCTTGGTCATTGTTTATAATGAATTGTGGGACATATATTTCCCTCCAATTCTTTGGGTATGTTTATGTAGGAGGTCGGTCGAATGGTTACTCTATGTGTAATTGTGATAGTTACACAAATGGTAAGTTTTTCATGAGGGTTACAAATTATAAGTTAGCCCAGAGGGTTACAAGATCATGTATGTAATGACCCGAGATACCTTTAGGATTATGTTTATGTTATCATCTTTTTTGTGGATCTTGTGTAAATATCATGTTTCAAAGATTATGTATATATGTGCGACAAGCATGTCAATTGAAAATGAATTCATACGTTACAATTATTCAAGTAATAATGTTCTTTTTCCTTCTTTAACATCCCTTACTGAGCATTTTGTGCTCATCAAAAGTTTTTTTAAATGGTATTAATAGTTCATAAGGATGTGTAATACCAAGAAGGATTCCATGTTAAATGTTTGAAGAATTGTCAAATAAATCATATATTATGCTTTTATGATTTATATTTTGAATGAAATGGAAACTCGTTTGATGGTAACCACTCAGTTACAATGTCTGTGGTTACGAATGTATTATGTCCAAATTCTATAAATCTATAAAATTGAAAATATCCTCAATGTAAAATGATGTGATTTATTGTCTAAAATTAGGATTATGTAATTTAATAAGGTAGGGTCCTTATAAATTCCAACAAGGTACTTATTACGATATTTGCTAGCTGAATCTTCCAATAAACATCAATTGGACAAGAGAAAAACTATGGGTTGTAATGATTACACCACTAGGTGTTTTTACATATATATCAAAGTCAATGTTTTATGGAATAGATTCAATAGATCTAGAAATCAATCATTATGTAATTAACTACATACAACCAGAATCTAATATGACTTTTTCCATTATTGAGTGAATTTTAAGTGTGTATTGTAGACATACTTAACTTATTAAACATTGATAGTTTTTATGTAATAATACACTCCATGCCCATTTTTCTTTGGTGGTTTCTAATACTAATTCCCTTCAAAGACATATGTTATAGTTAACTAGCTTAAAATGTGCCCTTTCTCCCTATTGTTGTAGCATAAGAACATGGGCGGTGCTCTCCTTTCTTCCACCACATTATCATTCATCCTCATGAATTTTTGATATTCATGGGATAGGTGGAATTATCTCACACACATTATGAATTTCCCCATCCCTTTGAAGTTGTTCACCTAATTATTATTCCATAATTGTTGGCATGTGGGTGGTTGTTTTTTCCCTCAACATTTTTCATGAGGTACTCCATCATGGAACTCCATAATTCATTTCATATCACAATAACCATTTAAAAATTCTCCAAACTCCATCTATAATTTGAGATCACATTGACCAACTTTTCATAACTCTCCAATTATCGAATTTCTAGGTCCATTTGAAAGTGTGGTTTTATGCCTCAAAATAATTTTATCAATTTTACTATAATTATTGATTAAAAACCAAAATCGTACCTTTCAAGTCTTTTAAAATTTTATTCACATGAAGTGATAGATTGTACTTCCTTTTCCTTTATCTCTATGAATTATCTCTATATCAATTTTTGATGATATTGATAAAAATACATGTTAAGAAACATTATGTTAAGGACTTCCCACTAATTCACCTCAATTTCATCCCCCATCTTGGTGTTCATAATAAAATCCCCCCATTTATCAACCTCTATATCTACATAATAAAAAACAATATTCACCTTCTCCATCTCAGAATAATGAAAAAAAGAAAACATCTTCTCCATAGAATTGACCAACTATTCTATAACCGGTGGATCATAATATCTTCTAAATGTCAGTGATCATTACAAAAAAACACTTCATATCCAGTTTATCCCTCTAAGATAAAGGAGGATGTTACACATTTTTCAGGTTTCTTTTCAAAACCTATGACAGCTAAGTAAGTATATCCCATGAAATTTTAACTCCACCTATTAAAGCATTGGGGATGTCATTCACGCAATTGCTGCATTATCCCTCTCATGAGTTGTTAGCCAGGTTTCTCCGGGTTCCCACCATTTTCTAAAATATAAATGGTTATAACCAAGCATAAGTAAAAAAGTCGTGAATAGATAATATATTAACTTATACATTTTTGTGTAAATTCATATCTTGTGGGATCCCTATGTGTATCATTTTCTTAAAAAACGTCAGATATTATTAATTATAATTATTCTCCGACTAAAGGGTTTCACTATGGTTCTCTAATCATAATTCCAATACTAACTAAATAATACTATGATACCAAATATTGAGACCCTTATTTTACATAGATTGTTATTAAATGAGTTTAATGATACAAAATATATAATCATTATAGAATGAGGATCCAAAGGTTTAGTATCTTTGGAAAATTAGAACCATACATAACAATTACAAAAAAAACACATGCACATTTTTTAATTCTTTCTTCATTATATTCATATTTTACCTTGAATTTTCCATATTAAATTATATCATATATGAATATGTATAAAATATAGGGGTGATATAAAATCACAGTTAAAGGATAGATAAGAACATGAAAAAATATTACATCATTCGAGACGAATCATATCATCATCATCATAATTATGAGAGGAGTAGTTAGGTATAGTCATGGAATGTGGAAATGCATAAAAATGAAACATCATGTATTTTTGGAAAACAAACACACTTAGTTTTGAAGAAATATAGCATCAATTTTATGTATATTTCACTTTATATCATATGGTTATTCGTATTACACAATGAATTGGTGTGCTATATAAATCTGGGGTAACAAGTCATATCATTACATTAAAATTATCATGGATGCCACATAAAAAAATTTATAAATCTTGAACATGTAATAACCAATGGAAGGGAATGGGTTTCATTTCATAAATTTTAAATTCTAAAACATTGGGATCCCAAATGAAATAGGTAATATCATACATGATATAAGAATTATCAACAAAGAGTGAAAAATAAAATATATCGAGAAGTAAATGGAATCATAATTTGTAAGAAGTATTCTTTAAAAAAACATTATGTTTATTATAAACTCATGTAGAAAACATTTATATACTAAAAATTTATGATAACGTTGAATTAATTACATTTATGGAATATCCATAATGAAAATTGGTTGAAAGAGGGAATCACAAAATAAAGAGAGTTGGGTTTGAGAATTTTTCTTACCTTGTCTATGAATGCTTTATTCACAATAATGTCATGTATAATCACATTAAATTCATTAATTAACACCTCAGAACCTTTTATACATGTATAAAATTCAGTAATGTAAAATTATGTTTCTATGTACCTTTGGATGAGTTATAGTGTCTAATTTCGTCTCTCTGGGGTGTTCATTTTCATGGTTTCCATGATCGGTCCACCAATATTCATGAATACATGTTCATGTAAAATGAGGAAAAATATACATAATTTTTATGATATGTTATCAATGATACTAAAAAAATTAAATGATCTTTTAAATATTTTTGTTATATAACATGAGTATGAATCCTTAGATAAAATTTAATGATGATCATTTTAACATAATTTTGGTGTTTTTTGTTCATAATGAATTTGTTTTATTTTATCATTTATTAATAAGAGTATAAGTTTGTTACCAGAAATAAATATGGTCATAAAATAATATTTTAAATCAATTTTCAACCATTTAATGTTTTATTAACATCCTTGAAGGTGATAAATGAAAATGAAAGTGCATCAACCATGATGTCATTAAATTGACAAATCATGGCTGGTGATTTAATTTTTAGAATAAGAGAGAAAGAGAATGTAGTATAATGATGAATCATAAATTAACTTGATTCATTTAGAGAATATAAAATATTTTGGATTTATTATACTCTTTTTATAAAT
Organism: Viscum album; assembly: GCA_963277665.1. NCBI lineage: Eukaryota > Viridiplantae > Streptophyta > Magnoliopsida > Santalales > Viscaceae > Viscum > Viscum album. The sequence goes on along the minus strand of OY728123.1, from coordinate 2,094,914,682 downwards.
GGATTTGAGGTGAGAATAAAAAAAGTGATGAAATTTAAAAGAAAAATAAAAGAAAGGGAGAGATGATTTACCACAGTAATTCTCCTATGTAGATCCTCTTGAAATAACCTAGGATTAGTATTTTGATGATAAAAAGAGATCCTTGACATGTGGGACAGACTAGTTACGTTTATTGGAATGAATTTAGGAAATGCTCCCAGCATGAGAGGAGTGATTAGAAGAGGGGGTGAGGGGTGGTATTTATAATGGGGAAGAGGGGTGTTTTCACATTATTATATACATTAGATTATTATTTTGGATCATGAATAAGAGTATTATGACAATTATCTCCAAATATATTAAATTAATTAATTATAGATCAGGATTTTTATATTACATTACCCTTACATCATTTATGACTCCATAACTCATGTATTTAGTTTTTATTATAAATTACAATATTTTTTAATTCATAAAAAATTCATGTATTTTAGAATAGTCCAAAAAATTAACCGTAACCATTTTTTGACATGTAGAATTCAAAAATGAACCCCATTTAATCAAAATAATTTTCTGAATATGATTAATAATTTTTTAATTAAAATCCACATTTACATTGAAAATACAAATTTTAATATTATAACTGATTTTGTATAACAAATAAAATTTACATAAGCTCCAATAAAATTATCTTAAAACCAAATGATATATTAATTTATGGATAAATATTTTTAAAATAAATTTTATTTTAAATTATATAATAAATCATAAAATTTTTAGTTAAATATTTATTAATTATAAAATCACCAAAACTTAATTAATATTTTTTTAACATATTTAATTAATAATATATGATATAATTATACTATAATTTCCTTAAGATGATGCATAATTTTAGTATATGTTAATTAGAAGGGTTACTATTCATTTGGTCGGTTTTCTATTCACAAGGTATATATTAATATTTATATGGTCAAGTTACTATTTCATCAGTATCAGATTCTTAAGCTCAAAAAGTACTTCTCATGTTATTAATTCTTATTTTATAAGGTTTTATGGTCACTATGTGATTTTATGAGATTTATACTATATTAAATAACTATAATAAGGGGAAAATTATATATATAAGAGATTTTGTGGTTACATTATTCCCCCTTTTGAAATTTATCCCACAAAATTTGGTTTTACATAAAGAAGTGTGGATACTTCTCCTTCATCACATGATCTGGTTCCAATTTTACTTCATCATACTAATGGTTCCTATAAACACACTAAAAATGTGGGAAGTATTTTTTGTGTAGAACCTTATCTATTTTATCTATAATCATTAATTGATTCTCCTCATAAGATAGATCATCTTCTAGTTAAACCAATTATTAGTTCAGAACATGTGGGGGATGAAGAATTTACTTCCTCAAGTGTGATATGTGGAACACATTATGAATTTGATCCAAATTTGGTGGAAGTGCATGAAAATAATCCAATACTCCTATATAATCAAGGATATAAACGATGAATATTTAGCTTGGTCTTAGATTCCATTTTTTTCCAAACTGTATGTCTCTCTTCCATGTTGATATTCGAAGGAAGTCTTAATCTCCAATGCCAAAATCCAGGTCCCTTTGACGGTTGTAATAAGACATCTTTTTTCTAAAATTGAAAATCATTGAAATGTTTTTGTTGTATAGGTACTTATTTGTCATCTCTTGTACAAGATCAACAAAAATATAATTCTTTTACCATATTCAATCTAACAGGTTGGAGTTCAACATCCTATTTCATAGATAAATTCATATGGATCCATATAAATACTCAATTGGAAGCTATTGTTGTATTAGAACTCAACCAATAAGATATGATAATCAAATAAACCTTTTGATTATAAAGAGAATGTTATTAACATATATTAGATCATTTAAATTGTTCTCTCATATTAGATAATAGTTTCGAGGTGATAGACCAGGATGAGATTTATCTTAGTATTGAAGTCATGTTGAAGAATTCTAATGAATTTAGATGTGAAACTAAGATCACAATTAGAGAAAATTGAGAGTGGAACTCAATGCAGTCTCACCACATCATTCACATATAACATAGAAATTTTTTCAAGTGAGAGATCTTCCAAAATAGTGATAATGTGGGAAGTATTGGGGAGCCTATCCACCATAACCACTCCCCCCCACACATTATATCTTTTAGATATCTATGAGACATGCATGACACAGTATATTGTGACATTCTCATATTTCCACACATGTATAAGAAATTGATTCATTATCCTTTTGGTATTCTTTCATTCAGAATTAACTTACTAGAATATCAATAACCTTGGGATATACTCTATAATCTCCATCTTCATGTTGTCACAATAAATGTTTTCTCAAAGTTCATGGTAAATCTTGGTACTCCATGGATTGACTATGTAAGTTGAGATAAGTGCATTTTCCAATATCACATTCTTTATCCCAGATGGTGAAGGAACAAATTTCCTTGTTCCATACTATCACACAATAATCATCGAGATAGAACTCTTATAGTATCCCTTACCTTGCTACATTCCCCTTATATTTTTACTCTGGATCATCCATTTGTCCATCCTTTATCATCTCTTGGAATGATGGTTGGGTAATAATTTGCACTAAGTGGGATGTATTCCATTTCTTTTGGATTTCTAGAACCATACATTATATATCCATGAAGATATGGTATTTCTTAATTCTTACCATGGATAGAGTAACACGTTCGTTTCTGCTAAGTGAATCATCTACCCTTTTCTCTTTTCTTAGATGATAGCTAATAGATAAATCATAATATTTGATTAGCTCTAACCATCACCTTTGACACATGTTGAGCTACATTGGTGTGAAAAAATAATTTTGATTATTGTAATGAGTATTTATTTCACACTTCTAACCAAATATGTTGTGTCGCTAGATTTTAAACGAAAATTTCACCGATGGTAGCTCCAGATTTTGTATTGGGTAGTTTTACTCATGGATAATTAACATCTGTGAGGCATAGGATAACACATTATCATTTTTCGTGATCATATAACCCATGAATTTCTTTGAATCATCAATTATTTTCACAAAACATTCTCCACTCTTGTAATTTGAGTACATGTGTGGTGATTAGCCATCTCATTTTCTCTATGAAGATTTACTCACATTCCTCCATCTAGACATATTTTACCACTTTCATTATTAACTTAGTTTGCAGGCTTGACAATAATGACAAATTTCTCAAAAAAATTGTGTTTTACCCTAATCAGCCAAGCGAACTATGGATTTCAATAACACTAGAGGGTCTGGGAAATTACTCAATTTTTGCTGTTTTTGATGGGTCCAAATAAATTCTATCACTTGTGATCACATGTCCCATGAATGTGACTTTCTATATCCAATTTTCACACTTTCTTAAATCATCATACTATTTATCCTTCCAAAATTCCACAAACACAATACATAGATATTCTACATGTTCCTCTATACACATGGAATAGATGATAATATCATTGATAAACACTAACACAAATTTTTGAAATATTTTATAACGACTATATTGTTTAAATATATGATCATTGAAGGAGAATTTTTAATTCTAAATGGAATCACAGGCAACTCATAGAACCCATACCTTGAACATAGGGTAGCCTTCGGAATATCGTCCTTCTTCACGTCTATATGATGATATCCAGAAAAATGATCCACCTTGGAGAATTATTGATCTCATTATATCAGATCAAGCAAGTCATAGATCCTTGGAAGATGATATATTTTCTTTATAGTGATCATGTTGAGACCCAATTAACTGATATATATCTTCATTGATCGATCCTTCTTCTTGAAAAAGATCACCAGCACACCCCATGGTGATTTACTAGGGAGTTTTCACCCTTTCCCAAATTATCTTACAACTTTTTTTTACTCATCAAGTTTGATAGGATCCATCCTATAGGGAAAATTTGAGATAAGAATGGGTATGGTTATGAGTTCTATAAAGAACTCTACCTAAGGACCTGGGGAAATACAGAATAACACTTTAAGAAATACAACATTATATTCCCTCATGATAGGCTTTTCACCTAAGTTGATAACTTACTTTTACTAATCCATTTGAGTGAGGTTTGATTCATTAAAAGTAATAAACAACCACACAATTGAAGTATTTTCCAAATTATATTCTTGATATTAAATTCATATGAATAGGAACGTGGGATCATTAAAAAATAGAAATGATTTTTCCATTTCCTAAGAATTGATATATTCTCTGTTTAATAAGAGACAATCTATCCACAGTAGAGCATCGAACTCAACCAAAGGTTGTATTATGAGACTCATTGGAAGAATAATACCACATACACAAATAAAATAGGAGTCCTGCACATGTATAAAAATGAATGAATCACTAGGTGTTATTACATAGAACTCTACTTCAAGGATAATTGGCTAATATTCTGCTGTTCTCGCATTCTTGAAATATAAAAAAGAATGAATTGAACCAAAATTGAATAAGATTTGTTTCCTTTTTTTGAGTTATTGCGATGTGTACAATATACTCCTTCTATTTTTTTCCACATTTCCAGTAGTGAGGGCATAAGCCTTGCCTTTTTTATTTGTCTTTGAGGGCTCCTGATGTGGATTTCCCTCAATGGCTCAAGGATTACTTCACTGGAATGCATAGTGCATGTTCTCCCTATAGTTGTAAAATTGGACCATGAGTGGTTCTTACCATTCCTCCACCACATTATCTTACATCCTATGGTCTTTTGGATATTGATGATATTGGTGGCTTTCTATCCAACACTTGAAGCATTTCCCAAACCCATTGAGGTAGTTCCTATGATTTTTCTTCTCATATTTTTGACATGTGGGTGGTTGATTTATATTTACACCTTTATCCGGAGATCCTCCATCATGAAACATATTATTTATTTTCAAATCACCATAACCATTATATCATCCCCTAAACTACATCTCCACTATGAGATCACATCGAAAAAGTTCTCCATAATTCAAAAAGACTTGAATTTCTAGAGCCTTCCGATAGTGTGGGTTTAATGCACTAAAGAATCAATCATTTTTTCTATCATTTTGATAACCAAACCAGAAGCATACCTTGAAACCCTTGTGATATTTTCTATATAGACCATGACCAAATCTCATTTATTTCTTCAAATTTATTAATTATATCTCTATATTTGTTGAATTTTTTAGGGGGAGTACTTATTAAGAAACATTGTCATAATGTCTTCCAAACCTGTATCTTCAAGATCATGCATAATACTTTTGTTCTTAATCAAATCCCACTATTTATCAGCCTCTCCATCTAGATTATTAACAAAAATATTCACCTTATCCATCTCAAAACACTGATGAATAGAAATTATAGACTTTACTGTACTGAACCAATATTTCACAACTACTAGATCAGAAGATCCACTAATCATCAATGATTATTGACCAATAAAACAAACATATCAAGTTTATCTCTTATGGTTGAAGGTTGATAGTCCACATTATTCAGGATATTGTTTATAACTAGACACTTCAAGATAAGCATCGCCACTAAATGTTGAAGTCCGCCTCCTAAAGCATTGGGGATGTCATTGGGGAAAGAACCACATTGTCACTCGCATTGGTTGCTGGACTAGATTCTCATAGTTCCAACCATATTATGAAATAGAAAAGGTTATAATAGAACATATTTTAATAGATCAAGAATACATAGTATATTCCTTTATGAATTTAAGTCCAAATTCATACATTTTTGGATCCATATGTCTAGTATCTTATAAAAAAATACTAGGGTAATTACTTATACTTATTATCATAATAAGGGTTGTCACACTGGTTATTTAATCCTAATTTTCAATTTAACTAAACCATCCTATGATACCAACTATACCAACCAAGTTTTATTACTATTATATTACATCATTTTAATGATAAATGAAATTAAATCGTTACACAGTGAGGATACAATGGTTTAGTGTCTTGGAAATATTTGGACCATACATAACATTTACAAAGTAATATATAATAATTTATTCAATCCCTTCTTCTCTAGATTCTTATTGTCCCTTGAATTATCCATAGTATATGTAATCACCTTTGGATACACATCAAAAATAGGGGTGAGATAAAATCATCATTAGAGGATAGATAAGAACATGAAACAATACAAGAAGGGGTGAGAATAGTCAAAAAATCATTATCATAATGATGAGTTGAAGAATTAGGTAAAGGAATAGAATGTAGCAATGCATAAAAGTAAAAGATCGTGTCTTAATGGTCAACTACCCCACATAGTTGTGAACAAAGCTACCATCATGTTCACACATATTTAACATCAAATCATGGGGTTTTTCACATTACACAATTCATTATTTTGATATATAATTCTCCATACACCAATCACATCATTACATGATCATTGCACTATATAAATCTAGGTACACCCATCATATCATAAAATTTACATTATCATGAATTCCGCATAGAACATATATAAATCATTGAATTATAATAATATATTGATCATAAAGGATTAATTTCGTAAATCATAAAGTCACAAAAATTTGGTTCCCAAATTAAATAGTCAATCGCATCCTTGATATAAGAATCATCAATCTTGTGCGAAGAAGAAACAATCTTGATAAGTAAAAGGTGTTTTTTTTAAATAATTGTTTTTTTGGAAAGCATTGTGTTTGTTATAAAATAATGTATAAAATATTTATATCCCATAAATGGTTAGATAATAATGAAATTATATTTAAGTAATATCCATATAGAAAATTGGGTGAATGAGGGAAAACCCAATTAAAGTGTATTGGGTTGAAGAATTCCTCTTAACTTGTGTCCGAATGCATTCATCACATTAATTTCATATATAATCACATTAGACTTATTTATTAAAAATTAAAAAACCTTTTATGCATGAATATAATTCTTTATTTTAATATCATGTGCTTTTATGGGCTTTTTGATGAGTTTTATAGTTTGGTTTCATCATTCATGGGTGATCATTTTCATGGGTTTCTTGATCGGGTCACTTGTATTCATCAATGGAAGTTCATGTAAAATGTGGATAAATATAGAAAATTGTTATTATATGTTTTTAATGATATTAGAGAAGTTTAAATGAACTTATAAATAATTTTATTTTATAACATTAGGATGAATCATTATATAACAGTTAATGATGACTGTTTTAGGTTATTTTCGGCTATTTTTCGATGAAAACAATGATTTTGTTTTGTCAATTATTATTATATGTATAAGATAGTTATAGAACATAAATATGGTTATAACATACAAATTAATATTTATTTTCATCCATTAATGGATTTATTAACATTCTTGATGGTTTTCAAGGAAAATGAAAGTGCATCTCCCATTATGTTAGTAAATTAACACATCACATATGATGATTTAATTTTTAGAATATTTGAGAAATAGGTTGTTGTTTAATAAGGAATATAACATTAAAATGAAATAATTCCAGTATATTAGACATAATAGAGTTATCATGCCATTTTTATTAAGGGATGTGAGGATATAATAAAAACAATTAATGAAATTTAATGGAAATTAAATGAAAGAGAGTATTTAGCTCTTGAATTCTCCTATTGAGATCCTCATCAAGGAACCTAGGCTTGGTAGTTTTATGATACAAATAAATACTAGATGTGGGGGAGGGTCTAGTTAAGAGTAATGGAAATTGTTTTGGCATGTATCAATTCTTGAGATATGTGAGGAGAAGAGGGGGTGAATGGTGGTATTTATAGTGGAGGTGGGGGGGGGGGGTGTTTTTCCATTATTATATTCATATGTTTATTGTTTTGTCTTAATACTATGAAAAGTTTGTGAATTATCGCTAAATATATTAAAATAATGAGGGATAGTTATAGATTTTATGCCCGCACCATACTTACATCATTTATGACTCCATATTTCATGTATTTAGCTTTTATTTAAAATTATCGTATTTTAATATTCTTAAAAAATTAAAGTATTTTTGAAAAATAATAACAAATAATTCTAAAAAATTCCATACGGAGAATTAAAAAATTATCACCATTTCATTTAAATAATTTTCAAATTTTGATTAATTAATTTTTTAATTAAATTCATCATTTACCAGGAAAATATAAATTTTAAATTATAACTGATTTTGTAACACTAAGACAAATTACCAAAGATCACAAAAGATTATCCTAATACCATAAGAAATATTAATTTATCGACACATTTTTTGAAATTAAATTTTATTTTAAATTATTATATTAATCATAAAATATTAATTAAATATTGGAAAATTATATAAAACACCATGATTTAATTAACAATTTATAAAACATTAAATTACTTAGTCAATGATATAATTATATCATAATTTCATTTATAAGATGTTTCAATTTTATTTCTTCTTTCATGGGTTGGGTAACTATTCATTTTGCTGGATTACTATCTATAAGGGTTATATTACTATTCCTAATGTTATTTTACTATTTAATCTGTATTGTTTCCTTAACATCCATAGATACATCTGATTTCATTAATTCTTCATTTATAATGTTTTTATGGATTCCAAGTGATATTATGATATTTATACTATATGAAATTACTATAAGAAGGGAGATATTCCATTTACATACGTTTGATTAATTAAAAAAATCGATGGGTATATTTTTATATCAATTATCCTCTGGTTCCTACATTGCATATTCAATCATTTTGTTTCTCCGTAACACATTGACCATGTTCATTATCTTATATGACAAAAAAATTTCTCAATGGTATATTATGATGACCAGATTATCTACATGTGAAAGATCATTCACTAATCATACATCCATTATAATGTGTACATGGTATGGATGTGGTATATAATTCATCAAGAGGGATACACGGAACACATCATTTTCTTCAGATAATTGGCTATTACACTTATGTAATCAAGGATACCAAAGAGACCAATGTATATTCATATATTATTTACCTCTAAAATTATTATCATGACATTATTAAATGGATATTTTTAGAAGAATAACTTATCTACAACCTCATAATATAAGTATCATTGATGATTGTTATCATAGCTCTTATATTGACATTGAGATGCCCATATTTTTTCTGAATAATATTTACCTTTTACACAATTTCTTTGAATATTTTTGGACTGATAGGTTTTCATTCCCCATATTCACCAAATAAGATGGTATTCTACACCCCTTCCCATAATTTTCTTCACAAAGACCCAATTTGGATTATTGGGTGGGAATGATTATTGTATAAAAACAAGACCAAAAGAAGATTTTGATCCCAAAATCATTTGATGTCAACTGATAATTATCTATATATGTATTCATGTTTCTAGATAGTCTGATAATATTTGAAATTGGTTTTAGGGTGAAAAGTTATGCAAATGGTAAACTCAATATTTAGACCATGTTGGAAACTATTATTGATCATGTAGGAAAAACATGGATCTAAAACAGATAAAATCGATAGAGTTTTTCATTGTAGCCTCATCACTTCTCTAATTTTTACCCTTTCTAGTTTAGTAAGGAATAAGTCCTATTAGATTTTAATTATGTTAGTAGAAGTTTTACGTTGATCGACCATAACCCATAGAGCATTATTTACTCTCAATTTAATAATATGGCCATTGGAAAATTCCATGGTTATGTTTTCCCATTTCCATTTAGGTGTGGATAATGATTGCATCATCCCCTTGTATTTTTTTTACTTTAAACCATCACATGGTGACCTATATGACACCATAATTTATATTCAGTGATCTCATTATTCATATTGTCCTACCAATAGTTCTATCATATATCTTATTACATATTTGGGCTTCATGTATGTAAGAATAAGGTCGATCAGTGTGAATCGTCCAAAATATCCTTTAATTCAGGATTTTATGGTAAAAATAGTCATGAATCAAATAATACCAATCCTTATTTGTTATTTTTTAACTCTAGGTATTTTAATTTCCAAATATCAAACAATTTATTTTGAATTCACACATAATCTATTTCAGAAACCTTTATCTTGTCTACAAGGGATGGTTGAGCAATCAGATGTGAATGTATGGATGATGTTCCTTTATTTATGACTCCCATGTCAATAATTTTCTTGTCTTAGATGATTATAACCTTATAAATTCACATCAATGATAAAATTTATGGATAAATTCTATATATTCTTTGTACTACATTATTTGATTTCTGTTTCCGACGCTTTCGCCGGGGCGCGCGCGCATCCGTCCGCGGGGGAGGGGGGCGCGCGGCTTTGTTGCCCCGCATTCCCGCTTTCCAAAGGCGGGCGACATTCGTTCCTTGTTCAGGTACGTCTGCTCCTTGATCGAAACGGGATGATGGGATGTCGGTTCTTCCTCCTGTGGATTCCTCCTCAGAACTCGTCACCTAGTCCGGGTCTCCCTTATAGATTTAATACGTAGTTCGTGAAACTCTTCCCGGTGTCATGTTTCCATGGACGCCGGTTAATTACACTGCTTCTGTCGGGACATTCCAAAGGGTCCAGTCAGGGCAGCAACCTTCGGTCAGGGGAGTAATCACGTTTGAGGCATCAGTAGCGTGTCTGGATGCTGGGGTACCTGGCATGTCTGTCTGTTATCCTCAATCATAAGGCTTCTCGAGGGCGTGGAAGCCCGATGCATCCCACATCGAGCGCAGGGAATTACATGTCATAGACACGTATCTGAGGTTTTCGTCAGCTTCCCATGTTCAACACAGGGTATGTTGCAAGATTAACGTCTAGCAGAGACGGTTGAGAATGGAATGGGACCATCGCAGGGGGGGGCGATAGTGAAGTTGGGCTTGAGTCTTGAAGAGACTTCCTACGTATCCCCGTGGCAGGGAATCAAAGTCCGCGTAGTTCGGGATGGTGCCGGTAAACCGACGTGAAGCTGGACCTTAGTCCGAAGAGACTTGGGCTTGAACCTCTGGGAGGATTCCTACGTACCATGCCTTGACATGGATCAAATTCCCCGTAGTTCGAATGATACAGTTTAACGTCATGCGGGACGATAATGAACCCTGACGTGAATGAACGACGGGTGGGCTTGAACCTCGTGGAGGCTTCCTACGTACCATGCCTTGACATGGATCAAAGACCTCGTAGTTCAGAATGGGTTTCGCCGGTGAACCGACGTGAAAGCAGACCTTGGTCCACTATTGGTGGGCTTGAACCTCGTGGAGGTTTCCTACGTACCATGCCTTGACATGGATCAAAGACCTCGTAGTTCGGATGAAAGTAGACCTTGGTCCACTGATGGTGGGCTTGAACCTCATGGAGGCTTCCTACGTACCATGCCTTGACATGGATCAAAGACCTCGTAGTTCAAATGGGTTTGGTCGCAATGGCTTACCACCGGACCGGGATGAGACCCGACGTGAAAGGGCGACGGGGGGTGTGTCGGTGAACCGACGTGAAAGTAGACCTTGGTCCACTGATGGTGGGCTTGAACCTCATGGAGGCTTCCTACGTACCATGCCTTGACATGGATCAAAGACCTCGTAGTTTAGAAGAATGTAGACCTTGGTCCACTGATGGTGGGCTTGAACCTCATGGAGGCTTCCTACGTACCATGCCTTGACATGGATCAAAGACCTCGTAGTTCAAATGGGTTTGTCAGGGTCGGTGCTCACTCTAAGCCCACGTGAGTCATGCTCGGTGTGAGAAACAAGAGGTTGCAAGGACCTGACGATCACGTCGCGAAGGGTGCGTCCGTGAGAAGCGAAGAGGGGCTTACGCGTTGAGCGGCCCATGGTGTTGGGACTTACTCCAGGATGGAGGCCCATGGTGCGACAAAGCGCGGGAAAGATGGACCTTGGTCCGACAATGGGAGGTGCCTCCTTCCCTATCACGTTCCCCACTGACCTTGGTAGTGGGGGAGTACCGAGATGCACGGGTGCAATCATCCGTACCAAAGGTTAGGGATTTACGCTCTGGGGCGACCCTTCCCCTGCGAACATACACCACTCCGACAAGGAGGATCTCATTCCATGTGCGGAAGAGTTCCATTCCCGTGGAGACGAGCGGTGTAATGAATGCTCGAGCTGGGGGGGACCCTTCTTGAGGGAGACGAGGTTGGGTCACAGTTTAACGTCATGTGTTGAGGACGCGGTGCTTGGCAGTTTAACGTCCTGCAGCTCGGACGAGGTGGGTTCACTCCACACCCCTAGGGCTTACATAACCGGTACCCTCTGGTCCTTGGGGAAGGGAAGGTACCAGTAAGGCCATGGTAGAGGGGGGTCGAGGGAGGAACCACCGAGGGGTCCACGTTAGCGTGGCTATGCGAAGAAGCAATAGCCGTTAGCGTGCCCATGCGAAGAAGCATTGGGCGAAGCAACGCTACGGGAGGTGTTGTCCATGGGACTTTGAAATCACATCGTGCAAACCTGGAGGGTCGCACGAGAGGAGGGATCGCTAAGCAGAGGAGTGTGCTTTGCGAAGTGGGGTGCCTTGGCCTTAGCATGGGGCATAGGTGGGAGTGGGTGGTGTTTCGCGAAGTGGAACAGTGTTCGCGGAGCACTGCCTCGCGAAGAAGGAGTGGTTCGCGAAGCAGGGTCCTGCCAAGCAATGTGCTTCGCGATGCATAGTTATCCTGCCTCGGCATAGGGATTACTAGCATGGGTAGGGTGTTTCGCGAAGCACAAGTGCTCCGCGGCTGCCCGGGTTCCCTTGGGAATCCCCTTCCTTTGCGAACGCCCTTGGGCTTCGCGAAGGGCACCCCTCTCAGAAGAGGGGCTCAGGACGAAACAAATCAGAGTCGTCTCGCGAAGTAGAAATACCTCGCGGAGCTCATGATTCCCAGGGCAAAGCTTGCTTCGCGATTCGGGAGAGGAGAAGCCGAAAGGTCGGGTTGTCCGTCTTTCGGGACTCAGGGGGAGTCGAGTATTTATAGGGAAGGGGCGCCGCGATGCAGGGCTCGCTCGCCGCCTTCTGGGCTTCGCGGCGGCTCGCGAACGTCAAACTGGTTCGCGGAGGATTACCGCCTCCGGAGCTTCGCGGGGCCGCTAAGGTCGGGATGCTTCGCGGCGGGGCTCCGCAGACGGGCTCCGCGGCTGTGCTTCGCGGCTGTGCTTCGCGAGGCAGCGCGCCGGCTGTCTTTTTTCGTTCCTTTCGGGCCATATTTTTGGCGCCAACAAATGCCCCCCCTCAGACTTGGAGCCGCGGAGGGCGAAGGGTCGAAGTCTGAGGGACAATCGCCAAAAACTGTCGGTGGTTCGCGATGCGTCATCGCGAAGGGGGACCGCGATGCTCATCGGGGCCGCGGATCCGGACGCGCCGCGATGCTTCGCGTGGGTGAGGCGCGCCGCGATGCTCCGAGGTCATCGCCTATAAATAGGGGGTCCGCCCTCTTTTGTCTTCACGCGTCTTGTCTTTTTGTGCGCTCTCGATTTGGCGAAGCTCCGCGTACTCCGCGACAGCACTCCGCGAATCGAGCTTCGCGGCGAACCGCGAGTCTCCGACTCCGCGTCCGCGCCAAGCGAACCTCTGTCTGCCTTGGCCAGACTTCGCGGCTTCGTCTCGCGGCCGATCTTCGCGATCTGACATCGCGGCCGAGCTTCGCGACCGAGCTTCGCGGCCGAGCTTCGCGATCCAGTGGGGAAAACTTTTCTAAGGGTCGACATTAAAGATGGCCCATCAAGAAGCTGTGCTGGGAGTGCTCGCAGATGCTGCCCGCCGGGATGAGATGGCCAACCGTCCAGGCTTGGGGGAAATGGTCCGCAGCCATTCAGACCACACTTCTCTGACAGATCTGCTGTCGGAAGGTCAGAAGGATTATCCACAGTGCAAAAAGCTGCCGTTGTACGGCTTCGGGCTGAGGGATGACGTCTTCATCCCTGAGGCGGGAAGGGATGAACCAGCTTGTTGGTTCAGGAGCACACCGTGCCAACACCAATGGTTCAGGGCGGCCGATGGTCACGCACGGGAGGATTTCACACCCGTCACCGCCGATTGTCTCTACAATCATGTGAACGACATTGACGGGAGGCCACTGCAACCGGAGACATCCCCTCCTCTCTACCGCACTGTGCTGAAGGCGGCTCTACAGGATCCGAAGAAGGGATGGTCCGATGAATGGGACCTGCGCCAGGGCGGCAATTTTACCGACGACAGGGCCTGGGCCTACTGGGTAGGCGCCTCATGCGAGGAGTTCGAGGCTGAGCTGAGGAGAGTGGGATTGTACGAGGCGGCATGGGCCTCCCAGTTCCACATTTACCTGCCAAAGCAGCTGATGCCGGAACTGCTGGGTAGATGGTCGTCCAGGACGAACACTTTTCATCTGCATCACGGGGAGGTGGGCATCAGCCTGTGGGATGTCCACCAGGTTTCTGGGGTCCCGATCTTGGGGGCCATGTACGACGAGTTCCTCCCCGTCATCAGTGCGTGGGGAGATGCTGAGCAAATGCCACGGCTGGCGTCAGCGCTGATGGCGCTTGTCCCTGCAGACGACAAGGAGGTCGTGAGGGACGTCCACTTCAAGAGGTGGTTCAAGTGTTTCCTGAACTTTCCAGAGAATCGGGAGTTCCCTCCAAGGCCTCGAACTTGTCCGAGGGCAGCCCAGCGGGGTAAGGGGAACTCGTATTGGCGGGTTTTGGAGGACAGCCAATGGAAGACTTGGGGCTTTAGCGTCAGCACCGAGCAACAGCCAATAGTTAGGCTGGCGGCGTTCATCGCGGCTCTCATATGTGGGTGGATCCTACCAGTGAGAGATACAAGCATGGGGGTACGGCCCAGCTCGTTTATCATGGCGTCGATGCTGGCCATGGGGCAGCGGATCAACCTGGGGATCCCGATGCTCGCCAAGCTATACAGAATGCTGCGACGTATCAGCGAGGGCAAGAAGCCGCCAAGAATATGCGGGCCCTTCCACCTCCTGTATGGGTGGATCGCGGCGCACATCAGGGGGATTTACGAGTATCCAAACCCCATTTCGCCGCCGGGATCAGACTTTCGCCCTTCCATCCTGAACGCAGTTGGGAGCTTCCCATTCAAACTGGCCGTTCCGATGGTGCTGAATAGGGTGTGGAGGGCGGACGAGTTCAACTTTCATCCCTTTCCACTGCCGACGGGAAGACTTACTGATGATGGACGGGGAACGGAAGAGCATCGGGCTTACCTCCTGGCCTTCCGAGGTGGAGTTTTGGTGGCTCGGATAGATCGTGAGCCGATCTGTGAACCGTACACCCCACACCGTTTTGCGAGGCAATAACGGTGCCTCCAGCGGCTGACCCCGCAGGTATACTGGGAGGTGCGTCACGAGGAGCACCCGTGCGTGATGAGGCAGCTGTGGCTCATGTTCACACGTGAGGATGGAAAGATGCAAATCACATTACCTCCACCCACCGCCGCCTTCGGCTTAGTGAAGGAGTACACCATTAGCTGGGAGGCCGCTTATCCTGGGGAGATGCTGAAGCAGCCAACAATCCGGGTCGGTGACGGTGGGCCTCCTTTATCTCGAGGTCGGGGTCGGAGGGCAGCTAGGGCCGCCCGTGGCAGCGGGGCTGCCATGGCAGAGAGACCCGCACCGGCCGAGGGTATGGCAGCAGTGGCGGATCCGGTGGTTCCGGGAGAGCAAGGTCATCTGGAGGGGCAGCCACCGAGGGGATTCCGTCGGGTATCCGCTCAGGCTCCGGGGAAGCGGCTGCGTCACATTAACATGGCGGAAGATGCTGTCTTTCCGGAAGCTTGGGACGTCTGGGACGTCAACCGGCAATTCCTCATCCCATCTGAGATGTGGGCCCACCTGAATCGCCTCGGGATGAGACTGCCGGGCATAGGCCCAGTCCGGGCAGGATTCATGGTGTCTCCGACGGAGGCGGAGCAATACTTGAACGAGCTGGAGGATTACATCCACTCCAGTGGTGCCCCTCGCCCAATGACAGACCGGGTGAGGGTACTGTTGAACCAGACGGTCCCTCCACAGCCATCGGCTGCCGATCTGAGGGAGCGCTTCCCCTTGCCGGAGGAATCAGGGGACTCTTCTCAGGGGGACGAAGCTGGAGGAGGGAGCCCGTTGGAGGAGGGCGAGGTCGGAGACCGAAGCTCAGAATCCGACGACTTCGCGGAGGCTCTCGAGGTAACATTCCGAACTTCTCTTCTTACAATCCCCCCTTTTTTTTAATCCCTACGGCCTTCTTACCAATGTTTGGGTCATGCAGGAGGAACTTGTTCGTAGGCCTCGTTCTCGCTCCTTGGCGGGTGACGATGCGGGACCTTCAGAACCCGCGCCTATGGCTGCGTCCAGTTCTGCATCTGGTGGGACCAGGGGGTCTGAGGTGGCTCCTCTGGACTCTCCAGCCCTTCCAACAGTATATGGGGGGCCTCGTCTTGGAGTCCCATCGGTACCGGTCCGGGAGCAGCGCTCGGAGGTCAATCTTCGTTAGTCTCCTCCACCGGTCTCTTCGTTGCCACACGTGGGCCATGTCGACTAACTTTTATGTCTCTTTCTGTCATACAGTTCTCCGACTGGCGTGGGCTGCTGCGGCGAGGCTGGTTGGGATGTCTGGCGGCGTCCCTCCCAGGGGCATGCCGGTGATGGTGACGATAGTCCCTTCACCTCCTCCAACTGCGGCGCACACCATCACTGGCGGGACCACCAGCAGGGTCATACCTGAAGTCATCGAGGTGGACTCCGAGGAAGAGGATCAACCGGTCAGTCCCAGTCCTGTCGTGCCTGTGCCGGCGTTAGGTGTCGTACCAGATTCAACACCAGATGCGGATCCCGCTGAGGAATTCCTGCAGGCATATCCTGTGTACGAGCCCGCTGACCGCGCGGATTGGGATGAAACAGCCTCTGACGAGGAAGACAGCAGCATAGTCCGCCGCCGGTCGTGGAAGCTGATCACGCGCTTTATCAGGGACACTCCCCAAGTGCAATGGCTGGCCGAAATGAATAGGCTCCGCTCACGGTTGCGCGAACTGTGTGCCGGGGGAGTGGATGCCCAACGCCCTCACGTGCTTATCCGAGACCTCATGGCTGAGAAGATCCGGGAGCATGATCGTGGGCTGAGCATGGGATGGCAGCGGAGGAAGGCGACCAGCATCAGGAATCTCCAGGAGGCTGAAGGCGAGGTCCAACAGATGCAGATTCGGGCCAACGAGCTTTCAGCCACTCTCGATGCACAGTCTGAGCTGGTCTTAAGATTGAAGGCCCAGCTGGCAGAGGCTGAGGAGCATATGGAGCAGACCTGTGGAAGGATGGCTGTCGTCCAGGCCGAGGTGGAAAGAGCCCGGGCCAGGGTTGACGGATTACGCCCCGCCTCTGCTGAAGAGGAGCGGGAGTTAAATCAGCGGCAACAGGCTCTGGACGCCGCAAGTCAACGGGTGGCGGAGCTGCAACGCTCTTTTGACGGAGTCAACCCGTCCATGGGGGAAGTCAACCCCCGAGTATTGTAGCGAACTCAAAAAAAAAAGCTTTTATTAACACTGTTGTGCTCCAACTCTTTCTTTCTCCTTTGTTTTGAGTTCCGTAGTACGCACAATTTCCACTATTGAATTGCCTTGTTGCATCCCATTTCTTCAACGTGCTCTTATGCACGATCGGGGCGACACCAGGGGCGCTTGGTAGTTGCACCACCGCGGAGGGAGCACGCCAGATGGGCGCATCGACCTGATCACGGATCATTCCTTCTTGGGACAGGGCCTCTCTGGCGAGGGGATCTATCGCTTCCCAATGGGATCTTGGGGCATCCTGAACTTGTTCAGGGTAAAATTGTAGCTACATAGTTCTCCCCGAGGGGTCAGGCCAGAGGGCTGGAAATGAGGAGGAACAAGATTTTGTGATTCCTGGGGCTGAACCCTAGGCGAAATGCCTGGGCGTCTCTACGTATCCCACGTGATGATGGGAATCAAGCCGCACGTAGTTCTGGAAGCGCAGTTTAACGTCGTACTGGACGAGGAGCGGCCTAACTGTGTTGGTACACATCCGGCCAAAACTACTAAGCCCACGTGAGTCGTGCTCGGTGTGGGAAACAAGTAGTAGTGGTGGGAATTTCCCGACGCAGAGAGGGGCAGGTTGGGGCAAAGGGATGCTCGGTGACTACCGGCCCAATGACACTAACACGATCATTCAGCGCATCTAGATGCGCGAAGAGAAAGAGCCGAGTATGGTGGAGTTCCACTTGAACATGAGGGAGTGGAAATGTGTGAATCATGACGCTCGAGATTCGGATCACGATGGTGACGGCGTGGCGATGGAGGACTACTGCTGACCATATTCGCAACACAGCATCCTATCGCGTTAGCCTGAAATGGGGACAAACAAATGAGGGTCGACCGTTGACCATGTTCGAAACACGGGACCGTGTCACAAATGTTGTTGAACATCCGCAGGGACGTTGGCCCGAAATGATTGTAGGGCCCTTAGGTCCAGCATTCATGGAGATCCCTTAAGCTTAGTATCCACGTCGTCCGAGGGTCCTTTTGGATGTGGAAGAGGATGAGGATCCAAATAGTGAGCTCACGAAGCTTGGTCATGGGATGAGGGGAATGTCCCTGTGAAAATCCCATGCATCGGGCTTTTTGTCAAAACACATCTGAATACGTCAACGAAACGTATTAGAGAGAGGGAGCAGATTCCTTTCCCTTGGGGAGATCTTAGTTTAGGGTCATAGAACTCGGACCATGGATTGGAAAAAGGGATCAGGGGACGCATAACATCACTACCTGACATGAATGTGCTCGAGTCGAGGGACCGAACACCAGGGTTAGGCTGGGCCCGCGGGGAAATACCCGGGCGCTCCTACGTATCTCATAAGAATGAGAATCAAGCCATACGTAGTTCTCAAAGGTGGCAGGGTAAGGTACCAGTGCCAGGGGAAAGGGGAAGTGCGGACGTGGCCCTTGCACTAAAAGAAGCGGAATTTGATGTATCTTGTTTGTTCTTTGAGGTGAATGGTTTTTTTTGTGAAGCGACAGGCCTAGAACTGTAGGTCGTGATGTCGCCACAAGAATCAAGCCGTGATGGGCGTTGACAAAAGGCATGGCGCGTGGCCAGTACCCAAAGTGATGTCCTCTACAGCGTGGTCACCACAATGCGGTGCCGTTTTTCGTCGTGCGGCCAGGACGATAATGTCACAGTTTAGGGTCGTATGATAGGACCAAGCATGCATTTTATCGTCATGCAGCGCAGACGTAGCAGAGACGATGCTAGGCGGGAAATGTGCATAGTGTTATAAAACACAATTGACGGAGACATGATCCCACATCAGATTGTATGCCATTTGGAGGGTGAAACCTCAGGCCGAGGGGCCTATACAGAGGGGAAACAGGGAGAGAGACTGGCTTCCTGAATGGGTTGTACCCGGAGACAGGGCGTCTGGGCGGTCCTACGTGTCCCATGAGGATGGGAATTTGAACGTAGTCCCGAATGGGTCTTAGTTTATGGTCTTAGAGCTCGGACCATGGGAGCCCCAAAGGGCGCCAGATTGCAGCTTTGTCCCCCTAA
This sequence comes from Viscum album, assembly GCA_963277665.1. NCBI lineage: Eukaryota > Viridiplantae > Streptophyta > Magnoliopsida > Santalales > Viscaceae > Viscum > Viscum album. The sequence continues at coordinate 2,094,895,212 of OY728123.1, read as the reverse complement.
CATGCAAAGGTGCACTGAGGGATAGCGCCAAAAGTGTCGAGATTCCACCTGAACATGATGGGGTGGAAAATGATGTGAATCATGCAACCAACATTCAAGGACTGAGGGGGCTGGCGTGACGACAGAGGATTACTGCTGACCATGTTCGCAACACAGCATCCTGTCGCATTAGCCTGAAATGAGGACTAACAAAACGAGCATCGACCGCTGACCATATTCGCAACGCGGGATTTTATCGATTTGTTGTCCGAAACCCTGGAGGGCGTTGGCCCGTATCGGTAGGAGAGCCCTTGGGCATTGTATCCAGGCCGTTCTTGGGGGTCCCTCCGGGTGTGAAAGATGATGGAAGTCCGAATAGAGGGGAACACGAAGCTTGACAAGTGGAAGGAACTTGACCAAGTTGAATCTGACACTCTTGGTCCTAGACCAGAGTACTCTCAACACATGGGTGAACCACTACAGGGAGCCAAGGGACTCAACCGTGAGGGTGATCGAGAGATGGCAGATTCCCAGGGGAAGGGGGAGCATGATTCCCACAACCTTGTATCATACCTACGCACCCCCCTGCTGGAGAGGGATGGACCAAGTGGCCTAGGTGACCGGGAAATCAGGAGATCTCCCCGAGGTGGGGCTGGACCCGAATCTTAGACATTCAGGTGGTCCTACGTATCCCATTAGGACGGGAATCAAGCCACACGTAGTTCTGAAAGGGTGCCTTTTAATGTCATGCAGGACAGGGGATAGGAGGACTGAACCTCAGAATGGGGGCGTGCGTGGTGCAGTTGTTGCGTACTTGATGTGAATGAGGACATAGTCCTACACTGCGCCACGCGGTCCTGTGATCAGGGTCCTGAAGGCAGGATTAGAGAGGTAAATTCGCTTAACTCAAGCCGGGTCCAAAGACAAGGGGTCTTGAACGTAGTTCCAGATGAGAGTCTTAGTTTATGGTCTTAGAGCTCGGACCGTGGGTGGTGACAACTCCCGAGCAAGCACGGAGGTCAACCCAATCCCTAAGCCCACGTGAGATAAACTCGGTGTGGGAAACAAGGGGGGATCCTCATTGCAATACTTGGGGCATCCATTAAAGGGGAGTCAGCAGAGAGTTCCGAAGGACACCTTTGATGTAGCTTGTTCCTCAAACGCGCAGACGTGCACGGGGGAAAAGTACCAAGAGTCCCGAAATTCTACTTGGACACGATGAAGTGATGAAGGGTGTGAATTGTGTACCCGGCATTTGGGCTTAATGGGTTGGCGTGACGACAGAGGAAAACTGTTATCCATGAAGGAAACACGGCGTCTGTATCGCGTTAGCCTGAGGTGGGAGCAACAAACGAGCATCAACCGCTGACCATATTCGCAACGCGGGATTTTATCGATTTGTCGTCCGAAACCCTGGGGGGCGTTGGCCCGTATCGGTAGGAGAGCCCTTGGGCTTTGTATCCAGGCCGTTCTTGGGGGTCCCTCCGGGTGTGAAAGATGGTGAAAGCCTTGATGCGGGGATATGCAAAGCCTGGAAAGCGGGTGCGGACGTGTCCGAGTAAAGCTCGGCATTCCAGGTAATGAACCAGAGTACTCTTAAGCACATTGGAGAACCGCCGAAAAAAGAGGGATCGACGAAACAAATCAGCAGGGGGTGGGAGCATGGCGTGGTCATCACGAGATCGTCGTGAATGAGGACATAATTCCACACCGCACCATATGATCCCCTCATGGAGGAAGGATAGGCCAGGGGGCCAAGATGGGATGAGGATTCCTGAGGAATGGGGCTGGACCCGGATCTTGGACATCCAGGTGGTCCTACGTATCCCATCAGGATGGGAATCAAGCCATACGTAGTTCTTGAAATTTAGTTTAACGTCATACCGGACGAGGAGGGGAATAACGTATCCCTAAGAAAGGTGTACAGTATGGCGAAAAAACCGTCTTGAGGACATAGCCCTACGCCATGCCATACAATCCTATAAGATAGGTCCTGGGCCGCGGCCTGGAAAGGCCGAGGGGCCTAGGGCTGAGCCTCGGAAGGGGAGTCGTACGACATGGTACATGATCCCGACGTGAATGAGGACGTAGTCCTACACCACACCGTACGCTCCGGGTGAGGAATCCTGGGCTGTGGGTCCGATCACTAGCACCACCTGGGGATGTTTGTCACCTCAGGATGGGGCAGAATGAATCACTGTTGACCATATTCGAAACACAGCGTTCCTACGGTGACCCGCATGGGGGCAACAAATGAGCGTCGACCGCTGACCAAATTCGCAACGCGGGACTTGTTTCGATTTGTTGCTTGAGAAACCCTCGGGGGCGTTGGCCCGTATCGGTAGGAGAGCCCTTGGGCTTTGTATCCAGGCCGTTCTTGGGGGCCCCTCCGGGTGTGAATCCATCCACGAAGGGGGCAAACACCTCCAGGGGGGAATGTGCAGCCGGGTCGAGGCTTGCTCGACGTGGGTCGGGGCAAAAATGTGCACCCTGCCGTGTCTTGACCCGAGTGGAAGATTCTGGCTTTTGGGCTGGGCCAACGGACGAAATGTCCGGGCGTTCCTACGTATCTCATAAGGATGAGAATCAAGCCATACGTAGTTCTTGAAGGCCATGCAGTTTAGCGTCATGTGGTGAGGACGTGGGAGGGTAGAAGAACGGGAGTGGGCGCATGGTGCGACCTTTACAATCTTTGCGTGAGTGGTGTTGCATGAGCGGGGCCAAGAAGGCCGACGCCCTGCTACACAAAGATCCTCCAAGGAGACCATTCCCAGGGGGGAATAGTGGAAGAGAGAAGCTTGGGGCTGGGCTCGAGACAAGGCGTCCGAGCGTTCCTACGTATCTCATAAGGATGAGAATCAAGCAGTACGTAGTTCTTGACATGCAGTTTAACGTCATGCGGGACGAGGGGCATCTCGTTCGGGGATGTGTGCAGCATGGTACATGATCCCAACGTGAGAACGTAGTCCTACGCTGTACCGTACAATCCCGTAAGAGGGTGAGTCGGGGAGACACGAGGGGGGCCTGGGGCCAGACCTCGGTGGAGACGGGGCCAGGGGCCCAAAGAGGCCGAGGGGCCTGAGGCTGAGCCTCGGTCAGGAAGAACTGACTGACTTGCAGTTTAACGTCTTGCAATGAGGACGGAGATACAGTTTATGGTCATGCGGGACCAAGTCGCAGTTTAGGGTCGTGCAGGACCAATGCAGTTTAATGTCATGCAGGACCCTCTCGCAGTTTAGGGTCATGCAGGACCAGTTTTGCCCTAGGCGAAGTATCGCTTGAGGAATCTGGCATTGGTGGGGGGGGGGGGTTACACGCTCTCCATCTGTGGTCACCAAAAAGTATGCTCCATTGGGGTAAACCTTATGGATGATATAAGGCCCTTCCCATTTGGGTTCTAACTTGGGCGGTTTCCTACCGGGAATCATTGGCGCTCGCAGGGCCAGCACCAGGTCACCCTGTAGAAAAGAGCGGAGACAAACCTTCTTGTCAAAAGCTCTTGCCATCTTGTCCTGATGCCTTTCCAGATTGTGCAGGGCATGAAGCCGGTTCTCGTCCAGTGCCTCTAACTCAGCTAGACGGATCTCGGCTACCTCATCTGATGTCTGGTGATCATAAACTGCTGTGCGTAGCGACGGCAGCTGGATCTCAATGGGTAGGACGGCCTCAGCTCCATACACCAGGGAATATGGGGTCACCTGGGTAGAGTTGCGAGTCGTCGTCCGGTAAGCCCAAAGGGTGTTGGGGAGCTTGTCCGGCCAACTCTTCTTGTTCTGACCAACCATCTTCTGCAGAATGTTAGAGAGGGTCTTGTTGAATGCCTCGATCTGTCCATTCACCTGTGCGTGGTAGCGGGAGGTATGGTTTGACCGGATGTCGTACATAGCGTACAATTTCTTCAATTCAGCTGCTCGGAAGTTGGTGCCGTTGTCAGTGAGGACGGCGTGAGGGACCCCAAACCGGTGGATGATGTTGGAGCTCACAAAGTCGACGACGGAACGGGCCTTGACCTCTTTTAGCGGAACTGCTTCTGCCCACTTGGAGAAGAAGTCTGTAGCAGTCAGGATGAACCTACACTGGCGGGCTGTTGCCGGCGGGTACGGTCCCACTACATCGAGTCCCCATACCGCAAATGGCCAAGAGTACTTGGTGGGGTGGAGGGGTTCTGGCGGCCGATGCAAGAAGTTGGCGTGCACTTGGCACGCGTGGCATCTCTTGGCGTATCCAATACAATCGTGGATCATGGAGGGCCAGAAGTACCCTAGCCTCCGGATTTGATGGGACAGCTTCGGCCCAGCTTGATGGGTGCCACAGGAACCGGCGTGAACCTCTTGCATAACTTGAGGTATCTCTGCTCCTTGGATGCAACGGAGGAGGACACCATCAAAACTCCGTTTATAGAGGGTCTGCTCAAGACTGGGGCCGCTCTGGAGGGTAAATTGAAGTGCGCGGCGTCGGATTCGATCGCGCTCGGCCCGGTTGTCCGGGAGCTGGCCATTTTGGAGATAATCGACAAAAGGTGCTCTCCAATCGGGGGTCGTTTCTACCACTGCGTCTGACGAACCCGGGACTCCTGATACGGAGGGTCCGGCGGTGAGATGACTTACCCGTAGGTTATCACGGTCCTCTTGGGTGACGGGAGCAATGACTCTACGGTGGGCCACGTGTATGACCAGATCATCTTGCTCGGGTTCTGCGAGCGATGCGGCTAAGCCAGCTAGGGCGTCCGCTTGGCCGTTCTGTGACCGCGGGACATGGGTAACCTCTGGCCGAGGAGAGAACTGGGCCATTAGGAGGAGGGTGTACTCCAGCAACGGTGCAAGCTCTGGCTTCCTGACGACGTAGTCGCCATTAACCTGTTTGATCACCAGCTCAGAATCTCCCTTCACATGTAGATGGGGTACATGGATCTCAAGGGCCAACTCGAGGCCGGTGATGAGAGCTTGGTACTCTGCCTCGTTGTTCGTACAACCTTCTGACAACAGGAAGGAGTACGGCGGGACGGCTTGCGTCGGGGTAATGAAAACAATACCCAGACCCACTCTGTTGAGCTTGGGGTCATTGAGCCTTCTACCAGTGGGGCTCCGGGAGGCGCCGTCGAAATGCATTTGCCAACACGGGACAGCGTGATCGACCGAGAGGATCGTCTCGTCGGGAAAATCCAGGTCCAGGGATTGATCTGCGGAGGTTGGATGGGCAGCTAAAAAGTCTTCCAATGCCTCTCCCTTGACGGCCTTCTGAGGCACAAACCTGATGTCAAACTGCTGGAGAATCACCGCCCACCGTGCTAGCCGGCCGGTCAGCATGGGGTGGTTCAGGATGTACTTCAGCGAATCCACCCGAGAGATCAATTGCACCTCGTGGTGTTGCAGGTAGTGTCGCAACTTCTGCACGGCGAAGACGAGCGCAAGGCAGCTCTTTTCGATAAGGGAATATCTGACTTCCGTATCGAGAAGCATGCGACTGAGATAGTAGAGACTGTTCTCAGTGCCCTCGTTATTCTTCTGGGCGAGCAGCGCGCCGAGGGATCTCTCCAGGGCGGTCACATAAAGGACCAGCGGCTTTCCAGAGACGGGTGGCATCAAGACCGGAGGTTGGAGCAGGTACTGCTTGATTTCCTCGAAGGCGATCCGACACTCCTCATCCCATTCGTAGGCGGCGCCTTTCTTCATGAGCCGAGAAAAGGGCTTACACATGCCGGCCAGGTTCGCAATGAATCGGCGTATATAGGCTAAGTGGCCTTGCAAGCCTCGAAGCTCCCGAATGTTTCTCGGGGGAGGCATTTGGCTGATGGCCTTGATCTTCTCCGGGTCGATCTCGATACCTCGGTATCTGACAACAAAGCCCAGAAACTTCCCGGAGGTGACCCCGAAGGCACACTTCAGTGGGTTCATCTTCAGGTGACGGGAACGGAGGAAACCGAACACTTTCTCAAGGTCTTTGAGATGGTCCTGGCGCTGATATGATTTGACTACAAGGTCATCCACGTAGCATTCCACCAATGTCCCGAGGATCGGTTTGAATATGCGATGCATGGCCCTCTGATAAGTGGCACCTGCATTTTTCAAACCGAATGGCATTACCCGGTAGCAAAAGGTGCCCTGGGGAGCCCTGAAGGCAGTGGACTCCTCATCTTCGGGGGCCATCCGGATCTGGTTATACCCCGAATACCCATCCATGAAAGAGAGGGCTTGGAACCCGGCCGTGGCATCAATCAACAGCTCTGTCACCGGGAATGGGAAGTCATCCTTTGGGCAGTGGCGATTGAGATCGCGGAAGTCGATACAGACTCTAATCTGCCCATTCTTCTTCCTGACTGGCACAATGTTGGCGAGCCATTTGGGGTACTAGACCTCTTTGACGAAGTTGGCCTTGATTAGCTTATCAACTTCGGCCTCAACCATAGCGCCATGGGAAGGGTGCATTTTCCTGGGTGGCTGCTTAAACCCACGATGTTTTACTGGGAGGCCCAGACGGTGGACGGCCACTTGGGGATCCAGCCCTGGCATTTCATCGTAACTCCAGGCAAACACATCGCGGTGCTGTTTGAGGAAGTCTACATACTGCTGCCGCTCCTCGAGGGACATGGCCGCACTGATTAATGTGGGTCTTGGATCTGCCTCGCTACCAAGGTTCACCTGTACCAGCTCATCGACCGTGGTAGAGACGCCTTCTTCAAAGGCTGGGGGAGCATCCTCCAAGTCTTCCTCCCCAGCTGTGGGGGGATTTCCCGTGACGGAAGGTACTTCCGGGCTCTCAAGACCCGAGGGGCAGCTGGTGCCGGCTTGGGCAGCAGCGGTCATCACATCAGGAGACTCACTCGTCGTGGAGACCATAGCAATGAATGCATTTGACCCTATCCCATCCGGCCTTCGGCCTAAGGGGCCACGCTTGATGATATCAAAGTAGTGGTGACGTGTCGGCCAGAGTCGGTTGATTCCGGCCCGGCGAAATAGACACGTATGGCGCACCGCCATTGTCATGAGCTTGAAATCCCGGTACCGTACGGGGGTAGGAGATTCCGGGATGACCCGAGCCTGGTTGATGTAGGAGTACGAGGTGATTTTCCGCCGTCGCTTGGACGCGGGAACATGCCTTCCTTGCGTACCCGAAACAACGAAACATTGTCCCATGTCGGGGGTCGTGGCCTCCAACCGGTGGATAGGGAGGATGTAGGCGTCGTCCATGCTCGCCCAGGGATCACTTGTGATTGGGGCGGGCTCATCCTCGCTGACCAGGATCTGCTTGTCCTTACTTTTGTAATAACCCGCATCCAGATAGCGGGCCTCACAAGAAGCGAAAGGGGACGCGTCTCCTTGGAGCACGCCTACTCGACCGTTGAGCGAGTACTTAAGGCACTGGTGATACGACGAGGGAACCGCTGCATGCAGATGGAGCCATGGCCTGCCCATCAATGCGTTGTAGGCGGTGTCCTGAGAAACAACCATGAACTCGGTGCTGGCAATTAAGCCACCGAACTGGGTCTTCAGACGGATCTTGCCGACCGGGGTTTGCTCTGTCCTGTCGTACCCCTGAATCCTGAGGTCAGAGGGAGTCAAATCACCTTCGGACAAACCCAGCTTTCGCAGCGTCCGGGTCGGAATTAGATTGATTCCGGAACCCGTGTCAACGAGGCAGCGACGGACTTCCACACCGTTAAAGTGGCCGGTGATATACAGTGGGCGAATGTGCCCCTGTATAGGGGGGTCTTCATCTTCGCCAGAGAACGAGATAACCGCCTGACATTCGGCGTTTTCAATCGTCTCGGTATGGAAGGCCTCCGCGGCTGCCACTTCCGTCTCGAACTGGAGGGGGCTCCTTAGGGCCTCGGCAAGTGCCTCGCGCATCTCGGATGACAAGCGCAGGGCCTCAAGGATGGAAAGCCTCGCCGGAATGCCGGCTAGGTGCTTTAGGACATCATACTTGCGTTCCAAACGCGAACCTCTGCTTACAGGGGGTTTTTCGGCATTTGGAGGCATAGCGGGTCCTGCTGGTTGAACTGGCGGTCGGCTAGCACTGGGTACATCCTGCTGCCTGCTAGTAGAAGCCTGGAGAGTAGTCGCCGGGCTAAGATCGAACAGCGGGGGCTGGCCCGTCGCCGGGCGAGACTAGCTGTGATACGAACGAGGCGGCTCTCCCTGATCTAGCAACACGAACGGCGGTGGAGGTAGAGCCAAGGGCGCTGGATGGGTCTGCGCATGCGGAGATCTGCGCTGAGCCTGCTTCCTGGTCTCGGTAGCGTGCACGGCTTGGTCAAAAGTGCCTGCTGACATACCTCGGTGACCGGCGCGATTGCGATTCCGCTGACGTCGACGTCGGCTGGGAACGTTGGGGCGGTCTGCCTGGGGTTCCCCCTCGTCGGGGGTCATATAGGGCTTTACCAGCTCCACGGTGTTAACCGAAGCGTACCCTTGACTGTCACTCGAAGAGTCATCCACCGCTGGGCGGATTCTGGGGGAAATTCCCATTTCGGGAGGCATAAAGTCGCCGAGAGTGCGGGACGACGACGGCACTGGCGGTGCACGTTGCTTCTTCTTACGTCGCCGCTGCTTGCCTTTTTGGGCAGAGGTCGACTGTGAAGACGATGTTGAGGCGCCAACTACTTCTTCTGAAGGTTCCGACTGCTTCAGGCGTGCCCGGATGATACCCTGGGCACGGACGACAGTTTTTCGAGCCATCCAGTTGTCGTATTTCTGGGACCCGCGGCTAGGGACCTGCTGCCACTCACCCTCGCTGTCACTGCCGATTTCCGATCCCGCAAAGACGCCTGCCACCTGCGCTGGCGCTGGGCCCAACTTGACTATGTTGTTGTTGACCTGGTCCTGAAGCCAGTCTTTAAACACATAGCATCGCTTGATGGTGTGCCCCAGGATCCGATGATAAGTGCAGTAGTTGGGGTGATCAGTGAGATGCGCCTCTGCCGGCCTCCTGCACTCAGGCAGACGCACGATCCCTTGCTCTAGAGCACTTCGGAAGTAACCAGGGACCTGATTTTCGTTAAACGAATAGGTATGGTACTTTCTTTCCGGATAAGGGGCCCTGGGGGCCTGATCCTGTCGAGGGGCCGGAGGGGCCTGCTGAGGGGGCGGCGCCTGGTTGTCTCGCCTAGGTGGCGGTGGCGCGTTGCGCGGGGGAACCTGTCAGTTCTGAGGCGGTCGCTGCTGGGCAGGAGCCTGTGCTTGAGGTGGAGGACCTCTGCGGGGTTGCGGGGGTGGTGCCGCCGGTAACAATTCCAGCTGCCTCGGGGCTTCTATTTGAGCCACTGCGGCGGGTTCAGCCCTGGCGGCCCTCCTGGCTGGGATCATAGGGGGCAGCAAACGTGCCTGACTAGCCTGTTGCAGGGCCTCCTCGAGGCGCTGGGCCTTATCCGAGAAGTCTCTGAACCCCCCAGGGTAGTTCTGGGTAATCAAGGAGGGTACCAGCTCTGTCTTTACGTTCCCCACACACATCGTCAGTAATTTCTCCTGAGTCAGCGGCATATCGAGAGAATACGTAAGTCCTTTCCACCGGGCGATGAAGTCTGCAACCCGCTCATCAGGCCTCTGTTTGCACTTAAAGAGGTCCGCGATGCTGGTCTTCCGCGTGGTGGAGCTGAACTGGTACAAGAACTGCCGGCGAAGATCCTCCCAGCCGGTCACTGACCCGATGGGGAGCTGGCTGTACCAAACGAATGCCGGACCTTCCAACGTCTGTACAAAACATCGGAGCTTAGCGGCTTCTTGCTGAGCCGGGGTCCCCAGCATGGGGCCACACCTGGAAGAGAAATGAGCCAAGTGCTGGGGTGGGTCCCCTGTCCCGTTGAAAGGCGAGAAAGTGGGGTTCCCAAAACCCGGAGGCGCGGGCATATCATCCACCCACGCGGGATAAGGCTTGCCATCCGGTGGGACCGCCACCTGCCGTGTCTCCAACGCCTCGAGGCGGGCTGTGAGTGCCGCAATAAGGTCCTCCGGGTGGGGGTCCCTGTCTTGATGGGGGTCCCTAACCACAAGCGCATTGCCAGGTTCTTCAACACGGTAGACGGATTCTGCTGCTCGCGGGTTGACTGGTGGGACGACCTGTTGGGCGACCGGGGGAACCCGGGTTGGGTTCTTCAGATTGCCCCGTCGCTCAGGGGGGTTTGGCGAGACGTATCGCGCCCTCTTGCCGTACGTTCCGGCTTCCGCCCTGTCCGTGGCAGTAGCATGATCAGGGTTGCCCGGAGGCATCTCACCGGGGGAAAATTGTTCTTGCCCCTGCTGTCCCGGCCTGGGATTACCGTAGTCGGGTCGTCGCTCTGCGGCGCGTTCAGCCAAGAGTTCGTCGACCAGCCTCTTCTGCTCAGCAAGCTGCTGGCGCAACGTGGCCTTCTCAGGGTCTTCGTCCGTTTTCTGCACGGAGGCGGATGGATCGGAGTGCCTGACTATCCCGACATGCTCCTTACCCTTGCCAGTGCTTCGACCGAGTGCCAGTGACTCGGTGGGTACGGGGAGGCCTAGCAGGTTCCTTTGCTGACGGGTGACTCTCCCTGATGGGTCGAGCAGTGGCGGTACGCCTTCGGATGGTAAGTCCCCATCAAGGAACTCAAGCTCATCTTCCTTATCCACAACGTCGGCCATGTGGACTGTGACCCCTCTTGATGGCATATCCTCAATGTCGCATAGCGAATCGGGTTGTCGTCGGATAGGGTCGAAGAGGAGAGCGGCATAGCGTCCCCAACCACGGACTTGCACATGGGGGGTGGCTTCCCTGACGATCTTGCGGAGTGCCTTGAAACTCTGGACGCATTTTCGTTGGAGGGCACTCTGGTGATCGGGCGACTTGGGGTGCTGGGCCACAAGGAGCGCCGCTGCATCAACTAGGCGGCACTGTTTGCCAATCTCCTCAAAGTGCTCTCGACTCCTGGGGTACACTACCCGTTCCCAACGGAGGCGGAAGTGCGTCGCCCACAGGGTCCGACAGAAGCATCCCACTTCTTCAGGGGTAAGCGACTCGGGTACGCGAAAATTTAGCGTCGCCGTGGGCCAGAACTTCTCTGGGAAGTAGTCCGCTGCAAGAATACTCCAGAAGCTCCTGGGTTCGTCCTCGGGGTTCGGCCCTACATTTCCCCACTCATCAACCGGGGGTGGCTGAGGGACCAGTAGCGGTACCGAGACGGACCTCTGGGATAGCAAACTCGGCGGTGGAGAATACGGCGAGCGAGCAGACTGGCCACCGTACTCTGGGCCCTCCTCTGAAGAGCGAGGTGACCTGACCACAATGTCACGATAGGACGGGATAACAGCCACTGATTCGGGTACGGGAATTGCCGTTACCGGTGTCCGGTCATGTCGTGGCTCTACCACCGTTGACCCCCAAAACAGCTCCTCGTGATCCCGAGTAGAGGTAGAGGGAGCTTCGGGTGACGGTGGCGGTGACTGCGCGGTCGAAACCTGCGGAATTCCCAGGATTTCTTCCTCCTGGATGTACCTGCGGAGAGAGACGGGAATCCGATGGACCTCAAATTCCGGGAGAACGAGGCTGACGCGTCTGGTTCCTGCCCCAGTCCTTGACACGGAGGAGCTGGGAGAAGGTTCCATCGCTGAATCGCATTCCGCTTCCGAATCGGAGAAGCGGGCATGTTTGATCCCCCCCTGGGGCTTCCCAGGATTCTTCTTGTGGTGGCGACGACCCGCTCTTCTGCCCCTGGGTGGCTCTTCGGGACAGGGTTGACCCCTATCAGGCAGCCCTGGGGCGGAACTAGCGCCGTGGCGGAGAGGGCCCCCACTTGAGACAGCCGGGGTGCCGGGGGCACCAGGGCAAATATCAAAGGGTACATGGGGAGGACCTCCATGAACAGTACCCACGTGGGCGGGGCCTCTATTGGAACCAGCAGGAGCATGGGGAAGGCCTCCATGGTCGGTGCGAGTGGAGCGAGGCTGACCTTCACTCCTTGAGTTGCTGGGGCGAGAAGGATCTTCGCCAGTCGCAGAGAGGACGTAGGGGGGGCCCCCACGTCGAAGGACCGGATGGACGGTGCCTTCAACAGGATGGACTTCATACCCTGTACAGCGGGGGCGGGAAATGTTTCCGCGCTGAGCATCACTGCCCCGGGGCAGGTCTTCCTGCAGGATGGGGGCAGCACGAGGCATGCCTCCACGACGAACCGCGGAGCGGGGAAGGCCCACGCTCTGTGGAGTAGTGGTACGGGGAGGACCTCCGTACGGAGTGGCATCACCGCGGGTTAGTTCGCGACGATCATCACTGGGGCCTGCAACCCGGAGCGTCAACCCGGCCTGTCCATGGGGCGGCTGGGGTCTCAATCTTGGTTGGGCGAAGGGGTGCCCCTGCTCAATGTAGGCGGGGGCTTCATAATGTACGTCGGTGGTGGCTCGGGCCACCATAGCTGTCGATGTGGACGCGGCTAGGCGAGCGTCCTCAGCCCGGGCCCGGCGCTGACGTCGGGTCAGGCGGGCCGGTGCAGGTGGTGCAGGGACATAGTCTGCCTGTTCTTCCTGCGGGGCCGGACGGCGGCGCTGACGTGTCCGGACGGGAGCTCTCGCCTGGGGGCCCTGGGTCGGGGCCCTGAGCGGGCTGATCCGGACAACACCTGCCTCTTCAGCGTAAGGCGAAGAGTCATCAAGGCGTTCCGGGGATAGGCTCCCGAAGCGATTGAATGTCTGGGTGGGGAGCGGAGGTTCCCTGCGCGGCCTGTTGGGGCGGCGTTGACGGCGGGGCCCGGAAGCCTCCAGGTCCAAACGGGCCATATCCCTAGTCGGGATGACCCCTTGTTCCTCATACCTGCGCACGAGGCTGTTGATCACCCTTCGTTGGATGACCTCTGATGGGGAAAGGGGACGTGGACGTCCCGCATCTCGTGACGTGGCAGCCGTCGTGGCGGTAATGGCGCCATGTGGAGTGGCCGTAGTGGTGTTGCCCCTGCCCCTGCACGGGCGAGGAGCGGATGGTGACCGCATCTCTGCAATAGAAACCTGGTTCCTGGCAAACGAAGGGATCAACTCATCAGTACTGAGAGGAAAAGGATTGACAGCCAGTGCCCCAGCGTTCCTCCATCCTCCATGTCTGTGAGAAGGATCCACGCCAACACGCTGCAGAGCGGAGTGCCCCACGTTCTACTACCCCGACCTCTGGTGGGTTCCACGACAGGCCCGCCATTTACTTGGCGGGACCAGGCAACAGATATCTGAATCCGGTGACACGTCAATCTACTGGTGTCTCGAACGCTACTAATCTCCATGCTGAGGAGAAGAGATTCACGTCGGGTTCACCATTTCTGTTTCCGACGCTTTCGCCGGGGCGCGCGCGCATCCGTCCGCGGGGGAGGGGGGCGCGCGGCTTTGTTGCCCCGCATTCCCGCTTTCCAAAGGCGGGCGGCATTCGTTCCTTGTTCAGGTACGTCTGCTCCTTGATCGAAACGGGATGATGGGATGTCGGTTCTTCCTCCTGTGGATTCCTCCTCAGAACTCGTCACCTAGTCCGGGTCTCCCTTATAGATTTAATACGTAGTTCGTGAAACTCTTCCCGGTGTCATGTTTCCATGGACGTCGGTTAATTACACTGCTTCTGTCGGGACATTCCAAAGGGTCCAGTCAGGGCAGCAACCTTCAGTCAGGGGAGTAATCACGTTTGAGGCATCAGTAGCGTGTCTGGATGCTGGGGTACCTGGCATGTCTGTCTGTTATCCTCAATCATAAGGCTTCTCGAGGGCGTGGAAGCCCGAGGCATCCCACATCGAGCGCAGGGAATTACATGTCATAGACACGTATCTGAGGTTTTCCTCAGCTTCCCATGTTCAACACAGGGTATGTTGCAAGATTAACGTCTAGCAGAGACGGTTGAGAATGGAATGGGACCATCGCAGGGGGGGGGGGCGACAGTGAAGTTGGGCTTGAGTCTTGAAGAGACTTCCTACGTATCCCCATGGCAGGGAATCAAAGTCCGCGTAGTTCGGGATGGTGCCGGTAAACCGACGTGAAGCTGGACCTTAGTCCGAAGAGACTTGGGCTTGAACCTCTGGGAGGATTACTATGTACCATGCCTTGACATGGATCAAAGTCCCCGTAGTTCGAATGATACAGTTTAACGTCACGCGGGACGATAATGAACCCTGACGTGAATGAACGACGGGTGGGCTTGAACCTCGTGGAGGCTTCCTACGTACCATGCCTTGACATGGATCAAAGACCTCGTAGTTCAGAATGGGTTTCGCCGGTGAACCGACGTGAAAGCAGACCTTGGTCCACTATTGGTGGGCTTGAACCTCGTGGAGGTTTCCTACGTACCATGCCTTGACATGGATCAAGGACCTCGTAGTTCGGATGAAAGTATACCTTGGTCCACTGATGGTGGGCTTGAACCTCATGGAGGCTTCCTACGTACCATGCCTTGACATGGATCAAAGACCTCGTAGTTCAAATGGGTTTGGTCGCAATGGCTTACCACCGGATCGGGATGAGACCCGACGTGAAAGGGCGACGGGGGGTGTGTCGGTGAACCGACGTGAAAGTAGACCTTGGTCCACTGATGGTGGGCTTGAACCTCATGGAGGCTTCCTACGTACCATGCCTTGACATGGATCAAAGACCTCGTAGTTCAGAAGAAAGTAGACCTTGGTCCACTGATGGTGGGCTTGAACCTCATGGAGGCTTCCTACGTACCATGCCTTGACATGGATCAAAGACCTCGTAGTTCAAATGGGTTTGTCAGGGTCGGTGCTCACTCTAAGCCCACGCGAGTCATGCTCGGTGTGAGAAACAAGAGGTTGCAAGGACCTGACGATCACGTCGCGAAGGGTGCGTCCGTGAGAAGCGAAGAGGGGCTTACGCGTTGAGCGGCCCATGGTGTTGGGACTTACTCCAGGATGGAGGCCCATGGTGCGACAAAGCGCGGGAAAGATGGACCTTGGTCCGACAATGGGAGGTGCCTCATTCCCTATCACGTTCCCCACTGACCTTGGTAGTGGGGGAGTACCGAGATGCACGGGTGCAATCATCCGTACCAAAGGTTAGGGATTTACGCTCTGGGGCGACCCTTCCCCTGCGAACATACACCACTCCGACAAGGAGGATCTCATTCCATGTGCGGAAGAGTTCCATTCCCGTGGAGACGAGCGGTGTAATGAATGCTCGAGCTGGGGGGGACCCTTCGTGAGGGAGACGAGGTTGGGTCATAGTTTAACGTCATGTGTTGAGGACGCGGTGCTTTGCAGTTTAACGTCCTGCAGCTCGGACGAGGTGGGTTCACTCCACACCCCTAGGGCTTACATAACCGGTACCCTCTGGTCCTTGGGGAAGGGAAGGTACCAGTAAGGCCATGGTAGAGGGGGGTCGAGGGAGGAACCACCGAGGGGTCCACGTTAGCGTGGCTATGCGAAGAAGCAATAGCCGTTAGCGTGCCCATGCGAAGGAGCATTGGGCGAAGCAACGCTACGGGAGGTGTTGTCCATGGGACTTTGAAATCACATCGTGCAAACCTGGAGGGTCGCACGAGAGGAGGGATCGCTAAGCAGAGGAGTGTGCTTTGCGAAGTGGGGTGCCTTGGCCTTAGCATGGGGCATAGGTGGGAGTGGGTGGTGTTTCGCGAAGTGGAACAGTGTTCGCGGAGCACTGCCTCGCGAAGAAGGAGTGGTTCGCGAAGCAGGGTCCTGCCAAGCAATGTGCTTCGCGATGCATAGTTATCCTGCCTCGGCATAGGGATTACTAGCATGGGTAGGGTGTTTCGCGAAGCACAAGTGCTCCGCGGCTGCCCGGGTTCCCTTGGGAATCCCCTTCCTTTGCGAACGCCCTTGGGCTTCGCGAAGGGCATCCCTCTCGGAAGAGGGGCTCAGGACGAAACAAATCAGAGTCGTCTCGCGAAGTAGAAATACCTCGCGGAGCTCATGATTCCCGGGGCAAATCTTGCTTCGCGATTCGGGAGAGGAGAAGCCGAAAGGTCGGGTTGTCCGTCTTTCGGGACTCAGGGGGAGTCGAGTATTTATAGGGAAGGGGCGCCGCGATGCAGGGCTCGCGCGCCGCCTTCTGGGCTTCGCGGCGGCTCGCGAACGTCAAACCGGTTCGTGGAGGATTACCGCCTCCGGAGCTTCGCGGGGCCGCTAAGGTCGGGATGCTTCGCGGCGGGGCTCCGCGGACGGGCTCCGCGGCTGTGCTTCGCGGCTGTGCTTCGCGAAGCAGCGCGCCGGCTGTCTTTTTTCGTTCCTTTCAGGCCATATTTTTGGCGCCAACAATTTCCTATGATGGTAGTGGATTAATCATTCATTGTCCTTAATCAACATTAAACATCATCATGGTTGCATATTCAACTCTTTCTATGTGAATATATAATTATGGATTTTATGATTGTATATAGTTAACTCTTCACCCAAAATAGATAATTATGTCAAATATTAAATGTAAATATCATTAAATCAAACTACAGATTATGCATAGGGTAGTTCTGTTCATGAAAATTCAATTCTCTTGAGGTATAGGAAATCGCTTTTTCATTATGTGTAAACACATAGACAAACCCATTATTTGATGCATCATAGTATTCCATAAAGTGATTCCCATTTATGTATCATTTATGCACATGTGAAATGATATGAATCATTTTCAACTCTTTGAATCTATATTCACACTTAATTTATCAATCAAGATTGAATCCATTCCATGTTATCATGGTTACAGGTATCACAAATTGTGATAAATTTTTTACAAACTGAAGATTATACACATGTAATCCATAAAAACATTGGATTTCATTCATAGATGATAGTGTGGGCCGTACTTCAATTTCTTCTTTCTTTAAAGGATCAACATATATCTCATTCCTTATGATATTATTCCATATGCATGACAGTTTATTTATATTGAAGTCAAAATTGATGTAAATTTCTTAATGCTTATCCTTTTCTAAGGACTTTATTTCAATGCTTATATGCAACTTTGTCTCCTCATTTCTTTTGGTGTATTTTATAATATCTTTAATAAATACTGCCATTTTTTTAGGTAATCTCTATGTACCTAGTTAAAATCTTCCATGAAGATTGCTGGAGAATTGGTGTGTCTAAATAGAATTACTATCAACTCCTAGTGCTCATACCATTTACGAAAATTAGTTTAGGGTATACCCTCCTTCACCATTACATTATAATACCCAAACCAATGTTTTACCATGAAGAATTATTAGGCACCACATTTCTAATTGTAATACTCATCAATTTAGCCCAGAGGATACTAGTTCCTTATAGTGTTATAGATTATTTCATAACAATCAATGAAAAGATTCATTGAACCATCATTATTCATTATGAAGAGGGATGATTAACACCATTATGAATCCCTTGGGCTTTTGAAACCATTACCTAGATTCTAATATAGTTGTTTTATCATCTCATATTGTTCTAGAATAGCCTTTTTATATCACATCTTGGATAATAGAAATTCCCTAGTTATAATGTTGATTTTATATTCAAACACTTGGCTTGGAGGAATACTATGAAATTCATTGGAAAACATATCATATTATTACCACATAATGTAAATGTATTAAAGGATGATATTTTCCATAAAGTCAATCATTTGACCTAGATATATTTCTCAGAGGAAAATATTATCCATGCATGGGATGTTTGTTTTAAATAATATTCCTCCCCCTCTTACATTTTTTTTGAATCATTGAAAAATTCATGATATAGATTCTTATTTCATTATAATAGGAATTTATGTTGGATCTATATTGGGAAGGCCAATCCATTCCCAAAATTCCATAATATTCCACTGAAGGTATTATCACAACTATTTCTAGGATATTCATCCCACAATTGTTTATAGGGGAGGAGTTATAAACATGAGATGTAATAATTTTCCCATTTTTTATTTTTAGCAACATCCATACTTCCATTCAATATGGTGGTTATTGAATAATTATATTTAACATCTGTGATATGTAAGAATGTGTAAAAATACAATAAAAAATATGTTTTCCAGTCTTGAATGAATAACTAACATATCTTTCACCACATTTTTTTGGATCCAAGTTATTAATTTTGATAGAATATGCTTTCCCTTGTGCCTGAGTGGTTAGTTTCATTGATTTCCATCGACAACCCATGGTTTAGGGTAATGGGATTCGTAGTGTACTTGTTCCTTCTAGTAGAAGAATTGGGCAATATGATGATGGTTCGATGGAGAATTCCTCCCTTCCATTTCATTGCTTGGTTTCTCCATTCAAAAATTTCGATAAAGGTTCCCATTCTTTCTACACCTAATTATTTTCATCATTACTCTTAAAAAATTAGGGGGTGTTTTTTTCCACAAGTTAAAAAGTGGAACAATGAAATTTAATTCCACCATTACCCTTATCCATCACAATTCCCAAACTAAACTCAACTTCCCACTTCGTATCCACATGATACCCTTCAGATTAACAGATTTACATTTCAGTATTGATGGAATATTGGAAAATTTTCTCATAGCTATAAAATACATGTATGATGATGGATATTTTAGACTATGTTCTATCCATAGAAATAAGTTGTATGATTTTATTTTAGGGATAATGACCAAGAGAAAGGGGTATCATGAATTTATTATGAATTTTTCCTCATACTCCCTGATGGACTCATCATCTATATACCTACGTGTAATGAAATATCATTAAATTTTATTTCAGATAGTACGAGTGAAATTTTTATTGAAAACCATTTTATAGAACTCTATACAACCATTCACGTTGATATATTCTTTTATGTTCATATTTTTTTATCAATTCCCAAAACCGTTCATCTTCTACCCCATGTGAAATATAACCAATATTATAAGAACCTGACCTTACAACATTACATAATCAATAATTAAATGAATAATTATCATCAAGGATCTTTTCAGGTTTAGAGAATTAGTGAATTAGGATGTAATATATACATAACAATTTTAATATTACATGTTGACAGTTCTACTTAGTATCTATTTTTTTAGTAAAATGAAATCTCTTGAAAAAATAAGTCATGTCTAGTTCTATGTTTTAGACATCATGACTTTTCCTTGATCCCATCCTTGACCCTATTAATCTTTATGTCATGTGAATAACATTTCATAATGTGGGATGAGTATAAAAAAACTCATTATGGATTATAAAATAAAGAATGGAAACATTATTCCATCAATACATACCAAGCATAAGCTCATACCTCAAGAAATAGTTATATTTATTAATAACACATAGAAATCGTAAATCATAATGTTAATTTGTGGAATCCATATTATACTTACATTGTAGCTATCAAAGCTACATATGGAGTGACATTTAGAATACCCATCACAATATATTCCCTAAATCTCATAGGAGAAACATTAATGTTTTCCTCCATCATGTTACCCAATGCATTGGAGAGCTATATCGGGATCACCCACCCTAGGATTATCACAGAAGAACTTGTATACGTAAACAATGCCCATGAACCATAACATATTTATAACATCTAAAACAATCATAAAAGAAAGATAACATTTCCACATTTCAATCAAAATATATCATTTAAATATATTGATATAAAAAATCCATTATCAAAACCATTTTCAATACCAAATTACATAAAAAGAATATATGGTATTTGTTAATCTTATAAAAACTGTACGACTTGATATGGAAGTCAAAGATCAAATAATACTCACTGAGGCAAAAAAACGTTGTCACCTATTATGTTAAAAAGTAACATTATTATTTTATAGTTTAGTAAAACGCCTTGTACACAAATATTCCCTTTGAATGGAATGAAAATTCAATGGATTTTATACATTTTATAAAAGAAAGTAGTGTATAAAACAAAATATGCCTCAATGGAAGGAGATTGAGATGAAGTCCCTTACCTCATGTCCGACTTGACCCGTTCATTATTTAATCTCCTTAATAATAAACTAATTATAATTTCTTCTTTTTTAAGAACCTTTTTATAGTTTATTATTCCCATTATATCACTTATCACTGTGTTATAAACATTTTGTAATCATTTATGTTAATAATGGCCATATTTTCGATATTTGGTACTTGAGTAAAAAATGAACTTCTTATAATTACAAATTGTTCATGTGGTCAAAATTAAATTATCACCAGAAATATATTCATGATTTAAATATCATAAATATCATATATATCTAGTATATATATATATATATTTATTATACTACATAACCTTTTGAGATAATAAATGAAAGGCACCGTTCATGGAGATGGTAAGTCGTACGTACGCATGATCGCTACTTTCATTTATATTTCATATTTAATGGAATGAAAACATTATGATAAATAGGTATATTATAATTACACTATAATATCATATATAATTTCATTAACTCCATCATTTAGACATTCCACGTACGGGATGAATGAGTCATATCATTTAGAGGTGGCAGTAGTCCACTTTTCCTTAAATGAAATTATCGTATTTTCAAACAATGAAAACTCTAAATATATTCTATAAATGAAAAAATAAAGAAGCATAGAAAAAATATAAACATAATATATATCACATATAAATACAGTTCCATATTAATGGCCACCATGAGAGGTGGTTTGAGATATTTGAACAATCATCATTTTGTGAGGCAATATTTCACCATCCACCGAAACAATATGTTCGTATCTATTAGATGGAGGTGTGTATAAGTGTAGTTAGAATACTTCTCATAACAGAAACCTAGAATATTTAGGATACTGTTTTTTTTATAAAAGATAGGAATAAAAAAGTGTATAGGGGGCTGGAGGAGGAAAATAAAACAAAATAACTTAAAGGAGACATTACCATTAAATTAGTTAACTCCCTTTGGTTGGAACCAATAGGTTTATTAATGTGTCTTTTGGATAATGAAAGGCTTATAAGAGTAACATAAGTATGTAGGGAGTTTCATTGGGAAGAATTTGGATGAGAAAAGGGTTATTAGTTGTGTGAGTAATGGGTTAGAGATTAAAACTTTTTATAAGTGTGGGATGGGTTCATTTGGAATGTTTTAAATTATTATTTTATTATAAAAGGAATTTCGGTTTCAAAAGGTACCAAAGTGATTAAATTAGAAGATAGGATGACTATTATTCAAAATACTTTCAACCAATAGGGTTTAGACAAGTTTTAGTTTCAAAATTAACCTCACCATTTAGCTTTAATCCTTAGTTAACTAATTTGACACTTACCATGTCTTCTTTTGTATTCACTCTATAATGTTAAAATAGTTACAATAAAATACCGATCAAACCACAAGTTGTTCATTAGTAAATGTTTAAAAATTATCTGATTCATTTGGGCTAATATTATATTTTTAGAATTATTATATCATTTAATAAAATAATATTTGTTTTATAAACTCATTTATGTCATTTTAAAAACTATTCATATCATGACTATTAAAAAAACCAAAAACATTATTATTTCAAAAAAATATAACTATTCCAAATATAACAAGACATTCTAATATATAAAATTCGTGGATGGCCTAAAATTTTTCAAAATAAATGTATTTAGAAATTTATAATCTTATTTATTTAAAATATTCAATAATGAGATAATCATAACATCATCATTGTGTCGTAAATAATTTTATGTATATTATGTCTACAGATTATATATCATATACAATGATGTAGGAAATAATTTTACATAAAAGTTATATTTATAGTCAAATATATCAGTTATATAACCCCACATTAAAACTATTTTAGAAACACAATACATGTTTATGATATTTTTATTTTTTCTTTAAATAAAATGTTATTAATGACATTATCTTACCCAAATAGATTTCAAAGGCCACGAATTTCACCCAAAGATTGTATTGGTCAACCATTATTCATCCAATAGGTTAGGACATCTGTTAAGGTAAGTATATATTATTATAATATTATTTGAACCTTGAATTATCGTATTTATCTTTAACCGCGGTAAATAAAAGTCAAAAGTTACTATTAACCAAAATTGTTTTCATCTTAATGTACCAAATTTTACTCCCTGATAAAAAAAATGTATTTCAAATTTTTTAAATAAAATTCAATGAAGTGGAAAAATTTCATTTAAATCAAAAGGATGGTTTTTAACTACTAATCAGTGTTTTCACTATTCATAAAAAATATCAGGTTTTCAGAAAGATACAAAAAATTCAGCCTAAGAAATATTGGATATTTCAAATTAAAAAATTATTATTTTACCAAATTCATAACATTGAGGTTTCATTAATTAATTTAAATGTAATTCCTATTGTGGAAACAAAAAAGCGTGTTTTTAAGAAATAATAACTATCAAAAGATTGACACTTGTTTATGACCAATTTCCAAGTGAAATTACTTCAAATGACCTACATTGGATTAAATGGTAAAAATATAATCTAATTACACTTTAAAACCTATTTAAAAAAATAATATAACCATAAAAATAAATTAGATTAAAAGGCTGTTTTGAATTAAAATACATTATTTTTCACTATTCATTAAAAAATGAATTTTATCAAGATAATTTCAAAATATTTCCCAATGTAAATTTTGATGTACTAATTAAAAATAATAATGTTATATTGTCAAATAAAGAAAACAAAAGTGAACAAAACTAGATTTAATGAGGGTTTTCCATAAAATGGCGGTAAGTCGACCTATTAATGAATATTGTAGTGTTTATGCTTTAAATCAGATTCTTTCTTATTTGAACACATAAATTGTAATACAATAACATTAAAGAGATATATATTAACTGGAATTTATTTCTATAAATGATGAATTTATAGGCTTCAATCTATGTAATCCATTATACATTTCTAAACAAAAAGCCTTATGGGAAGTTTTCTCTTAATAATGAAACCTGATGAGATTTTTAATTTTATGAAGCATATTACATGATATTTTCAAACCAGGTGTGCAGTATGGAACATTTTCATGCACCAGGACCCAATCACGTCTAGCTCAATGGGTTGTTTTTAGGCTTTATCCCTATAGTCATCTATGTCAGATCCACATTCATGTGTTGTATCAATAAATGAATTTATTCTCATGGAACCCAATTTCTCTATAAATTATCAAAATTTGGGGATGTATTATTAATATTTTTCTTATTCAAATGGATTTCAATAATTTTTTTATCCCAATCCAAAAAATAATTAAACTTCTGTTGATAAAAACTATGACAACCCCTCCCATTATTACACTATAATAATTATTTATTAGATAATATTACAAATAATAATACCCAAAATTGTGGGAAGTCTAGTGTATTTGGATTATTAGGTACATTAAATAAGAACATAAAATATGGACACATAACCAATATTTAAATATTATTTGACATTCTCATAATTTTCCATTGTATATTAAACTACATGGGATAACCTAAGGACATACATATGAAATGGGTGAGATATTAATCCTTGTACGCGAATAAGAAAATCTTAACTTGAATTGGGAATCACATGTTAGGAAATTGTAATATCGGTGAAACATAAAAGGGGTGATAATAATAAACATTATCAATGATTCATTATATATCATGATAACATAATGGCAACATGGGAATGTTGAAATAACTTTAATTATTACATCATACACATAAGTCAAGGTTATCTACAAATAGAAGATAATATAATGTTATTTGAATAGCCTCTAATGCACTATACATGGAATATCATGAGGCTAAAAAATTAACCATTGCCTTGGAGAACTATTTAGGCACACCCATCATAATCATATCACACACATGATTAATTTTGAAATATATATATATATATATATCATATATTGTAAGAAAATATTTCATCACAATTAATGACATGACTTTGGAGTGTCGATTTCATACATTTATCTCCCCAATACAAGTATAATAATTTCATAATAATAAACACCCTTGATAGGAAATGGCATGGGTCTTCACTAGATAATTGTTTGTAAAAAAGAATCACAATGAAATTTCTGAATCATAATGGGGGAAAATAAATGTTCTGGGGAGGGATTAATGTGAGTGAAAGAGGAATATAATAACATAAAAATTAAAGAAAAGTATAGGGAATTGGAATAAAATATTCCAACATTAGTAAATTGAGTTAAATATTATTAGATAATTAATATAACTCAATAAGGTGGAGAAGAAGAGTATAGATTACCTTGACATAGTGAATCCAAAAAAATTAGAGGAGCTTCTTGAGGGTTAGTGGAACCACGGGAGGACTTTAGAGGGGGGAGGATGGAGTAAGGACATGATCTTCAGTTTTTCAATGAAGAGGAATGGGATCTTGGGTGAATTTATATAGTAAAGGATTGGGAATTTATTTATTATTTTGAAAAACTAGTTTTTGGACTCTTCATATTAAATTAATCAAAACTAAAAAACACCCATGGTGTTTTCCCATGGTTTTTATAAAAATGGTGTGGGTTTAATTATTTTATATTTATATCCTCCTAATTCTTAAAATAATATCTCTTGGTGTAGTTGATGTGAATCATTTTTTTAAAGGAAATGTTTTCAAAATCTTAAAATATAATATAGGTTTTCAAGTGTTCATAAAGAATATTTAAAATGAGAGAAATAAAATAAAAAATATAATATAAAGGGTAAACAAATATTTTTTCATTTAATAATTTTATAGAATTTATTATATCACTTTTGAGTTCTTGTGGTGTCATAATACACACAATATATTTATACCATATTTAATTTTTACCTTAAAATTAGACCATCTTAGAAAATTATGAAATTTAATAATGGGATAATATATAAGTTATTATTCCAAAAAATAATATTTAATTGACGAAAAAATGCCAATCTATTTTAATTTTATCATTTAAAATGGAATACACTTTTATTGAGAAATTATAGGTTTCTTTGACAATAACAGTTTTCTGCTCTTATAAAAATTACATTTGACAGCAAATTTTTTTTATTATATTTTATAATTAATAAAACATACCAAATAATATTATTTTGTTAAAATAAAATCTAGTTAAAAATATATTAATTATCAAAATAAATGTATTAATTGACGTTCCATATTACTTTAAAATACAATTTGAGTTTTATCGATTCAAAATCAAACTCATTTTAAAAGAAAAAATAATAATAAGTGAACATAATAATTATTCTATAAAATATAAATGTTCATATTATTGGGGTATTAATACATATACCTTTATTAAAATAGGAAACTCCCTAAGGGTATGGTTCAAGATGGTGATATTTTCATGTGATGGTTTGGAGTACACGATTTAGGGAGTGATCTCGATGATATTGAAATTCTTCTATAAATAATTTTTCACATATTTTAGTTACTGCATCTAGGATTGGGATTGATCAAGGTAATATGCCTGTGATGTTATATCCCTCAACAGATCTGATAAATGAGCTTCATAGGGTATGCTCCTACTAGTTGTGTCCTTCACTTCAATTGTGTGTGTCATTTGTATTTATCAAAACCAAATATTTATACTAATAATATGATCATTGATCAATATCTATATTATCAATAGTTATGTATGCTAACATTCTTTTAAATTTGATATGATACAATTAAACTAAATTAGTGCATGTGTTTTCTATAACCACAATACCTAATAATTCATTTAATTAAATAAAAAATGGAATTTTATTTATAAAGGCTAGTCTCTTTACACCATAATGGGAATAATCCCCACAATATAGGGAGGAGGATATTCTATATAGGAAACAGACATTGAATTTTTGTTTTTCAAGATTACGTTGTATTACAATAATCCCATATAGATCATACTATTAATGGGAAACCACAAAGGAAGGGCCACATGATAGAAGGTGTATGTATAATGGATATATATTATTATACATCATGTTTTTCTTTTTCTCGATCCCAATTTGGGGAATTCTTAAAGAAACAAATCATCACATAATGAAAAAATCATTTTTAAATTTCCAAGAACCAAGGTGATACCATTCATTACATAGTCACCTCACATAATTTTTAATTTTAAATGGTCATTTAAAAGATGTATTTCAATTGTATCCACCCAAATTATCATACTATTGAATCCCAATAGTGTGGGGGGATCCATAGATAATTCAATAAGAATATTATCATATGTTTACTCCTACCATTCTGGTTTTATTTACATTCACATCCCTCTAATTTGTTTACGATTTATGATAGGGATTTTAGTTTCATTCAAATGAATAAAGTTGAATATATATTATTTTTGGGGATTCATTTCCACTTTCCAATGGGATATCCTAGTATGATGGATTCACTATATAAGGTGTGAATTTCATGAGTTATGTCTCTATCATATATTGACTATTACTTTTTAGAATTATTATATAAATATATCAATTAATTGAAACAATAAATTCTCTATTTTCTGTGACTGAGATAGTATTGGATATCATTGATCAATAAAACCTCTTTTTCATCAGTTTTGGACTACATGAGATTTCTTCATGAGTAATCAGTGGGCCATTATAGTGGAATTAATTTTTAAATAATGTTTATTTTGTGTACAAATATATCGTTAATATTATACATTTATTTTTTAAAATTGATTGATATAATATATCCTCTTGTAAATTTGTG
The DNA here is from genome assembly GCA_963277665.1 of Viscum album. NCBI lineage: Eukaryota > Viridiplantae > Streptophyta > Magnoliopsida > Santalales > Viscaceae > Viscum > Viscum album. The sequence goes on along the minus strand of OY728123.1, from coordinate 2,094,868,717 downwards.
ACGGATGATTGCAAATTTTTGTTCATCAAAAATGGTGTAAAATATTCATGTAAACTAACTATATCTAGTAATATATAGTGGTTTTTTTCTAAAAAAAATCCTTTTTTATTCATTATGTGGTTCTTGGTCTCTCCGCTTATGATAAATACATATTTAATTTAATAGAATTTATTGACATTAAACTCCAAAAAATGGAAGTGTATTAATCCATGATATAATAATAAACAATAAAATATTTCCACAATTATTAATTTTTTTGTGCAAGAACATATGTAAGTGATATTTAAAATTTGGACCTTTGAGGAGTATGATTAAATGTAAAAATATTGTAGACATTTAGATATGTTCATATAGATTCTATTGGGAATATAAATGCAATGGAATAAGTATGGTAGTCCCAATATTAGACAAAATTAATCAATGGGATACATTAGAGCCTCATATTGAGATAACCGGTGCAACGACTGAGTGTTCCATATCCACCTATATATGTTTACTATAGAGAAGATACTTTTTCTAACATAACTATTAATTAATTTTGAGATAAACTATTTAATGGAATTAAAAATCAAGGATTAAATTATTTAGTGTATTGGTAAAATTGACATCATACATTATAGTTACATAATAAAACAAAAAAATTATTTATGTCATACTTATCTATATTCCGAGAGGACCTCACATTCTCTATAGTAAAATTTATAACCTGAGGATATATATCAACTAAAGGGGTGAGCTAATATCCTAGAAAAAGGATGATCAAGTGAAATCAATCAATATAAAATGGAAGAACATAAACATCATCATCAAATCACATGAATTGGATCATCAACATAATGGGGGAAACATGTGATAAAGACACAAAATTTAGAATGTATTCATAAAAAATAAATATCATTTCATTGTGAAAAAATACAAAACATAGTTGTAAGCCATGATATGATCATGTTCATGCATAACATAGGTGAATAATCATAATATCATATTTGTGAAAAAAGATATAATCATGTTAACACATATTTAATATTACCTCATGTGATAAAAAAAATTACCTATGGATTTGTGGGATACATAATTCTGGGCCCACACATCATATCATGATATCTACATAATCATACATGCCACATAGAATATATAACAATCAAAGTCATTAAGTAACCCCAAAAAAGAGTTGTTCGGATAAGGATTACACCAATCATGACTTCATTAATAAAATTAGTGTTCCAAAATGGAAAATAGAAATATAACCTATTTGGTATAAGAATAATCATGTTTAGAAAATAATATATATATGAAGAGGAATTGATATGTTTTTTATTTTATTTTTTATTTTTTTAGGAACGGCACAAGCCATGGGTTAGAACCCATGCCCCCAAACAATTTATTATAAAAATGAAATACACAAGGAAAGATATGGGATGAAATGTTCAAAATGTTTCATAAAAAACACCACCTAAACACAAGTGGTCCTTGGTGTCACCTTCTTTTATGTCGACCACCTCTTCCTCGAGAGCCACCATGACTCTTAACATGTCCTGTCTCCCACTACATAGGATCCCATGAGATGTCAACCTGATCATCCTTACCTGAAGATTAATCTTCTTAATCATTATGCTTTGTGCCCTAGCTTTTAGTCGAATCATTTTTACCACCCATCAATTAAAAGATTCCATTTTTATTACTGACCAGTAGCGAGTGTTATCCTTCAATAGTGCCATGTACATTTCCAAACTCCTCATGAAATAGATCCTTACTATTTGATCTATTGAGAATATCATCCAATGTAAGAATAGTTCTATTAGGACGAGGAATGTGTGGTATTGATAGCCTCCAAAGTTCCCACCCTTTTCTCCAATATACTATATTCTTCATCCCTTTCTCCATCTCCCATGGTGTCCTTCCCAGCCATTACTGGATAGGAATCTTTAGGAACTTCACTGAGAAGTTCCTACTCTTGCACATGAAACTGTACATAAAAATTGTAGAGAACCGAAACTTGACGTACATGGACATTACATTACTTTTGCGGAATACTTAGTACATTAGAAAAACACAAACACAATGATCGTAATAGTTTAGTGTCTTTGGAAACTCGGCGTATAATCTTCTAATCCTGGTGAAAGATATTCAACATCACCCATAAAGATCTTCCCTTTTTTTTAATACCTAAAACCTTTCTTTATATCCTGGGGAAAAGTAAACATAAAAGGGTGAGCTCAAATGCTCAGTAAGGGTAAACAAAAGAAATATCAATCACATCATATTCATAAGAACATAACATTTTGGAAATCTTAACCTGCAAAAGAGAGCATAATTTCATAACATGGGATAAATAATAGTAGTGAAATGAAATCCCAATAATCATAACTTAAAACATGAATCAATGTGGCATACACACATAATCATAGAGAATCATTTCATGTTAGTCAAGACTCATTGCCAAGACTATCTTAGTGGACAAAGTCCCTTTCTGAACCGAGTCACCCTCGTTTCAGTCCAGTTTCACTGAACCGGTATAACCTACCATTCCAGCCATGTCTATCTCATGAGATATAAAATCTTTACCCAATGAATTTGAGGGAGATATAGGTCCCACCCATCTCATAATGATACCATTCTTATGTGTGCCACAAAATCATAAATCATACATCATTGCATAACCCATGTAATAAAAATAGGATTCTTGAAACATCATGACATCATAAAAAAAATCATATAAGATAAAGGAATTCATAAAAATAATTCCATCACAACATAATCAAATCAATGTAATAATAGGGATTAAACAGAACCCTTTATTATCTTAGATGGAAAATAATTTTGATAAAACACTTGAACAACATTCTTGAGGAAAATATCCTTTCTACTTCAAAAAAATTTTCCTTTCTTAACATGTCATACAATTTTTAACTAAAATAATTTGATTAAAAATAAACTTGAAAACTTGTAATGGAAGATTCTTGGAAATAATTATTTAAAAATCCATTCATTCCGTATAAGTTAAAAAAACATTCTTCGTACTTTTGTAGGAAAAGTCAAAAAGTACCTCGTACGAAAAACGACAAAAGATTCCTTTCATATCTTTTACTAAAAACTCACCGAAGGGTAAAATAGGATTTAAAAAATTGTAGGTGAATGGAAATAATATTACATATTGAGGAAACATGGATTTGGATGATAAAATACACCCTAGTAAATTCTAAAGTATAAACAATCTCGGATAAAAATGAGATTGTGATATTTCCATTACCTTAGGTCCGATTTGCTTCGTAAGTGTCTGAACCTCCTGTATAATGATTTAAATAATGTTATTGAATTAAATCCATATTCATACTTATTTTTATGATATCATATATGGTCATATTCTTAGCTACTTAGTAGTAATATTTCATTGCTACTTGTTATTCGAGTGTTTATAACTTTTTGTTCGTATGCGTGTTTTGTCGAATAAATTCTTATTCTTTTCTTTAGGTTATAGATACCTCATTTACATAATGTTATTAGTGTAATATATATCATATTCATTCATTCAATTCATTTATATAATCATTATGAAATGAAGATCAGGTAGAACGAGTCGCATCACATCGTGGAGACGGTATTCCGTACGTACGCACGAGTGATGATATCGTTCCTATGATCGTGGAATTGTATTGGGGTATATGTATACTATTTCAGAATCAATATCAATTTATAATAGTCATATATAGTCATTATTTACACCATTATACCCATCAAAGTAAGTTGGTGGTGGAAAATAGATTACACCACGGCGTGGAGACGGTATTCCGTACGTACGCACGCGCGGTGATTTCCTTTTTCCATAGGATGGATAGAAGGTTAATTAGAGTTTTTTCATATTTATAATAACATATAAGTATATAAGAAATAATGATGTTATTACTTTATCATTAAACAACTAATGAAGAATAAGTTGAAGAAGAAATAAATTGAAAAAGATCGGTAATGGATATTACCTCTTTTTGACGCGCCTTTTCTTAGCCTCCACTTAAAGAACTAAGGATGATCTTTCAAGAAGACCAGGACCTCTAGGATGATACTAGGGAAGTGGAGAAGGGAATTGTTCAGGGGTTGGACGAGCTTGAAGGCTCAACGTTGTGTGAGGAAGAGAGAGAGGAGGTGCCCTTTTATAAGGAAGGAGAGGGGCACCTTAGGAATATCACAAAATATAATTTTATATTAAAGTCAAAATCGGTTTAAAATGGTTCCAAAGGGTCTTATTTCGAAGGTAAAGTGGGTATGGGTCGAAACCCTATCCACCAAAAGGATTTAGAAAAGTTTAGGTTATTATTTTAACCTTATCAATTAGATTTAACTTTAAGTTAAATAATTTAACTTTTACCGTGTCTTTTTGTTTTCTTACACTATATGGTTAATAAACTTACTATAACATGCCAAAAGAACCCCAAATTGTTTATTATTAATATATATATCTTTATCTAAGTCATTTGGCCGAACCTTATATTTTTAGGAATAAAATAACAATTAATAATATAATATTTGATTTAAAAACTATTTTGTGTCAATTTTGACACTATTTGATATATGATTTTTGTGAAAGTCATAACAGAATTATATGTTCCAAAAATGTTTCTTAAATCAACACTAATATATCATAGTAACCTAGAAAATTAGTGGAATTCATAAAAAGTCTAAAATTAAATTTATTTTTGTATTTATAATATCAATTATGTCAATATTTCATTAATAAGATAATTACTGCATCATCTTTGTGTCATAAATAAATTAACTTATTTGATGTCTAAAAATTACAAATAAAATACCCTTATGTAGGAAATATTTTTATAATTCTAATGAATATTTACAATCGAATTTATCTTATGTAAAACCCTATACTAAAAAAGTGTTAGTAAATAAACTTTGATTTTAACTCTTTTAACTCTTCTTTGAATTAAATAATAATAAATGTCCTAATCTAATCCAAGTGGGCCTAAATGATAATATTTTACACTTAAGGTTGTTTTTGGTCGAGATACACTTGTCCAATAGAATTAGGACATGTGTTAGGGTAATATTAATATCATTCTTACCCTTAATTACCCTATTTACTTTTAACCGTGCTAAATAAAAGTAAAAAGTTATTATTCACCAAAATTTATTTTCCTCTCATTGAACCACATTTTACTTACTGACATCAACCGTGTCTCTCGGATTTTTGAAATTCCATTCACAGAAGCGGTAAAATTTTGTTTTATGAAAAATTCCGTTTTTTTTAACTACCACTTAGTAGTTTCACTATTCATCAAAAATTGATGTTTTTCAGAACAATGCCAAAATTTCATCCTAAGCTATATTTCATATTCCGAATTCAAAAATGAAGTCTATTTTACCAAATTCATAACATAGAAGTTTCATTAATTAATTTTATAATTAAATCCTGCTGTTAAAACAAATAGCGTGTTTTTAAGAAACAATATCTATCAAAAGATTGACACTTGATTATGTCTGGTTTAAATGTGAAATTACATCCAATGACCAAAATTGTATTAAATTGTAAAAATATATTATAAATATACTTTAAAACCACTCAAATTCATAATTTATCACTATTAATTATTTCGATTAAAAAAGTTGTTTTTAATTATAATTTAGTAATTTTCACTATTCATCAGAATATGAATGTTATCCGAAAAGTACCAAAATTTCACCTTAGGCTAAATTCGATACTCCGAATCCAAAAATGAAGTCTATTTTGAGATCAAAAATTTATAAAATTTAAAAAGTGGTTATTACTATTCATAACGGCTAGTTTGAATAATATTTTAATAGCATATCGTTGTTTCGTGAAACTCAGTATTGCGTACTACACACGCTATCGAGGAAGGTTGTGATTGCGTGTAATGCAAGGAAAGTCAAGGATGCGTGTTGTGCAAGCTCCTTTTGGTGTAGCGTACAACACAAGACATTAATAAAATTAAAAAAAATATTTTTCATAAAATCTCGGGCTGTTACATTCTACCCCCCTTAAAATGAATTTCGCCCTCGAAATTCGTCTGGGTTATAAATGGTTTACTATTCGAAAGTTTCTTTAATAGAAATCCACATCGTAGAAAGGAATATAAAAACCAATCTTTAAAAAAAAATTATGAAACGTAACGGTTACCCAAATAAACTAATCACTGGGTTTCCACATAGGTGAAAATATGGATATGGAAGAGAAATCTAACCATCATGTTCTGATGGAGAGTGGTAGAGAACATGGCTATGGAAAATCCAGCAATCACCAAGCCATAAATTTGTGATGATCTAAGGTACCATCTGATTCATCAGATATAAGATCACTAGGACAACATTTTTGGTTTTCAAGATCGTTTCCCTAAAGTTAAAGAATTTGAATTAGAATAAATACTTACTTTATTTTGGTACAATCTCTCTGTTGTTCGTGCCTTTAACAATTTCCACTTCATCTCTTAAATAAATGAAGTTGAATTTGTTATTCGTGAAGTGTTAGCAGATCATGTGATAGAATGACGGGTCATTCCATCTGTCTCAAACAAATGGTTAGAAAAAATTATATACATAAGTCGATCTATAGTGAGATTAATCATATATGGTTCCTAAAATGGACTTATACATCATATGTCATACAGCTTAATATAATAAAACTAGATTCTACTAAACAGGGACTTCCTGTAGGCCAGTGGTAGGCGATAATGGCCAGTCGCACTTCGGTTTTGGGTTCGATTTCCACAGCCTTGTACGATACGATGGGTTGTCGCCCGTCCTGTAGGTTGTCCTTTTTATAAAACTATATTACTATAACATCCCATCAATAATATCGATAAAACTTATATCCTTAAACAATACTAACTTATGTCCAACATAGTCCATCATTATGCTTATCCAAAATACTGCAGTCCACTCTCATAATATAGTGAAAATAATTACCAGAGATTTAATACCATCGTTGATCCCCATATATCATAAGATATGTCTTGTTGGTCACATTCCAAACATTCAAAGTCCTTAATCATGTATTCTCTTGAATACCTTAGTGAAAACATGAATGCAGTTAAAAGTTGACACCTTCCACATGCCAAAATCCTCAAAATTCTATATACTCAAACCATGATATCACTAAGTCCTTATATCAATCATTAGCTCATGAATACTGTTAAACATTTCGTTTTCTCGTTTCCCTTCATTATGCGCATATCATCTTATTTCCAAAAATATCTCAATCACTTTGAATACCACATTAGACCAATACATAAATATTCTAATACATTATGATACAACATTATTTTGGAATCCCATTACATAAACACTTAATCATTCCATCACATCGTTATCATATTCAACATCGCCAATGGTGATCGCATGTGACTTCCCTTTGTCCTTTTCCTTAAGCGGTTGCTCATGTTGATCATCACTAACCCTTGTATTAGGGAATTTATTAGCATAATGCCCCATTTCTTTGCACTTGAGGCATTGAAGTGTTGGTGGTGCGTTCTCTGCAGTGTTTGCTTTATTCACATCATTAGAATCCCTTTTTCCATTACTTTGACACTCAGCTGCTCGATGACCTTCTTTTCAACACTTAAAACATTTTCTAGTCCCTTTAAGACAATCTCCACCATGCTTCTTTCCACACTTTGTGCATAAGGAAACATTCATCTTCTTTTCACCATTATTATGAGATTTCTCCTTGAACTCCATCTTTCGTTTTTTGTCAAAACCATGATATGGATATGTAACACCAAATTCCATTTCTACCTTGATAGCACAACACACAATGTCTTCATAGCTACTAAAGTCTATTATAGCTAATGCCCTTCGAAGACTTGGTTTTAAGACACTGAAAAATTGATCAACTTTACTTTCAGGTTGGATGATAATGCCAGATGCATACCTTGAAAGTCTTGTAAAATTTGCTTCGTATATACCAACAGATTCATCATCCTTCTACTTCAGCTCAAGAAACTTTTTTTCCATCTTTGCTCGAAGAATACGAGGGAAGTACATACTTAAAAACAAGTTCTTGAACTCGTCCCATTCCATGGACTCAATTTCATCTCTTTGCCTCGTATTCTTGATAAGATTCCACCATTGATCAGCTTCACCTTCCAAATGATATACTGCTAAGATGACTTTATCATGCTCAGAACATTGAAGAACTGAAAATATCTTTTCAGTGGTACTGATCCATTGTTCAGAAAAAAGTGGATCAGAAGACCCACTGAAAGAAGGTGGACGTTGCCTCATGAAGGACTCAATAGAATATTGTTCCCTTCTCTGCTCATTTGGAAGTCCAGAATGATTCATAGCTTGTGTAAGTATAGAAATAAGATTTTTCACTCCATCTCCCATAACATTTGTTTGTTCAGGAGGGCAATCATTGCATTGTCCATTTCATTGATCAACATGGTTCCTTCGGGTTCTAGCCATCATCTAAAACCCAAAAATAATAGTGTGAAAGGAAAAATCATGCAAGGGAAAACAACATAATAAAGGGGGAGTACCTTCAATATATAACATCTTAGGTTTAATTCTATGATCGTTAGCGTAATTCTAGTACTATAACCTATACGTATACTTAACCTTAGGGACATCCCTAGACATACCTTAGAAATATCTCTAGGGATCTCACTAAAGTTCTCGCATCCTAGTTTCCAAAGTTTGACTAAACCTTTCCTCTGATACCAACTGTAGAGACCCGAAACTTGACGTACATGGACATTACATTACTTTTGCGGAATACTTAGTACATTACAAAAACACACACACAAGGACCTTAATAGTTTAATGTCTTTGGAAACTCGGAGTATAATCTTCTAATCCTGGTGAATGATCTTCAACATCTCCCATAACGATCTTACCTTTTATTATACCTAAAACCTTTCTTTATATCCTGGGGAAAAGTAAACATAAAAGGGTGAGCTCAAATGCTCAGAAAGGGTAAACAAAAGAAATATCAATCACATCATATTCATAAGAACATAACATTTTGGAAATCTTAACTTGCAAAAGAGAGCATAATTTCATAACATGGGATAAATCATAGTAGTGAAATGAAATACCAATAATCATAACATAAAACATGAATCCTTGTGGTATACACACATAATCATAGAGAATCATTTCTTTTTAGTCAAGACTCATTTCCAAGACTATCTTAGTGGACAAAGTCCCTTTCTGAACCTAGTCACCCTCGTTTCAGTCCTGTTTCACTGAACCGGTATAACCTACCATTCCATCCATGTCTATCTCATGAGATATAAAATCTTTACCCAATGCATTGGAGGGAGATATAGGTCCCACCCATCTCATAATGATACCATTCTTATGTGTGCCACAAAATCATAAATCATACATCATTGCATAACCCATGTAATAAAAATGGGATTCTTGAAACATCATAAAATCATAAAACAAATCATATAAGATAAAGGAATTCATAAAAATAATTCCATCACAACATAATCAAATCAATGTAATAATAGGGATAAAACAGAACCCTTTATTATCTTAAATGGAAAATAATTTTGATAAAACACTTGAACTCCATTCTTGAGTAAAATATCCTTTCTACTTCAAAATCATTTTCCATTCTTAACATGTCATACAATTTTAAACTAAAAGAATTTGATTAAAAATTAACTTGAAAGAATGTAATGGAAGATTCTTGGAAATAATGATTTAAAAATCCATTCATTCCGTATAAGTTAAAAAAACATTCTTCGTACTTTTGTCGGAAAAGTCAAAAAGTACCTCGTACGAAAAACGACAAAAGATTCCTTTCATATCTTTTACTAAAAACTCACGGAAGGGTAAAATAGGATTTAAAAAATTGAAGGTTAATGGAAATAATATTACATATTGAGGAAACATGGATGTGGATGATAAAATACACCCCAGTAAATTCTAAAGTATAAACAATCTCGGATAAAAATGAGATTGTGATATTTCCATTACCTTAGGTCTGATTTGCTTCGTAAGTGTCTGAACCTCCTGTATAATGATTTAAATAATGCTATTGAATTAAATCCATAATCATACTTATTTTTATGATATCATATATGGTCATATTCTTTGCTTCTTAGTAGTAATATTTCATTGCTACTTGTTATTCGAGTGTTTATAACTTTTTATTCTTATGCGTGTTTTGTCGAATAAATTCTTATTATTTTCTTTAGGTTATAGATACCTCATTTACAGAATGGTATTAGTGTAATATATATCATATTCATTAATTCAATTCATTTATATAATCATTATGAAATGAAGATCATGTAGAACGAGTCGCATCACATCGTGGAGATGGTATTCCGTACGTACGCACGCGTGATGATATCGTTCCTATGATCGTGGAATTGTATTGGGGTATATGTATACTATTTCAGAATCAATATAACTTTATAATAGTCATATATAGTCATTATTTACACCATTATACCCATCCAAGTAAGGTGGTGGTGGAAAATAGATTACACCACGGCGTGGAGACGGTATTTCGTACGTACGCACGCGCGGTGATTTCCATTTTTCGTAGGATGGATAGAAGGTTAATTAGAGTTGTTTCATATTTATAATAACATATCAGTATATAAGAAATATTGATGTTATTACTTTATCATGAAACAACTAAAGAAAAAGAAGTTGAAGAAGAAATAAATTGAAAAAGATCGGTAATGGATATTACCTCTTTTTGACGCGCCTTTTCATAGCCTCCACTTAAAGAACTAAGGATGGTCTTTGAAGAATACCAGGACCTCTAGGATGATACTAGGGAAGTGGAGAATGTAATTTGGCAGGGGTTGTCCGAGCATGAAGGCTCAAAGTTGTGTGAGGTCGAGAGGGAGGAGGTGCCCTTTTATAAGGAAGGAGAGGGGCACCTTAGGAATATCTCAAAATATTATTTTATATTAAAGTCAAAATCGGTTTATAATGGTTCCAAAGGGTATTATTTCGAAGCTAAAGTGGGGATGGGTCGAAATTCTATTAACCAATAGGATTTAGACAAGTTTAGGTTATTATTTTAACCTTATCAATTAGATTTAACTTTAAGTTAAATAATTTATCTTTTACCGTGTCTTTTTGTTTTCTAACACTATATGGTTAATACACTTACTATAACATGCCAAACGAACCCAAAATTGTTTATTATTAATATATATATAATTATCTAAGTCATTTGGCCTAACCTTAGATTTTTAGGAATAAAATAACAATTAATAATATAATATTTGATTTAAATACTATTTTGTGTCAATTATGACACTATTTGATATATGATTGTGAAAGTCATAACAGAATTATATGTTCGAACCAAGTTGATTAATTCAACAATAATATATCATAGTAACCTAAAAAATTATTGTAATTCATAAAAAGTCTTAAATTACATTTATTTTGGTATTTATAATATCAATTATGTCAATATTTCATTAATAAGATAATTACTGCATCATCTTTGTGTCATAAATAAAATAACTCATTTGATGTCAAAAAATTACAAATAAAATACCCTGATGTAGGAAATATTTTTATCTTTCTAATGAATATTTACAATCGAATTTATATTATGTAAAACCCTATATTAAAAATGTTTTAGTAAATAAACTTTGATTTAAACTCTTTTAACTCTTCTTTGAATTAAATAATAATAAATGTCCTAATCTAATCCAAGTGGTCCTAAATGATAATATTTTACACTTAAGGTTGTTTTAGGTCGAGATACACTTGTCCAATAGAATTAGGACATGTTTTAGGATAATATTAATATCATTCGTACCCTTAATTAACCTATTTACTTTTAACCGTGGTAAATAAAAGTAAAAAGTTACTATTCACCAAAAATTATTTTCATCTCATTGAACCACAATTTACTTACTGACATCAAACGTGTCTCTCGGATTTTTGAAATTCCATTCACAGAAGCGGTAAAATTAAGTTTTATGAAAAATTCAGTTTTTTTAACTACCACTTAGTAGTTTCACTATTCATCAAAAATTGATGTTTTTCAGAACAATGCCAATATTTCATCCTAATCTATATTTCATATTCCTAATTCAAAATTGAAGTATATTTTACCAAATTCATAACATATAAGTTTCATTAATTAATTTTATAATTAAATCCCGCTGTTAAAGCAAATAGCGTGTTTTTAAAAAACAATATCTATCAAAAGATTGACATATGATTATGTCTGGTTTAAATGTGAAATTACATCCAATGACCAAAATTGTATTAAATTGTAAAAACATATTCTAAATATACTTTAAAACCACTAAAATTAAAAATTTATCACTATTAATTATTTCGATTAAAAAAGTTGTTTTTAATTATAATTTAGTAATTTTCACTATTCATCAGAATATGAAAGTTATCCGAAAAGTACCAAAATTTCACCTTAGGCTAAATTCGATACCCCGAATCCAAAAATGAAGTCCATTTTGAGAGCTAAAATTTCTAAAATTTAAAAAGTGGTTATTACTATTCATAACAGCTAGTTTTAATAATATTTTAATAGCATATCTTGTTTCGTGAAACTCAATATTGCGTACTACACACGCTATTGAGGAAGGTTGCGATTGCGTGTAATGCAAGGCAAGTCAAGGATGCGTGTTGTGCATGCTCCTTTTGGTGTAGCGTACAACACAAGACATTAAGAAAATTAAAAAGAATATTTTTCATAAAATCTCGGGCTGTTACACAAATCCTTACTGGGTGGTGAATAGGTCCTGAAATTTCGAGGAGTAACCAATTGAAATCCCACATCATCTACCACTTTATCTTTCCACTTATTTTTGTATGAAATTAAAACATTATTCCTCAAATCACGATAAACATCATCTTGGAAAACATCCTGACAACCAAACTATTCTGAGGAAGCCTCATTCAATATTCTAGCATCAGTGCTCATGCAAAGAGAATCTTAAAATGATAGAATATTATGAGCCACCTGCACCCACACATCCTCTTCATCTACAATGTCAGCCCATAAATCCTTCGGACCTGTTGTTCTCAGCCTAGCAGTCCCAACATGGTTCTTCCCCATACCTCCTTCCAACTCCAAACCTATGTCTAAACATCCAGACCCTCCATGAGTGGAAACAATAATGGCAGTATCAATACTAGTAATGGTCATTGATCTGACCTAGCATTCACCATTCCCAGCACCATTTTCATAAGCTGAATGTACACCCACAACAGCCCCTGGAACATGCATATTCCCACCCACATCCTCCTCCCAGGAATCATCAACACTCGGATGAAATCTTCAGTTTCCACTGAGGTGAACAACCTTCCTATAGTGGGAAAAGAGAGGTTCCTCTAACAGCTCTTATGAAAATGACTAAAATAATTACATGATCTACAAAAATCTGAGTGTCTCTCATATTCAATAGATATCTCTATTCGGTGATCAGTAGCAAGAAGAATAACAGAATCGATCAAGGTAGAAGAGAAGTCAACCTCAATTAAGATCCTTGAAAAGAACCCATAGCAATCATGTTTCTTCTCCCTGTCAAATTTGGTTGGGACACCAATAGCCAATGCGATGTACCACATAATTTCAGGATTCCAGAAAAACAAATTTAGTCTACGGATGAAAACCCACGATTGATAAATTGATTTCTTGATCTTATCAGGATCAACAAGAGGATCCCAATACTGTATTTTAATTAATTCTGGTTTAAGCGACACAGGAACAGGACTCGAATCCCTAGTATTTAGATCCATCGAGGGGAAGACGATGTGAAAAAAAATAGTTTCCAATAGAAACGATATTCCACCCGTCAAAACCCCAAAAACAAAAAAGACAGGTCCATAGATCATCAAGACTGCACAGACATTACTCCTGTGAGATAATTAATCGAGAAAGTATTGAAAACTAAAATTCATTTATTCTCACTTCCAGGATCATGGGATTTACTTCAAAAACAGCCAATTAACCATTACGAGTGATATGATTTGAAACAGACTCCCCTCTCAACTTCGAGAAGAAACAGTAGTGGCATGGCCCTTTCACCACTTGATTCGAATTCACTGACTCCTCATTCTTCTTCTGAGGGCCGAAAAAAACATCATCATGATTGAATTAGCCATCGAGATCAAAGTCCATCACACTTGGTAGCCCTAGACACCATGGGTGTCGAAGAGGAATTGATATGTGTTTTGGAAATAAGGGTTCTTTCAAAAAATCATTGAGTTTCTCCTAAAACCATATTTGAAACACGTCTATCAAAAAAATAAAAGGTAAGAATAATTAAATGATTTTCAATAAACATTATAGGAATTTACACAATGAAATTGATTCTATGAATTGAAAACACCATGAAATAGAGTTGGGTTTGAGAATCCCTTTATATTAATTACCTCAATATTTCACTACTATTTCACCGCCTGAATAATAAACATATATTTACCAAAAAAATTACCAATAAGAGAATTATATTTGTTTATAATACTATTTACTAATTCTAGTAATTTTATTATATTTATAAATTTTTACTGAAGATGTTTAAGCATTTTGATATATTTTTTTTCTTAATATTTTCTGGGTTTTCTTTGATTTCATCATTTTGTTCTGGGTAATTGTAAATTAATATAAAAAATTACCACATATTAAAATTAATATTTTTAAAAATTTATTCATAACAAGTAATTAATTTTAACCATTCATAGGGTTTTTTATAGGAATATAATTGGAAACAACCCAATTGGAGGTTAACCAACCATTATCAAGAATGTAGAACAAATATGAAGAAAAAATAGGTATACAAGATAAATATACAAAAACTAATTTTTTAGAAATTATACATAATTAAAATAATTTTAGAATTCTTCCGACTTAGATAATTAAATATATATTTTTTTTATTATAGCTTCTCTTTTATGACATTAAAACTCTATTGTGATAATAGATGTATTTCTCTAGAATTTAACAATGTATAATAAAGGGATTGATAGGGAGGAGTTGGTCAAGAATTTGGATTTGGAATGGGTGGGAGGAGTGGTTTCCTCAGTGGATAGAGATGGGTTATTTTTACTTTAATAGAGGGTATTTTTAGAATTTTTTTTGAATAATATATTATATCAAACGTAAAATATTTAGTGGTGAAAATTTTATATTATACCACATATATAAATATAATATATTTTTTTAGTCTTTAATCCCCCTTTATAATTGTAATACTGTATTTTAAATAAAAGGAAATTTAAAATAAAGAAAACTTATAGTTTTAAGGAATCACTTATGACATTGGGTATTGAAAAAAAAATTGGTTTAGAAAAGAAGTTTGTTTTATTTTAATGATCCATATATTAAATTAAATATAACATGGCCCAGAAAATTGTTCTATAAATTATTTGGTCATTATTACATTGATTATGATATAATATTAGGTACACCAGTTTTGTGACAAGATGTATTTTTTTACTTTTCATTCAAAAATCAATGTATTTTAAAAATATTAAAAACCCCCTTGTACAATTTGGTATTGATTATTTAAAAAGATATATTAATTTTATAAAACAAAGTTTATAAAATAGGTAATGTTATTTTCCAATATATAAATTCTGATTTTTAAAAATTACATAAAAATATGTTTGATTAAAAACATTATTATGTTATATTTGAATTCTTTTAATTAATGATATTTATTTATTTGGAATTTTAATATTTATATTTAGTTAATATATTAATTATAAAGTGTATTTATATTATAATTTATTATTTTGAGTTTAAATTAATATTCCAATAGTTAAGTAACTTTTCCCTTCTATTATGTCATTATTCCAATGGTCACATTACTATTTAAACAGTCATCTTACCTCCTCTATATGCCAATATATTAATCCATTAAATAATCATATATATTCATATAAAGATTCAATATTTATAATTTATTTGATGTTTAATAGTTTACTTATATTTGTTTCATTTCAATAGTGTTGGTTGTGGGTGTGATGACTCTAGTAGATTGGGGTGATCCATATATTCCAATTTTAGTTTTCATATTTTATATTTTTTATCCAATTTTTAATTTTAGGAAATTTAATTGGTTTTATTTTTCATTAATGTAATATTATTTCACAATGAAATAATTTATGGTCAGTTTCATTGTGTGTATAATATTATATAGTGTATAAAAATACACATTTATTTTAAGAGAAAAATACCATTTATAAACAATGGGTTGTAATTTTTTCCCCAAATTTCTAATGAAATCACCAAAATTGGAACTCACAATATCGATTTATAATAGATGGAGGTAATTCTATTTCATTATTTAATCTGATAAACTTTTCACCGCTTTTTACTTATGGTTTATCCAAAATACTCTGACATTGTAGTTGTCTTATTTCATTGAACTTTGCCTCTATGGTCCAAGATCTTCATCAGGTTTTCTCCATAAGAGAGGTCATTATCATGTTTTTTCACATATGGTTCCATTACATGGGGGGAATTTGTTGTGTACTTTTTTAGGATTAGTATGTGTAACATATCATAAACATGATCTAGACATGGTGGAAGTGAAAGACAATAGTCCAGTACAACAATGCAGTCATATCTCTCCAAGGGGCTAGTGTACCTTGGGATAACGTTCCCATCATTTAAAAACTACCTGAATCTCCTCTATATTTATATTAAAAGGAAAAATAATCTTCAAACTTCAAACTACATATCCCTTTAATTTATGTAAAAATATCTCTTTTTTACTCTGATAAGATTTAATATGATGTTGGATTGCACAAACCATCTCTATCATTTCAGGCACAGGGTTAGGTAAATGTTACATTCATTTGCCAACATCATCCTAATATGTTGAAGTTCTATATAACTCCCCATAAAGAGATTCATATAGAGCTATTTGAGTACTCAATTAGAATCTAATTTAATATGGGAAATATCAAATAGATGATGATGATACCATTCTGAATTAAATTCCATTAACTAGTCTATTAATATTTACACATGAGTGTGATTATACCTTTTTTATTTCCCGCCAGTTTGGGTGTGATAGGACATATTGAATTTCAATTTAGTACTCAAATCACATTTAATACATCTCCAAAACATTGAGGTTAACCATGTATATTTAATAGATATGATCAAAAGTGGAACCCCAAATAGCCTCACCCATTTCTTCACATATATATCTTCATGTGATTCTTGTGAAAAATCTTCTCGAACATTGATACAATGGGAAATTTTTTAGGGTTGATCCATGAAAAACAATATCATATTGTTTCCTTTGGATGTCTTCGAACGATTAGTGAAACATTCCATGGAGACATTCTCCCATTTACACATGTGTATAAGAAATGGTTGCATCATCCATATGGAGGGTTTTCACTATACTTTAAATTGCTGACATACTAATCAACATGAGATATACTCCAATATATTATTTATCAGGTTTTCCAAAAATAAGTGATATGGAAAATGATGGTACATCACGGTACATCAATGACTAATAGAGAAAGGTAAGCTATGTTTATTATCCAATAGATACATTCTTCTATATTTTAATGAGGTAACACATAGTGTAATTCTAAACCAAACCGTACCATTATAATGAATGTGTAAATCATGTAGATTTTGTTTCCATTGCTATATTAATGATATTTTATAACTCTAGATTGTCCCATTTTTTACTACTTGATCTTTTCATAGATATATGGTTGGGAAATAATTTAGGAAAATTAAGATGAATTCCCTAACATTTTTACTTCTAAATGATTTCATTGAATATTCTGGTAGGTACGATCTTGATCAATCCACATCAGGGATACAGTAGGAGGATCTTCTTATCAAAGAGTTCCAAATACCTTATTATCCATTCCCAGATGGTAGTGAATAGAGAATTCATAGTCCTTGATTATCTCTATTAAACTTCTTTGAATTATGTTGGGCTCATTGTATGTGAATATATGCCTTATAATCTTTTTACTATTATATATTTCACATTTCTCACTGTAGATATAGTACTTTCAAATCGTTAGTGTGATGATCATATCTACTAACACCAGATTATGAATCAGGTAGATCAACTCATGGATTGTCAACTATCATGAGGAACATGATATCACTTTATCATTCTACATGAGTTGAGAACCCAATATATTATTTTATGAATAAATTAAAATAAAAAAACTTCTACAATTGTTGGTAGTGTTATTACAGGTGTCTTTATTAGATTTTTCTTGAAATCCCTTGATCATTCCTCACATTATTTTACCCAAACATAATTTACCCCTTCATATGTTAAATTAGTTGGTTAGCTAGAAATCATGAGAAATTTCACACAAAACATAAATAGTACCCATATAATCCATTAAAACTACGTATTTCTATTATAATATTGGGTCTGGACCATTTCTCAATTTTTTTGAAGGGTCCACAAAGATTATCTCACTTGTGATCAAATTCTCCAAGAACGCGAATTCAATCATCCAATTGTCACTCTTACTGAACAAACAAACAATTTCTCCTTCCTTAATTTCATGATCAAAATCCTTATATGCTCTTAATGTTCTTCCATTGTCTTTTAGTAAATTGGAATATCTTTGATAATCACTACCACAATTTGTTTTTGTGGTAGTCTCTAAAGACTATATTCATCAAATCCTAGAATATTGTAGGGGGATTCGTAAGTCCTAAGGGAATAAATATAACTCATTATTCCTATAACATGTATGGAATGATGAATTTTGAATAACATCATTATTAACCATATGTTAATGATTTTTAGAATGAATATCCTCCTTTGAGAAGTATTGAGATCCTTAGAGGTGATCAAACAGTTCATCAATCTTTGGAAGATGATTCATGTCCTTTTGGTGGTCTTGTAGATCTCTAGATAGTCGATAGATAGAATCACAGATCTGTCATTTTAATAAAAAATTTCACTAGATTGCCACAAGGTGATCCACTAGGGTGTGTGGGACCTCTCTAAAATTACTCATGCATGTACTTATTTAAATCTTCCAGTTCGATCAGGGCCATCCTATAGGGCATTGTGAGATAGTAGTGGCTCCAAGAATGAGCTCTATTGAAAAATTCTACCTCATGGTCTGAGGGATTACTGGATAAAAATTTGTTATTTACTTCATTTTATTACCTAAAAATGGTAATTTACTCCAGGTTCATATCATCCTTATACCAAACCATTTTATCAAGTTATGTTTCTTCACAGGGAATCAAACCCCATACCATTGAGGGTTTTTCAAATAGAGATTCATGATATTCCATTCATTTATATAGTATCAATAGATGGTTTAGAATATGAAAGGTTTATAACCCCCTGACATTACTATATTTTAGATTTAGAATAATTTTAATAAATCATTCAATGCATAGAAAAAATATTTATCTTGTACTACATGCTTGATCGAGTTTTACTGAATACTACTTATATTATTTTTTAAAATTAAATGTATCTCCATGGGATTAAATTTAATGTTATTAATATGTCTAACTAAAATATGAAAAATATATATTATATATCCAATCAAATTTTTTTAAAAGTCAACTAATATATTTTTTATTCATAAGATAAGAATAAACATAATTTTACTCATAAAAACCATTGTTTTTAGAGTCAAGTTTCATTCCTTTAAAGGAGAAATTATTTTAAAACTATTTCCTAGAAATTTAAAAAAATTAAATTTTATAAATAAAATTCATTTTCAAAATTTTAATCCAAATTTTTTTTTATGATATTTTTTTTGAGTTTTTTCCATCGTTCTTTTTTTGATGAATAGAAAAAATAATGAATTTTATTTGATAACATCTTTTTTTGTCTAATTTGATTATATGGGAAAATTGTATTTATGATTGGTTTTAAATATCATATAGAAAAATTGTACACATATATATCCCATTTAGTTAATTGGAATAATCTTCACGTTGATATTGAATATAAAATTATATTATTCTTTTGAACATATTTACATTAAAACCCCACTTCATTATCCAATCTGGTGAATTAATTTTAAATAAATTTCTTCATCATCTGTTAATAAAATTTGGGAAAATGGATTGTATATTTTTAATATACATTATTTATAATTTATGATAATTTGAACTTATTTTTTGAAAGAAATATTTGTAAAATAATTAAAATTAATTATGAAATTAATAGAAAACAATGCTTAATAATACGCTAAACCATAAACATTAGGAATAAATGACGTAGAAATATAACCAAAACATATGTTATGTATATATTCCTGACATAAACAACATTATAAATAATATTTATCATTATGTTGGGCACCTTATGTAAGTCAAACATCTCAAATGTATTTACTTTTTTATTTAACAAGAATATCCCTCCTCCTCCACTCTAAAAACAAAATCATCCCTGCCACTAATTTAGACATCTAAATACTTTTTTCATCCAAAAAACGTCCCAAATGGATCCAAAATATCCTTTAACTCATAATAGGTCCCTCAAATTGTTCCTAAATTAGTCTATAGTAGTCCTTTGATATAAACCATAAGTGGTTACCCCAATAAGAGGTAACATTCATAGTCGAGCACTATAGTTTAATTTCATTATCCACCAATTCAATTATTTTTATTTCTTCATCATATAATCATTAATTTATCATAAATATTCTCATATGTCTTTATCTTTAGATTAAAATCTACACTTACACACACATCCATCAAATGGGATACACTACCATCATATATGTTTACAGCGGACTACTGCCTTATGAACCGATGTCATTAGTTAATTATTTAACAACATTCAAGGTGAATTTTTTTGATATATTTATAGTTAATAAAAGATAGATATTTTATTTATTATTTATTTATTCTTATGTAATTTTCAAATAACACATACCTTCAATATTTACTTTTTTGGGAATATGATATCATTATTTGTGGCTGTGTGGAATTCCACCTCTTTAAAGAAATCTGATCCGCTCACACATTACACTAAATATATAATAGATGGTTTAAATAAAAAAATGTTATATATATAACAGAAACTTTATATTTATATGATTATGAAAATTTATATATACATATATATCACATTTTTAAAATACGCCAAGAAAGAGGAGTAGCGTTTAGGCATATGTACCACCTACCATCTCTTGGAATGGTTCATTTAATTTCACATATCCATATTTTATGGATTAAAAAAATAAATATATACTGATTATATATTATATTTTAAGAATTTATTATAACCGCTATATAATAAAATAATTTTTGACCTAATAAAAAAAATATAACATGTAAAAACATGCTCGAAAAATAAGTGAAGTAACACCTAAAACTATTGAAATAATGAATGATTATTAACAAATAGTAAATAAGATATTATAGGAATATCATATATGATGAGTATGTATCAAATAAAATTTATTAACAACTTTTATACCACTATATTGGATGTTAAATACCACACAAATAAATGTAATCATAAGGTAAGGTATTTTTATCTCACTTTTTACATCTATGAGATTAATCTCATATTCACCACTTATTTATCATTTGAGGTGTATCTAATTATACTTTTGATATATTATATCCTAAATTATTCATATATTCTTAGTATTGAAATGTTTTATTTGTTGATTATTGGTTATGGGTAATCTGATTAATATGTCATCATTATTTTATTTGATATTTTCTCAATTTACATTACAATGATATTTATTTGTTATTTTTCACCAATTCACTTTAATGTGAGGTATATATTACCCCTTAATAATTTAATAGAGTGATTAACCCATAATTCATGGTATTTTAACTTTCAATTTTAACTATCTCATCAATGTGGATTGATCTAGTAAATTACTATGCAGTAAAATTTAACATTCCAATTTCAAATTCATTTGTGATTGTTAACTTTCTCTAGAAATAATCACCTCCCAATGATAATTTGTTTTTAAAATTACATTTATATTAAATATTAATATTTTAATGAAATGGATATTTTTATTTCATAAATTTTATATATTTTTTAGTTAATATTTTAAGAATTTAAATTATTTTCTTAATTGGGAAAACATTGATAAATTTGTATGTTTTACTAACTATGGATTTTTGATGAAAACACATGTTGTAAATTTATTAATGTTATTATTAAATATATATAGAATAATATTTATATAAACTACACTTGTTGGTGACTAGTTAATTCACTACCCTCAATATATATGTAATATCATTATAAAAAATTAGTTGTTAGAATCATATCAGTTTTTACCTTTTACATTTTAAACTATCTTAAGGATGGGTCATGACAGTAAAGGAATCATGTTCCTATGAAACATGATTTCCAATAACTATTTATGTCCACTATTTATTATTTAGTTATTTTTTTCATTATTATACATGGTATTTTTTAGAATAACCCATGGTTTATTTTCAATTATAAATTTATTGATTAACTGAAATGTGTATTTAGTTATTTACCTTTATATATTGATTATTCCATATCATATTTTATAAATATCAAATGTGTTTAGTTATTTATCATTCCATTTTTATTAATCATTATTAATTCATTATATCAATATCAATAAATAGTCATTACTGAGAATTTGAGAACATCCATATTCTTTTACATTCCCCATGTTATGAAGAATAAATCGTTTAATAAGACTTCGGGGGTATTTTTCATTTCATTTTATTATCTGTCAAACTTTGTTATTTATTTCCCAATTTAATATGGGTATAATTTTGGTAACATAGTTTTAAAGAACTTATAATTAGATCCTTACTTCATAATTTGATTACATGTAATCATACCAATGTAAAAAATTAAGGCACCATCTCCGTTCTTGAAAGGTCAGAGCGCTACAGTCGATATCAAATGATTTTTAGTAGAATACTAAGAAACTAGATTTTGGAAAACATGCATTTTGGAACAAAACCCTAAGGATGAATTTGAAGATAATTATATAATAAAATCCTAATGTTTGGGGAAGTAATATATTTTCTGTGTCCTCATAGAAATACCATCCTTTTTGGATACTACAAGGTGATATGGTTCTGGAACTAATCTTCCTAGTGGTAAAAATAATGACAAGGTGTGTTAGGACCAACTCTATTATTACATAATATAAAAAACATGCCTTATATTTCACCTAGTTTTACATATATATGAGATATTAATTGGATAATATCTATTTTATTTATAAATCATTACTATGGTTTGAATGAAAAAATATCCTCAAGGAAACCATAATTATTATTATGAATTTACATATGAATAAAACTTTCAATTTATGTTATGTGTTACTGAATGTTTAGAATTATACTATTTTCACAATTGTACGAGGAAATCCATTATTTAATTTTTTTGATATAATATATAAAAGGGATAAGTGTAAAAATAATCATGGCTAATGTCCAGGTTTCCCAAAGAAAAAAACTAAAATAGTTATTATTGGAACTATATAAATTATTTATATATTAGGGAATATTAACAAGAATATGAGAAATAACCTTTACTATATAGATAAACATATACCCCAATGACATTATATGATGATATATTTCCTTATGCAACATATTCCATTATCATTTATTATGAATAATGTTCCAATAGAAGCAGTGAGGTGGTTTAGATAATGTAATTATGTCATTGGAATGAGTTGAAAAGGGGAAGGATACACATTCAATGTATTGTCTCTAAGGTGATCCTGATCAATGGGGGTTATTGATAAAAACTATATAGATGAAGAGGAAATAGAATTTCTTGAATGGATGAATTTTAGGAAAATTCATCTAAAAATAATTCCCTTATGTACAATAAGATGGGATGAAGAGAATGATCCTTAGTTTAAAGATAATTTTGGAAAAAAGTGTTGTGTATTTTTATGGTACCATTACATGGTTACATAGTTTTTCTACATACTTTATACGCATCAAGGAATGTGGGATATACAACTTCAGTGAAGGGATTAAGACAAGTCTCGGAAGGGTATCAGTGTCTCAATTTTCTTCCTCATATGATGAAATAATTTTATGTTCATACGATACAAAAAAATAATTCTCAATGTCTTATGGATTAAAATTAAATTAAGATAATAATATAGTGGAAGAGAAAATAAATGTTAATGGGAAGATGGGAAGGATAGATTTTTCCACATGATATAACTATAGAATGAAACACCCTAGTACTTTCTTAAAGGGAATGATAATTGTTTTTTAAATTGTGGAAAAAATGGTCAGCAAGAAAAATAAATCAAAGGGAATAAGGAAAAATCATATATTCAGTTTTACTAGTATATGTATATGGGACACTATGAAATCAAATTCCCCAAGCACCAAGGGAATATACAATATAAGAAGCCAATGGATGAAGGTTGTGATTTTTTTATTGATATATCTAAAGTGGAATTATTAATTTTATATAATATTTGGATACTTGAATGATTCTTTAAAATAACTTTATCGACCATATCATTTTTATAAGAATAATTAAATATATAATTATTTGTACTATAGTACTATTTAATTAATTATAAGGCCCCAGCCTTAAACCTTACTTAATCTTGAGTTAATACAAGATTACACATTGAAGATATTTTCAGGTTTAGAGTTTTAGAGAATTAGATCGTAAACTTTCATTACATTCCACATTTAAATAAAGTGGTTACATAAAAGATAGTATTCATTTTTTCCCATCAACAGATACATATTTTAAATGAAACGTGGATTCTTTCATGACACTTCCTTGACACTATCATAATATCATGTACCTTTCCCTTGACCTGTGAAAAACATTTCAAAAAAAACATGGGATGAGCAAAAAAATCTCAGTAAGGGTTATAAAAAAAATGGAAAGGAAACATGAGTTCATATACATATAAGAATGAAATCATACTTTACCCATAAAAAATAGGCACTTTAACATACCTCATCAAATCATGAATAAATCATAGAAATCATAAGTCATAAAAGGTAACTTGAGGCATTCATAACATTCTTACATAGGGAGTAACCCTCTTGGTTACGTTTGGAATACCCACCACATTATATTCCCTAAATCTCTTCAGAGAATCCTTAACGTTTCACTCCTTCACGTTACCCAATGCATTGGAGAGCTATATCGGGCTCACCCGCCCTTAGTTTATCACGGAACCACCCATTTTCATAACAATGCACAAGAACCATAACATAAAAGTATCACATAAAACATGCATAAAGGAAACATAACATTTCCACATTTCAATCACAATATAACATTTTAGTATATTGAAATTATGAATCCATTCAAAAATAAACCATTTCAAAAACCATTTAAAACATTTAATAAAGATATTTTTGAATCAAAGTGTCCCATACCACCTTGAAGCTTTTAAAATTTTAAACCATTAATATCCATATAAATAAATCCTTAATACCATTTTGAAAACATGGATATTAATAAGAACAAATAATTAAAACATTTAAAGCGATATTTTGGTTAAAGGGGTTCTACCAAAATTAGAGACACTTGAATAAAATAATTGATGAATAAAATTTAGTCAGAACTTTATAATATCATGAGAATAAATTGATTCATGATATAATATTCCAAATGACAGTATATACACCATATAAGAGTGAATTGGTGCATAACAAAAATGAAGTCTCAATAGAAATGTCAAATGTGATGAATTCCCTTATAAAAAAGGAATCCTTAAATTAAGGATAATTCAATCTCAAAATTATGAGTGATAAATATAAATACACCCAATATAAGTGGATATTAAGTGTAAAACAATAAAATGTCATTCAAACATATTCAAAAGATGAAATATTCAATAACTACATGTTGAACCCAAAAGAAATCGAAAATGGGTTAAAAAGTTCCCTTGGTAAAATTTGATAGCCTAACGGCATCACTTGAAAATTCAGAAAATGAGTTGATGAGAGATAAATAGGGCATCTCATCAACTGGAAATAAAATTTACATCAATATGGATATAAAATAACATATCCCAACACAATAGTATGTGAATTAAAAGACATAACAAAAGAAGTCTTTTAAAAAGAGGAGGGTGAAAGGTCCCCTTACCGAGTTGGGTCACTTTTGAAACGTACACCCCATGGAAGAAGGGTCATACAATGAAGATGTGAATACCCGTAAATTAAATTATACTAAAAAAAGTGTATAATAATGGGCAGTACATACACAACTCAATGGAAATTGTCGCAAATGTAGTATAAATCTCATGTGAATAAAAGTGAGATGAAAAATCCCTTACGAAAACTCGGCAGCCTAACGGCGCCACTTAAAACGTACAAAATGGATTGATTAGTGGAAATAGGGTCTCTCATCATATGAACATAAAAATTACATTAAGAGTAATATAAAATAACATCCCAATCACAAGAAATATGAACCTAAAAGGAATAACATAAAAGGGTGTACTTAAAAAGAAAGAGAGGAGTAGGATCCCTTACCTTGGGTCCGACTTGACTTGATCGTTCATTAATCCCCTGAATAATAAAATTGAGTTAATTTACACTTCCTTTAGAACCTTTTTCAAGTTAATTATTCCTTTTATATCACTTATTGACATGTCATGAACACTATGTAATTATTTTACTTAATAACGGTCGTTTAAACGATCATTGGTACTTGAGTAAAAATACGCTCTTTATAATTACAAGTTGTTCATGTATCCATTATATCCAGAGTTATTGTAATGATTCATATATCATATATATCATATATATCCAGTACATAATCATTTTATACTATTCCATATCATTTGGAGATAAAAAACGAAAAGCACCATTCATGGAGATGGTAGGCCGTACGTACCCATGAACGGTAGTTTCATTTTTTTTCTTTTTCATATTAATGGAATTAAAAATAAATGATATATATATATATTATAATTCTATTATAATATATATGTTATATAGATAACATATGTTCATTAATTTCATTCTTTATACATTCCATGTATTGCATGTACGAGTCACATCACTTGAGGGGGCGGTAGTCCGCACTTCCTCATATGAAATTATCGCATTTACACAACATGAAGAGAATAAAGGTATAGTTTAAATATAAATTACAGAAGAATATAGTAAACATAAATACCATATATATCATATATAAAATAAAGTGACATCATAATGGCCACCTTTAAAGGTGTTAAAAGAATACTGAACAATCATCGTTTCGTGAGGCAGAAAATCGCCAACCACAGAAACAGTATGTTCTTTAACCATTAGACGAAGGTGTGTGTAATTGTAGCTCGAATAAATCTTATAACAAAATCCTAGTATATTTAAGATACTGGATTTGTTACAAAAGAAATGAATAAAATGAGTTTAGGGGGTTGGAGAAGCAAAATAAAACAGAAGGACTCAAGTGAAGACATTACCTTAAAATCGGGTAACCCCCTTTGGTTTGAGCTAAAAGGCTTCCTTGGGAAGACTTCTTCCCAAATTGAGGCTTCAAGGAGTTATATAGGGATGTTGAGATACAAAATGGGCAGGGGTTGGCCGATCCAAAGGCTTTTTATGTGTGGGTAACGAGGTGGGGTGGTGGCCTTTTATAAGAGGAGAGGAGGGGCACTTTTGGAAAGGTATAAAATGTAACATTATTTTAAAATGAGTTTCAGATTTTAATGGTCCCACATTGATGTGTTTCGGGGATAAGGTGATAAGGGTTCTAAATCCACCCATTAAATAGGTTTTGGAAATGTGTAGGTCTTAGATGTTACATTATCTTTCCATTTTATTTAAATCGTTAAATAATGAGGTCATCGCTGCATCACCATGATGTCATAAATAATTTAATTTATTTAATGTCTAAAAATTATTAAAAAAATACTATGATGTATGAAATATTATTATCTTTATAATGAATATTTATAGCATAAATTATCATTTATTTAGACAAAATTAAAAATATTTTACTTAGGTGATACATTCTTTGTTACATTTAACATTCTTTAAAAATAAAAAGATAAAAAGTCACTTTCTCAAAAACGTGATTCCATGGGGACCCCAAGTTTGGCACAAGGAATCCCATGGTCGTCCATGAGACAAACAGTAGCCTTAGTACACATTTTGGGGTCATTTTTTGTTATTATGATATTATCTTATTATCTTTAGCTACCTGATTACTCATTAATCAATATAATTAAAGATAATTACCTTCATTACTATTCATAATGTCCAAAAACAAAAGAATCTTAAATAAATAATTTTGACCTTATGATTCAAAATATGTAATCCATTTTACCAAATTCCAAACACATAAAGTTCAATAATTAATTTAAAAAAACTTCCCGTTTTAAAAACAAATAGCGGGTTTTTTAGAAACAATATTTATGAAAAGTATGGCACATGTTTATGCCTAATTCCAAAGTGAAATTAATCCTAATGACCATCATTTAATTACATGGTAAAAATATATTCTAATTACACTTTAAAACAAATTTAAAATATAATATAACCATATAATTAAATTATATGAAAAAACAGTTTTGATGTAAAATGCAGTATTTTTCACTATTCATTGAAAAATGAACATTGTCAGAAGAATACCAAAAATTTACCGAAGGTAAATTTTAATGTCTCAATCATAAATAATATGTTTATTTTGAAAAATAGAGCTTATAAAATTTCCAAAAATTGGATTTAAAATCGGTTCTCCATCAAAAGGCTGTTAATCGACCTTTTAAGGAATATTAGAATGTTTACGCTTAAAAACAGGATTTATTTGCGTTTTTAATCCTCTAACATTTATTGAAAAAAAGTAAAAATATTTGACAAAAATATATAATAATTTTTTAGTTAGTTCTGTTCATTCCCGCCATTACAACGGCTAGGCGTTAACTACCATTTAAAATGATATTATTTTATTATTAGAGTGCAATGTAAGATTTCAAAGAAATTTGTTGTTTCATATTGGGTACGCCATCGAGAATATCATTCCCTTTAAAGTAATATTAATATTTTATTCACAAATATGGATAAATGTGAAAATGTCATACTCTTTATTTACCTGGGGTGTTACATTAATTTTTTGAGAGAATATTCAAAATGGTACCAACAAAATTGATTCAATGGTAGTATGATATTCTTGAAAAAAATGAATGGTGGAGATACAACCCATAACATTTTCATGATGATAATATATTGATGTTTGTATAAAGAGATTATTTATTTGGATAATTTTACTATTAGTGACTACCACCGAACTGATAAAAGAAAATGTCGTATATTCTATCATTAATGGATTTTACCACATTTTTTATTTAAGTAATATATCAAATAATCTATGTTCCATTTAAATAATAAAGAATAATTCATGTTTTCAATATGGTTTTATTATTTTTTAATTAATTACCATGTTTTATGTGAATACATGATGATGGTGTTCACAAGATCGGTAATTGGTGATTAAAGATGCACGTTATATTGATTGATGTCTAATGTTATATTCATTTTAGAAATTTATTGGACATAATTCTAATGTGTTATATCATAAAATTTTGGATAATTTAAGAAATAATGATATGGTTTAGGTTGATATTTTTATAATTATTTATAGATTAATTTATTAATTCACTATACTTTGCAACCTATGTAAAGACAAGAAGTAATAATAATTCAAGGCAAGACTAAAGGATATGATTGTTCTTATAAAAACATATCAACTACGTATAATTAAAAATATTATTATAGAGTAAAATAATTAGATAAGTTATGAAAAATGTTATCAAAATAATGTTTTATCCCATTATCATCATTTTTATACTATAAATGACCTTTTTCACACATCTGATTTATGGATATGGGGTCAACAACATTGTTATGAACACGTTCACTATCACTCTCCTTTAAAAAACAAATGTTGAAATTTTATTACATGTACATATTTTGAGTAATGTTCGACTATTAAAAATACATTATTTGTGGTGGCCTTCGCATTTATTTTTTAGTATTATCAATAATATATGTTATTAACCCTATTTAAGATGTGAGGTTTTCAATAGTATTATCTTCATGTATCAAACCCTTGATTACCGAGTTTAATGTTGAATTTCAAGGATGTTATTTTTTTAAGGTTGGAAGAATCTATAACCCATAGATGTTAAAATATTTTCCGACTAGGATATATTTAATATGGTTTTCATTACATGTGACAATTAATTAGTTCACGCTACACGTAAGACCATGTTTTACTTAATACCATTTTTATTATTATTAAAAATGAAAATTATCTACTACCTATTAAATAGATAGTTATGAGTAGGATTAAATAACATTTTTATATTTATATATTATATATCAAATATTCTTTTTTCCATTCATAAAATATATTTTTTCGTCATTAGATAAGAACAATCCCAATTTTACGCATAAAAACATGTTTTTTTAAAAGGTAGTTTTACAGTAATTTAATGGAGAAACTATTTTAAAAATAGTGTTTATAAGTTAGATACATTTTATTTGAAAAAATTAAAAAAAATTAAAATACAATTGAAAACATAAGTTTTGGTAAAATGTTTGGTAATTTCTGTGAGAAAATTAATATTTTGATGAATTACGGAAAATACTAAATTTTATTTAAAAGATTATTTTTCATCTCATTCATTTTTAAATATAAATTATATTTATGATTCATTTTATATTTCAACTAAATCAATTTTACATAAATTAACCCAAATTAGGTCGTTGAATTAAATTTAAAATTGATATTTTATAAAAAAACATTTCAAACATTTGAACATTTTTACTTTAAAAACTGGATTTGTCATCCCGTTTAAAGGATTAATTTTAATTTTAATTCATTTAATTATGTGATTATAATTTGGAAAAATATATTACATATTTGGAATAATAATAATTTATAATCAGTAATATTTTCGGAATAGTTATTGACCAAAAATATTGGGGAATAAAATTAAAATTAATTATAGTGATTGAGATAAAAAATAGCTTCACAAGGGACTAAACCATAATCATAAAATATAAACTGACATAAAAATGTTAATAATCTATCAGATGGAAATTTTTAGACTATATAAACACATTTATTTAATTGGGTTCATCATTGAAGTCCCCCAATGTAATTGAGACCTCTCAAAATTATTTAACTTGATATATTTACATAGAAGCGACTCCTCCTCCATTATAAAAGGCACCAACACCTCTCACATATTCACACCTCTGTAGCCATTTGTATCATCCAAAACCAACACAAATAGCCCCCAAAAATCTCTCATATAATAATGGGGGCCTCACTGTGGGAATAAATCCATCCAAGGATGTCTTTTTTTATAATACAAAATGAGTTTCAAGAAAATGATATAATATTTTTCAAGAATCAGATTTTTTATTTCATTATCTACCCATCCAGCTATTATAATATATTCATTAAATTTTTACATAACAATACAAAATATAAATATATTTTTTATATTAATTTTATATTCTTCACCAAAATTCTCTATCAGAATGTGTGATACATGTTCATCATTCATTTGTATGACAGACTACCACCTTGCGAACTGATGTCATTTATTCTTCCATTGACACCTTTAATGGTTGAAAATAATTATGGTTTTATTGTTTAAAAAATAAATATATGTTATTTATTATGTATTTATGCTTATTTTTTTTACAATACTTTACTTCAGGATTTCCATTTTTTGGGAAGATGATAACATCAAATGTATATGTGTATACAAACGCCTTCTCAAATCAATGTGATTATTTCACACATTACATGGAATTTATTAAGGATAGTTTTAATAAAAACATGTCATGTGGATAAAATAAATATGATAAATAAATGATAATATACATATACAAACATATATATATATATATATATATCTTAGTTTTTAAGTAAGAAAAAAAAATGGAAGTATCATTCTTGCGTACGTATGGCCTACCATCTCCAGGAACAGTGTATTTAATTTCAATTCTCCAAATTTTATGTATTGTTATAAATTAAATTATTATGAATATATATGATATTTAAATAATTTTAAAATCATTGATATGATGAAATCAAGATCTATATAATAAAGTCAAAACATTCTAAAAAATGATGACAATTAACACCCGAAATAATAGAAGTAATATAGTATTTCTTAAAAGTGGTTAATATTATTTTTGTGAGGATAATATATGATGATTATGATTTTTTATTTGTTTATAAAATGATATAAACTACTATACAATGTTAAATACAATTTATGTAAACAGATGCATAAGGTAATGGATTTTCATCTCATTTTTTACATATTTGAGATAAATTACATATTCACATCATGATTCTTTTATAAGGTGTATCTAATACCCATTTTTGATATATTATATATTAATATTTTATTATTCGTGGAATATAAATTTTTAATTTTATGATAATTTTTTTGGATCTTCTTATTCAAATGATTCCACATTTGTTTGGCATTTTATTTCAATTTACCTTATATTGACACATATTTTTTTATGCACCAAATCACATTAATGTGAGGTATATACTGACCCATAATCACTTATTATCATGATTCACTCATAATTATGGGTAATTTATGTATACCTTTAATCTATCTCACCCAAGGGGATTGGACATCATAATAATCATGTGGTAAAAGTTACCTTGGCTATATCACTTTCTTTTATGATTGGTATCTTTCTCCTAAAACAATACCATAAGTTTGATAATTTTTTTTGTACATTATATTTTTCTTAAATATCTACTTTTTCATTCAATTTATAATAAAATTTCCTAATTCATATACTTTTTTTTCATACGATGTTCACATTGACAAATATTTTATTAATTGAAAAAACATTGAAACAAAACTGTATCATTTAATCAATATAGAAATTTGATGTTAAGTAATGTTGTTAATTAATTAAAACAATTATTAGATATGAGAGTAATGATTTTTTCATGACCTACATGGTTTAGGGATGAGTTAATTCATTCCCATTGATAAATCTATATTATCGTGAGACGAAATCAGTATGCCTAACAAGATAGGTTTTTACAATTTTTTTTTAAATAGTCTTGTAGATAGATCATGATGGTAATGATATAATGTTACTAGGAAAAATGATTTCCAATAACTTAGAATTTACTTTATTTAGAATTGAATTATTATTATTATCGATGATATTTTTACTTTGACACTATCTACGAATGTATCTTTGTTCTCTGTTTATTGTTATAATAGAATTTGTGTTTAGTTATTTACCTTGACATATTGGTTATTCATTATCCATTTTATAATTGGATTGTGTGTTCTGTTATTTTCCATTACATATTAATTATTAATTATTAATTCATATTCTAATCCACTATACATAGCCCTTCATGTTCATTTTTTCTCACCTGTATTTTTTTTATTCCCTAGTATATGAATATGAAATATTGGAACTATCATTCAAGGATTTTTTCCAGTCAATTTTATTATGTATCATGTTTTATTTTATATTTACTAATTTAATATGGGTTTCATGTATGTAAAGTGTGTTTCTAAAACTACTAATGTAATTGATCCTTTGGGACATTATTCATTGTAATCATGAAAATTTTATAATGTTAGGAATTGACTCTGGGATTCTGGGTTCGGGGTGGTACAAATAGATATTTTCTTTCCTTAGTAGTAAACGTTCCCTCTATAGAATGAGATTCAATCTATGAATAATATATCTTTGAATTAAATTATGTGATGTATTAAATGAATCGATAGACTAATCCTTCTGTAAAATCATATAGTAGAAGAGTCAAAAAAATTGGGCTTTATTGCTTTCACCATTAGGTTGTTTTATAGATATCTCTACATAATGGTATCATGGATTTGATTCAACATTTCTACAGAACATGCATGATTTAAGAAATGTATAAAACTAAAATTAAATAATTTTATTCCCATTCATGAGTTAATAGTAATTATAACTAGTACAACTTCATTTTCATTCCCCACATCAGCAGTAGTGATGTAATAAGATTTCCATTGCACATTTGAATTTTTTGGTTTTCAACACTGATTACCCTAAAGGATCTGTGGTTTAGTTCACAAGCTAGTATATTTCCCTTCATACATAAATATGAAGTATTACAACATGGGTGATTCATTATAATGAGACTTCATTTACTTTATCTTATTTTTCATCTTAATCATGTATCTTTGACATTAATGAGAATAGTGGCATTCTAGACCACACTTGAAGAATATCCCAACACCTTTATAATAATTTCCATGTTGCTTATTCCCAAATTTTCGATATGTGATAGTTAGATCCTCTTTCATCCTATGTTATTAGTCCCACCATATTGAAACTCTATTATTTCATTTTTATCCCCATAAATAGGCCACCATTATCTGATCTCCATTTCTACTTTGAGAGCACATAAAAATACTGCATCGTGACACCCATAGTCCTAGATATCTAGATATTTTTGAATGTATGGTTTTAAAGAGGTACACAATCTATATAATTTTATATAATTATTGATAAACATAAATAAATAATATGTTTAATGACATTGTATGTTTTCTTTGTAATTCTAGAATGATTCACTTTCCTTTTTATATAGATATATCAATTCACATTCCATCTTCCTTTGATGATTTCATGGAAAGTACATATTTAGAAACATTTTTCTAATGTATAAAACTCCATATATTATATTTAACACTTCATCATGGTGTTCTTAATCAAAAACCACTATTAATTGGCCTCTCTGTCAAAATGATTATGGACCTCAGTGACCTTCTCTATATTATAACAATGGAGAAACTTTTATGTGATAAGTGGATAAGTTGTTTCACTATACTTTAGTGGTCATTACCTTATAAATTACTCGATGTTTAGTCAATTCTTTTTAGGATAACGTGGACATTCTACATGTTTATAGATTTTATTCATTGTCCAGGACAACTGGGTAAGCATTTACAAGATTGTTTTAACTCCACCTCCCATGGCATTGGGTATGTCATCAAGAAAATCATTGTATTGGACCTCACATGGGTTGTTGGACTTGTTTCTCTGGGTTCACACCATTTTATAAAATAAAAATGGATTGATTAAAAAGTACGTAAAAAAAAGAATGAATAATATATTATTTTACTTAATTAACACTACATATATATCTAATGGGATACCTATTCTTATAATTTTTCTAAAACAAAGTTTCCTAGATGCTTACAAATACTATGTATTATCTAAAGGGTTTTCTCTTATGGTTTCTAATAATAATTCCCAAATTAACTAAATCATGCTCTGATTCTAAAATTTTCAACCCTACTTCTTATTAAATAACTACTATATCATTTATGATAAACAATATAATATCATTACAATACCATGATCTAATGGTTAATTATATTGGGAAAATTAGTCCCAGATATAACATTTATATAATAAAATAAAATAAAATAAATCCTTTTTTGTATCTTATTAGTGGGCCTCAGTCGATTTCCATTACACGTAATCAACATAGAATATACATCAATAACAAGGGTGATATAATATCCTTGAACAAGGACGAATAAGTAACATGAATCAATATAACATGGGAGAGAATAAACATCATCATAATTTTATTATAATATTATCGTCATAAAAATAATGAGGGAATCATGTTATTAAGGAATAGAATGTGGTAACTCATAAAAAATGAAACAATATTTCATAGATCTCAAATAATACAAATAGTTTTGAAAAAATATAACATTTTGTTCATGAATAACAAATGTACCTAATCACAACATCACCATTGTGATGAAGTCCATGAGAGGGAATAATTAAATTAAACCATCTCAGGGTCCTTTTATAATGATTATAATATTATTTTTAGGAACAATGCTCTTGTTATCCTTTACTTTTTCCTTCCTTGACTCTATCCAAAAATGTTTTCTTTTATGTTTCCACGATTTTCATGAATAAGAAGTTATTTGTTAGTATAATAATATCATATATCTAAACAAATATAGCATAATTCCCATGTATATTTCCCATTATTTCATGGTATACATAAAATTACCCATTTCATTGGATTAATATATAATTTTTGGCCCACCTATCACACTAAAACATTTACATAATCATGCTTTCCACATAGAAAATATATCAATCAAATTTAGGAAGTTACCCATATATAGGAGTGGATTTCATAAGTATATCATCAGTCATATTTTCATGAATATAATTTTTTTCCCAAATGGCAAAGTGAAAGTAACATATTTTATTTATGAATCAACGTTTTGGAGTAAAGAATGAATAACTCAAGATGAGTGAAGTTGGGTTTTAAAAAGATGATTTATTTCAAAAAAATCATAATATTTTTCATAAAATCATATTATAAAAAATGAATATCCCTAAAAAGAAGAGGGATGGAAAATTACATTATATATAAATATAATTATAGGAATATAAACTACGAAATTGGTGTGAAGGATTGGAATCCCAAAGAAAATGAGTTAGGTTTCAGAATCCTCGTACCTTAATTCCTGATTAATTTTGTCACTTTTACGCCTCTATAATAATAAAATTATATTAAAAATAAATATCTAAAAATTAATTATAGTACATTATACTACTATATATTAAAAATAATAATTTTATTATCTTTGTTAATAATTTTTGATGAAATTTAATGTTCTCAAAACCATTTCCACTTTTTCTTTGATTTCACAATTTTGTTCTAAGTAAATATTAAATAAGTATATAAAATTCTAGAACCATAAAATTAATATATTTATACATTTATATATATGAAATATTTTATTTTAATCATTCATAGTGATGGTGATATGAAAAATACTGGAAACATCCTCACTGGTGGTTAACTGACCAGTATCATGAACATTGTTCAAATATTAAGAAAAAGGTATTAAAAATAAATAAAATATAAAATATAATTTTTTAATTTGGTTATAAAAATTAATATACTGTTTTAATACTAAATTAATTATTATAATATTTTAATTTTAATGATTTGGTTAAATTAAAGGGGAGAAAAATAAAAAGAGGGAAGAGTTGAAAAACATACTCCTTCTTTGGTGGAGCTTCACTTGCACGACACTCTAAATAAATGGTGATTAGAGTTGGATTTCTCCGTAATGTCATTAAGTATTCCAAGGTTATTTAGAGGGAGTATTATGGTATATAATGGGACTTTTAATTGGTGTAATGAGTGATTTTACATGGGGAGGTTGATGAGTTATTTATTCTTTACTAGAGAGGTACTTTTAGAGTAAAATATTGAATACAATATTATATAAATGAAAAACAAGTAATATTAAATTTTTTACAATACAAATCATATATTAATTTAATATAATGTTTTCGTTAATTGAAAATAAAACTATTATTCGAATTCATTGGTTTATTAAAAAAATTGAAGGAAAAGAAAATTGTTATTTTATGGAAATACTTTTGATAATAGTTTTTAGAAAGTTATTTTTATCTTTAGAAATCATGTTAAATTTTTCTTAATAAACCATTTATGATATTAAATATTCCATTTCCTAAATTAATTTTCCATAATTATTATTTCATTATTACATCATGAATTATATAATATGGAATATAGGTTTTATGTGAAAAAATATATTTTTTACTTGTCACCTGAAAATATAAGTATTTCAGAAATTTATAAAAAAATCACTCTTGGATAATTTCAAAAATAATATTTCTTAAAATATATTCATTTTAGAAAAAAAAATTTCAAAAATAGGTAATTTTAATTTTTAATATAAAAATAATTATTTTTATGAAATGCATTAAAATACAGTTTATAAAAATGTGCTTATATTTACATGGATTTTTTATAGTGATTTTTATTTAATTGTTTTTTAATAGTAATGTTTTTATAAACATAATATAATATTGGTAGTTAATTTTTTATATCATAAGTTTTATTTTGAGAAAAAATCTCAGTTCAAACTGTCAGGTTACTATTCTTAATGTTCATGTTACTATTCCAACAACCATATTATTATTCCAACAGTCACATTACCTCTTATTGTACCACTCCATTTATTAATTCAAAATTAAAATCAATTTTTATCCTTATTAAATTATTCAACTACCAAATATGGTTATTGGATTTCTAATATTGGGTTTCTTTTGGGTATTGTTAGAAGTGTG
This sequence comes from Viscum album, assembly GCA_963277665.1. Lineage (NCBI taxonomy): Eukaryota > Viridiplantae > Streptophyta > Magnoliopsida > Santalales > Viscaceae > Viscum > Viscum album. The sequence continues at coordinate 2,094,830,619 of OY728123.1, read as the reverse complement.
GGCGACGATTCTAATCGATTAGGGAAATGTAGTTTTTCCCATTTTAGTTTTTATAATTCATATTATCTTCCCGATTATAATGTATAGAATTTTAATTAGTTTAATTTTTGAATAATCTAATAGTATTTATTAATGAGTTAAATTTTTTCAGTTACATTATTTATAAAATAATATATTCTATATTATAACAAAAATTTATTTCTAAAGGAAAATATAATTTATTAACTCAAGGCTATTAAATATTTTTGGGAAAACAAGAAAAGAATTTATGTGTAGCATCATGGGGAGGTATGGCCTAGATTATATTGTTATGTGAGGTATATATTATTCCACTCACTAAGGTTTAGTTTATATAAGGTTTCCAAAGGGATTGAATATTACATTGCTAAATTGTGGCAATATTGTTTAAAGTGGTTCCCTAGAATGTTGAGAATAAAATGAAGAGTTTACAATACAATTATTAAAAACATAAGGGATGTCAAGATGTTGATGAAACATAGTGAAACAATCTAGGATATTCTATTTTATTTGAATCATGGAACAATTATATAAAAGGTATATAAATCACAGATTTCATAAAGTGAATATGGTTTTGTAAATTGGTTGCGGACCTGATAGGTCAGCATAGGGAATGAATGTTTGGTCCTATAAGGTTTCCAACAGTTTCATATATGATATATCTATAAATTTTTATAGTGAGAGATGATTCCCATGACTGTATTCTATATGGTTGTTTGCAGTTATTGGATTATCATAAGTTTATTATATATTTGATATTACGGTGGAAAAAATTCCTCAAATATTTATGTAATAAGAATCCTTGGTGGGGTCTCATTCCCCAATGATGTTCATATGATGAGATTCATTAATGTCATACACTTGTATGCACCCATTTTTTTATTTGGTAGAGATCATTTTTGTCCTATTTTTAATTTTTTTTGTTTATATGTGAAAAAATAACCAACTATGTAGTGTTCAGGGAGTTTCTATGTATTTTTATAGATATGAGGTTTTCATTGAGAAACTAATTCTTGTGTATAGTTTGAACAAGTATTGTTCTAATCAATCAGAAAAAATGTGCTTCCCAAAATGGGGTTTCATGGTTAATATAACCATGAAAGTGGTGTCACATTCCTAGGTGAAACCATATATAAAATTTAGGTTTATTTTACATTATGGGTGATTGAATTCTCCAAACCATGAACCTAATAATGTAAGTGGTTGAGGCCATTGATAGTTAGAATTTATGGGAAATAAAAGTTTCATAAAAATATATTCAAATCCATTAAATGGGGTGTTCTACATATAAATTGATTGCAAATAGTTGGTGCATGGTTTGGACAACAATTCACCCCTTTAAAATTGTGGAAGATTTCATTTTTTAACTATACCTAAAACCTTTATTATTAATTAGTTTTTCCCTTCTACACAATAGCCTCCTTAGGATGGGATATCTATTTACTATAATACTATAATTTGATCCATCTCCTCCATCCTATATCCAATTCAATCTCTTTTTTTATATTGGATAGAAAATAGTATGACTACTTTTCCTCTTGTTTCATTTCTTCATTGAAGTCTTCATATCTGATTTTATTTCCATAAATATTCACATACTATATATTTATTGAATTTATTTATTTATGATATTTCTCCCAGTATATCCCTAATTAGAATTAATCTAATACTATTATGATATGGTAGGATGTGTAAATGTTTTCAATAAATTATTAGTTTTTTATATTATGTATTAATTGTTTCTCACAAAATAAATTTGAAGATTTTATCCTAAAAGTGATAAACCCTAAAATTTAAAATTTAAACCATTATTTGGACATCCAATAACATATATATATGTTATTTTATTATTAATACCAAATCCTAAACCACTATATGGGTGGGATCAATTATCTTCCTTAATGAAATAAGTTTCTCATATGAAAAAACACCACTAAGGTGTTCTTGTATTTGAATTTTCTAGAAAAATGCTATAAAATATTTAATAAGTTGATATAGAGTGATGGAATGTAGACCTTAAATCATTATTATTACATATTAGATATTTTTATTAAATGATGAAATTAAATGAATAACTAAAAGATGAATAATATTTATTTTTGAATGTAATTTAACAAGAATTGGATTGAATCGTGATTATCATCTCTAATAGATAAGATATTTCTTATGGTCATTTTAAATTTATGGACTCGATGTTCCTATTTTTTCACATATAATTTAATGATATGTTGTTCATTATAGTGATTTGTGATTAATATACATGTAATTTCGTATTACTTATTTAGCATTAATTGACATGATGTTACTTATTGATTAATTATAATTATGGGACATGACATTCAATACAATCTAGTTATTATTAACAGATATTAAGTTACACAATTCTTATTAGTAATAAAAGGACATTAAATCCATACTAACTATTCCTAATTAACATTAATTACCAGAATTATTATTTTCAAAATAGTAATATTTTAGAGACATTCAATAATAGTCTTATGTAGGTAGCATAGGACTTGTATACAACCTAAGACAAGATGAGTATTATTTAGTTCAATTACTATATTGTAAATCTATTAATGTCATTATGCCTCATTATATATTTACATACTATATTGGTATACACATTATTAGTGGTGGTCTATTGATTTTAAATCACACCTGATATAGCCCTCAATTTATTACCCAAAAAAAATTCATTGAAGCAGGTTGAGAGATAGAGAAATATTATGTTATGGATTCCTTATTCACTATACTAGGGTGGAGTTCAAAATTAGTGGAAAGAGTTAGTAATTATTAAAATATATGTGATATAGTTTAGACTTTTATCTTTTTTTACCGAATGATTTGTATATTCTAATTGATCCCGTTTTCACCATATATCATATATTATGTATAACATCACGATAATAAACCAATATTTATTTGTTATTGGATTTTGTTTTACTTATGTTTTATGCTTATATATCTTTACTGTATGTTTAGGATTTATTTAAACTACTCATTTATTTGTTATACCATTTTGAACCATGCTAATCATGATGGTATAGTTAACCAGTGTATCATTAGATACCGTTGGTTCTAGTCGAATACCTCTTTTATATGGGGAAGTATGATTGATTCACAGTGTCCAAACAGGTTTGGTTACATATGGGTGAATCGTTTCGGGGATGTTACAAGTGGTTTGAAATCATCCATTTACATTATATTAGTGAATATGGTTTGGTAGGTTGGCGAATAGGACACGTTAAAATTTTATACTGATCATATGAATATGATTAGCTAACCAATATATAGGAAACAAATACTAGTCACCTATGATGGGAATTATGGATATGGATTATTCATATCACAGTTAAACTAATTTCACCTTTTGGTGACACATATTTTTTTTAATTTGATTATCTTTCTGGGTACTCTATTACCTCTGACCTAGTATGGAAATGACATATTTGTCTCATAATTTATTTTGGAATATAATTATTCATAAATATTTCATATTACATTCCACTTCTCAATCATTAAAAATATTTACATTGACATGTTGTAGTGCCTTGATTTATGTGCTCAAAATTATACTAATGTATCATACAGGGAAGAAGGATTACTAATTTTTTAATTATTGATTATATGTCAAAAAAATTGTTTTTTCTATAATGGATAAATTATATAACCATTCTTAACTAATTATCACATGTTTGATCCTTTTAGCTTGAGTTATATAGATTGAAACGTTAGTTTTTTTGAGATTAATTGGATTCCAATTATAATTTATAATGATAGTAATTTTATAAACATGTAATTTTTATCGATATAATCATTCCATCATATATAGACTTGTCAAAATCTGAAACTGAATGTAATGGTCTGGTTACAGTTGTATGAAGATCTAATTGTTTCTTATAAAGTGTATGTCTTTATAATTTGGAAGTAGTAACTCTAATAACTAGACATTATCATATAAGAAAATGTAATTGGAGTCTCTGTATAGATGAAGGTTCTATAATAATGGGTTTTCAATTTCAACTTAAATGGTGCATTATTATATGGATCGCAATTGACACTCCATATATCGGGACCCATGATGTGACAATCAATATTTGACCCAAACCATACCATAGTGTTGGATTATTCCGAGTGAACATTGGTTAGGATGTCATTTTAACTATCCTATTACATTGATCTATGATAAATTATTTTTAAAAATCATGTATTTAGGTGATTTTTTGGAATGGTATACATATTCATATTAGAATGTCTAAAGAAAAATGATTGGAAGGAACTAATTATGTTTCTTCGGATGTGGTGGTATCTAATCCACTAGTACTAGACCATATAGTTCCACTTACCACAAACCATGATAATCCTAATAAAATCATTGATTCATAGTTTTGATATGCTTTTATATAACAATAATATTATATAAAAGGGGATTCAATACCATCCCCTTATATATCAAAGTTGAAATGGGAGTTCCTGATGAAACACCATCTTATATTTTTTGAGAAGGTAGACTCTTGGATGTTGATTCATAGCGTGAACCATTTTCATATATCTTCGATCATATTAGGACACCTCATGAGTGTTGATTGAATCTAACTATATAAACAATTCATTTATTTTTAATGTGTATTTAGGATATTAACAGAAAACATTATCTATATTGAGTTATCCACTAGAGTGTTTTTTAGAATACATTATATGATAAATTTTATACAATGAACATGAGATTATATAATGATAGAAAATTTATGGACTTATAGTAGGGAACTATATTAGTAATGGACTATTAAACATAGTTTACATATTGCCAAAAATTCACATTGATTCTTCTGGGTGATGAGTTTTCCATGTCTATGATCTTTAAGTATTTAATTATGTGTGTCATTTGATCATAAGTGAACCTATTCTAGTTGAATATCATTTATAAAATAGTCAAACAGGCCTTTTCAAGGATAAAAATATATTAGAAGTTGAAGGTGTGGACTAGATCAATTTATCCCCTAGGTAGAGATGTACTCTGACCAGTAAAAACATACATCTCATAAAGGGTTATCAACAGGGTATTGATAGTCATATAATAGCCACCAGTATCTTGGTTTTCTTCCATTATTATTAGAACATATACCACATGAATCCTCAGTGTGATAGATTCTCCATTGCGTGTTATGCCTATTGTTATATGTTGAGTCTTGTGTAGTTTTGTAGGTTCATCACATATATACATAGTGGGAGAAAATCATAACTATATTTTTTTTTAAGAGTGGGAGTAGTAGTACCTTACTATGAATGAACTAGGAGCAATACATGTGTTTTAGTATGAGGAGGAAACCGTGAATGATTATTCCATATATCAGATATAAAGTTATAGTAGATCAGTCCTTCCTTAGGTAGTTAGGTTGTATAATAGTACCTTGAATATTTCTAGATATTGTTATTATATACAACACCTGAGAAGAAGAGTGGAATTCCTTCTATAGTTTTGGGTAAACTTTTAGTATAGTTTACATTATTATCTTCTTTATTTGACCTAGGTGCTTCACATCATTTTATATATAAGGAAATTATTGAACATTTTTACCTTGATATCGAGTATTTATGTTTAGTGATGACTCTCGATACCCCATTGAGAATTCAATCGGAGAGTGTATGCTGATGTAATGAATTCACCCTTAAGACAATTGGAAATTATTTAGTGTTTAACCTTTTCATTCTCAAGATGAAAAACTTTGAATTCATATTACAAATGGACTAGTTAATATGTTATCACACTTAGGTACATTTTTATCACAATGGGAATTCCTTCAAATAACTTGAGATTGGTAATTATATTTATTAATGTGATTTTGATGTCTATAAAATTCAATATATAGTAGAGAAACATGGTTTGAGTTGAGTGATATCACATATTAAATTTATTTAAGTGATAAGGGAACATGTTAGATATTATTACCTCTTATAGAGGACTATTTCAGTGATGTCTTAAATAATTAATTTTATATCTTAATTCCAATCATAGATGTCAAGATTACAACTAATATAGTGTTTATAAAGGAACTTGAATCCATATCTCCTTATAGAAATTATTCTATATAAACACATGAACTCAAAGGGTTTTTTCAGAAAATTGAAGAAAGACTGCTTACATGACCCATCACAAAACATTAGGGGCTTCCTATCCTTATACCTAAGAAATCATATTGTTCCCATCTAAATTTTATTGATTATCATAGATTTAACAAGAATATTGTTACAAAATGATATAGACTACTATATATAGGGGACCTATTCAGATAACATAGTGGTTCCAAGGTCGTCTTGATGATTTATTTCAGGTCGTTCTATCAAGAAGAAGAAAAATTGAACCTCTGAAATACAACATATAACATAATGTAGTGGAAATTAATTATTGTAGGCTTTTTCATGGTGTTTAGTTTCACGAATATTATAGTAGTTTGTATGGCTATAAGGAATCCGACTATCCACGTGTACATACATTAAATCATTGTTTTCTTCATGAATGATATCTTTATGTATCCTCATACCCTTCATGATAATGTTATACATCTTGTCATCGTATTGAGTAAAATGATAGGCCAATGGTTTTATGATGATAAAAAAAATTCCAGTATTGGATTTTCAATGTTTTCTTCCTAGGACACATCACCTTAGAGGGTAGAGTGTCTATAGTTGAAGGGGTTGAGTGAGCTATGGTTTAATGGGACCATCCTAAGAACATCTTTAACATATGATGTTATTGGGGATATATATATTTATAATTGGATATTTATTTTGTAAATTTCAATACTAAAAACACCTATTCCATTAATTAGTAATATGGGTTTAATGTTTTCATTATTAGAGTATTATGAGAAATCATTTCAATGATTAATAGATAGATGTAATCATCACAGATCCTAATTATGACAGAGCATGGAATAATTTTTTTAGATTTTAGAGAAAAATAAAGTGTCAAAATTGAATCATTTATAATTCCATATGGGAGAGTTATGGAATTCAGTTCTCATTAGTAGAGTCCTCATAGGTGAAATTACAAGATTCATGGGCATGATCTAGTTGTAATTGTTCAATACATGTGTTTTTTGTGGAAATATGTTTTAGTAGATGATTCAAGTATAAAATTATAAAAAATTACTTAAATACATATTCAATAAGATTAAAAATCATTATATACAATGAAAGTGGGTTGAATACCTACAATATTTTGGCTTTGATAGTGCTTGGATGACAAGAAAAAGTAATAATGTGGCAGATTCTCATATTGATAATAGTAAAACTCAAGCAATTTCAAAACCCATTAGTGAATACAAGTTGAGAAAGTTTTTATTAAGATGCATTTATTAGTTAAATAATATATCAGGAATCCTATAATTTCATCATTATCAATAACTTCTTCTATACTTTATATATTAAATATGTGATATATTTTAGACTCCAAATGCTTAGTCATAAGAAAGAGTGTTTTAGTGGAGGATGCATGACATTTTTGGGTCATAGAGGGGATTAGATTTTTCTAATTTATTGTTGTGTATGGGTTATGGTAGAAATATGAGATGACTTGATTTGAGAGTATCAAACCTCTACATCGGATGTAAATCTTGGTCTTATCATGATGCACTATGACTTACTTCAGAAATAAAGTTTCACAAATATGAAAATGAAGATAATGAGTTTCATTACTCAATATTTTGCCTATAAGTAGGTGAAGGTGAATCACTATATACCTAAATAAATTTTATAATCTAGTCATTTCTTGAGTGTAAATGGTATTACACCATTATAAATCCTGTAACAGGTTTTACATTGATGTGAATAATTTTTTTGTGAGTTTTTTTCAAGGATTTTCAGTTGTTGTTAATGAGGGACAATAAAATAAGAATATTTCATTTATTTCAATATAATGAATACGTTCCAATGTTTATTTATGATGGATAATGTTCTCAATCCATATAAGCTGATGAAACATATAAATGGTATGAAGACATTGAGTTTGAAGGTTATTCTTGTGCAATTATTATGTATTTTTTAAATGAAATTGGATTTCATTATTTAGAAATTTTACAAAAAAATTTGATGATAGTTGAACTGGTTATATATTAAATGAACATTTTTCAATTGTGAAACATTATTTACCATAAAGAAACAGATGTTATGTTTGTACGATGATTAAGTTTTTTGAAAATTATGTTCAAAAAATTAATAGCTGAATATTCTTTGAACAAGGGAATAAAATATTTTACTCTTTGATGAGAACCATAAATGATATAACACGAATAACATTCATATTTTTATTTTCATGAACAAGTGTTTAAATACGATAGTGAAAAATATTTTTATCATGAAGGAGAACCATGAAAAATAATTACTATTTTTAGGTGGTTATGATGAGAACATGTTCATTGAAATTTCTTTTCCAAATATTATTAAGGAAGTAATTAAATAAGTTAATATTGTTTCCATGATAAATCATATTTTAGTTTTTTATATTATTGAATATTTCATGTAGATTTTATTTTATGTGTTTGAAAAATAATTTTCCAATCCCTAAGGAATTCTTATCTAACATCAACTAAGGCACTAGTAGGTCATGAATGTCAACCACACCTAAGGGAGGACAGTAAAGGACACCTAAAAGGAGAAATATGGTTTATATGTTTCTATAAACGGTAGGAGGGACAATGTATTATTCATTGAAATTTCATAGAAGAAGAAAAAACGAATTTTGGATTGAAACCTATAGAGTCATAGCCTTGTGAATATTAGGTGGGTGTATAGGTTCTGATCCCTGGTATCCAGCACTACTGCTATGCCACATGGATTAGCTTATATACCATAGAGAATCTATAATTGGATTTGGATGTGGGATTTGGATTTCATTTTATTTTTCCCATGTTATAAACATTCAGATATAATGAAGACCACCCGATCGATTATATAAGTTTCATCATTCCTCTAGTTCCTAGGAATTTAAATAATCAACCTCTTCATTCACTTCCACACTATCAACAATTCAGATATTTTAATGAGATGATGGTTGGCCCTCCCTCGATCAAATTTTAGGTCACTATGATAATCCTGATGTCCAAATTCTTTGATGAATGTGATTTAATAAATCTTGAAACATCATTTAAAATAATAAAATAAGGATACTTCATCCCAATGAAAAATTTAGTTGAAAGGATATCATATATTTAATCTTCATGGAAGATATTTTGTCATAAAAGGGTATTTGTTAATTATTTTAAGCATGAGATTTTTTACCAAGAGATAAAGCCTAGATTTTTATGAAACAAAATGCCACAAAATGGGGTGTGACATGACTCGTGTTTGAATAATTAAAATTGAATTCCTTTTCATGTAGTCAAATAGTTGATTAATGTTTAAGGATTTTAAATATTCTAATATGTAAGATAGGAAATGTAAACTGGTTTATAAATAACAAGGTGTTGAGAAAACGCATTGTGTCTCAACTCACTTATTCCATTCTGAGATCTCGTAATAAAAAGATATTGTTTGTCATGTACTTACATGAAGGGGAATTAAAAAACTATTTGACTCATTATAATCATGATATTGGGTGTTCCATTAATATATTTCGTGATGATATATGTCTCGTGTACATATTTAGTGAAGGAAAACTGCATACACATTGCTGGTGCTTAGAAACCCTCATTAGGCTTCACAAAGAAGGATTTTTCTTTGAGACGATATTGAATACAATATTCCCATATAGTTACATAAAGAATAAAAAAACATATTCCTTTAATACACAAAATATAATTATTTTTACACGTCAATGGGAAATCCTTCCTGATTGAGCGATGGAATAAATAGGTTCACTAAATACATATATAAGGAAGACGGCATCCCCAACTAGTAATCCTTGGAATCTAACACATGATAAAATGATATATAGATTCATACCTATTTTGTGTGTGAATTTATAATAAAAATATGTTAATAATATGTCTAAAATATTTTTTGTGAATAATATTATTGATAAATAATGTAAATAAAACTGGGAAAGCATGATTTCATGCACATGCATACATGATACCACTATAGAGATCTAGAAAAAGATGAAAATATAATATAATATAATTATATTCCATATATGTGATAAGTTTTTTATTTTCAGAATGAAATAGTTCATTATATCATCACTTGTGTGATGATACATGGTATCTAATAAGAGGAAGAATAATGATGTGTGTATTCATGGTAATGATTACGATAATTTTTGAATGAACCATTATGTAAACATGAATTTATAATAAAAGAATGGATTTATTTATACATGGATTTTTTGTGTTAATTCCATGTATAATTTAAATACATGTATATGATGATATGTTTTGTGTGATATAAATTCTGGTTTCCAAATACTCAATTTCAGTAAGATGGAATTGAAAATAAACTCAATTTCAAATATTTCATATCAAAGAAGTCATAAAATTATATCCATGATAATACTAAAAAAATTAGTACAGAATAATATCTAAATGTGATGAGTCCAGTCTAATATGTACAATATTTTTCATGTAATCAAAATAGATATTTGTTGTTTTACCAGGATTGGAAGACGGTGATTCAGTACCCTAATTATTACATTGAAGTTGGACAAGAGAAGAAGAGAATTTGATTTGGTGACCTAAGTGATATCATCAACACATAATTTAGGTCAAAGAAGAATTCTATCATTATCATTCAATACTATATTCATACTATTTTGACTGACGTTAGAATAGTAAGAAGTTTAGAATTCTCTTTGATGTTTTGAAGAAGGAGAAGAGTTTCATTCTATTTCTGTGATAGTGAATGAGTAAATAAGAATTGTTTTGAGATCTAAGCCTCACTATGATAACAAATAGTAGTATTAATAGGTGTAAGACATTATTGGTGTTACAAAAATCCTAAATTTTTTGGAGTTTTTGTTGAATGGAAGTATAATGATCTATAAAAGCTTTTCAAAACATGAACTATTGATTGATTAAAGTGAATAACAAGTGAAAGGGTTTATCCAAAATGTCATAAAAAACATAAAGGATTGTTTTTTATGTGTTTGTGTAATCAATATTATTTATATTCTCTGCTATGGACAAGTTACTATTATTTAGATGTGTATGATGTAAAAATAAAAAGGATTTTATTTTAACTTCGTATGTATCCAAGAATAAGAATTGGAAAATAAATAAGAGAATATTTATCATAATTGGTCTATGAGGAAAAAAGGATAGATGATTTAATTTCATTAAAAAATACCCAATATTATTTCACCCCTCCCCCTATAAGTGATGGGACTATTCCAAACTGCTTCTATCAAGAGGTACCCAAGAACTGGTTCACCTATATTTGATTGTATATAGTGTAGTTATTTTATTTTTAAGATTTTTTTCATATATCATCATCGAATGTTCAGTTTTTGGGACAAATAAATTATCTCATAAAAAACTTATTTCTACCATGTTCATGATAATATAAGAAAGATAATGAAAATAAACATGATGAAAATGATCATATTTTCAATATAAGTTGAACTATCTATTAATTCATGTCTAGATGATAATAAATACATGTCTGTATAAGAATGTAAAGAGATATTTGTTCAAGTTTCAATCACGGAGAAGGAAAACCTCCCTAACTCAATATTTTAGGAGGTACGTGTTGTTTCCATTCAAACATTATGTCAATAAAAATAAATTTTAAAATAGTTATGATGATACATCTACAAAAATTGAAGATATATTTGTTGATATATTAAGAGATATTCAACATGGTGTTCATACAAAAATAATTTCTCTTTTTCATAGAGACTTTGTATTTATTTATATAGAAATCACCCACCTGAAGAATGTAGAAGATACTATGAAAAATAGATTTTGGGGAAAAGAATTATAGAATGTATTAAGCTCTCTAAATAGGTTGGGGCCTCTAAAAAACTAATGATCAAACAAAAAGTAACTGACTAAAATTAGATCAATGATTTTGCTGATATAGATGATCTGGAATAATTGATTCAAGCACTTGAGGATACATTTATAAAAAAATTGAATTTATGAATTAAAATTGGAAGTGAAATCCAAGAACATTAGAGAACATGTATGTTTTTTACAGTAGGAATGCAAGATTCCTGAAGAGGATTCTAAAAAAATTAACTGATTCTATGAAGATAAGGATTATTTGATTTATGATTTGAACAAATCCACAATATGAGATGTCTAGATTTTAATTTTTAGTTGGAAAATCATGAGAAGACATATATTGATAATTAAAAATGATGGAAACAATTGATGTTTACACACAATTATCACTGAAGAATTTTAATTCTAAATGTCCTCAAATATGTGATAGGATTATTATGTTTTTATTCAATGGTATAAAAATAAACTCTTAGTAGAAAAATGGTACATTCATATCATCTAATAAATATATTTTTTCTATTTTCATCAATAATGATAGTTGGAAAACAATTTTTTGAACTAATATGTTTGAATAACGATGATTGAAAACCTACCACAATGACTACAGTGGATAGGTAAAATATTGTGCAAGTTGGATGCCCACATTCAAAATAAATTTTTTATAAGAAGACCAAAAAACATCATACATGTAAAATAATAACATCAATTTTTTTGGTTAATGTTTGTGTTTCAACTTATTTTATCATTATGCCTCAGAATTTTGGTATAATAATTCAAATTAAAGACCACTTAAAAATACTATATCAAGAGGGGTAAATCAAGAGATGAATAAAAAACATCCATAGGTCTATAAAAATATGTATACTGTAACTATATTTGATAAATATGAATCTATCCATAATGTATGAAATTGAAGATGTCCCAATTTTGGTACATGCTCTTGTCAACATAGATCCAAAGCTGATGAAGAATGAAAAAATGACCCTTAATAATGAAGAAGATACATTCGAAAGAAATCATAATAATATTGTGAACAAAAAATCTCCCTAGAATATTCTTAGAAGGAAATATTCCAAGAACCTGGATTCTAAATACATGATGTTTAAGAAAAGTGAATCATTCAAATGAACTATTATATTTGATGTAACTCAGAATAATCCATGTGTAACATTAAATATCTCTGCCAAGGTTCATATTAAAATATTAGTTTTCTATGTAGAATATTTTTATTAAATGTGGAAAATGGATGATTCCAAAGATAAGCCTGGTGAAAAAGGAAATGAAAATATTCCCCATGATTAAGAAAATGTTTATGATAGTTTGTGAAAAACATAAAACAATGGTGTTAGTGATGTTATAAATGAGATATTTATGAAAGGTGGTCACATTGGAAAAGGTTGTTTTACATTTATTCTAGAAAATTCAGTTTCCCTTAGGAAGAGTAAGAATGTTTCATCTATAAGGGATATTAAGAAGAAAAAATATCTACACAATGAAGAAGATAATTTGAAGTGATCTATAATAAGATTACATAATGCTGAATAGTTGTTCTGATTTGAAAGAATTAATACTAGAGTAAATGGGGAATAGTTTTTGAGAAAAACTTCTCATACATATCTTTCAAATTGTGATGTAAAGAAGAATCCAAATTATTCCCTTAAACCAATATTAGTATATTTTTTTAAAATAGGTAATTGACCATAAAGAAAGTTATTAGGGGAAGAACCTGAGATGTAATGACTGTTATTAATTCTTGATTGAAAATATATAGATTTTAACATATTTTAGTTGTTCATTAATTGATATTATAGATGCCCAACATTTTCATACATTACTACTACATTATTTTATAGATGAACAAAATAATAGTGTTATAAAACTAGGATCTAGTGGTTTGTTGTATTAGAAATTTTTTTTACCATAAATTACATTTATATAATAGAACCTAAAAATTATTTAATTTCCTCTTCCCTATCTTTATAGTATCCCACAACTACCCCATAGTATACATAGTCGCCTAAGGATATACATAAATAAAAGGGGTGAGCTAAAATCCTAATAAAAATATATATATGAACATGAATCAATATAAAATGGGTGAGAATAATCATAAAGATCATAACATAATCATGGTATAATCATGATAATCATTATAGGAATCATTTGATAAAGCCATGGGATATATAAATTCAAAAAAATGATACATCATATCTTAGTGGTCAAATAACACACATAGTAGTGAACCGGGATAACATGTTGTTCAAGCATGACATATGTGAATAATATTATCTTAATCATATTTATGATCTAAAAAATCTTATTCACACATATTTCACATTATCTCAAGAGAAAAATCACATTTCCCAATGTGTTGGAGAACTATATAATTCTTGGAGCACCCATCATATCAAATAATTTACATAATCATGCATGCCACATAGAATGTATATCAATATTAAACATAAAACATTCCATGTAATAGAATTTGATTCATCATATAGTGTATAAATTCAACACAAAAAATTATGGTTTAAAAAAGAAATTATCTTACTTGTATAGGAATCATGAATCTTGAGTGACGAAGAAACAATCTCAAGAGAAGTAAAAGTTGTTTTTTGAAAGAGGTTTTTTTTGGAAAATAATTTTATTTTTCATGAAACCATACTAGAAAGATGTATATCCCTCAAAAATTTTATTAAGAATAAAATTATATTTTAGGTGTATTAAATGCACATCCACCCAGATAATGAAAGATGGTTTTACCTCTTGAATTATCTTTCTGGATAACATCCATAGGCAAATTGGGTTTGTTATTTTTTTTGAATAAAGGATAATATTCATTTATTAGGGGATTTTGATGATTATTTATTAGAAAATTTAAAATATTAAAAATATTTTCGGGTGTGAGGAGAAGTGGTGGTGATGGATGGTATTTATAGGGTAGGAGGGGCGAGTCTCAGGATTATTCTATTTATTTGTATATTATTTTTTCTTTAGACTATAAATATATTTATCATTATCACAAAATATATAATATAAATAAAATGTATTATTGATTTTATGTTTACATTAACTATTAATGAAGAATTAATTAATTTAATTTTTACTGTAATATACTATAAATAAATGTATTTCACTATCCACAAAAAATTCATCTATTTTTGAAAAATGTCTATAGTTAACCCTACAAATATTTAAATGGTTATAATTAAAAACGTATCTCCATTTTTTTAAAATAATTTGATAAATATCATAAATTAAATTTTTAATTAAAATATTCATTTACATGGAAAATACCGATTTTAAAATTATAACTGAATATTAAACACTTTGAAAAATTAATGAAGTTCACATAAAATAATATGATAATAATAAGAGATCAAAATATTTATTTTAGAAAACATTTTTTGGAAATAAAATTTCATTTAAATGATTTTATTAATTAAAAAATAAAAATTAATAATTATATTTTATAAATATACAAACTCATAATTTATCTTTTTTAAAACATTTATTTTCTTATAATATGATATAATAATATACAATTATTATATATAACATTCATAACTCTTATTAATGCTTTTATAGTTGAGGATACTATTCTGTGGGCCAGATTACTATTCGAAATGGTAACATTACTATTCCATAGGTCATGTTACAATTCCATTGGTATATGTTCGTTAATTTCAATAAATATTGAACGTTTTATTATTCATTGACTATAAGATTTCTCTTATAATTATTTCCATGTTATGTTTGTGTTTTATACAAGATAACAAAATTATAAGAAGGGAAACATTCAACTGAGAAAAGTTTCAGTCATTACAAATATTCAAATACAAATATGTTGGAGGATCATCACTGATGAAGTAAATGAATTTGATTATATATTCTATAAATAAATGATAAATAACACACCACTATGGTTTGATATTATTTTTGTTATCCAAAATAATAAGTACTCAAGAATTCCATCAATGTAGTTGTAGTGAATGTTTTCAATATGGGAAGTTAGAAGGTGACGACCCATTTTGATGAATTCACCAAATAGAATGCCATAAAATTCATTCTTAAAGTGATATATCATTATCAATATGTGGATGATTGTTTCCCTTATGAGGTATAAAATGAATAAAAATGAATAAAAATGTATAATAATTTATAAAAAACAATTCAATTAGGATGAACTCTAATTATTTTTTAAATTGTTTGATGTTCATGTCATTGGAAAAGGTACGCCTTTCCATAATCTATAATACAAAGTTACCTATGAGAAATTTCCTTTTAAAAAATTGGAGTAATATAATTTATTAAAAAGAAAAGAAAAATGTAAATTCTATATGACCACCTATCCTTCTTTTTTCACATGAATATTTTTTTAAATGGTATTGAATTGAGTGGATATGATTTAGGTAGTTTTTTTCCTAAGAATGATTATATCAAATTAATTATCATTGGTCTTGAATGGAATTGAATAACACATAAAGAATAAATTATGAATTCACATTTCATGAGGAATCATGATCATTTTATAAGGTATGACTTTGACGTCAAAATAAAATACTTTTGTTTTCTACACCAAAAACGCCTCATGTAGACATATAGTGAAATGATGAATGAATAATTTCATAAGTACGTACTAGTACACTTTTTATATGAAATTTTTATTTCCTATCAAAAAGGGTGGGATAAAGTGAAATGAATTTCATGAAATTTAATATGATGAAATAATATAATGATCACTATATTGAGACATTCATTTAGAAGTAAACATTTATGGAATTCCAGAAAATAAAAAAGATGATATTGAAGAGTCCACTTTTTGTGTGACGTGTTTTTGTTTTTAATTATTATCAGTGTTTTTCAATATTGGTCAATTAAAGTCTAATATTTTCTTGATGACAATATGATGATGAACTTACAAAGTTGATGAAACATGGATAAAGTGATCCAGTATTATACTCTGAAGAATCATATAAATGGTTTAAATATTTTTTGTTTCAAATGATATTTCAAGATAATTAGTATAGATTCAACAATGAAATTTGGTATTATAATTGAACAACACTCCTTTTATATATGACCATCGTTGAACTCGGTCAATGATCAAAGAATACTTTCCAATTCTGACACATTGTTTAAAACAATGAAAAATATATGATGTTTTGATGATGAAGAAGCTAATTGTAATTTATATTCCAAAAATAATAGATGAATAGAATTATAATATACTCATACAATACATAAAAATTGAATTAGAACAATGAAATATCTATCATGATGTACATTATGTTTCTAATTTTACAATAAGGGTATTTAAATAATATAATGAAAATAAATTCAATGAAGGAGAACCATGAAACATAATTATTATTCTAATGAGAATGAGATATTTGGAATTTATATTCATAATAGTGATAAAGGAATAATTAATGAAGGAGTTATAATGTGCATGATTATTTGGCCCAAGTTGTGTTTTGGTTATATTTTTTATCAATTGATCAGTATACTGAATATGTTGATGAAAAATAGAATATGGACCAATGTAATAGAAATTTAGATTGATGAATGAAATCTGAATATCAAATCCAAAACCATATTCATGAAGATTTGAATCACTGATGCAATCAGGAAGAAGTTTGCCTCATACCTGTTTTCTTCTATTATCGACGGAATGAAATCATGTCAATTTGTCAAAGATGTTTGGGTGATCAAGCTTCCAATCATATTCAGTACATCAGACTCACAATGATTAAGAATGTCTGTCAAATTGTGTAGATTTTTACAAGATGAAAAGGGTATTTGGACTGAACTTGTATATGGAATGAGTTTTGGATCATAATGATGAAGCAAATTATATTTTTCATGGATCTGATTTAAATCAAACAACAAATGTTTGTTTTTTATTCACACAAACCAATTTTTATTGGAAAAAATGTGGTGTTGTATTGATTAAATAAAGAGTAATTGAAACCAATTATAATCAAGAAATTCATATTTAGGATATCTTGGAAATAGGAAATTTACTAATGAGTAAAAAGTTACAATAGAAGCCTTTTTATGTCAATGGATTTTGAAACTGATCATCAATATATTAGAAGAAATAAATTTAGTCATGATATTATTTAAATTTTTTAGAACAATGATGTTGTATATGTTTCTGATTTCTAGTTAATGTCCATTGGAATGAGAACACCAAACTCAAAAATTATTGTTGGATAAGAATGTTGATTAAAACATGGAGTTATAAAGATGCTATTTTTCAGTCAGCCAAAAAATGAAAAGAAAAAAATATTCATATAAATAAGTTGTGTGAATCATATTCAAAGAAGGAATAATGTTTTTTATATCATATTCATAGAACAAAATAATATATAAGAATCATAATCATTGAAGGAAATAATATTCTGATGTCGGAGCTACATGAACTTGTCCATCAGATGCGGTATGCCACCGATCCATTCTCAGGGATTCTAACACTGATTCATATTTGTGGTATCTATTATATATCATGGGCATAGTTTTGTATCATAGAAGGATTTTTTTGTTGGGGAGTTGTTTTTAAAAATAACTACATAGAAAATGATATGTTTATGTGTCCTATACAAATAATAAAATAATATATCCATAAATATTTTATTTAATAATTTCTCATTAATATTATTTATTTATTGTTTTCTAGATGAAAACATGTTTTCCCATATCAAGTTGTTCAAGAAAAAAAGGTTGAAATTTGATCTTTTTTCAAGAGTATTTTGTTTTAAAAAGGATCAATAGAAAGAAAAAAAATCTTCTTATAAATATTGTTTTAAGTGTAATTAAATTTGAAAGAACTTCAATAAATATCATTCGATGAAGGATCTTCGGTCAGATGAAATTAGGAAGAGAAGAATTGTTTCAACCATCCACAAAAGATTTGTCAAGGGCGAAAAAAAGAGAAGTTGGTTCAAAATATCATTATGAGAATAAATACATTTAACATATGTTTCTTTTGGTGTAGATATGTATAATGAAGAATCACTTATATTCATTGTAATAAAAAAATTGGAATGGGAAATCAAAATCAGGTCGATGTTTTTGAAGAAATTTTAAAGCATGCTATATTTTTAAGATTATTTGAGTAAGATAGAGAATAGTTTATACGATTTCAAAAATTCATTTATTAATTTGGAATTGAAAGACAATTTAGATCTCATGAAATTTGGATGACTAGGAAATGATTTCTGAATTCTACCTACACAATTTTTCATTACCTATAAAATAGAATTTATATTATTATTTCATAGCATGAGTACCATTTAGAAAGGAAGAGAGAGATTCTCCAACATTTTAGGGAGAAAAATATTCTATATTGGTATTACTTAATAATATTTTTCAAATTGAATAATAAAATTAAAATAGACAATATTATATTCCTAAGCCTATCATATTCTGTTGGATAATCAGACTGGGAATATTTTATTTAGATTTCATGACACATGAAATCTAAATAAAATATTTTTTCATTAGTATTATAGAAATGATAATTTCCATATCGAGAAAATTGGACTTGAGAATCAGATTGGGAAATTATAATAAGTTTCTTTATGATGAAAATATGAAATTCTTTCCGGATACTGGGTACTACAATGAATGTTTTATTTGAAAAACATATTTTTATATTTTGATCGAGAAGCACCACAACTTGTTTGTTTCAATAATTTTATTCCATCCTTCGTACTAGAAGGAGAATAAGTACTATTATATTGTTTACATTGTGTGACATGGGTGTATGGTCCTATCTGAATCTTTTTAATATACACAAAATGATATTTTATTGGATAGTGTGGTGTCAAATGTTTTCTGTACCATACCAAAGATGTTGCTACTAATATTGAGTAGTGAACCTTGTAAATTATTGTGTTACCAAGGATGTCTATTTAATTTTTTTCAGTTCAGAAAAAAATATTTAATAGGTGGTGAAGGTTATTTCATTAGGTAAAAAACTTATTAGAAAAATATATTATTGATTCACCCCTCCCCTCATATTGATACTTGGATCTTTCTGAAGCACACATATTTTGTATCTGTAGGAAGGTTACCTTCGTTTATTATCTGCTGATTATTTTGAGATTTAATTTCTTTCGATAATTTTTGTTTATTAAATAGTAAGGTTTGTTTGATAATAAATGATATTAATTTCCATATCTTCAATGGTATATTGCTTTCATATCTTATATTCCTTCAGTATTATGTTTCAAAACTTACTACATATGGGTTTCTTCCTCATATTAATAATTCTCTTATTACAAATTCATATTATAAAAAACATGATAATGATATAATAACTAACAGTTGTTTACTCTAATAAATTTATGAATGATATTTTATGATAGTAAAAGTGGTTATCACTTCCAAAGTTATCTAGGATATGCCAAAAAACATTTATGAAGGCAATACATAAGTGAATAAAGAAATGTTACATATTTAGAGATTATGGAATGAAGATCTAAATATGGGTGAGTGTTAATCCATTGGTGACATCATTACTTGGGTGAATGACATTTTTATCACTAACATATTTATTGCTTAAAAGATATAATATTCAACCATTGATGAGATGGTCATGAGAATTCTTCCAGACCAGTTTGTTTCAAAAGTCTCCTCCTTGGATGATAGAGATACTTATAAATTATTAGGAGATGACATGAATCATACTCTCCTCGAATATGATATTAGAAGGGAAATATTTATGAAGTAAAAAAATAAAAGTTGATATTGAAATACTTTCATGAATTCTAAGAGAGAAAATCCCACATATATATTTTTGAAGAAGAAGAAGACAAAAAATTTGATTTTGAAAATGAGGTATGTAACAATATTTAATATATTTTATCCTTGTTTTCTAAAAATTTGAATATATGTATAATAATGTATAAATATAAACTTCTTCTAAATGGTTTGAATATGGATACATTGGGGACCTTTCTTCCATTTTCCCTAAAAGAGGTGATAAATAATAATGTGTTGAAGAAAAATTTGATGAAGAAGAAAGAAGGCCAAGTAAATCATGGAATAATTATAGTGATAATTATAAATTATATTCCATAAAGAAAGACAAGAAGTTATCCATATCCAAAAGGAGCTGTTTTTGTATGGATAATGAGAGCATATAATTTACAAATGGCAATGAAGAAAACATGGTTATTACAATAGTTAATGAGCATGTTTCGTTAATAGTAAAAGTAGTCATTCTGAAAAGTAAAATAATAAAGATGAATCCGAAATACATATTAATAAGGCTAGAGAGGATAAATTCCTTACAATAGTGAATAATGAATAAATCAGAAGCCTCATTCTTGAAAATGAAGAAAAGAAAATAGAATTTCGTCTAAAAGATGAATTGAAAACATGTGTGAGGAAGATTGGGGGGATTTAGAATGTCATCAGGAAGTGAAAAAGTGAAAAATTTCCAACAAACAATAAATAATGTTTTATTAATGAGGAAATCAAGATAAAATTAGATATTAATGATTTGATGAAAAATCTAGATAAATAAATGAATCATAATGTTCATCTGGAAGTAAAGATGAATGAAATAGATGAAGAGTTAGAACTTGTCCAACAAAAACACTCTAAATTTTAATAGAGTGTTATAAGATTGTATAATTTATTCTTTGAAGTCGGTTGATGTTCTCATAATGATGAACATCATAATTACCAAAAAATGTTACCTTAAAATATTGATAATAAATTTAGATATTTTATTAGGATTAAGAATGCTTGGAAGGTTTTTTATGTGATCAAGCCAAAAAAGTCATGATTGTAGAAGTTCCTAAAATTTTTGATTCTAAAATAGTTTCTATTAAACCTATTTTAGAAAAGGATAAAAAGAAAATAAAGATGAAAATGATTAATTCAGTTTATAATAGAATGGTTGGTGGTCAAAAAAATCAATTTATGAATGATTAAAATGATGATTAGAAACATCTCAACAATTATAGATATTATGGAAGTTATAGAGGAATGTGTTCCTTATAGGGGTACTACTAAAATATTTGATGAATAAAATACACATATATTATTTTTATGTTAATCCAACAACATTACAATTACTTCATGAGTTTTAGAAAGAAAATATTGAGGGGTAGTAAATCCTCTCAATGGAAGAAATTTGAGAATGGTATTTTCAATCATTATAAAAATAAACACACAGATTCCATAAAGACTGAGTTCTTTTTTATTTGGATAGAACAAGATACAAATTATAGAAAAATAGATGAATCACATAAATAATTTTAAGAGAACGGAAATAAAAAAATTATAAAAAAGTGAACCAATTTAATAAAAAGATATCAGTAGATTTTGACTTGAATAACCATAAAATAAAAGAGATATGTGATCAAGATCATCATGTTAATAAAATATGTTTAACTTTCTTGCTATACCAATTATATGATAGGAATATTATGTTACAATCTAATTTTAAAAATACATTACTGATATTGAAGAAAAATTGACTACCTCAGAAAATTTTTCAATAGAATAGATTAAATTTGTTACTAAATATGAGTAGGACGAACGAAAGGAAGTAAACCAATTGAATAAAAAACCAATTAAAAATATGTAAATGTAAATACTGAGAGAGTAATATCAGTCTAATTATATATTATAACAAAATATTGTTGTTCCTCCTTGTTCCCTAAATTTTTTTATATTTGTACTAACTTTTAGGGAAATAAAGGATTTGAGATAAAGAATTTGGTGTTGATGGGTCTCTTATTATTCATTCAAAAGAATATAACGAGGTTATGAAAAATATTTTTTATGTTGGAATGATGTGTTTTTATACATCTTAAATTTTTGATATGTTCTGTGAGATGGGTTTTGGTTACTTTAATTTTAAAGAAACTCATTCATTTATTTCCCCAGTCATGAGATTGTTAAAAGAGACCCTAAAATTTATTACATGAAAGCTGTGTAATGGAAAAATTGATAACCTTTATTATATACTATCATTTTTAGAAATAGTTTTTCCCATGTAGAGTTCTGATTTTATGAAAATTTACTTTTTGAAGAAATTCATGTGATATTTATGTCAACTTAAAGACTAAATTTGAGATTATGAGAAGAAATGTTCTGACCCCTAGAAATGAGATAAAATATCCATAATTGAAAACCATATCTAGATTCTCCCATTAAAGATTATATTCAATAAGGGGGGAGATAAAAAATAGGGGTAGCAATATAGAAATGTGGATAAATAATAAAAATTGAGAAAATAAAAAAAGAATTGATTTTGTTTAGATGTGATTTTTAAGGTATGACGTGGGTATTAACGACAAACACGATGGGGGCGATTGTTAGGCCCAAGTTATTTTTTGGTTTTAATTAATATAAATAGATCAATATATTGATTATATTGATAAAAAAGAATATTTTGAGATAAGTAATGGAAATATGATATCTGGAATAAAATCCTAGATTTTTATCCCCATCAGTTTGCATGAAGATTTCCCTCCCCATTTGTTGACGCTCCTTTCGTCACAAAATCTAAAGATTGGAAAAGGAGATTATCTTAGCACAAATTGATTCATCCTTTGAAGAAAATATCAAAAATCAACAAAGGGATGAACAAGGAGAACATTTCCCATAGGTCGCGCAAGTTCCCTCATAGTCGTGAAAGTCTAATTGCGCAACACATGATGGTCGCACAAGTGACATGCATGACCTAAGTGATAACCGCCCGTGGTCTTCTCATGCCTATAAATAGACCTTGTGGGCCCCCCATTCAGAAGAGGAATTTTTTAAGAAACTCAGATTTGAGCTCCCGGTGCCCTAGTCTCTTCTCAAAGCTTCTGAAAGACATCTAAGGTAATTTCTTACCTAGAACGGAAGATCTAATGAGGGGGAGGAAGGCCTAAGTGTTGAAACTCATCAACACTTGCGCGCCTGAGTGGTCAGACCTTAAGGGAAAAGGCCACACTTGAGCACCACCTTACTCCTTCAATAGAACTTGCGCACCACTCTTTTGGAAGAACCTCAAGAGGATTCCAAAGGCTTTAACCAAGAGTCACTCAAGTATTACCCTGCTGGTTAACCATCGCGCAAGTACCAATGTGTCGTGTAGGTATACCTACGCGAATGGGACTTGTGTGCCCACGCAGTACTTGTGCGCCTGTCAAGACTTGCGCGCCTCTACCTCCATGGGTGCCCTTTTTCCCATTTCACCCCTCTTATTTCATTCCACCTCTCCTATTCAACATTCAGTCTTCAAGACACTCTTCAAAGCCACTTATGGCATGATTTCTTGATTTTACATCCTTATCTGAAAGGAATTCTGTGGAATAACTCTCAAAATCTAGTTATTTTCACATATTTATGTCACTAATGATTGAGATTTCATTCATTGAACCTCATAATTTACGGTGAGTGAACTAATTAACATGGGCATCCTCCTTTGGAGTAAGCCTTAGTCCCATAATCTGGGCCTGCTTTTCATGAGTAAGCCCCAGTCCCTTAATTTTTCAAGTCTCTTATCCTGGGCCTCCATTTCAGGAGTAAGCCCTAGTCTTAATTTCTCTTAACCAGTCCTAAATTACCATTGATTTAAGATTCCTTTTTAGGAGTAAAACCCAATCATAAGTCCTCTCTTAATTTGGGCCTCCTTTTTAGAAGTAAGCCCTAAGTTAGAGTATTCAAATATCCATGAAGCACATATACCTTTATGGACCCTGTTACTAGATTTCTTCCCTGAAGTAAATCCTAATCTTTATTTATCAGGGCAGTCATACATACATAAGCCCCACATTATTTCTTATGATTGCATCTTTCTGGGAACAATTGTCTGATTTTCACCAATACCTCTTGTTTCTCACACCGAGCATGACTCAGGTGATCTTAGATTGTAAAAGTAATTATGACATCCTTCTTTGAGAAATCAATCATAAACATCATACTCCCTTACTCGAACTACGTGGGTTATGATTCCTTTTCTAAACAAAGGATACGTAGGTAGCCCGTCTGTGGGTTAGATCCCAACTCTGAAATAATCCATGTCATTGTGAATGATAATAAACTTCAAGTGACCCACTGAGTGGTGTTAAAACCAGCATGGTCATCATAATTACCAAGATACTTCTATATAAATGTGTCTAAGGGTACCATTGACCAAGAATCTCTAATAAATACAGATGATTCTCTATCGATGAAGAACCTCAAATACATATAAAAGATTCTCTAAATTTCCTACATATTTTATCATTGATTTTCATATCTGAAGTAAAGATCATTTTATACTTGGTAACGTAATAAGGATTCACAAATATAACTTAAATATATAAAGAGAGTCCCGGAGTAGACAATAATTCCCCTCAAAAAGGTGTGATGAGTCCGACCTCCCATCCTCTCAACCAATGCAAATTCCTAAACCTCATTAGTCCATAATCTAATGAGAACCTACCTTTGGAAAGTAGGTCCGAATGGATGTGGAATCATTGGATGTTTCCGGTTTTACGAACAAATGCGTTAGAACCCAATCAGAACGTTTGAACCTCCCATCAAAATGAGGTCATTACCGAAATCCGAGGAAACAAAAATGGTGAACCCGACGTGAATCCTTAACCAAGATAAAATAATGTTTTACCCATTTGTTAGGCCCCTATTTAAAACTCAATGAGAGGGCCAACAGAAATAATCATTGAAAAATGTGCTCTTCCGAAAGATGTAGTGGATGAATTTATCTTGATTACGTTTGTTATATCAAACAGGTACTCTTTTCCAAGATCTTCTGTATTTCTAGAATGGTTGCTCTCAAGTTCACACTTGTGAATACTGCTACAGCAAATGCCACTGCCGCTACTCCTATTGGATCATCGTCCATTCTACGGATAATATCACCTACTCAGTGACTTTAATGCGGGATATCAAACACGCTGGTAAAGGAGTACCGTCAACACGGTACCATCCCAACTCTAGAGGCTGCCCGATAATCCCTCCAAGTAAACAACTCACATAGGTCGTCCAGACAACGACGACCAGTGATCAAGAAGCAGGCGGTGCTGACTACCGTCTCCAACCGTTTTGGTTCGTTATCCCCGAAACGCAATCACCATTCTTTCCCTTATTCTGAGGAGGTGAATGAGCAGGTCCCTCAGGGCCTTAATTCAAACAGACAGGAGTCCTTTGTAAGGACTCCCACCAACAATCGCTGCGAGACTCGTGCGGCAGTGCGCCCTCAACATGATGAGGGTAACGACTGAAGGCGTTCGGCTCTGGTTCCTCGGACCCGAGCAAGCAAGACGAACCACCAGAAGCGGAATCCAGTCAACAGTGACCAGATTCTCACCTCTGCCATCTCCAGAGAAGTCCACCAACCTAACTTGGTGGAAAGCAAAGAGCGGGCACATACACCTACCTGTTATAATTCCACTGTCCAGCAGACTCGTCTGGAAGCATCACGCCAATCCTTCCTGGAAATTCTGGTAGAGTACTATAGGCAGGAACATACACCTGTTTATACATCATCAGCTAGTCAACAGGCTTGTCTGACTACATATGATGGATCTCATCAACTACATTTGGTGAAGTCCAATCAGCAGGCACATACACCTGCTAGTATTAATCATGACTACCAACAGTCTCGCTTGGTAGCATTCAGAGAAGTTAGTCGTAAATCCCCGACAACAAATAGGAGGAATACTCAACTATCTTCCCCCACACTTAAGTACAGTCAGGATTCACTGACAGGAAAAGGAGGACATGATCAGGCACATACACCTACTCCAAGCCCGTAATGGACATATATTCCCGTTCTAGTAGCTGAAGTCACCAAGCATATTCTATCAATGGTGAAAGAGAAAAAAACCCTTGCTCATATTCTGGATGCTTTCCAGGATATTATAACAAATTTAGCGGCATCTCAGGGAAAGACACATATATCTATCCCTACCAGTGGAGTAACACATCAACAGTTCACTCCGGAACAGACACACACATATGTTCCAGTCCAAGAGGGTTGTGGGGGCATGCTCCCCCATATCAAACGGACAACCATGTCGGGCACATACACCTGATTTGAGAGGAGATCGTCAGCCTAACCTGGCCATCTTTCTTGATCAGGCACATACACCTGCTTAGAGTAGCCACTTTCATCAACAAATGGTTTCCAAGGTGAGTAAGAAGGCGTCTAAGAAAAAGACCCACCCAGCACAGTCAGGAGATCGAGTGCCAATCTGTAACAAGGCCTTGCTCAATGCTGGATTTCTTGAAGCCCTCATACATTTATCAGTTGGAATTCAAGAGTCTACTACCTCAGTTCCCAATAGTGGGAACATTAATTCATAAGGTCTTCAACAGACACTTCCTCATGAAGGATTGCTTCATGACAATTCGGTCGATCTTGACGTTTCATCTTCAGATGAGAGACACAAGAACCCTCTGTGTGGTCAGAAGACAAAGGAGCAAGAGATCTCATCTCTTGATGTAACCCATTATGGTGGTCCTCCCCATGTTGATGAATTTTGCTGCGAAAGCCCTCTCCGCAGTAGTGATGCGCATTGCCCGGAAAATGCTCCAGTGGACAATGTAGTGCCGAGAAAGCCCTCTTATCTTGAGGAACTTGGAAATGCAAAACCAGTCATGTGTGAAGCTTCATCTCTAGAAGTTGAAATAATTTATCAATTAGAAGATTTCCCAGGGTGTAGGTCATTCTCGGAACCACCCCTATGTCATGCATCTTCTAGTTTGATCAATTATTTCTATACCAATCCTGTTGAATCTAATGAAGAAACAAGGAAACACCAACTCTAGTCAAATCAGGTAGGAGAATCTTCATCAAATGATAAAGAGTAATTGATGAACATGAGAAAACAACTGGAGAAAGGTGAAGTGCCAGTCGTGTTTTGGCCTTTGGCTGACTCTCAGTATAATATTCCAGAAATTTTGATGGAAGTTGAAATTCATGATATTCGTCTCAACATATGGAAAACTCTTTTTCAGTTGAAAAAAGAAATTATTATCTAATGATGAATATGAAAATAATGTTATGTTAATAGAAGGGTTACAACGTCAGATTAATTTGGCCTCTCTATCAGTATCTCGATATCCGAATGCTGAAAAGCAGCAGAGAGCCCTTCAACATTCATGCCTTAGCGCACTAAGAAGATTGTGTCAGTTCATTGTCAATGCCCCATCTGGTATTTGTGTCAGAGGATGGGGTGTTCATGTAGCACTGCATTTCATGGTGCTCTTCGGTCAGTAAAGCCCACCGAAAATGGTCTCATGCAATGTTATTTCCCATAACCGGCCACAGTCAATGGGCTTTGTTTGTAATAAAAATATTTCCCAAGAACAGGATTAAACTAGTTCCTCTCAAAATCAAGAATACAGAGAATATGTTTTTGAATTACTCTTGCATCAAGAAAATGAGAATATTAAACAGGTCTCTCATTTGGAGCAAGCACGTCAACAAGTGACAGAAGTGTCAGAAATCATCCAACGGTCTTTTGAAACAGGTGACAAAAGTGGATACAGGTTAATGCATACATCTAATTTCTGGACTAAGGTCCGCAAGATCAGGAGGACTTTCAAGAAAGTCTCAGACATAGCATGCCAAGAACCACCCCAGCTCTCCAGACTGGGGACTCTTTTAAACCAACCCTTGGAATCAACAAATATGATTCGAGGAGTTGAACGAGAACAGAAGGAACATCCCCAGTCCACTGGACTGGGTAATTTTTTAAATCTTCAATCCCCTCCTCAGAGAAAGTCAGTCTTTTCTCGATTGGGGATGAAACCTCAAGAGGAGCGAAGAGCCAAGTTATCAGGAGATTCCCTCAAAATTACGGTTTGTCAAGAAGTTCCTGAGGGATCGAATCAACAAATGGCAATGTCTCATCAAAGACATGGAAGAAGTCAATAACACAGAAATGCTGATAGAAGGGATGTGATGAGTTATGCATCAATCAATGTCATCAATGTCGTTATTACTGATCCACTAAATGAGGCTCATTAAGGGGACTCAGATGAAGAGGTTCCTGCTCAAAAGATGAACGCACTGACACAAATGAAGAAGGTGTGCGTACACGAAGCCAAAGGATTACTCAGAACCTAGGAAATCCTTCAAGTAACCCACTTCCCCCTCTCTGAAAAGGTTCCAACAAAGGGAAGGGAAAAAACCAGGTTACATATCCTTCCTCTGGAAAAGGTCAATCGCTCTAACTATTGAAAATGTTTGCACAACAGGAGGAAGAAATGAAGGAATTAAGAAGGTTGAATGAAGTACTACTTTAGAGTAGTCTTCTTCTTAAGCATGCTAGAGTCAGTCATCCAAAGGAAGTTGTTGCAGCTACTAAGATGGATCAAGAATATCCTCCTCTACCAGTACACCCTCAGAGGTCTAATCCTACGGGTCAAGTGCAACAACAGTTGGAAATGCTAGCATCAGTTTCAGCACAAATCGCCACATCTGTCCAAGCTCCAGTCATTTCACCTACCCAAGTCCAAGTTCAACTGGATGTTTCTCAAAAGTTAATAACTATTATTGAGTCATTAACAGCTCGGTTAGAAACTATGGAAGGGAAATATGCGCAAGTTCAACCAGAAAATAAATTTTTCCCTGAATGGGTAGATTCAATTTCCCCTCCATCAAGTTTTGGGAATCCTGTATTAACTATTTTCAATGGATCAGGCGATCCTGAATAGCATTTGACGCATTACATGTCTTGTTGTGATCCCATGATGGGAACTCCGAAACAACAAGAAGCAGTGAAACTTAGATGTTTCGTGCGAACCTTGCAAGGACCAGCTTTTGTTTGGTATACAAGCTTCTAATCCCGGTCAATTACCGGATGAGAGGATCTTCGCCAAAAATTCCTCCTTCAGTTTAGCACAACTTTGCCAAAGACAACAGTTTTTGATCATACAAAATGTAAGAAAAGGGAGAATGAAAGGGTCTCTGATTTCATAGCTCGATGGAAGGGATTAGCATATTCCTTGAGTTTAGCTCTCCCTCAAGAAGAATTGTTGCCAATATGTATGGAAAATATGCGTGACGAATTACGCATGCTGTTAATACCTGTAAAATACACAGGAGGGTTTTGAGACCATACTTCAATCGCTCAGCAGATTGAAGATTCCCTTATACAGGCTAAGGCTAAATCTCGTGTAATTCAATCATCTCCAGGAAGGATAATGGGTAAATCAAAAACTGCTACAGTTATGCTTAAACAAGTACATGTACCTGTGTCTACCTCAAAACCTTCATATTCTCGAAGGGCTCCACCTTCTGAGCGCCAACAATAAAGGCCTTTTCGTCCAGATGATCAACGAGATCAAAGATGAAAACAATTTGAGGATTTGAAGAGAAAACATACTCTTTATGAAATGAAAAAGTTCATGGTTATTTCATTTCGGCTCTGGAAAACAATTTGGTTCAATTGCCAATGCCCAAGAGGCCAAACAAGAAAAGAGATAAAGACCGTACCAATTATTTCCCTTTTCATCAAATGTTGGGGAATCCCATCTAGGAGTGTTTTGTCTTTAAATACCTCCTTCAAAAGATGGTCAACTCGGGGAAGGTCACATTGAAAGGCTCCTCAGCACAGGTAGCATGTTTCACTGCTATAGTTCCATAGGAGGAAGATGAATGGAAAGAAGTCAAAAGAAAAAATGCACAGAAGTATGATGATTGGATGGTCAGAAAGACAATCAATCAAACTCATGCTATTTTTCGAACACAATTAAAAAACCAATTGTGTCTTCTTCCATGAATGTTACGGCAAAACCCACTTCGTTAGAGGTAAAGTCCTCAAAGAAACAGCATGATTCAAATAAATAAAAAGAATCAAGAGAAGATGAGTATGTGTCAAAGCCTAAGTTTTCATTGATTTTGGAGGATTTCATTCCATCTACTTCAAAGAAACGGGCTCCTCCCCACCAAACTGCACATCCTAAATAGGTTAATCAGGAAGAGACATCATCAGATGAAGAGTTAATATTTGGTTCTGTTAATATGATTCAATTAATAGATCCATATGCCAGTCGTAGTTTCGATTTCAATGAGCCTGAATTCCCTGTATCAAACAGAGGAATCAGAGGAAGTTCCAGGGGATCAGGATACAGCGGAAGACGTGGATCTTTCAGAAGCCTCTATTCCAATTCTACCCCTGCTAGAACTGTATATGCAGCAGAAACTCGTGGAAGAGCTCTTTAGAGAGCTCAGCAAGAACAAGCAAGTTCTTCTACCAATAGCAAATTCAGTTCTGGAATAGTTATTTTGGAAGACCGGTTGAAGGTTCCATCTTCTTACTCTCAGTAAGTAAATGGATATAATCGGTCGGATATTCCAAAACTAGGAATATTTCCAACTCCTATCCCAATACAAGATGCATCAACTTCCAAAGCATCTGCTTCCAAGGAACCTGCTAAACCACATTTCCTATTAGGAAATGCAGACCTCTGGATCAAAAGTATGATATATTGAAACACTTGGACCATGATCCATCCAGGTTATCAATTATGGATGCTCTGAATCTGTCAAAAGATCTTCGGTAAGCCCTCATCGAGGCTTTGTCAAGTCCTCAGGAGTTTGAAACTGAAATTGCTACAGCTGAATTCTATCACATAGAGAATAATCCTGCAGAATGACATGAAATAATATCTTTTACTGATGAAGTTGAAGATGATGTTGTGCATGGACATATTAGACCATTGTACTTGTCTGGAAAGGTCAATGGCATGGATGTTCGAAGAGCTTTCATTGACAATGGTTCAGGATTCAACCTCATGCCCATTCGTACACATCGTCGATTGGGCCTCACAGAATCTGATTTATCTCCTTCTACCATGATGTTACAAGGATATGATAAAAATGAACAAAAACCACTGGGTGAAGTTACACTAAAAACTCATTTTGGAGATATTGTATCCAATTCAGATTTCATGGTTGTTGATCAAGAATCAGCCTTCAACATCCTACTTGGAAGACCCTGGCTACATCAACATGCAGCTATCCTTTCATCATACGATCAATGTCTCAAATATTGTTTCGATGGTCAAGTTGGGAAATTGTATGGTGATAAAGCCCCATTCAAGACATGTGAGTCTCAATACATTGAGGCGGAATTCTATCACATGAAGCAAAGTGAGAAATCCATAACAAAGGAGATTACCAAAGTTAATGCTCCATATGGTTTGGAAAAAATTCCAGTAGATCCATTTACACATGTGAGTAAAGATTATGTGTTGTCTATCAGTCAAATTGACAAGATAGACCCAAATCAAATTACTCTTATGGAAATATCCATAATGTCAATTATGGCAATCGAGCCAGAAAACATGGGAGAAATTGGTAATCTACCAAGCAGTGATGAAAGCACAAATGGTGATGTCTTCATTTCATGTACTGAAATCCAACAGGTCTATGCATCGCCAATTAGGCCATAAGAATTTATAGCAACATTGGAGGTGAATAATGATGTCGATTCGCAATCCATCATCTCCTCTTTATTACCCAAAGAAGACCCTTCATCATCAATCAGGTTGAAAATGGAAGCTTCTTCTTTAAGATATGCAAATTTTGACATCCCTACGGATCATGATAATTCTACTTTATCATCTACTATGCAATTAAAAAAGGAAGAAATAACACATGAAGAAAAAGAAGAAGAAGATCTCAGATATGCTCCTCCAGCATTTGAAGAGGGTATCTCTACCATTGTGGATGAACTCAGAGAAATAAATATGGGTACAAAAGAAGATACACGCCCCACTTTAATCAGTGCGGCCATGACTCTTTAAGAGAAAGAGTTTTATATTTCATTTGTAAAGAAAAATAGAGATATATTTTCTTGGAAATATACAGAAATTCCCGAGCTTGATCCTGATGTTGCTACTCATCATTTGGGTTTACCAGAAGAACATCGAGGATTTAAGCAAGCCTCGAGAAGAACACACCCAACTTATGCGTCCAAAATTGAAGCTGAATTGGATATGATTATCAAAGATAAAATTGTAAGAGAAGTTCAATATCCCAAATGGTTGGCTAATATTGTCCATGTAATGAAAAAGAACGAACAAATTAGAGTTTTCATCGATTTCAGAGATCTTAATCGGCATTGTCCTAAGGATGATTTCCCAGTTCTGATTACATAACTTATAATTGATGCAAAAACTGGCTATGAATCACTTTCCTTCATGAATGGATATTTTTGGATATAATCAGATCCAAATGGCCCTAGAAGACGAGGAATCTACAGCCTTCAGAGCCCCTCAGGGTGTGTTTTGCTACCGGGTAATGCCCTTTGGCTTAAAGAATGAAGGTGCAACTTATCAGCGTGCCATGCATCGTATCTTCAAACCCTTCTTAGGGAAGTTTTTTGAATGCTATGTAGTCTATTTGGTAGTTAAATCCAAACAACTTTCTAATCACTTGGCTGATTTGGAAGTCATCTTCTTCAAGCTTCGACAACATAATTTGAAGATGAACCCCTTAAAATGTGATTTTGGGGTAACCTCAGGAAAATTTCTCAGCTTTTTTGTACGCCATCGTGGTATTGAAGTCGATCCTGAGGAGACCAAGTGAATCCTTGGTATGTCACCACCTCCAAATTTTAATGAATTAAGAGGACTTCAAGGACACTTAGCCTATATTCATCATTTCATCACCAATTTGGCTGGAAAAAGTTTACCCTTCACCAAATTGATGAAGAAGTGAGTTACTTACCAGTGGACTGAAGAATGTCAAGAAGAATTCGATATTCTCAAGAAATACCTCTTGAGTCCACCGGTACTCATGACACCTGTTGAAGGAAGACCACTTATCTTCTACGTGACATCTCTAGGGCAATCATTGGGTGCCTTTCCTGCTCAAAAGAATGATGCTGGGAATGAAAACAACCTTTACTATCTCAGTCGAACCATGCTTGAAGCGGAAACCCGTTATTCAATAATTGAGAAGTGCTGCCTGGCATTAATATTTGAAGTTCAGAAGTTGAGACACTACCTACAACATCACGAGGTCCAATTGGTATCTCGCAATAACCCGCTCAAATTTATCCATCGTCATCCAATGCTTATAGGACGTATGGCTAGGTGGGCAGTTATTTTGCAGCAATTCGACATTCAGTATGTGTCTCAAAAGGCGATAAAGTTCCAAGATCTGGCTGATTTCCTGGGTGAACACCCTTCCGTGGAAGATACATCTTCAGATATTGAACTCCCTGATGAGGAAGTCTTCTCTATTCAAGAAAGACCTCATACATGGGAAATGTATTTTGATGGTGCTTCCAGAAGTCCAATAGGGAGGAAAATGGAAAATCCTAAATTCAACAAAGTTGGCTTAGGAATTGTTCTCATTTCTCCAGAAAAGGCAGTGTTGCCTTATTCCTTCTTATATTGGGAAGGAGGTACCAATAATGAAGCATAATACCAAGCCCTCATCGTAGGCTTGGAATTAGTGCTTCAAGCACAAGTGAATCACTTAAAGGTGAAAGGTGATTCAGACCTGGTAATCAAACAAGTAAATGGGGATTATGCCATCAGAAAAGAAGAACTAATCCCTTTGTATGATTACATTAGAAGGTTAATGGTGGAATTCCCTTTGGAACTGATATTTTCTTATGTCCCAAGATCACAAAATGCTCAAGCGGATGCATTGTATAATATAGCCACAGCTCTGGAAGATCCAAATCTGGACAAGACAACCATCAGTATTTCCCACCGTCATGTAATTTCACCTTATGTTCGAATCATAACAGAGGAAATTAATGAAATTTTTCCCATTCCTGAACCGTATGGTCATACTACAGGATTGATGTCACCTAACAGGGAATTCCTTCAAAATGGAAAACTTCAATCTGATAGAGCTGAGAAAGAACAAATTTGGAGATGTGTGGTTAATTTTACTCTTTATGATAGCCCAGATCACCTAGAGAAAATTCTCTACAAACGTGGTTTTGATGGAGTTCTCTTCAGATGCATTGATGGTGAAGAGACAATGGATGTCATGAATGAAGTACATGCAGGAGTCTGTGGTGCCCACAAGTCTGGACATAGACTGTCTGATCAGATTCTAAGGCTTGGATACTTTTGGCCTTCAATGATACGAGATTATGTCAATTTCACAAAGAAGTGTCGTTCATGCCAAGTACATGCCAACTTCATTCATCAACCTCCAGAGTTGCTTCATACAGCTAAATACTCATAGCCATTTTCCACACGGGGAATGGATGTGGTGGGACCTTACCCTTCAGCTACGACCAAGCAGTTTAAGTACATTCTTACTGCTACTGACTTCTTTTCCAAATGGGCAGAGGCAATACCTCTCAAGGAAGTCAGTTATAAATGCATTATTAGCTTCATCAAGTCTAACATCATTACCAGATTTGGTGTCCCTCGTACCATATTGACGGACAATGGCACTAATTTCTGTTCATCCGAGGTGAAGAAGTTGTATCAAGAATACAACATCAAATCCAACCATTCATCTCGGTATCATGCAGCGGTCAACGGCCAGATAGAATCATTTAACAAGACTCTTTCAAATATACTACAAAAGATGGTGGATAAATATAAGAGGTCATGGCCTGATAAACTCATTCATGATTTATGGGCTTGTTGGACTACCACCTGTACTGCAACTCGGTCAACTCCATATTCATTAGTATATGGAACGGAAGCCGTATTTCCCATTGAAGTTCAACTACCCTCGCTCAAAGTTGCCATTTGTGATCAATCATCTACATATGAACAATATCAAAAGAGATTGAATGAATTGGAATGGTTAGATGAGAAAAGATTGTGCACTTTTCACCACTTGGAAGTCTATCATAATCGAATAGCACAAGCTTTTAACAAACAATTTCGT
Organism: Viscum album; assembly: GCA_963277665.1. Classification (NCBI taxonomy): domain Eukaryota; kingdom Viridiplantae; phylum Streptophyta; class Magnoliopsida; order Santalales; family Viscaceae; genus Viscum; species Viscum album. The sequence goes on along the minus strand of OY728123.1, from coordinate 2,094,794,814 downwards.
CTTCGTTCATTCACTCAGGTAGAATTGGTATTAGTTCTCAGAACTCCAATGATACCAGGAAAGAAACCTCCCAAACATGAGCCAAAATGGGAAGGTCCTTATTCAATACATAGGGTCTACTCCAATGGAGAATATTCATTAATCTCAATGGATGGAGAACTCATTACTACTCTAACCAATGCCAGATTTTTTAAGAAGTATTTTGTATAAACTGCAAAGTACCACTTTCATCCTTGATATATGATGTTAAACTGTACATCAACGGTCAATACATATGACCTTAAACTATTTTCACTTTCATCCCACATGATGTTAAACTGTGAAAAAGTTCCCTAAATGGTCCAATATGACCTTAAACTGCAACTAGGTCCTGTATGACCTTAAACTACATCAATAGTCCAATATGACTTTAAACTGCATCATCAACGGTCCATGCATATAACCCTAAACTATTTGAAAGTCCCTTACGTCCAGCAAGATGTTAAACTGTGACGTCCTAACTACATGACACTAAACTGTATAAAAGTACCTTACGTCCGGAAAGATGTTAAACTACATAATCATCAAAGGTTCTGTATGACCTTAAACTACACTTTTTTCAGCATGACATTAAACTGCACCATACACAGTCCATGCATATGAACTTAAACTATTCAAACTTTTTTCCAACATGATGCTAAACTATATCATCCCTTTTTCTTCCAACATGACATTAAACTAGGGAAAAAATCCCCAATGCATCCAACATGATGTTAAATGGTGTACTCTTTTGTCCTCACTGCAGGACATTAAACTACATAGTCCCCCTTTCTTCTAACATGACGTTAAACTATATTGTCTCCATTGTCCTAACTACATGATGCTAAACTGTACAGAAAGTTCTTGATATGTCCTACATGACATTAAACTATACTTTGTCCCTGCTACATGACATTAAACTGTGCAACGCCAATAGTCCTAACTGCAAGAATTTAAACTGCATAGTCCCTTTATATGTCCTGCATGACATTAAACTGTGCATTGTTAAGGTTTTTGTTACCTCTTGTTTCTCACACTGAGTATGACTCACGTGATCTTAGAGAAAAACTCAACCATAACACTCTCTCTGGGCTACTAACCATGTGTAAGTCCCAAAATAATTTTTTAGGTCCTTGTCCCCAAGAACAACATGATAATTAATTCATTCTTTAATTGAACTACACAGACTTTGATCCTTTCCTCCTAGGCTGGGTATGTAGGCAACCTCCCAAGGTTCAAGTCCAAAACCAATCTCTTCACATCGGTTCACCTCCATCTCATACGATGTTGATTCGTGAAACCGCCCCTAGAATCAATATATTTACATTGGTTCACTATCGTCTTTGTTATACGATGTTAAACTATACAACACTTTTGTCTAGTATAACAATAAAATAAAATATTCTTTGATTCCCTCACCTGAGAGGGAACCATTATTTACATTGATTTTTTTCAATCATGTTTCATTTCAAAGACTACGTGCATACATGGCAACACCCAAACCTTTTATCTTGGGTTAAACCATCATTGTGCTAAAGTCCCCTTTCACCCTTCACAAGTATGAACCAAATTTGTACAAAGGGTATTTCTAGAACTACGTGGGCTTGATTCCCATCCTTATAGGATACGTAGGAACTTTCGAGTGTCCCTTGAATCCAGCCCCAATTATTTGGGCATAACCCCAAATTCCACTTTCAGTCCCTTGGCTGAAAAGTCCCCATGAAAACACACATTGTGTATTACTGACAATGGTCCAAGCTCTATGACCCTAAACTAAGATCTCTAATCCCTTTTGTCCCACATGATATTAAACTGTAGTTTAAGAACTACGTATGGCTTGATTCTCATCCTTATGGGATACGTAGTGAAGTCCAACATTTCAATTCAGGACCTAGACCCAACATGATTATGGTTAGCATTGATCTGTGTATCTCTGTATAAATTGAACAATATCCATCTTTATGTGTCATAATCCTAACCTTAAATATTTTCAGATCCTCATAACCCTTTTCATGACTTATAGTCACAAAAATGTCAAACTTCATGAGAGTTCTTTTGTCTGACTATGCAGCACGTGCCCATAGGAGGCCCTGCATAAACAGTCTACATAACAGACTTCTTAACCCAAAGATACTATTATTTGACTATGCAGCCAATTCCCTTAGGTCACCCTGCATAACTCAACCCCCTAACGGGTTTGTCGGATAGTGGTAACTTAATTCTTGGGAAGAATGCCTCTTTTGTCCTTATTTGTCTTAAATGACAGTATGTAGGGATCCACAAAAATAGCTATCCTTAACATATTTGTCCCATATCCTTTTTCATGATCTGAAAGTATTCAAGTATATGGATTATATTATCCTTCCCTGCGTTTGGGTAAGACCTTCGTATGAGTGATATTCATCCAGTTCTTCAATAATCTTGTTTGGATATATCTTTTCCATATTCAAGTACTCTTTCTATACAGCAAACTCTATACTTTGGAAGATTTTAATCTCCATAAACTTTCACTGGATTTTAGCACTATGAAAGTAAATTTCTGAGAGTTCTTTTTCCTGACTATGCAACAAGTGCCTATAGGAGGCCTTGCATAAACAGTCTACATAACAGACTTGTTATCCAAAAGATACTATTTTATTTAACTATGCAGCAAATGAACTTAGGTGGCCTTGTATAATTAAACCCCCTAACGGGTTTGTTAAATAATGGTAACTTCATTCTTGGCAACTACTTCTTCTAATTCCTTTTATCTCTTTTTCATATCATTCCCCAGATTCAAATATTCTTAAGTCATAGTTTACATATTTTCCCTCATACTTGAGTATGGTACTATGTTTTCAGATGATTTTTCAAGGAATTGAGTCAATTATAATCCATTTCAGTCAAAGCTATTTCGACCTTAAACATTAGCCTTTTTATGTCTAACATGCATGACTTTAAACTGCAAATAACCACAAAGACCCCTGTTTTCTTCTTTTCCTCAGAGTCAAATCCTCTTTTCTCTCTGGATACAACTCTGAGGGGAGACTTTTGATGACACTCCATTCGTCAAAAAATATAAATATTGGAAAAAGGGATTATCTTATCACAAATTGATTCATCCTTTGAATAAAATATAAAAAATCGACAAAGGGATGAACAAGGAGAACATTGCCCATAGGTCGCTCAAGTTCCCTCATAGTCGCGCAAGTCTACTTGCGTGACGCATGATGGTCACGCTAGTGACTTGCACGACCTATGTGATAACCGCCCGGGGTCTTCTCCTAGCTATAAATAGACCCTGTGGGCCCCCCATTCAGAAGAGGAATTTTTCCAGAAACTCAGATTTGAGCTCCCGGTGCCCTAGTCTCTTCTCAAAGCTTCTGAAACACTTCTAAGGTAATTTGATACCTAGAATGGAAGATCTAATGAGGGGGAGGAAGTCCTAAGTGTTAAAACTCATCAACACTTGCGCACCTGAGTGGCCATCCCTTAAGGGAAAAGGCCACACTTGCGCGCCGCCATACTCCTTCAATAGAACTTGCACGCCCCTCTTCTAGAAGAACCTCAAGAGGATTCCAAAGGCTTTAACCAAGAGTCGCTCAAGTATTACCCCACTGTTTAACCATCACACAAGTACCCATGTGTCACGCAGGTATACCTGCATGACCGGGACTTGCGCGCCCATGCAGTACTTGCGCGCCTGTCAAGACTTGCGCGCCTCTGCCTCCATGGGTGCCCTTCTTGCCCATTTCACCCCTATTATTTCATTCCACCTCTCCTATTCAATATTCGGTCTTCAAGACACTCTTCAAAGCCATTTATGGCATGATATCCTGATTTGAAATCCTTATCTGAAAGGAATTATGTGGAATAACTCTAAAAATCTAGTGATTTACCCATCATTATGTCACTATAGATTGAGATTTCATTCATTCAACCTCATCCTTTACGATGAGAGAACTCATTAACCTGGGAATCCTCTTTAGGAGTAATCCCCAGTTTCCTAATCTGGGCCTCCTTTTCAGGAGTAATCCCCACTCCCTTAATTTTGCAACTCTCTTAACCTGGGCCTCCTTTTCAGGAGTAAGCCACAGTCTTAATTTCTCTTAACCAGTCCTATATTACCTTTGATCTGGGATTCCTTTTCAGGAATAAAACCCATTCATAATTCCTCTCCGAATTTGGGCATCCTTTTCAGAAGTAAGCCCCATGTTTGAGTATTCAAATCTCCATGAAGCACATATACCTTTATAGACCATGTTCCTAGATTTCTTCCCTGAAGTAAATCATATTCTTCATTTATCTGGGCAGTCATACATACATATGACCTACATTATTTCTTATGATTGCATCCTTCATGGAACAATTGTCAGATTTTCAATGATACCTCTTATTTCTCACACCGAGCATGACTCATGTGAGCTTAGGGTGTAAAAGTAATTATAACATCTTTCTTTGAGCCATCAATCATAAACATCATACTCCCTTACTCAAACTACATGGGTTCTGATTTCTTTTATAGACAAAGGATACATTGGTACCCCGTGTGTGGGTTCGATCCCAACTCCGAAATAATCATTTTCCATCTGAATGACAATAAATTTCAAGTGCCCAGTTGAGTGGATTTAAAACCATCATGGTCATTATAATGACTAAGAGACTTCTATATAAATGTGTCGAAGGGTACCATTGACCAAGAATCTCTAATAAATACAGATGATTCTCTATCGATGAAAAAACTCAAATACATAAAAACGATTCTCTAAAATTCCTACATATTTTATCATTGATTGTCAGATCTGAAGGAAAACTCATTTTATACTTGGTAACGTAATAAGGATTCACAAACATAACTTAAATCTATAAAGAGAGTCCTGGAGTAGACAATAATTCCCCTCAAAAAGGTGTGATGATTCTGACCTCCCATCCTCTCGACCAATGGAAATTCCTAAAACTCATCAGTCAATAAACTAATGAGTACCTACCTTTGGAAAGTAGGTCCGAATGGATGTGTAATCATTGGATATTTCCAGTTTTATGAACAAACCCGTTAGAAACCGATCAGAACGTTTGAACCTCCCATCAAAAGGAGGTCATTCCTAAAATCCGAGGGAAACACCATTGTAATCAAAAAGTCATTTGTTTCAAATGTATTGTATATTGTTTTAATATTAATTAAATAATATAACATTCGAAACCTATATTGGTGATCAAACTGACCATCATATTCCAGACATTGGAATCAAAATTCATAAGACAGTCCATTATATTGTGAAGATGTTTACTAGATGATATGGCTCATTAGACTCACCATGGGTCTAAAATAAGGTTCTAGTAATAATGAGGAAGCAAATTGACTTCTCCATGATTTTTATTTAATAAGAAAAAGATTTTATGTTTTTAAATTATAAAAAATAATAATTGTATTGGAAAATAAGTGGTTCTAGCTTCATGAAAAAAGGGAGTGATACCAAGTGTGTTCAGGCCAATCATATTGAGGATTGGTCGGAAAGAAGAATTTTTATATGGATTGGGATGTTACAATAAATTCCGTTTTATATTAGACAATGTTGTAGATTATATTTAACATATTCGAATTTGTGAAGGAAGATATGATATTTGCTAATGTTTGTAGAATAAGGATGGTTCTGATGTTGATGCATTCCAGTCATAGCCCATTGAATGAGAACACCAGACAGGGAAATGATTGTAGGATAAAAAGGTTGATTAGATGTTGAAATCATAAAGATTATAGATTTTAGGCAAACCAATAATCCATGAAGATTATAGATTTTAGGCAAACCAGGAATCCATGAGAAACAAATCTTTAGGAAAATAATCTTGTTGAATCATTTTCAAAAAATGGAAAGAAGTTATAAAAATCAAATTCAAAGAAGGAAAGAATTTTTGAAAATCATCTTCCCATAAAGAATGAATTTGGTGATGTTATATTTGTTAGAAATGATCTATTAGATTTGATGTAACATCAATCAATCATAATAGATTCTGAAACCAATTAATATTATTGATATTTTTTATATATCATATATAGTGTTTTCATCAGAGGTATAATTGATTTAGGATTATGTTTTCAGAACCATTAAATTTAGAGAAGAAGATATATTTTTGATGACCTATTTGAATAATAAAATCTTAGGTGAATCAATAATGTATTCGACTATTTCTCATCAACGTGATTTTTTTATTTCTTTATAAATGTAAAAATTATTTTCCTTATCAATTGGGGAAACATCAAAAATGAGAACCCCGATTTGTTATTAAGATTATATGCTTCTTAGGAGGTTCCATAGAAAATCAAACAATTATCTCATATAAAAATTCTGTTAATAGCCATAAGACTGGAAATGAAATCAATATATATCATCATATGCAAGATATCTGGTCAAAAGAAATGAATATAATAAGGATTTTTTTATCTATCCAACAAAGATTCGTAAAGGGGGATATACGAATGAGAGGTTTTTTATGAATATCGTTTTGATAAGATGTATAAATCACATTTGTTTCATTTGGTTAAGTGAATCATTTTGATGAATACATTGTCTCTATTATATTAGAAAATTAGAATGGGAAATCAAAATCAGAAACACGTTTTTGATGAAAGCATGAAGCCATATGAAGTCATGTAATTATTTAATAAGGTTCGTGGATAGTTGAAAAGAGTTCAGAAATGTATAATTGCATATGGAATTCAAGGGAAATACCGATTTTGAGAAATTTGGTTGAGCATGAATGGATTTCAAAATCCCACCCAAACTATTTATGGGTTGCCTATAAAAATAGAACATACTTTTTTACTTTCTCAAAATGAGTAATGTTCATAAATTAAGAGAGATAATATATGAAATTATTGGGTGATAATGTTTTTGGATTTTTCCTACCTATGGAGTTTTGACATATAGAAGAAGGAAAGAAGAATAAAAATATTGTTTTCAGCTGTATTTCATATTGGTTTGCATAATCGGACTAATAAAATCATATTGAGATTTATAAATTCAGGAAGAATATGTTCGGATTTGTTTTAGCGATATTTTGGAAAATAAATATATCCAATTTAAGAAAATTTGTCTTCGGAATAAGATTAGAAATTATAATGAGGTTCATTAAGAAGTCAGGAGGTTTTTCTAACAAATAAATGGGTTTGAAAGGGATGATTTTTATAGAAAATAATATTTTGGAAAGTAAATAGCATATTACTGAAACATCTTTATTAGAAATATTGTCTTTCAACAATTGTTATAGAATAAGAAAATTCACTATTGGATTGATTCTATACTATGAAACTAGTGTAAAAAATATACTAATTATTTTATTCCACACAAAATGATTGTTTTCTATTGGATTTTTTGGTATTAAATTTTTTCCATACCATACCAAGGACATAACTACTCTTGTTGAGTAGTGTGCCTTGTTAATTCTTTTGTTCATGTTGATGCCTATATTATTTTCATTCATTAGGGAATGAAATCATTAACATGTGGTTAATGTTGTTTCCTTAGTAAGGAAAAATAGAATAAAAATATATCCATGATTTTTCCTCTCCCCCTCCTAGTGATACATGGATCCTGCCTGGGTATTTACAATGCTAAATATTATTTTTCTTTTGAATAATATGACAAATTTTACATAAATTTTATTCTATTTTTTTCAAACAAAAGTTCCAACCAATATAGGTACCTTATCCATCATTAATAAAGGAAATATTGGGACCATAAGTTTAATCATGCTCGTGATAGGTTTGAATGGGCCACCTAAAATGATACAGTGGGTTCATATGTTTTTATAAGATATAGGGGGCCCGTATATAAGGCCCGTAGAGCACATGGGAGACGTCAATCATAGATTTGGATAGAAGTACATAAGGAAACAACCTTTTGAAGCATGTGTGTGTGTAATTATGGTGAGACCAAGTAATCAACATGAACTATATGATTCATTTATTAGCTGATGTACAATGGGGAATCCACATCTAAATTCTGATTTAGGATATAGAGTGCACTAAAAAATTCATGAATTTTAGAATATATAGGTATAACAAGGATAACAAAATTAGTTAAATCATAGTTGTTCAATCTCCCATGACCATGTTTTAAAAGAAATAGCATCAACATCCTCATCTAGACTCTAGATGGTGACTCTGTTCTCTTAAGAATATGGTTGAGGCTCCATTATAGAAAGAAGATATACCCCTGATCATTCTACAGATGAAATGTTTAGAAGAAAATTATTTAATGAATCATTCAACATTGTTTTCGTGATTAATATAAATATATTTATACCATTGAAAAATTAATTGGTAATGGAAACAACATATTCAATATTAATTTACATGTTTGAGTCATAAAAGGGATGGTGTTTTGATCACATGAACATGAAACATTACTTTAGAAATGAAACTGATATCATGTATAAAACGCTACATGATATCCAGTGTAACTTTACTAGAATTTGATACATTTAAATGATGAGTCCTTTTAGAATTAAACAAGGTTAGTATCAACAATTTTTTTTGGATTCTAAATTTGATGATAGACAGTGTAAACAACTCTATAAATATCATGTCACCTAGATGAAGTGTGGTGATATCTCTTGGTTATTCCTTCAAGAGGTCAAATTTTTAGAAGATAGAAAACATAACTTATTCATATTATAAGTTCATCAAGAGGAAGAGTAGAATCATTATACTACATTGCATCATCAATTAGGGTGTTCCTCTTATCTGTTTCTTGAAGGAAGAAGTAACACACTCATATTGTATTAAAGAGAGAAAAAACACATGATTGGTGTTTATACAACATCATAATGCTTCACAAAGATGGATTTTTTTAGTGAAATTGTGTTGCTTATCATACTCCGACTATGTTATTAAAATAATAAACATACTTAATCTATGTATACACATGAATCATTAATGTTTCTAATTCTGTGTCAAATCCACTTGGCTCTCATAAAAGAATTAACATGTGTACTAAATATTTCATAGGGGAACTTCAACATAAACCAGTATTCATAAGCACACCATAAATAAACTATGGATTTCAGGATAAATACCTACTATTAGTTATTTTTTTGTAGGAAGAATGAAATTTCTCTAAAAAGATATTAGGAATAATAAGAGTGCATGAAATAATAAGGAAAATAAGGATTGTGTGCTTTCATGCATATCAATCTGTAAATGCATTATTTTAAGCCTAATGATAATAAAATCTAATAAAATATAAATGAATTATATTATATATTTATTCAAGGGTTTATATTTTAAAAAATTAATATTTCCACATAGTTTCACTTGTGCAGAAACAAGAAATAGAGAATAATAAATAGAATAATAGTGAAATGCTCATGTATGGTATTGAGAACGATAATGTATGCATGAACCCTGAAAAACATATTCATTTATAATAAATGAAATAATGTATGTTCACATAGAGTATTGGTTACAATTCCATGCATAATTGAAATAAATGATTAAGATGATATGTTTAATATAGTATAATTATTTGTTTAAAAATATTCATTTTAACTAATATGAAGTTGATACTATAATGAATTGCTAAAATATTTCCCCGATGAATTCAATGAATTTACTCCATGATATTATTCAAAATCATTCAAAATGAATAAGTTCTTATAATAAAGATTCCAATATGATTTTATCATCATATTTCCCATAATCAGAAAAGAGTTTTGGTATTCTAGAAATATTGGAAGAATATTATTCCACGATGTCATTTTTTCACTCAAAAATAATTAGAGAATAAGAGAAGAAGTTTATGTGACCAAATTTTTATCATTCATTTATCATTTGGGTCAAAGAATAATTATATGGTTTTTAATCCACACAATTTTCATACTATTTTTAATTTAAATACAATAATATGAAGTGTACATGTTTTATTAAAAATGTTAAGAAGAAGTAGAAGTGTCTATTTCCTATTACTGTGAATGTAAAAGGTGAATGTGATGTTAGTGGAGAACTATACAACAATGTGACATCTAATAGTAGTCAAAACAACAGGGAAAAATTTATTAGTTCTATATATAACATTGAAAAAAATTAAAAGACTATCTTTAGAGTTAGAATAAATATTCATCCAAGTGTTGAAAAACATGAACTATCAATTGAATAATATATATCAACATTTTAATAGTATACCCAACTTCTTATAGAAACCCATAAAATATTTATTTTATAAGTAGTTGTGTGGTTAGGATTATTTCCATACTATTGGGAGGAATAACAACTCTTATTAATGAGTGAACCATGAAAAAATATCATCTTGCATCATTTACTATTTTCATAAACTTGTTTACGGCATGTAAAAGTGAATAACTAAACTTAGATCCAAACAGGTCCAATAGGTAAAAGGGATAAAAGTTTAAACTTTATTACAAAACCCACAATAATAATTCACCCCATTAGTGTTAGAAATATCCCAACTTAGACTTTTCAAAGTTGGCACCCTTGAGGTTGTGACATAGTGTGGATGACTCTAGACAATTTGACGATTGTCAATTGTTTCTTGACTATTAGGGATACTATATTTGTCAAAGATCTTGAATGTATATATTTTAGTTATATTAAACACCTTTATTGATTTACACAAGCCATAGTATCAGACATGGACACTTTTTTTAAATAATGATTCATCTAGGGAATATAGAAGGCTCTGAGATCACATGTAATTTGAGAACAAACTGTAACCATCAACCTGACGACCAATATATGCATAATTTTCTGGTGATATGGACGTTCTCTAGTCAAACGACATTGATTTTTAAAGATATTGGGAGAAACATTTACCTATTTTTGATTTATTTTAATATAATATATTTTAAGGGACTATATTGATGGATCCATATGATGTCTGATTATATAGGTCATTCTAATCAGCTCTATAATAGTTGGAGTTTGGGGAGGCATCCCTATTGGTAAATCATATCTTTGAAGTGATATGTGAGTTCATATAACATATCAGGAAGTGTATTGGTATAAATAGATTAAGGAAAACAATTATTCACATCTTCGCTACCAACCTTTTTTGTTTAATGTAGGAGTTCATGTCTTCTTTCACAATTATCCATGATTTGTGAATCAACAAATTCATAGTTAAGGAAATTTATTACCATGGTTCCTCAGACCATATGATATTTTAGAGAGGGATGGACCTATTTTATATCAGGCATCACTACCTTAGAGATAAATTGATATGGATGTCATTATCCACATTTTTCAATCACATTATTATCATGAGGACTCATATCATGTATTTCATACTAATAATGTTGATTTGGAAATTGATTATTCTTGGGAATATTATCATATTCATATAGTTGATCATAACACAAAAGTTATACGAGAAAATAAGGTTCCTACAGTATAGTTGTTATAGAATCATGACCATGTTTTTTATGAGATATAGGAGTGAGGGGCTAACCAATATGTTCAATGGATATAATTATTATTCAATGATGCTTATCAAATATTAGGGAAATTTTCGGATGAGTTTTTTTATAAAGGGTTTGATTTATGATCCTCAGATTTCATTAAGGTATGTAATTTTTTTAGTTTAAATTTTAATTTAACTATATGTGAACTCTAAAAGGATCATGGGAGGTTTTAAATTTTTCTATGTATAGTTCATAACCCATAGCTATATTTTTGGGATATATATAGTTATTGTAATATTGTTAGAGAACTATTATCTCTGAATGTGTTGCCAAACCATTCGACCAAAAGTAGTGTTGAATGATTAGTTCAACCACACATGTTAGGCCAAAGATCCATGAAAAACCTATAATATATTTCATGTGTATGTATCATTTTAGGTGAATGATTTATAATAATTATGTGCCTAACCGTATGAGCAGTAGATGCCTTGAATAGTGAGAACACACGGGTTATGCACGACTTATCCAACCACAAGCCTATCTGTGAATGTTTTTATTCAACATATATAGTGTTGTAAAATGGTTTCACAATTGTTATTCCAACCATGTGGAAATACAATGTTTCCCTATAAAAATTTGGAAGTTATTATTTTTCCATCCTGGTCATTAACATTTTTCCCCTATCTTATTTCATATCTCCTTCAAAACCTCCTGGAGATATAGCTCTGTTTCCTCTCAACCTATTACCTTATCCATCTCCCCCACAATGAATCTAAATCAAGCGTGATTTGGCAAGTTGGTTATCAAACAATATGAATATGATTCATCTTTTTTTTTATCACTGATTATCTTGTCATACAGAATTCTATTTACATGAGAGCCCATATGCCAAATTTTACGAGGTGTTTTTTGTTTCTTATTATTTTTCTATCATTTTCTAGATTTATGTATTATAATGGATGAGTATTATACTTCAATGATATGTTAGGAGGTATCATTGTAATTTCCCAGTTCTGGAAGCCACCCAGAGGTGCCCCCTACTTGGTTGTTCACTTGGCCTGAAGCGCATTTCCCCAAATGCAAGAGGTTTCTGACTAGTAGTGAGGGCCTTGGGAGTGATAGTGGGGAAACTAGGCCCTCATTGTAAAAGAACAAATTGGAAGAAAAAAAATCAATATCGGAATCATTAAGCACACATACAAGAGTAAACAGTAGAAGACTGAAAGTAAAAACAACTGGAGCACATATAAAAATGATGCATGATACATATGTCTAGGAAAGAATCCAAACACGTCAAAATGATGGAATACAATAGTAAGAAACCAAAGTACTAAATAAAATATAAACAACTCCTCAGCATCCCATGCATACGCTTGGTCCCATGCTCTCCAACTCCACAGTAAGTCAAGTTCCTGAAGTAGAAGGGCGCTTGACCTTATCTATACCCGCAACAATATAATCTGTTTGGGCCCAAAAGCCTGGCAAAAACTGGGTGTGAGACTAAATACTAGTAAGAAACCATCCAAATATCTGTGCCTAAATGTCAGTGAATATATGGCAGGTAATGTACAGAAAGCAGTAAACATGAAATCACTAAGCAGTAAACAATCCACAGTTTCAATATCAAGCAATCATCGAAATAAACAGCTAAACACAAACATGTAACCCTTTTGGAAGTAATCTGAGCCACCCCCTCTGGTCCTACCTAACAAGTACCAACAAACCACTGGGAAGTGCACTCGGCCTAACCCCTCTGGTTCTATATATAAAGACTCTCTGAAGAAGCACTCAGAGTCAATTCCCCTTATAGTCTAAGGTAGTTAGGAAATCTCTGAGGAAGCACACGCTGTCAATTCCTCTTATATTCCCAAGGTCAATGAATCTATGAGGAAGCTCATTCATTCAATTCCCCAAATAGACCAAGTCATTTATAGACTCCCAGAGGAAGCACTCACCATGAATTCCTTTTATAGTCTAAATTGATTAGGAATAAAGTCAAATTCTCTTTCAGGATGCATTCTCGGTCAATTCCCCTTATAGTCTGAAGCAGAAAAGGACTCTCTAAGGAAGCTCACTCGATCAATTCCTCTTATAGCCCCATGTGGTTTCAGGCTCTCTGAGGATGCTCACTTGGTCAGTCCCCCTTATAGTCTAAGTGCTCAAAAACTCTCTAAGGAAGCTCACTCAGTCAATTCCCCTTATAGTCTACTTTACTAGGTTCTCATGAACCTGTGTAGGTTAACGAGTATAGAAGTGTAATATGGCCAAATTAAAACTACAGAAAAACTTGGATAAATATTCTACAACATAACAAGAATGTCAAAATACAAACTCTCCATCCTACAACAACAATCATAGAAAACAAGCAAGTCAACCAAACTGGATAAACATGACCAAATAGTCATAAAGAGAACATGCAAGGGAAAAACATCAAAATCATGGAAATTATCCCAAATCATATCCAAATTAACTCTACATAGGCATTAATTCATAGCAGAAAAATAACATGGGTAAACATTAAACACACAATACGTCGTTCAAGGGTATTGGTGGAATTTGCACATAATACTCAACGACATTTAACGGATAGGAACAAACCACCTACCTTGGTGTTAGGAGAACAATATACGTGAACCTCGATGCTTGATTCACCCTATAATGTCTAATATATACAAAAAAATATAAAACGTTCAACCTACGGTATCTCATGAGGGAAGATAAATCACGAAACAAGGCTCAAGAAGAAGAGAGAACTCAACGATGTGATTCCAACGCAACCAATAGTACTCGATTCAGAGGAAGGATGAAGGCTCAGGTGTTCATCAATGATTCACGGCCATATGGAGATCTAAGTAGAACAAGACCAAAAAAAGGGCATTCTGGTGATTAGATGTGACCCCGGTGTGTTAATGGAAAAAAGAAAGTACATGGCGTGTACTTTTGAAGTATTCGGTGTGTTCTCGCATTTTTCGTACTCCGTTTTAGGTGGCCTCTATGTCACTCCCACATGGTTGTGTGTGTGGATACTACATGATCAGCTCACGGCCTCCTGTGGCAAGGCAGTACATGGCGTGTACTCATAAAGTACATGGAGTGTATTTAGAAAATTTCCTGAATTTTATTTTTCCTCAAAAACAACCACAAAAGGAAAAAACACTATTGAAAAGAAGATCGGGGTTCTTAAAAACTTCACCCCTTAATGAAATTTGTCCCTAAATTTCCCAAGCGTGGCGTAGAAGAAGAAACCTTGGATAGTTCCGACCACTGCTCTCGTACATTGGCCTCCCTCTCCCAAGTCTCATCCTGAACCCGCATGTGCTTCCATATCACTCCAACCAGAGGAATAGACTGACCATGGAGAACCATTGTACTGCGATCCACAATCCAGAAATGATGCTCCTCAAACGACAAATCCACTTCTTGATCAACCTCCTCGGGTTGGGAAACATGAGACGAGTCAAAAATTAACGTCGAATCTAAGAAACATGGAAGACGTCGTGCATGGATCGATACCTCTAAGGTAACTGGAATTGATAGAAAACTGGACCAACTCTCTTTAACAACTCAAATGGCCCGACGTACCTCGACGAATGCTTACCCTACCTCATAATCCTCTTGTGTTCCAACCGTGGTGTGACATATAGGAAAACTTGATCCCTGACCTTGAACTCCAAAGGTCATCTCCGCTAATCAGTATAAGACTTCTGTTGAGACTACACAGTAACTATCCTCTTTCGAATCCACTATATCTGCTATGTGGTCTCCTGAACAAGATGAGGTCCTAGAAAAGACACCTCTCCTATCTCCAGACAACATAAGGGTGATCGAAAACGCCTACCATACAAAGACTCATAAGGTTCCATCTGAATTTTTTCTTGAAACCCGTTGTTGTAGGGAAACTCCATAAGAAGTATATGCTTATCCCAAGAACCTCCAAATTCTAGAATGCATGCTCGGAGCATATCCATATGCACCTGAATCATACGATCAGACAATCCATCTGTCTGAGGGTGGTAGGATATACTTAAATGTACTTGTGTACCCAACTCCTTCTAAAGAACCTGCCAAACCCAAGAATTAAAATGTTCATCCCTGTCTGAAACAATTGTCTATGGAACTCCATGTATATGTACAATCTCTCGGATATACCACAGTCCCAGATCATCAGCACAGAAGGTCTCCTTGATTGGAAAGAAGTGATCAACCTTTCTGAGTCTATCAAGGACAACCCATACTTCATCATCCCCTCAAGGAGACCTCGGAATACTATTCATGAAGTCCTTCACGACATCATTCCAGTTCCACTCGAGAATGGGTAACTTCTGTAAGAGCCCTGTTGGCCGCCGATGGTCTGCCTTCACCTGCTGAGAAGTGGAACACCTTATAATGAAACCAGCAATGTACCACATCATACCTATCCACCAATGCCTATGATGTAGATCACGATACATCTTGGTGATGCCAGAATGAATTTCCCAAACTGAGGAATGAAAGTCCCACATCAGCTCCTCACATATGTATGCTGGCACCCATACGCGCCACTTGAAACATAAGATCTCATCCCTGCCTATGATCAATCCAAAAATAGGGTCCTCTCATGACAAAAACTCCCTTAGGACTAAGCCTTCAGAATATGATAGCTTCCTCATTCGAACATGATTAGGAAGAGTAGAGGTAACAACGAAAGATGATATAAAAGTCTACCCATGTCTGTCATGCACCTCCAAATGCATCTTAGAGAATATATCCAAAATCATTCACTCACTGCTGGCCTCCTGAACAGCCTATATCTAAGTCCTCTTTCTCAATTCATTAGCCACTACATTGCCCTTACCAGGCGTGTAGGCAAGCTCAATGTGAAAGGACTGTAGGGACTCGACCCACCTGCACAGTCTTAAATTCAAATCATGATGAGTGAAGATGTACTTGAGCCATTTTTGGTCGGTGAAAACCAAAAAATTATCTCCTAGAAGATAATGTCTCCAACATCGTAGGGCATGAACAACAGCTGTCAACACCAGATCCTAATTTGTGTAATTCTTCTCATGTGGCATCAACTACCAAGACCCATACGCAAAGACTACATCTCCTTGCATAAGAACAACTCCAACCTGATACCTGAAGAATCACAGTAAATATTATATCTCTTGACCACCTCTGGAGAGACTACTATCAATGATGAAGTAAACCTCCATTTTATCTCCTAAAAGGTTGACTCAAAAGAGTATGACCATAATAACGTCACACCCTTCATAGTCAGACCTGTCAGCGGTGCTGCCAAGCATGAAAAGTCTTGTATGAAACTACTGTAGTATCCTGCCCGCCCTAGGAAAATCCACACCTCAATGATGTTCTTATGCTTTTTCTAGAAAACTATAGCTCTCAATTTCTCTAGTTCTACTGATACTCCTTCCTGTGAGATAACATGACTCGGGAAGTGAATCTGATCCATCAAAAGTGGCACTTTGAGAGCTTAGAATATAATTGATTCTCTCTCAGTGTTCTCAAAACGATCTAAAGATGGGTATAAAGGTCGTTTTGAGTGTGAGATTACACCAATATATTGTCCATGAAGGAATCCAAGTATGGATGGAACACTCGTTTCATTAGTGCAATGAACATTTCAGGCGCGTTCATGAGACCGAACGACATAACCTTATGCTTGTATAGACCATACCTACTCAGGAAGGCTGTAAGAGGTATATCTGATGGTCTAACATGCAACTGATGATAACCAAACCTCATGTAAATCATCGAGAACACCCGAGCTCCTTGAAGATGATCACAGAGATCATCAATCCTAGGTAAGTGATATCGGTTCTTCACCGTCAACTGGTTCATCTTCGGATTATCCAAAAAAATACTGAGGGGGTTGTCTACCTTCATCGAAAATAGGACAGGTGAACCAAAAGGAGAAGTACCGGGTCGAATGAAACCCTTTGCCTACAACTCCTCCAACTACTTCTTGAGCTCCTGAAACTCAGGTGTAGCCATCCTATAAGGAGGGATGGACACCAGTGTCGCTCCTAGAACAATCTCAATAGAATAGTCTACATCACGCTCCAGAGGAAAACCTAATAAGACCTCTGAAAAGACATCCCTTAAATGATCCACTACTGGAGGAAAGTACAACTGTGAAGTCCCCTGGTCATCCAGGTATAGACTAGAAATATGTTCTGTAACTCCTACCAATCCATGATGTTATATACCTGTTCCACTCGCCTAGAAATCCCATTCGCCCCTATGAAGAAAATATCCAACCTATGGTGACATGAAACTCACCTTGTGGTGATAACTGTTGACAAATACATAGAAGGGAACTGGCCAATCCCTTCCGAGATATACATCATAGCCTATCATCTCTAGGACATAGAGGTCCCATAAAAAGTGACATCCACCAACCTGTAGAGGTAACTCTCTGCACAGATGTAAACTGGACATTATAGTACCTAAAGGAGTGTCTAGCATCAAGATATCAATTTAAGAAAAGATGGAGAGCCCAAGGCTCTCCATGATGACAACTGATATAACGCTATGGGAAGACCCTGCATCAAAAAGAGAAGAAGCTAAATTTGAGCCTACTAAGATCATACCTCGAACGGTAGATGTTCTGCGATCCAGTTCCTGCTGGGTCTTCTCCACCACAAATTTCTATCCCATTCCCCAACCCTATGACCATACATGACCACTCTGAGTGGATCCACCCTGATATCATTGAAAAATGGGCAACTGCTACCATGGACACCACCCCCACCTCGGCCTGAACGGCTGAAACAACTCCAGTTCCCAGACTGGTGAGAAACTGGTTGCACTACTCCGGAATGAGGAGTCACATAAAAACCTCTGTCACCAACTGATGGTGAGAAGAACTGATAAAAGAACTAAAGGTGACCCATATTTCAACATGATTGGTACTCCACTGGGTCTCTTGGGCAACGTGGCCTCATATGTCCACTTCTCAAAAATTTGTAGCACACCACCTAACAACCATAAGATGCATCCCGCCAACTCTGGTCTCCCCATGCAGTCTCCCTATGGCGCTTCCTGCTATCAGGTGGCGGAGCAATAACTCTGGGTGTCAAACCACCCTGGTTCACAGCTCTAGAATCCCACAAGTTGCGCTTTGTGATCATCACCTGGTTGACGATAGTAGATATCGAAGTCAATAAGAATATTTTCACCTGGGAATGTATTTATTTCCTCGAAGCATCCTCAAACATCCGTGCAAGGAAGCACTCATCACCTCTTAGAATAGACGTGAAACGATGCAGCTCTGTGAAGTGAGAGGAATAATCCATAAAATAATGTTTACCCTGCTCCATGCTAGTGAACTCTTAGGCTCGATCGGCCTTCAAGGTCTCCAGATAGTAGTAGATGTAGAAGATGCACTGAAACTCATCCCATGACATATTCTGATGGAAGAATTCTTGTGAGATAACATCCGACCACTTCTTGGAGGAGACATGGAGCATGTAGGTATAAAGCTTCACCCTCTTCTCTGAAGGTATCTCTAGATGCTTGAAAATCAGCAACGTGGCTTCTATCCATTAATCTACAGCCTGGTGTCCTCTATCCCCTGTGAAAGTAGGCGTATATTGCTGTGGAAAGACCCACATCCAATCATCCATCAACGGGGTAGGAGGTGGAACTACCTGAAAGGTCTAAATATTCCTTAGAAATCCCTCCCTGAACTATCCATCTACACCTATGTCAGGTACAACCGCTGGTGCCAAGGCTGTCACAACTGGAGGATCTGCAGGTAGTGCCTGATCAGCCATGTCTAGTGTCTAATCATCGACTGGAAAATGGCACATAACAGGAGGACTTCTCGGTGGCATGACTCTGCAAGGTCTAGCACAAACCTTAGAAAAAGATTATCAAGGACTGAAACAAGGAGTGTAAGAAGGGAACATGAGAAATAAAGCACTCATGTTTTAAAAAAGATGACTACATGGCGTGTACATTTCCCACACGGTGTGTTATCATAAGTCTTTCACATGGGCAAGTACTCCTTCCCATACTGGTCTAGTAATAGCCCAAGCACACGACGCGTACTTGAATCCTATTCCCCTTCCAGAGTCCTTCTACATGGTCAAGTCACATTTCACTCCTAATACAAGACTACATAGCATGTTAATGGTATACACAACATGTACTAGACAAGATTCACCTAGCCTGTGTTGCTAGTGACACAGCCTGACACACAGATCACACTACATAGTGTGTTCCAGACGGACAGATCGTGTACGTGAAAAGATAACACTGAACTGTGTTTTAAGTGACATGACCTGGTACCTGGGTTACAATAAACTTCATGTTCAAGGATGAAACGATGTTTATATATTCATAATTGTCCATATGTGTAGTTAGTTACATGGGTGGACATAGGGTT
Organism: Viscum album; assembly: GCA_963277665.1. Taxonomy (NCBI): domain Eukaryota; kingdom Viridiplantae; phylum Streptophyta; class Magnoliopsida; order Santalales; family Viscaceae; genus Viscum; species Viscum album. The sequence continues at coordinate 2,094,775,010 of OY728123.1, read as the reverse complement.
ATCACCACACAGCGTGTACAGATGGTACATGGTGTGTCCCTGCAAGAAAATTCATATCCCGTGTTTCTGCCCACAGGGCCTATGACACGGTTAGATATTACATGGCATGTACATAAAGTACCTAGAATATACATAAGAAAAATTATTTCTTCCTGAACAAAAGAACACATGGTGTGTAGTCCAAACTACATGGCGTGTATTCTGGGTTTTTCCAAACAGTATGCCTCAGGAACTGCTCTGAAGCCCAGAAAACACTGAAATGAACATTAAAGGTTCCGAATTATGATCCTTGAGGGCCTATACTCCACGTGAATCCAAGATTGGCATCTCTTACATGCCATGACACGACAAACAAGGAAATGATCCACAAAATTTCAGTCTATGAGGGAACATAACACCTAAAAAACCAGAGTTTGGTGTACATTCAAGAAAAAAATTACACGACAATACCCTATCAAAATAGAATGTATTCTTACTAAGGAATCTATGATAATATCATGCATATTCTACACAACATCTACCACAACAACATGAAATCACTAATGTATCCTAGATGACATGTCAAGAATGAATGACATGTGATTTCTAGAAAGTTCCTATATGAATCATGAGATGGAATACCCTCATATCATTGGGTTGTGATAGAAATAGAACATCAATAACGTCAACATTAATTACACAAAACATGTGAGTCACCGAACTGTGAAAATCTGATCAACCGTAAACTTAAAAAACCAGAAGATATTGCAATAAACGAGGCATATTTGATATTCCCTGTACATGGGATAGCTACTCCTAGGAAAAACTTATTACCAAGTACTTATTCCTTCTTATCCCTGGCTAAAGGCTCCAAATAGTAAATCCAGCGAAAATAATTCCTCTGATACCACTTTGTAATGTCCTGATTCTGGAAGCCACCCAGAGGTGCCCTATACCCAGTTGGTCACATGGCCTCAAGTGCATATCCCCAAACACCAGAGGCAGCCGAATAATAGCGAGGGTCATTGGTGTGATAGTGGGGAAAATATTACCTCATTGGAAGAGTACACAACGGATGAAAAACAAAAGCAATATTGGAAGCATTAAAAATCCACACAAGGGTAAACAACAGAATACTGAAATTAAAAACAAATGGAGAAAATATAAAAATGATGCATGATACTTATGTCCTAGAAAGTATCCAAACAAGTCATAATGATGGAATACAATAGTACTAAACCAACGTAAAAAATAAAAGATAAATAGTTATTCAACATCACAAGCATTAGCATGGTCCCATGCTCTCTATCTCCACAAAAATTCGAGTACCTGAAGTAGAAGGGATCTTGCCCTTACCTATACCGACAAAAATATAGTCTGTTTGAGCATAAAAGCATGGCCCAAATAGGGTGTGAGACTAAATCCCAGTAGGCAACCACCCAAAGATCTATGCCTAACAGTCAGTGAATATATGACATGTAATGTACAGATAGAAGAAAACATTAAATTACTATGTAGTAAAAAATCCACAGTTTCAATATCCAGCAATCCAAGAAACAAATAACTAAACACAAACAGGTAACCCTCTAGGAAGTACACACATCCATCCCCTTTAGTCCAAACTAATAAGTATCAACAACCCTATGGGCAGTGCACTCAGCCTAACCCCACTGGATCAGTATATAAAGACTCTCTGATGAAGCACTCACATTCAATTCCCCTTATAGTCTAAGGTAGTCAGGAACTCGTTGAGGAAGCTCACACGGTCAAATACTATTATATCCCCATGTTCATGGCCTCTCTCAGGAAGCTCACTCGGTCAATTCCACTTATATACCAGGTTGTACATATACTCCCTCAGGAAGAACTCACCGTCAATTCTCCTTATAGTCTAAAGAGTTGAGTAAAAAAGTCAAAGACTCTCTGTGGAAGGTCGCTCGGTCAATTACCATTATAGTCGAATGTAGAAAAGGACTCTCTGAGGAAGGTCACTCGGTCAATTTATATTATAGAAACATGTGGTTCCAGCCTCTCTAAGGATTCTCACTCAGTCTGTCCCTCTTATAGCCTAAGTGCTCAAAGACTCTCTGAGGAAGCTCACTTGGTCAATTCCCCGTATAGTCTAATACAATAGGTTCTCACGGCCCTATGTAGGTCAAAGAGCATGGTAGTGTAATATATCCAAAGTAAAACTATAAATATAAATGTCTAAATAGACTACAACATAAAAAGAATGTCAGAATACAATCTCTCCATCCTATAGCCATAGGCATAGAAAACATGCAAGGCAGCCAAACTCGCTAAAAAGGACCAAACAGTTGTAAACAGAACATGAAAGGTCAAAACATACAAATCATGTCAATTATCCCTATCCATATCCAAATTACCACTAAAAAGTCATATAGGTATAGTAGGAAAACAACAGGGGTAAAACAGTAAACAAGCAATACCCCGTTCAAGGGTATTGGTGGAATTTGCACATAATACACAAATACTTCGAACGGAAAGGCACAAACCACCTACCTTAGTGTTAGAAGAACGTTATATGTGATCCTAAAAGATTTAATCACCTTATAATGTTGAGTAGCTACAAAAACATCTAAAATGATCAACCCACGATATCTCATGAGAGAAGAGAAATCATGAAACGGGGCTCAAGAAGAAGAGAGAACTCGCCGATGTGATTCCAACGCAACCAACGATGGTCGCTCCGGAAGAAATATTGATGCTCGAGGGTTTTTTGATGATCAGCGACCGTACGGAGCTCTCGGTCAAGCGAGACCTAAAAGAAGAGCATTCTGCTGATTAGACATGACAGTTGCACATTAAATGAAAAAAAAGTAAACAATGTGTACTTTTGAAGTATTTGGCATGTACTCTCATCTTCCATACTCCTCTTTAAGTGGCCTACAAGTCACTCCCACATGGCCATGTGTGTGGCTACTACATGGAATGATCACGACCTTCTGCAGTATGGCAGTATATGGTGTGTACTCAGAATGTACACGAAGTGTACTTAGAAATTTTCTTGGATTTCCTTTTTCATCAAGAACAACCATAAAAGTAAAAAACATACCTGAAAAGAATATCTGAGTTCTTACAATCATACTTTTCATAACAGATTAGGTATTTATTTTATGTCATCATTATGTCAAATGCCTGACATGTAGGAACTGTTTATAAAATTAAAAAAACACTAAGTGTTTAATAAATGATATTGAAATGATGTGAATACTATAATATTTTTTGGATTATGATAACCTCAATACAAGCCACACATTGGTTGTGTTTTATTATACTCCTTAATGAATTACATTTCCATTTTGGCCAAATACTCTACTAAGGTGTGTTAGTCATTCGATTGGAAAGTCAAATGTTATAAATGAGTAAGTGAAATTATAGAGTGGTATTGTTTATACACCATAACCAATTTGTATTAATTATAAGTTATATATCATAAATGATGAAATGAAAGGAATAGTCAAATGTTTGAAAATATCTATCTTTAACTTAATATTACATGGATGGGAATACAATAGGAATACCTTCTCTAATGGAATGAGATTTCCTTATTAATATTCAAAATCTATTGACATCTCATTCCTGATTTTTCAAAATAAAATTTTTGGAAATGATGACTATTAATTTCAATTGGAATGAATATATATGATGTATTTTATTAATTGTTTTTTATTAGTGAAAATGAAATTCCTTTCTGCTTTTTTATAACTAATGGAAAATACATTCTCCAATTATTATTTTTATTCAAGAGACAAGATTTTCGATTTTTGACTTTACAAAAATAATTTAAATGAGGCCTATTATTGTTTTATAATGGTATATATTTAGAGACGTTTATGATTATTTCAGAGTAGGTTGAATGGTACCTGTGTCTCCTATTCAACCTAATATTATCTGAGTTTTATTCATTTTTTTCTATTGTATAAATTTATTACCTTTAAAATGCCTCATTATATATTCTCATCATTGATAGTAATATAAACCACTGGTGGAGGCCTACTAAGGATTATTCACACCTTTTTAGGGTAACATAATGATACCCTGAATGACATTATAGATGTTTGTAGAGAAAAAGGGACATTCCATGATATTGACTCTTGATTTTTTATACTAATATATAGTGTGGGAAAATAGAAATAAGCAGCTGTTTGTGATTATATTAGAGATATATTTAGGACATTTATCTATTTGTATTATATTCTTTTTATATTCCTACTTCTATATTTCCAATTTTATTATAATTTTTATATAACATCATTACATGATATAATTTTTAATATTTTATGGGATATGGTTCTATATATTTTTTTATCCCTATAAACATTATTTATAGAATTTTTTCATTAACTTCTATTTCTAATTTACTACAAATTTATGTGAAGCTCTAGTCATTATGGTATAATCTCGCCACCATATCAATATAGGCCATCCATACTAGTTGATCGTCTATGCTGTATGGGGATTCATGTTTGAGGACAAGATGGAAACTTAGTTCTATTACATATAAGTGAACTATGACTGGTTTATTTTACCATTCCAATATATATATTGATATCATGAGATAATTTCCATGTGGGTCTCTGTTATCCCCTATTATTTAGATTGTAATATGATTATGGGGTTTATTTCAAGTCCCCCATTATTATTTTGGATTTGATATATATGATTTTACAGAAGTTAATAACTAGTCCACCTACTGATTTTTGGTATATGATGGAATTATATGGAAAAAATTAATCTCTGTATTGATAAGTGATATATTATTTTTATACATAGTATAAATTATTTAACATGATAATAGGATGTATGGTTTGTATATTGGGTGGGGTAGTACCTATTTTTATAAAATTTAATGTATTAATAGAATTGTAATTTGAATATATATCCATTATTTATGGTTTGATATTATGTTCTATGAAAGGAAACACTAAATGTTGTAGGTATGTTCTATATCATGTGTCATTATACTACTAGATGATTGGTAGTGGTTTATTTTGTTACACTTTAATTCATTTTTGATTATTATTATAAAAAAATTATACATGAATTGTATATCATTTTTAAGGAATTTGATTTCCCTATTATTATGTTTTACTCAGACCCTGATATGGTGTGGAGAAAAATTATTACATGATTATACAATAGGATTCCATGTAAATATTGGGGACATGAAAAAATTTTGATATTTGAAAAGGATACATGGATGAAGTTAGTATAGTGAATTGGGATTGGACTCTAGATCATTTTAGGATTTAAGATTACTCAAATTTACTCTCCATATTAAATGATCTTCAAATATATGATCCAACTAATGTATTCCTCCATCATGTACTATTTTAGAATGTTTATCTATTATAAGAAGGGTATTTTAGTTATTTCCATTGGATTGGATGTGTTTTGTAATTATGAATTTGGATGTTGTCATAAATGGTTAGATACAATTTCTATATATTTTTATTACTCTAATATGATGGTGTAGTATCCCCATTGTAACATAATTAACCATCAATTTTAGTCAGATGATTATATTATATATGGATTTGATGATGATGTCATATGGGCATTGGTTTTGTCAATATAAAGAAAATAGAGCTAGGAAATTACATTTCAAATTTGTTTCTCATGAAAAAATTTAACCAAAGACACTAAATCTATCAATTATTATTACAGTTTTCATATATACACTTATTTATTACATATAAATTGGTCCACATGTTTTGTTATGTATTAGGTTATCTAGTATTTTATGCACTTCACTACATCAACTATTAAATTAATATTTCATTAATGATGATTAAAAATTTTGAATTGGTAAATTGATTTATAAATCAATGATTCTATCAATCTATATATATTATGTGATTTATTGTTTTTTTGAATAATATCTCTTCTATAACAATCTGAATCATATTTGGTGTCATGATTTTCAACCACAAACATTAATGATTGAATATTATATATTAATATATCCATATCCCGAATATCAAATCTATTTTTCTTATTCATAATCTCATAAAACATTTTATTCACTTATATATATAATACTATAATTATTTCAAAAACATATGCAAACTAATCAAACATAAACATTTTATAGAATTAAAATATTTATTTATTTTTAGAACATATTAATAATTATCCTATTTTAATGAACCAAGAATATCTAAATGTATGTTTCTTCTTCTGATATAGGAACCTCAATTTACATATTGTATCTCTATTCATATATATTTATTATTATTATAAATTAATTTTGTGTGTGTAACTATTGATATCTAATATATATGTTTCAAAAATATAAAATTTATTTAAATAATATTCAAATTATATGGGAAATAATGCTTCTCCTTGAAACCACATCTTAATGTTATGTAAAAATCCATTATACTATGGGACAAACCTAAAATACAAATCAAATGATGTTACTAATGAATTACATAATATATAGGAATACATATTTATTAGATTAGAATTATAATTTAAATATATTTTATGAGGATATTTATTTTACTTACTGCCACTAAAATGATATACACATTCAAAATATTCATTATTTTATAAAAATATATGTTTTCATAATAATTTAGTCTATTTTAGTGTTCTTCTAAAAGGTAGCTATTTTATAAGACCATCATGTCAATCATATCACATATTAAATTATAATATATTGAGTAATAAAATTTTCCAAAAAATCATTATAGGAATTTTCCATAACATTGAGATTCTCTTTCCCCAACCTTTTTGGGTTATCTAAATAACTGTAACCTAGATGAAAATTATACTTTATTAAATACATTTTAGTTTTAGGTATAACATTTAAGAATAATCAAATACAATATTTTTATTCAAATAATTTAATATTACCTGAACAATGATGCACTCATACTAGATACCCTCTCAAGATGGTACCTGACATAAATTTTCCATTCACTCGTGGGAATTATTGATCCCCACGAGGTGCCATCTAGCACTTGAGAATCAAATAACAATGAATGGAATTATTTCACCCAACATAAAGCTAAAAAACATTGAATATATATATACATATATAATATAAATAGTACATGGAAAGTGTAAATATATTTCATAACTAAAATAATACAATTGAAAATACACATGTCAAAGAAGTCAAAAAAATTCAAATGTACAAGTCTAACAACAATGGAAAAATAGAAATAAATGACTACTCTATGTTATATATTTGGAAAACACCCACAATTTCAAAACCTTCTAAATGGACACAGTTGATCTAAGACCTCACCTCATAAGAGAGGAACCTTTTTTTCCCTTCATTAAAATTCATATAGTTGTCATTGCACCATCGAAGGGGTGAGCATGGTGTGAGATAACAATATTGGTAGAATATCACCATAGTAGTCCACAAAAATACCATATACAATAATATTAACATGGTCAAAATTAAATAAAATAAGGAATGATAAGTTTCTATACACATTTTATATAAAAATAATAGGAATTCATTTTATTTTTACATTTTCAAAATATCAAAATAAATCCTATGTTAAATTGTTTCCCATCATTTCATATCTATTAAATCCATGAAAATAATTAATCACATATCATATCAAATAAATTATATTACAATATAAAATATTATAATTCAAATCATGGGTAACATTAAAGAAAATACTACTACATGTTAGGATAACTATGATACACATAAACCAAACATATACAATCATGCACATAATGACCCTAGACATATACATCAAATTTCAGAAGAAAAGGAGAACTCCAAAAAGTGAATCCACAAATGATTCTATAAATTCCCAAAAACAATTTTCATAGGGATCATAATAAAACACTATTAGTGAGGACCAAACTAGTATCATGAGACAAGGATTATTCCTATAGTATCTACCTATGTACCCAAGACTTCCCAACTGAACTATTTTTTTAAAAATTCATCAAAATTGTTCTCTGAAAACCATCACAGAAATTATTTTTAAAATGCTATGAAAATAGATTTTTAATTAACAAATAAATAGAAAAAACATATTTTAAAAGAAACCCTTTCTAAAGTCATATATTCATCAATTAATCATTCAATTTCATTCATAAAATAAATTTTCAAACCCGAAAAATTGTAGTTAAAAAAATTGGATATTGATGAAACAACCTACCAAATACCCATGTCATGCTCACCAACAAAAAAAATACTTTATAAGAAATAACCCAACGATAGAAATAGAGGACCTAGAATAAATAAAACCATTTCAAAATCAATCTAACAATAAAAATTCATATGATATGACAATTCAAAACATACCTTCAAGAATGCAGACTCACTGCACCACAAGCAACAAAGGATTATCTCCAAGAACATGAATAAAGTATGTATCTAGAAATATATCATGGTAGTTTTCATAAAATATTAATGGATCATGAAATGTATCAAAATTATTATACTACAATCAAGGTAAATAACAAAACTCAAGGATTTATTTTGGAGAGAGATGCATTTCCTCAATCATGATTATTCTCTTAAAGAAATAAATTATTAGTAAATGAAATCTCCAAAATCGCCCAAAAGATCCTCTTGGTTGATAGAATATGACCAATGGATGAACATGAAACATATCATCCCTGAAACACCCCAAATTTATAACATGTGAGACTAACATGGTGTGTAACTCCTTTCCACAATGTTTAATCAATGAAGCCCACATATTCCACAAAAGGGATAACCTTTTTATTAAAAGATATAAATTTTCCAATACAAGTCCTTATCCAAATACACTATGTATAATAATTTAACTCCGTATACCAAACTAATTTATTCTTATTAGAAAAAATTATATAACATGTATTATTCTAGGTGAATAAAAAATTCTGGTTTTTAAATGTGATCTAAAAACTACCATCGATGTTCTCTGAACTCAGGATGAACCCCTAAAATACATTAACAAATTTATACCCAAACACTATTAATTAAAAATATTATACATTCGTAAAAAGTATGTTATTTTCCATATAAAATGTTTTCTATCTCTTTATTCCCAAAAGTTTTTCAATAAAATAGTGAAATGGCTTGCGATATAAGGAATATATGATTGTGGGTAACAAGATGTTATCGACTCCCCACTATTAGATATCATTTCCCTAGAAAGTAGTGTGGAAATTTCATTCTAGAAAAGAGGAGAACACCACTCCCTCCTAAAACATTAACACTCCTAATTCCCATTAGAATATGATTCATGTCTCCACAACCCTCAAATCATAGAAATTTACATAGCATGAATGAGGTTTAGATGAGATTCAATGATCTCCACCAGTTTCTCAAAAACACAATTATCTAGGTATGTATTACTATCTTCCAAAACATGAACATGAGTGGTTATTGGATTATTTTTAAAAAGCTATGATAAGTGGGAAACATCTTGAATGCATGAAAATTAACTAGAAAATTCAATCGATATCCAACCCTCTGAAACTTCTCTATGATTTCAAATGGTCCAACACATATCAAAGTGAACATTTTCTTTTTACAAGATGATGTTGATCCAAAATAGAATAAATTTTCAAGAAAACACAATCACTATTAGAAATCTCCAATGGATGACAATACTAATCAGTGTAATATTTCTTCGGACTGTAGGATAGAACCAGATGATGAAATATATCCTGATGTCTGATTGATGTCTCATGAACACAACATGGTCTAAAAAAAGTGGCTTCTCCCACCTCTTCAAAATGAAGAGGTGACCAGAACTAGTCACTATACAATAAATCATAGGGATCCACTCAAATTAATGACTGATATATGATTCTTTAATAAAACTCGTAAAATCCAAGATGTATATCCTATGATCCATTGAAATCAAAGACATACGAATGGAGCATATCCTCCAGAATCTGAATAGCATTCTCTTTATTTCCATATATCTATGGATGATATGCTTTACTCAACCTAAAGTGAGACCCATCACCTCTAGGGGACTCATCTAGAACCTCAATGTAACCATAATATCCTTATCTAGAACAATGGAATAAGGAACCCCATGTAAGCTCACAATCTCATTCATATACAAATGAAACAAATCTTTAAAATTAGTGGTTTACTTGATCAGAATATAGTGTGCTAACATTTTCAACGGATTAGTATCCACCCATATAGCATTCCTCCCTTGAGGAGTCTAGATTTATCCAACAAAAAATTTCAAGTACACCTCTTCCCCTTTCTAGATCAGAACCATATGTGGTCGGAGAAGAAAAAATGTTTTATGTGATATATATTTATATTTTGGAATTAGAAACAATGAGGAACATATTATATATTTTCACACATCAAACTCAGCCATTGAGGTCTATATCACATGTAATAGTAGATATTCAAATAGTATGGATGACCATCCTATGATTTAATAAGAAAATAAAAAACTAACATACTCATATATTCTAGGGAAAAAAACTATTTCCCAAAATAGATAACAAAATTTTAAGAGAGATACAAACTAGGAATGATCTCCCCACCATATATAGTTTTTTGAATTAATTTGAACTCTTCATCATATTTCATAATCTATATAATTATCCATATGAGTGATGAGGATAAGAAAATAATTTTCTGAACCGCGCATGAAAGATCCTCATATGCATCCAGATCCAACTGAGCGAAGTTCCCTATACATTTACAGTCATCCTTATATTTTCAAATTTCCTATGATGGTACTTTTCAGCTATGAAAATCTATAAAAACTTGTACATTCATCAGGGTGTAAGTGATTTTGATGTTAAATATATTAGTTTATTCCACCCAATGCCTTTTTTGAGGTTCTAATCTTTTAAAAAAGATATATCTTTGACTCTTATGGTTAGAAAATACTGTGACACACTCCAAAAATTGATATTGATTCCAACAATTAAGCATTATAATAACTATAAAATGTTGTAAATCATGAGTGTGGTAATTCTTCCCATGTGGTCGGAGATTATTAGATCCATAAGTCACCACATGATTATCCTATATAAGCATGAAAACCAAGAAAACACCACAAGAATCACATAAAATTGCATAATAGTTACTAGGATCAGGTAATATTATGATTGGATCCAATTTCAGAAGCCATTTGAACACTTAAAAATAAGACTAACACTTGGAAAAACATATTAATTTTACACCTTTACTATTAAATTTTGTAAAAGGTGATGTTAAATTTTGGAAATCCATGAAAATATGTAGATTATTTCCAGTAATACCATGAAATAATAGAATTTCAAATACATTTAATAAGTCAACCAAAGGGAAAACACTCTACACCGTCATGGGATAATCTTTTAAGGCATGTTCTGAAATCATGATCCCCAATATTATCACATCTGGGATCTAGAAATCTCATTTACAATATTTAATATACAAATTGTGAAATATCAATATTTAAAGAACCAACACCAAATGATTATCATTCTCAATCAAAAATGAAAAATAAATAAAAATATCATTCATGAACTCTATCACAATGGTGTCATGAAACGCATAGATATTTGAATAATTAAATCCTTAAAAACTCAAAGAGAGTTAGTTAGACCAAAAGGCATCATTTTTTATTTTAAAGGCTTATACCTACTCCAAAAAGTTGTCTTCATTGTAATAAACTCTAGAACTAAAATCTAATGATTTCCTAACAAATGTTTGATCATCAAAACCAATTTTTCTCCCTTAAAAAATCAAAAAAATAATATACATGAGGAAAAGGAAATGTTTTTATTAAACATTACCCAATTAAACTACTGGTACTCTATAAAAATTTTGAGTGAACCATCTTCCTTCTTGGAAAAGATAAATGGGGCTGGACAATTTGAAATTCTAGCGCCGAAAAGTAACCTTCACCATCTAATTTTCCAACTGACGCTTGAGGACTTTTATCTCTATTGGTTCCATTGGATAAGAATGTATCAAAATTGATTACATATCTAGAACCAGGAAAATTATAAACTCTTCCTCCATATCTAGATAAATACTTATGAAATATTATAGGAAAACATTATGAAAATATCAAACAATAATGGGATGTTTATTAATAGAATAAACATTATCAAACTCATCCTCTACAGTAGACAATGAACATATGCGTTCATATTGTGATGTACCTGTACAAACAGAACTCACATTAAACTCTACAAAAAACAAAAATTTGCCCAAATTGGATTTATAAATGGAGACATGCTGGTAAAAATAATGAACATCATCATGATGAGAAACAAGACAATACATCAAGATGGTGACATCAAAAAATAATCCAGACCAAGAAAAATAATACCACAGAATAACTCAACATCAAATATTGATTGTGGACAAGAAGGAAACTACAACCCTTTAACATTCATCTACCCTAGTGGTGTCACTACTCCATAATAAAAGGGAATGTGCTCTTTTTAAGTTTTAATAATATTAATTAATTTTCTATATATAAACCCCTCAGAAGGAGAAATATCAAATAAATAAACTAATTCTATAGATTCAATAAATATAATACATCTCACAATCCATAGAACCACATCAATATATACCAAAAACTCTTCTATTGTGTAATGTTGATTCACTCCTAAGGAATATAAATAGAGAAATGTAGTCATTGATGAATATTACTGCACCTTAATATCCTTTAGAGTCGACAATCCCTGACTATATTGATGTGTATATATATCATAAAATAATCTCCGTAGATGAACATGAATTCCCCAAATATTTGGAATCTTTTTAGGTGTAGGAAAAGAATACTAGGTGTGTTTAAAATATAAATATTTTTAGAAATTCAATGGAACAAAAATAGTTTAGCTAAAGGTGTTGAGGAGGCATGCCATTGAGAATCATCTCCATCACTCTTGCAATGTTTTTGACACATTATCTTCTTCCCTAGAGCACTACTAAATCTACCTCTAGGTGAAAGGGAAGTATTACAATATCCATTTTTTCATTCCATATTCATATCATCCATCATTGATCACTAAACCATATTATAATTGGTTGAATGATTCATTTTAAAAAATTGTGATATGATATTCATCTGCAGTACATAAAGGTACATTTGAGCTTTCATTGTTAATCATTACAACATCTTAATAAAAATGAACCATGTCATCAAACCATGTGGTTTATACAAACACAAATCCTTGTCTCTTCTTCATAGAGAGGAACTCCAAAAAATTTGCGCCCATCAGTGACTCTATAAAAAAATTTTATAAGAAGATAGTCTTGAATCTCTTACAGTTCAATCCATTATACCTATGTTCTCGTATCATAGAATCCCTCCATTTCATATAGGTACCCTCTTGTTTGAAACCCTTAGAATTCACCGTGATAATAATAATTGTATCCTAGAATTAAATGATCTAATAGATCTTTTAAATAAAATCATTGGCCTCTTAAGGATCACTCATACCCTTGGATAATGGTAGATTGTTATCAATGAACTCCCATGATCGGTCCCTTTCTCCTCATTTTCCTTGATATACCTCACTAACTACATTCTATAGTTTTTTTACATTATGATAAATAAAACATAATTCCTATATGATAACCTCAATAAGGTTATTACCTATACGTTTTTTACTTTGAGGACCATTCTCTACACCCTCCTGAAGAACCTATGAAAGATGTCTTGGAGACAAACCACTACACACTAAATAGAAGTAATAGTTAGAAAGTAGTATAATAGCAGATAAAACTATAAATCCATAAGGAGAAACATACATTTTTTTGAATATCTCAAAATAAGGGACACACATCCCAATATCACATGGCATCTTGAGTCTCGCAACTAAAAGAAGATGATGGTAACTCATTGCAACCAACCTCTATTGTTAAGACAATTTTTTTTCTAGTGTAGAAAATATCCAAATAAAATAAATTTGAACTAAAAACCACCCTTTTACAGCAAACGTTCATGAACCCAACAAGGATAGACTCTTAAACAGGCACCCTAAGAAAAGTTCCACATAATTGAACGATGTTCTTAATCCCAATGAGCTGATAATTAAAACCCAAGCATTAAACAACAACCAGAGGGAACATTTTCACCCAACCTAAAAAAACATGGAAGATATATATATATATATATACATATGAAATAGATGAGGAATTTAAAAGATAAAAATATTATATAATAGAAAGAAGAATGTGGAAATGATACAACTCAATGCATTTATAGAACTCTCGAACTACATGTCCAACATCAAAGGATAACTAGAAAAAACAACTGACTACATCAGGTGATAGCATGGAAAATCTAACCCATATACCTACCAACTACATGGACAAAAATGGTATAAAACCATTCCACCTCACTTTAAAACCTTTCCTTTCACTACATGAAAATGATTTCAGTATTCTACAAACCCCCAAATGGGTGCAAAAGGTGGATGCTAATAATCTTAGTAGGATCTCACCCAACTATTCCATAATTAGTCACACTATAATAAAACTAACATTCTAAAAATTAAGAAAAATATTGAATGAAAATATGTTAATCAATTTTTACATTAAAAAATTGGGAAAACATTTAATATATCAATTTCCTGCATTTCCAAATAAAACCATGTAAAATATTTTAAAAGTAATTCACAAATATCAAATCAAAGAAAATAAGGTATCCCAATGTCATTTCCAATCCATGGTAGTTAAAGATAAAACAGTACAAGACAATCATTGGTTACAACACACTAAGGATCGCTATAGATTTGGGTATCTTGGACACTCATACTATAAACATTGTCAACTGTGAACATCAATCCCCTCAAAAAATCCATCAAATATAAGAAGTAATGAAAATCCCAAGAAATTAAACCCTAAAAAATGACTATTATGTCCATATAACAAAATCCATAGAGATAAGAGGAAAACATCCTAATTAACCACCCCAAACTATCACCTTGCGAACCCCATTACTTCACTATCAACCTAAACACCTAAGGCTTATCATATGGTCTATTTACAAAACCAAATAAAAGAAAAAATGTTTTAATCCCCCTTATAGAAATATATTACACAATTTTATTAAAATATTATTTTCTTTACAAAATAAATTGAATCCCTATCATTTATCCAATATTATTTCCATAGACACACATACATTAATCAATAATTCCTTTTATTTATAAATTAATTTATCAAAACCAATATAATATATTTAATCCAAAATGTGCCAATAACTGAACCGCTTACCTCAATCACAGTCCACATATGCTCAATACAAAACCCATCATATAAAAAACACAATAATGAAAATAGAGGCCCTAAAATGAATCCACACATCACATAATTAATCCAACAATCAAAATAATCAGTGAGATAGATAATTTAGAATATACCTCGATGAATGCACACCAACTGCACCATTAAGAACCAAGGATCATCCTCTAAAATATTATATCCTGACAAATCCTGGAAAGAAATAATGGGAATTCTCATCACTAAAAAATGGATCTCGAAAATAGAAAAAAAAATGTACTAGGATCATGGGATATATTTAATCTAACATAATTCATACTTGAACGGAAGTGGAACCAAAACCCTAAAGATTTATTGTTGATAAAAGTGATCTGAAAGAATTTTAGATCTCCATGATTTCTTCTAAAAGACTCTACGTTGAGAGGAAAATACCTTCAACTGAATGAGAAACATATCAACCAAACAGTTCCCTAAAATCATAACTCATGAGACATATATGGTGTGTTACCCCATTACATGTCTTGTAATCCAAAAATCAGGTAAACACTAAAAAAACCAATTGAAAATTTATTTAAAACCCAAACTATTACAAATAAGTAATGTGGACTAAATACATAGAGTTTAATCCTTTAATGCAGTGTACCAGACTCACAACTTCTGACCATAAGGCCTTACATGGCATGTAATCCAATTACATGGTGTGTATTTATCCCAAAGACTGCAAAAGGTAATTTTTTCATCATAAAACACCACACTATCACAGATATTCTCTGAACTTGGGGGAACCACCCACATATGTTAATATAATATACTAGTACTTAATTAATTAAAAAAAATACGTCGCTGAACATTTGGTCACGCCCCATTAATTTCAATTCATCCTCAGGAGTCCAAAAATTCACCAACTGAAATATGGAAATGATAATAGAGAAGAGTAATACCTGAATTTGGGTAACAATATGTTACTAGAACTGAATAATCAAGGTAATGATCTATTATTGTTTTTGTTGAAACCAAACACTTAAATATTTTGAGGATTTTTTTCTTAGTCTCACCATTTATATATGAATGTTTTGAAATATGATATAATACCCATATATATATATA
The DNA here is from genome assembly GCA_963277665.1 of Viscum album. Taxonomy (NCBI): domain Eukaryota; kingdom Viridiplantae; phylum Streptophyta; class Magnoliopsida; order Santalales; family Viscaceae; genus Viscum; species Viscum album. Next base: position 2,094,758,713 of record OY728123.1, on the reverse strand, counting down.
TATATTCAATCAATTAATGATTGAATTGTTTGTTCTATACATTCACTATATTTATACATTATAAAAAAATTGTAACATTTTAAAAAATTATATTTGTGAAACACAAAAGTTAAATCTAAAAATAAACATGCATATCAAAAAAAATTTAAATAAAAAAAAGCCCCTTTATCTAATGAATTAGTATCAAATAAAATAAAAAAAATATATTTTCAACTATGTAATATGTAGTCCATCCATGAAATTCTTTGATAGATATTAAGATCATCTAGTTACGGGAAGTCCAATAATAAGTTACTGAAGAATAATGTTGAAAATATATATTAAAATTTAATTTATTCATAACAACTAGTATGGTTATTGATAATAGTAATTAATAATTATTTAATTCATAAATGAATAAGAATTCATCATAGTTTTTAAAATAATATTGAATATTTTTGTAACTCCATGAATATGTGTTATAAATAATTTAAGAATAAATTAAAACACATTGAATAAAAAAACAAATAATTATACTATTAAAATTTTTATTCAGGTATAATAAATAATAATTTAAATAATTAATTAATTAATGTATATAAATATCATGATATGTTATTAAGTTTATAAATGAATATATTTGGAATGAAAACTTTTTATAGTTTTTGAAGACTTTTTGATCTTCCATAGTAATGTATCATTAAAGAAGACACAAATTTCAAGAAAAACTACACTCTGATTTTTCATTATAAGACATTTGAAGAATAATTTTTATAAATATTCTAACTTTTTAACACACCATGATTTCATCATATAATCTATAATAATCATTGAATTTCATTTTGGTCAAAAAAAGAAAAAAATTTTATCTTTATCCATATAAAAGTATTCACATGAAAATTTAATTCCCACAAAAAAGTACCATTTTTCATGACATCCAAAAATTAAAAAATATGATTTTTGTATTCCCTATATTTCTTAATAAAAATAAAAAAAATATTTTCCTCATAACCAAAACATTTAAAATTTTATTTGACATAATACCAGAAAAAATTTAATAAATTATATTTATTTTATGAAAATATCATACCTAAATTCAAATATATAATATTTTTGTTACAAAATACCCATTAGAAATAATTCAAATACCAATAAAATTATATTAGTACATCTATGTGGTAAAAATTCAGTAGTCTAATGAACAAAACCTAGAAATCCTATCTTAGAAGAGATGTAATTGTAAATATAATTTATAGAAATTAGGTGCACCTCACTATTATTCATAATATGTTAATAATATGTGATTTCTAACCAACCATCTACTGAATACAATGATTCACACAACAACATATGTATCTATTATCCAAATGAAATGCGAAATAACCTCAAGAGGACCTCTGGTGATTCAAAAAACAGACTATAACCAACTCTACGGATAATGATTCTAAAATAATGAGAGATAGAGAATGGGGATATAAACATTTCAGAAAAAAACAAACTACAATAACGTTTGGGGAATTTAAATAAACTTTATAAAAACAAATTCATTGAATAATACATGAATTATATTTCATATATTGACAATAACATCATTACAAAATCTATTATATAATGAAACTTAACTTTCCATAGATTCTGATTTTATATTCATTCAAAATGATAATATCATTATATCATCATAATTATATATTTTCTCTAAGTTATAATTATAATATATTCATTCTCACATATAAATCATTCATAAACTCTCTCTTTCTTATACTCATTAGCCAACAATCTTTGTGATTGTCTTGTCTATCAGAAGAGATTGGAAAATAAACCCTGATTTTAGAATCTTAACTCCACATCTAATTAATATCAAATGTACATTATATTATTCAATATATTTCACTATAGTAATGTTGTAAAAACAATAATATTTCAATATTTTAGTGAGATATAAATTTTAAATCACCAATCAAATAATACATTGTCTTCCCAATACCATGGTCATAGTGATTTAAATTAACCTTTTAATTATAAAAAAATATTATGTAATCATATTTCACTATATATTTTTATAATTTCAAAAAAATAAAATTTTTAATTGCATCTAACAATGGATGTGGGCATACTTTTTTTAATACGACATTAATGTTAATCATTTTTAAAAAATTTCAATATGGTTAGCCTATATATTTTATAGGTCACCTAAAATGATAATGAAAATTGAAATACCTAAACAAAAAGAATTCACACACATAAATAGTATATCTATTTATCCTATATCTACTAGTCACTCATCAAAATCATCAATCATCATGAACATATCCATGAATTTTTATTACTGCACATCCATTTTTATATTGTGACTTCATTTAATCATTTATATAAATTTCCATTATACATTTACATGATCTATTTAACAACTAATAAAATATTTGGATTTAGAAAAAAGCCTCCAAAATGGCGTGGTAATGACATGATCTCCATATCTGTGGTGTGTGTTAGTTTTTATAATTTTTATCTAATTACCTTTGATTGTTTCACCATTGAAATAGAATATAAAATCAAAAAATTATAACAACTGTGGATAATGTTTTAGACATAAAAAATAAAATACTAATAGATTAAAAACTCTTAAAAACCTACTCAAATAAGAATTAAATAATAATAATAGTTATATATTTATCAACATTTTAGAAAAAATATTCCAAATAAAAAATAATAATTTAGAAGAAAAAATAACATACTTGGGTTTATTCAAAACACATCTTATTATTAAATCAAATAATATAATTTTTTATTGTTATTATTATAGTTATATTTAGAAAATTAATTATTTCACTCTATAACCACATAGAATATTCTCATTAAGACAAACACTAGTAATATAATTTTCTAATATTGTAAACCATCAAATTATATATAATGATCATGTTCCATTTTTTAGAGACATAATCCTTGAACTTTATACATTTTTTGTAATTCAATGGTATAAATTCCATAAATTACAATATTTATTCAGAACTCTTAATTCATCATCTATTGGATAACTTCCATTTTCGATTATATATTTTAATATATGTTATCTCTTTCATGAATTATCTTTCGGAGATGATTTTAAAATTTAATTAATTTGAATTCTGTCACTATATTTGTATATATTATAAAATTTCTGTCAATATCCCACAATATATTGAGATGTTTTATGTTTTACACACTATTGAAAATAGAATAATATATATTTATTACATAAAGGTTTCTATTTCTATTAAATGATATAAAACCCATTCAAATTCACAAATAACAATCTATATAAACATATACCATTTTGATAAGGGGTATTATACACTCCCTATTATACAAGAAGTACTCTAAATTTTATGGGTCACCCTATTATTCTAAAAAAACTTTTATTTTGTAAAATATCAATAACATGATAATTTTTAAGAATCTAATATATAATTAAAAAGTGATATAATGAAATGTAATCTCAATATTATTCAATATCATGTTTCAAAATAAAATTTTAATAATGTTGATCGCAATATTTATATAAGATGTGATACAAACTGCTATAAATTCTTAATCTCTAACATCCCCTAATTTAATTATCATCCAAATAAATATGGTCATCCATGTGATTGTACAATTTACTTTTATATTGTAATATATAATGAAATACAATCATTATCAGTGATAATTATTTATGGACATATTATTTTGATTTATAATGCACCCCATGAGTCTTTTTTTCATTTATAGACCAACCAAATCACTATTCCTAAAACGCATCAATTCATTACTATTTATTACATTATTGAAACAAATTGTATCTACTCATTTTCAAATTGATTTATTTATTTAAAAAGTAATTTAATACACTTTTATATAAATTTGAGAACATTTAATTAAAAATGTTGTGATTTTTTTCTTATATCAATATAATTTTTTTTTTCTTGTGAGGATTTTGAAATAATTTGTTACATTGAGTAACTTTATATATTTTTCCATTGAAATAAAAGTTTTATTTTAATATTAATTGAAATTAAATTTTTATTTAATAAGTGAAAAAATAAACACCATAAAAAAATTAATTAATTGAATATCAAAAATTAATTTAAATTCCCATTTCATTTGCATTTCAAAATCATTTATCAATAACCAAAGACAAATTTATGAAAATTAATTTTATTAAAACCATGAAAATAATATAATAAATATATAACACATCCAATATTAATTCTTAACACCTGTTATTCACATATAATTTATAATCATCATCATATAATGTGAATCCTATTTTCATTAAGAAAAAACAATCCCTTAATCAGTATACTCTTAATTTGGTGTCCATATTTTCATTTTTTAGAAATACAATTTTTTATTTTATAACCTCTAGATAAAAATGAGTTACCAACAACTCACTGCAACATATGTACTTTTAAAAAATATAAAAATTAAATATGTAATATCAAAATGAGGACATGTCATGTTGAGATACGAGTAATCGGACATCCTAAAAATGAAAATTACCTAAGAAAATTTAACATTAATTCAAGTATCCCCATCCTATCCTTCACAAAAATTACAACCTACAACACAAAAAAATCGATCAACCAAGAACCTAAATCACCTAAAATGATATTATTAAAAATTATAAAAAAATTATAATCACATAAATTTCGTTGGGTACCATTCACCATGATGACAAGTAATATAAATAGCCATTATAAACTGCATATAAACATCAAAAACATATATAGAACATATACCAATAAAACTAAAATGAAACTATCACATGAACTGGTCACAATATAATATCATAATGTTATCGAAACTAAATTCTTATAGTGGATAACCCATACTAATTGATGTGGAATAATATCTAATGAACACCCCTTTACACCAACAACATCAAACATAATTTTAAAATAATTGATAAGAAAAAAGACAATCATGAAAGGCACTGAAATAACACCAATGAAAAATTAAATATTAATGTTGATATTTTATAACATTATTTTTTTAATATAGATCTAGATAATGATAATGGTTAGTTGTCATAAATTCTATATAATATTTGATGTTGAATGTAATAATAGATAGACTGTCATGGGTTTTTCAAAATTTGTTTTTATGAAAATAACATTGAAAGTAGATTTTATCATCAGTTTTCATAAATATAATTATAATAATATTGTCTACAATGGTTTCTATGAAATATAATGATAAAAATTATAAAAAATAATGTTTCATTAATATTTTATGGTAGTTTTTATTACAATCATTATTGATAACATTTATCAACGATGGTTATAAAAACCAGACAACAAAAGTCTGAATTTGTATTATTATAAAAAAATAATTAAGAATATAACCCACAAATCCAATTTAGTGACTTATACTATAAAAATAAAAACAATATTTTAAAATCAAAATATAATTCCAAATACAATCATGTTTAATGAAATGTAAAATACATACTTTAATGTTATCAAAAAGTTATTTGATTACAAAATAGTGTGAAAATATACATTGAACAATATTTAGAACATCACCAATATATGAAGTCAAATAATTAAATACTTCAAAAACCATTGACTCTTATAAGATTAATAAACATAATTTTTTTTAAACATAAGATTTATAATAAAACCAACATCATGAAAATCTATGGTCATCACCATTATGATAATCCCAAACATGAATATTAAAATATTATAACCACATTCATATATAATTGATGATAACATTACCTTTATTAAACCACATATTTAAAACAAAAACCATCATATATGTCATCTAAAAACATATTAATTAATATAATATTTATTCATCTTCACTTTCACATTTTTATTGTATTTTTTGACTCTATAGAAATGCGATAATTGTAAAAATGTTACTACAACCTTTATTTTCAATTATTAACAAAATAAAAATATGTATAATTAGAATTTATGTATTAAATAATCAATAAAATAGAATAAAACTCAATATACCAATTTTTTTTGATAAATATATAAATACTACAGCATAAAGAGAAAAATATATATTCCATTCACGCTTACAGGTGTAATACGTAAAACATTTCATGGTTACTACAATATTGAATTTTAATATTATTGACAACATATGGAATAATATATCATAAATATATTAACATTTGTAACCGCAATGGAATGGATAAAATCAACCACTAATGTTTAAATTTGAAAATATTTCAAATATATATTCAACTCCAAATCTATTACTTGGTATATGACCATCGTTAAAATTTTATCTCTATCTATAAAACTATAAATGGCAGTTCTTTAAATTTTAATGGAATGATTCTTCATATACCGATTTAAATTATTAATAATTTGGATAAATATATGTTATATTTATTTAAATTTATCAAAAAAATTAAATATATTAAATTGAAAAAAAGATATAATATGATTATTGTGATGTGATAAAAAACAACAATATCCATATTAATATTTGTAAATATAAATAATCTATAATATCTCCCACATATATTAGTCATAAATAAAAACTAAAAATAGGATTTTAACGCATAAGAAAATTTTTATAATCATTTTTCACACAAAAAATATCACATATATCTACTTGTGTTTGATATATAGATATTTTGTTTCTTGTATACAAGTTACATAAAATTAAAATACGCTTATATAATTTATACGAATTATAAAATTATAATTAATTTAAATTAAAAAGTAAATAAATATTCAAAAACATAACATACCTCATATGTTAGTTGGAAACGATGATGATCTATTTAGAAATAAAAATGACAAATATTAACTATATAATCACCCACCTGTTTGGATGGTAATGGAAATATATTGTATAAATCAATGATTTAATTTAACATTTATCTAAATTGTCCCATCTACATCAGTTGATGATATACATAACCCCCACAAGATATACAAATATGCACTCTACAATATGTTAGCATGGGTCCCTAACATATAACCAATAACACACCGTCAATTATGAATTGGGTGGGGCGAGATATAGGTAAACATGATGTGAAAGACAAGGCTATCTCATCGTTTCTTCAAACATATACCAGAATGAAGATTTAATCTGACATATCATTGATTATTTCAGGCATCAAACCTCATCCTTTATAGAATTGATTTCACCAATGTATTCCAACTCACACGATATCATACTGTCATGAAAAAAAATTATTTCAATAATAAGTCCTAATTCATATATATTTACGAATCTGATGTGTTTTGGATTCCGCAAGGATGCAAATAAAATTTCCATCAATACCTCCAAGATTAATTTCCCAAATATCACATTCTCCTAAAGGACATCCTGTATATATTTTTAAAATATTTCAAATTAATGAAATTATTTTACGAAATACTAATAGAAAATATATTTAATTATTTACAATTATTTATCTTTTATTTTCATATATGTATAGAAATTTATTGATTTCATCATCCTCACCCATTTACATATTTTTGGTGAATTGGGGGAGATTGGGAAACAAAATGTATCTCTTATGTTATTATAATAGATTTATCTCTAAATGTATCAAATATTTCAGTTACCATTTCCTCTTCAATTAATAGATACCCTCATCATTAAAATGAATTAGTGTATAGTTATTATTAATGGATATATTAGTTTGAAAATTTTAAAAATGTATGATAAGTAATGAGAAATCCATCAAATAAAAAACAAATAAACTTATAAAGGATTTTAGATATAATAATGATCAATCTGAAAGGAATTCCTCCAATAGACCATTGTTTTTTCATCCATGAATCACTATAAAGGTATCCCAAACCAGATAAAATATTTCTTCTCTGTATTTTTTTCATTATTTTAATATCCTTTCATTTCAAATGTGTCATAATTTTTAGTCACTTGGTCATAAAATTATTCAACCAATTATTGTTACATGGAAAATTAAAATTGTTTTCAAATGTTAAATAGATTTTTAAATCATCGATAAGTATGATCAATTCTAAAAAATACATAATGTTAAATAGTCTATTCCTTTCATACATTTCCTAATTGATTATAAAAATACCCCTATTATAATATTAGATAATATTATTTTCTCTTAACTTTATATTCAGATAAGTTTATATGTTAAAAAATCATTTAATTCTAATATTATAATAGAACATAAAACAGAGAACTATTTCTTATATTAAACTAATTAACACTTATTTCGAATTGAAATTTAAAATCCTCAATGAATAGTGAGAGATAATAATTACAATCATTTCTATGTAGTTTTTTATGATAACTACTCATCCTTATCAAAATATATTTTCTATTCATACATATCTATGGGGATATATTGTAAATAACCATTACAATAATCTAAAAATAATGTTCCATAGTGAGGATGCAATATGAATTCATTTCATTAGTAGACAATCTGAAATTGAAATTTCATACATTATTTATAGAATTAGTAAAATTATCCATAAATACCTTACATTATGTTGAATCATTAGTGTTACATGGGATACTATTGGAGATGTGTTTATTTATTTTCCATATTAATCTTTTTTTATCACCAGAATTTTCAAATAAATTATTCTAATGTTGAATTATATGATGAAACAATATTAATTTTCAGATGGATTTCGTGCATATTAAATATAATAAACCCTTATTCCATGTTTCGTCCAATTTATATCACGATGTCCCACATTTATGAAATTATCATTATATATTTTTTTCATTCATCTACAAAAAATAGACCATGGGTTATACTAGTGTCATTTTTTTGAGATCTCATTTGGAATGATATGTTTTACATTTTAATTTTAATCTAGGCTCTTTTTTCCTTCTAGATTTTGTTTTTAAAATGTTCCAGAAATTTAATGGAAATATTATCAATCCATATTTTTTTACATTCAATATAAGGAATTTTAATACTAATAATATCATTGTAAATTTATGGTGTCCTATGATTAATGGATTCTCATCATCTATGTAAAATAATACCACATACATTCTTTTTTTAGTAGTTTCAGCACATATTTCATAAATTAGTTCATTATGAGGATCCATTATCTCATGTTGAACATAAATTTCCTCATTAGATCATGAATATTTTATTATTTCTACTTTATTGAACCAATGTGTATAATTATTTATAAAACCATATAAAATTAGATTTTATTTGAATAATTTTTTATTTTATTTTATCATTTTGAAACAATTAATTTAAGGAAAAAATGACAACTTTTTCATTGATATTTAGCTGTAAAAATTCATGTAAATTATTATCTTTTAAATTATATTCATTAATAGTTATTCATGTATTTATTAAATTAACGTCCATTAATTATCTAATGTGAAAATATAATGGATGAATATGTTATAACATTCATTCATTTAATAATATATAAAAATAATTTATAAAAATATACGCTTATAAATATATAAACATGATTAAATTTAATATATAAAATTTGAATAATAAAAAATATATAAGAACATATGTTTTTATAGATAATAATTATAATGATTAAAACACTTTATAAAAAATATTTATTTCTCTATTATTCCATGAAATTTTATAAATTAAATTATTTGTTCCCCTGTATGTATTGTATTGTGAACCCCATATTCCTAGTATTCTATAAATTTCTATTATGAAAAAGCATATACTATTACCTCTTTACAAGAAATAATTAATATGTTAAAAATAAAAAAATAATTAAATTTTAACAAAACAAAAATTGATAAAAATATTTTATAAATAAATATAATAAAAAACAATTGTTACAATCACAAAATTTTATAAAAAATTTATTAAAAAAATATTTTATAACTATTTTTTTTAACCAAAATCAAATTGAATCATAATATTAAATCATAAATAATATTGAATAGAATTCTAAAAAATTTAAATTCATTAATATATTATCATGAATTTTTCATATAAAATATAGATATTTAGGCTGATTTGTGAATGTGAAATGAAAATGGCCGATATATAAATTTCATTTTGGAATAAATATACTAAAAGTGTGACTATAAAATTTAATTTATGGTTGATAATAAAAGAATATGAATTCAAAATCCACAATTAATATTTTATGTATAGAAATTTAGTTGGGGAAATAATAAATCATTGATTTATAAAGGAATCATGTGGTATAAAATTCAACACAATTTCACATTATCTTAGTTCTTTAGATAATTTTATATTTATAATGGCCCTATCAGAATTCAAAAAATATTTTGATTAACATCAATAGTGTAATTTTTTTAAAATATTTTAATTTTTAATACCATCTATTATATATTGTATTTTCAATGATTCGACTTCTAAACTACTAAAATTCATTGGTTTCTCTCACAATCAATTATTGATGAAAATATTCTAGACCTAATGATATATTTATCTAAAAATATTTTTTATAATTTCTCATTGTTTTTTATCTCGAATTCATTATTTTGAAAAGTATAAATATTTTTTAAAAATATTATATACTTCTTAATATAGCCAAAAACATTAGTTTCTCAATTGATCCCAAACACTCAATCCATTTTACTGTAATAATCATTGTATAATTGACAATTCATATGATCTCCATAGTATTTTTTGAATAATTTTACCACAATCATTGAAAATAATCAAATATAATGAGTTTATTACTTTTATAATCATTATAATTTTATATATTATTTTTAAAATTTATTTTAATATAATCAGTAATATTGAAATTATGATATTATTTCCTCATTGAATTATATCATATTTTTCCACTATATGAAAATTACTACAGTTGATGAAGATTAACTTATCATTAATGTCGATTATATAGTCTCATTTCATCTTTACCTAAATTTAAATTATGTTATTTCGAATCATGAATTTAATAATAGTGATGATTTTTTCTCCCACACCTAATATTAATAATTTCATATTATCATTAGATAGTGAATTTATTTTGACTAATGATTAAAAAATCACTAGAGAAATAAATTTTACATTGACTAATAATGTTATAAATCCAAGCTCAAATATGTTATATATCAATCGTTGTTAGATTCAATCCTCTAAATGTAATTTTTATGGTACCTATTATATGATGAATGCTACATATCCTGAATATAATAATAAAATATTATTTTTCATTGATGTTGGTTAAAAATTCCTTTTTCCCATTATCTTTGATGAAAAATCTTTATCATGGATTGAATTAACCAGTACAAGGAGGAAGTTGAAGTGTGATAACGGTGGTCTTCAAGATATCTGGGAGGTAGATGATGGCCACGTGGGGAGTCAACCGAAACCCTTGGTCATCAATAAACTTACCCCGACCAAAACTGGGAAAGGCCAAAAACAGGGATGATGTAGTTGAAATTGGGATGAGGTGGTCGGCGAAGGACAGCTGCTAGATCAGGAGTTGGCAATGAAATAGGGGGCATTCGAGGGATCGAGAGGTCCACATTTGTGAGGTTCCAGTCAGGAGCGGTAGCGGGAGGCGTATGAAAATTTCTGAATCATGGGGTGTGCACAGAATGAAAATTGGAGACTACGTGGGGAGGGGAGTCGTGGAGCTCTGTTGGTGCGGCGCGTAAGAGAATTATGATTTGGAAGAACTAGAGGTTGACAAGTGTATATTAGAAATCCACGATTAGTAGATATAGTATACCTCTAAATTTATATCATTCTCATACTTCATAAATGTGAAAAAACAATATGTAACAATTAATACTCAATAAAAAAGGGAAAATACAAGGATTTTTTAAAGAAACCCATATGTCAATGTACAAATATTTATGTGTATAGGTTATATCTCCAAATTTTATATTAATGAAATAGTAAAAATTATATAAAAAATATATATGTGTGTGTAATAACATAATATAAAAAGGTCATTTTCTTTGGAAAACATTATAAAATTAAATTTTGAGAAAGATAGTATTTAAAAAAAATAATAAATTATTACAAAAAAATTAATGACAATGAATATATGAATTTTACAGATTTAAATTAGTGATATTAATATATAAATGAATAATTTGATAAATTGATAAATAAAATTTAAAAAAATATTAAATAAAGATGGAATAAATAATTTACTAAATAATTAAATAAAAACATCAAAGGTCCACTAAATATTCTCCCCTATATGGTAATTGATAAACCAAATAATAAGTCAAATATTGGAAATAAAAATAATATGAATAACATAGATAAATTCTTAAACATATTTATAAATACTATATAGTTATAAAAAATGATGTAGGAGTGAGAAAAAAATAATTATATCCCCGTATGATAAACAATAATAATAGAATATAATAATTAATGTATTATATAAGAATACTAAAGTATATGAAATATAAAATAAATAATATATAGCATAATAAATAAAAATACTAATTTTCAATGAATTAATAAATTAAAATTTATAATATAAATTCTGCATAAACTATTATTTCCTCAAATTTCAATGATCACAGATTATAATATTTGGTCTAACAACATCTCATATAAAAACAAAATAAAAAAGTGAAAAAATATTTTTTAAAAAATTATATATTTGATAAATTTAGTATTAAATTATTAAAAATTGAGTACAAAATACTTCCTATAGTTTAATATTAATGGATTTTTTCATGTTACCAATATTAAAATTTTAAATTTATTATTTGAACAATTTGCATGTCACTATAATTGTTAATATAAAAACTAAATTTTCATTAGTTTGAAAAAAATATAAATAGATATATCTTTTTCGTATAATAACTCTGATAAATTGAAATGTCACTTCAATATAAATTATTTGAGAATAATGTAGAGGGTTCCTAAAAAATTATACGCAGGATTAATTGTCACATATAATTTTCTTCCATTAAAATTAGTGAAATAATTTCTATTTTTTCTAATTCGATGATATTGAGCAATATTACATCCAATTGGTACACAATGAAAATCGAATGTTTATAAAAATTATAATTTTTAAACTTTTATCTCTCTAAAATAAAATATTTTCAAAAAAAATTGAAAACCCCAATGTGTTTTCTCTATTTATTTTCTAACCTCCAAATTTTTAATTTGAATGAATACTTAATCCCAATAATTCATTAATTGCAAAAAATAAAAGAATACTAAAATGATATTTCAAATATTTAATATTTATATTTATTGTAGTCAAAGAAATTTTATCCAGGTTAACCTTCAGTCATACACCCATGAAAATGCAAAAAATATTATCACATCTATGTATAACTAAATTTAGTAAAATTATAATCAAACCTCAAAAAATCATATAGTCAACTAATTTAGCATAGTTAAATTCTCAATTATAAATGATGTCCTCGTATGGTTATTTAAACTTTTAAAAGAATCATTTCCAATCCACTTCACTATTTCCTTTCAATAATTTTCTTGATTAATAAAATTTTATTATCGAATGGAAAACATTTTAATAACAAATAACATTAATTTTCATAGAAAAGTCTTCTAAAATACATTAGTTGTCAATTTTTTAAAAATCATTATAAATGAACTCATTATATGAAATATAAATTATATTTTCTTTATAAATCTATCGAGTGAAAATTTTATAAAAGAACATTAAATAAATTCTGTTGGGGGAAAATTACTTTCCACAAAACCATTTGTAAGGAAACCAAATGTAACATATTATATAGAGATAGAGGTGACTATTTTAATTTATAGAGATATGTAGAGATATTAAATGTAATATAATAATTCTAATTATATAAAATACTTTTTGGCCAATCAACATAGTCATCCACTAATTGAATCTAATTATATAATTTATTTTCAAAAAGATTTGATAATGATTAAAATATTTAAGTGATTCATAATCCAACTATATCCAAATAAAACCTAATCCTAAAATTGTAGCTGAATAATCTCTAAACCAATTCATTCATTATTACAATATCTCCCTTAATACAATCTAGAATTGTTTATTATAATTTATATATATTCATTTTTATTCCTCTTGAAAATATATTTAGTTAAAATAACATATTCACCATCAAGACTTTTAAAAAAATTCTCCATCATTGTTTATTTAAAAATAATAATGATCTTCTTGTAATGTAGTTAAGATTATCTTACGAAACATCAAGTTTTATCTCGTGAATAAATATAGAAACAAATATAAAAAAATTCTTTTGTTTATCTTTTAGAACAACTATTTGTCTGATTAATGTACCCCCTAATTTTCTTCATTAACTACATGATTATGATTTTCTGAATACAAAGGTAATATAATAGTAAATAATGTAAATTCATATTCAAATACAGTTTCATTATTGGACATATTCTCAGATCTTTTTTCTTCAAATTTGATTTTAAATTATCCCTTATAAACAGTAATACATTTATTATAAATCCTGAATGATCATATTTAAATTGAGTATCAAAAAATAAATAATCATCATATATGAATAAACTATATCGAAACTATATAAAAAATTTAAAATATATAATTATAACAATAAACCATAAATAATCATTGCTCAGTTTAATATATTTCCACAACTCATGAGGATTCATATTAAGAATAAATTTGATAATGACTCGATTTCTATCAGGACATGTTGTATAGAAAATACATGCCCAAAAATATATGAATAAAATATAATCACATACAATGGTCATATAGTTTTTAGGAACTGTATTATTCTTTCTCAATATTACGACATTTTACTATAGAGTCTATTATAATGTGATGTAATGTTAGTAACCCTTAATTTCAAAAAAAAATTCAAATTCATGATTTTGAAATTATGATCCCTTATCACTTCTAATAAAAATAATAATATAAATTTTCTCATTATAATTTAAATTTAAATTTATTGAAAAGATCACTAATTATTCACTCTCATTCCTTAGAAAACATACACTAGAAAATATGATGTATTCAACCACAATAACAAAAAATAATTGTTTATTTTGAGGTTGGCAGTCTGAACAAGTTCTAATAAATTATCTAATGAAATTTCATAAGGCTTACATACCTGAGAAGAATATTTTACACCTTTAAAATTATTTCATTCATGTTTAGATAAAATATATGATTTTCCACATTATTTTTTGATGATTGAATAAATATTTAGTACTGGTAATGACTTTGATTAATTATTATTTTTTGTTTCCACCTACAATGTTAAATAATAATATTTTTATATCTTGAATATAAACACCTAAACTATTTTAATATTGGTAATCTATCATAAATATGAAAACTTTTCTCCTTCAAAGCACGAAATAATATAGACTGATCTTTATTGATAAATAACTTTTCCTCCAAAAACTTAAAATTCATTCCATCACCACATAAGTTAAAAATTTTAAACAAGTTATATTGGAAATTAATATTAATTAGTAAAACAATTATATATTAACATCAATAAAAATGATTACCATGTCTTTCAAATTGTGTATAAATTTAATAGTGAATCCATCACATATGTTCTATGAAATAATGTTGGTTGGCTATCTCATAATATGATTACCTAATCCATTATCAATATACAAAAAATTATTCATGAAAAATCCAAGGAATATTTTATAATTATTTGATTATATGAAATATAAGATATGTTATACTTTCTTAGGATTAGAATTATAATTAGAACTTAGTCTTCAGTGTCACTTATCTTGTAAGAAATTATATTTTTCCCAGTAATCATGATCTTTCACTTATATTCATTCAATTATCATGTAACATTAGGATTTATGTTGCCAATATTTAAATACTCATAACATGTGATATCCTCGGTATCAAATTTATAATTAGTACTTCATTTTATTTTTATTTTTTGATTATATATTTGATAGTTTCATATAAATTAAGGTTTTAAATCGTTGTTTTTTATGTTCATTATAGACTACTTTAAAGGAAAATATATTTCATATTTTTTTTCTCATTTACATATCTTATAATCATAATAGTTAGATGATGTTATATTTATATATTTTAAATTTATATTATGCAAATTAGTTTCATTTTATTTATCATTGTCCTCCATGTCCACTTCATACTGCAACAATGAAAAAATTAGTTCATCATGTACATACTCCTTGAGTTTTTTCATCAATGGATACAATCACTGATGGAATTTTCTTTAATAGTGACCTATAAAATATTTAATCCAATATTGAACTGCATAATGTTTCACCATGTGTGCTCATTCCACTCATAATTATTATGAATCTATGGAATATTAGGTTTACTACCACATTTTCCCTCATCTTTATATCATATTACTAATATTACAACATGCTTAGATTATTGTTTTGGTTTTTATGTACCATAGAACGTAATAATAAAAAAAATTTAAATATCATGAGTTATTATATATATAAAAACAATAATAGGAATTTATCATTAGAGTCTAATTTTCAATGTATAGATTTAATTTTTAATCATTAATTATCACATTTTTATAGTTGTGATCACTTATATCAATGAAAGGTTCTCTAAGTCGAATCCAACAGTAATTTGATCCATAAACTACTATATAAAATAATATTTTCCTTAAATTTTTTATCAATGATTGAATTTGAAATTATTATACAATCATTAGAAGCACAATCTCTAAAACAAATTAGGTTATATAAAATAAATTTGTTCTCAAATCTATTTTTACAATGGGATGGTGTCATATAACATTTATAAAATGATATCAATATGGATGAGTGTTAAGACTTGGCTATTTTGATTTACCAAAATATAAAAAAATTAAATTAAATATATTGAAAATAAATATATTACACTTTTTATATTTAATTTAGTTTTGATTGTAGTGATACATCATCTACTCTTCACTACAATCCACTTCTCAAATGGATAAACACATAACCAAAATTTATTTATCAAGTAGATTCCAAAACTAATAACAACCTTTCCATTATGAGTAATGACACATGGAACACAATGGCCTACCATTTGTAGTGGTTAGAAAAATAATTACATAATGAACATTTAAAAGATGTATGAAAACACAAAACAAAAGTATATGATAAAAATAATAAATCATTTTCTAAATATATCATAGTGAAAGAGATAAATAAAATTAAAAACACAAAGTATAAAAATAGATTTAAATAATGAATTTTGGATTTGGAATAAACAATCTAATCATAATTAAATGAATTTTAGTTGCTGAATTCCACTGAAAAATAAATACAATGATGACTATGACCTCAATTTGAAAATGTCAATCAGTTATTTTGGTGGCTCTATAATTTCGTGATCACAATTTATTGATATATGAATATGTCATTTATTTTGACACGACTTATCCTAATGAGGCCTGATCTCTAACACTTCAAGCCTACCTCCATGAGGCTAGGGGATGGGGACTAGCACCATGTTGGTATATCACTAACATGGGAGGGTTTTCTTATATGCCTATACACATGGAAACATATCCTACCCACAAATTTTGAAATGTAAAAAACACTAAGGAACAAAATTTATGCATAAAACTAAACTCAACCAAATTGGTACAATAGAAATATAATGTAAAGTAATGTAAACTAGGCCAGAATACAATCCTAGTAAATGAAAGAGTCTGCAAACCAAAAAGTGTAACCAATAATCAAAATATGTACTTGGACTAATAGAAGAAGTCGTAGGAAGACCTTGTCCTTCATGAACATTCAATGCTTTTTGCAGTCATGGTCCACCTTATACTCCATCAAAAGTTCACTCGTTTGTAAAAGAAATGACACATACAGGAAAATCTCATGTAGGGGTGAGTATCAAAAAACTCAGTATGACACCCTAAAACCACTTAGAAATACAAAAATATTGATACAATCATATCTATATAGTATATTTCTACAACACATATAAAACTAATATCCAAATATACCAAAACCTAGAGTCGTAGTTTAAAGGTAATACACAGCTATCACATCTCATCACTAGGGATTCTGTATGCTGATTCCACAATGCACTAATATGTACGAAAACACTCCTAAGTCTAATAGCTTTAATGAAATCTTCTCGAGAACTACTTTTCCTGAAGAAGTGTCATGACAGAGGGATATACACTAATAGATTTATTTATAGTATACAATACACTTGATTGGGGATAAGTCACTTCATGAGTATGGATGGCAGTGATACATAGATGAGGATCACAACAAGGGCCATGGGGTGTCACCATGACTCATTCAGATTCACCTTCTAAGTAGAGGATCTATATCAGGTTGGATTGGTGGTGATGATACCATGACTCAATATAGGGAAAAGGATTGGATATAACATTCTTCTCTAGGCCTCTTGGAGGGGATTATAACTGTTGTATCTGTAATGTTATGATGAATGGACCATACTATTATTAATAGGAAATGACACCAAACAACCTTCATAGGAATGAGCAAGGGAACCAACCCTAATTAATCTTGACCAAGATATAGTCTACAAGAGATTCAATCCTTTTACCAATGGGTACATGATGGGTAGTAAGTTAGCACACCATGTCCCTTGACCCTAGGTAATGCACATGTTTAATATCCCATGTTATCCAAACATGTCATGTAGAAGAGGTATACATGACAGGTAGAACGATTCACACGCCCTGTCCTACTATCCTAAGTCTGAAACCTGTACCCTTAATATATGATAGAACATGGATTCAACCATTGTATTCATATATGTGTACCAGTAAACACTATAATCTACCTAACTGGTTTATCAAAGTCATGTGGTGGAGTACACACCATTTAGGAAGGACATGGACTGCAACCCATGTTCGTGTATCATCCGGGATACACACCAAGTCCTAAGGAACGAACCACATGCCATGTGACTATTTTTACCCTTAGTTTTACAAATGTTATAAGTCATGTGACCAGTGTCACATGTTGTGTGATTCTTTAAAACTTCCAAAACCCCTTTCCCTTCTCAGGGGTCCCACACACCATGTATTTTTGAAGACATGCCATGTTCATCGAGAAAATCTAGAAACCCTGGTTCGTGCTCCATTGTCTCCTCTAATACTCTAACTACGTTTTTTGGCCATGAATGGTTTGTAAACTCATTATAAGCTGATTTTTGGTCCCACCATTAAAAATTGGAATGATTAGATCATTGAATGAAAATGGAAAACAAGATTGTAATCATTCATTCTATTTTATGATGAACATGAAAAATTCAACATAAGTCTTTTGGTCCAATTCCACAACTATCTTCACACCACCATCGAGTTGTATCAATGTTGGATCTTAAATTTTAGATTGTTACACCATGAAATTAAAGCTTAATAATCATTTGTTTGTAAACCCCATATAGCGTGATGAATATGATGATTTTTTGGGAGAAAACACGCATACAAATAAACTTTTGAATGAATAGTAGTCCTTGTTCATTTCGGTTTCAATCCACTCAATATGTGCAATCAAGATGAAAAAATAATATCATTATCCTCATATCCACATAGTCAAACCCTCCCACAAGAATGATCGAACCATGGTTTAGCTCATTCATCGGTTGAAAAAAGGTCCTCATTTATTCTAAGAATGGGGAAATTATAAATTTAAATAACATGCCCAATATGTATTCCCAGAACATGTCCTCTAGATCATTAATTTTCCTCTCCATCGAGCCATCCATCTAGAGATGGAATGTTGTGCTCAATAGTATCTTAGTCAAAAATGCCTCCTGTAATCCCTTCCATAACCAAGATCTGAAATGAGAATCATGATCAGAAACAATCATCGATAGGACTCCATGGATTAGAAATATCTCTTGAACATATAGTCTTCCCAATATCTATACTAAAATATAAACATGGATTTCTAGTAAGTAGGCCAACATGGTGAGTCAGTCTATGATCACCGAGATAGAATCATGTCCCCTAGACATAAGTGGTAAACCTAACACAAAGTCCATCTATATCTCATCTGACATCCATTTTGGCACCTAATGTTGTTGAGACAATAATTCTTGAAAGTGTTTCTAATTATTCACAAAATAGCATGTAAGGACTAGAAGAATAAAATCTACCACTACCTTCTTAATCCCCATCCACCAGAACTAACTTCTGAGTTCTGGTACATCTTCTCCATATCAGGGTGTACCACCAATAAAGACTTATGAAAATAAAAAAGTAAACCTACCGTAACACCACTGGTACAACTGTGCATCCTCTAAAAACAACGACATGATCCCCACCATGTGAATATCCATCATACACATTCCCCGTGGACATATGTGAAATTAGGGTCTTGTAGTTAGTATCCCAAAGCTATCCTACTTGAATCACTATAGGAGTATAGGGGTTACAAACATATACGTGAGATAAGCTTCTCCATTTCCATCCATGAAGGATAAACATAATGAGGCCAAATGTTCTGATGCCTCATTCAACAAATGTGAACTAGATTTCCTTCTAAGAAAATCTTCCACAACGTTCCATTACCCAGAAGTGTGTACAATATCAATGTAATAATCTTAGAGGATCTCTAACAATCTACTATGTCCCATGTTTAGATCCTTGTGAGATAAGATATACTCGTCACTCATAGGTTTAGAGTATACAATGAAAATCATGCCCATTAGGTACTATCACCACATAATAAATTAGAAGACTACATCCTTAAACTCAAGATCATGGTTGAAGTAGTTCTACAAAAGTTTTCTCAACTGGAATTAACCATAGGTAATCATTTTTTTCCTCTACATCGGGATGCCACCAAGTCTAGTTGTTGATGAATCATTGAACACTACATACTCTACATCCTCAACGAAAATATCAAAATAAGGGAACTAGTAAAACTCTACCCCAACTGATGAAAATCCTACTGGAACTGATTTTTTTACCACAAAAGGATTTCCATTTCAAATCCCAGATTTCATAGGTGTTAATATTCTTGATAAATGAGCTATGAATTTTCTGTAATAGCCTACTAGCTTAATAAAGCTTCGTACCTCCATCACAATCCTATGTGTCTCCCATCCTAACACTTCCATAACCATGGATTGGTCCATAACTGCTCCATAAACTAAAATAACATGTCTTAGAAAGTGGATCTCATGAATCTAGAACTAGAACATTATTAGTTTCCCATAAATTTGGTTCTCTCTGAGTACGTTAAAAACCATCTGATAGTTTCCCGCATGCCCCTCCTCACATAATGAGTACACAAGGATATTGTTGATGGAGTCTACCAAGAATAACTCTAGGTACTACTGGATTATACAACTCATGATTCCAATGAAATATTCATGGGAATTTGTCACACCAATGTTAATAAAAAAGTACTCACAGTGACCTTAGTGGCATCTGAAATCCATCTTCGATATATCCTCATCTTGTACTCGTAGCTAGAGATGGCCTAATCAAATGTCAACCATCCAGAACCATCATTACCCTCTCAATAGATCTAAGAGATCATTGATCATCAGTAGTGGATAATTATTCTTCATGGTCTCTTAGTTAATATTCTAGTAATACTCACAGAACCTCAATGTGTAATATTCCATCTTGGAAAACAAAACCACGGTCTCCCAGGGTAAAACACTAGGCCACACTAATCCCTTCATATATAAGTCCTCCATCTACAACTTTTTCACATTATACTATATGAGAGAAATCCAATATGTTAGTTCTAATTTCAGTGACATATTGGGGTGTATATCAACGTATAAGTTGACATCCCTATGTAGATGTAACCCTGGAACATCTTCTAGAAAGACATCCTCATACTACCCTACTACTGCTGGGAACTGAAATCTTATAACATCTACATCATTGAGGGTAACGAAAGGTAAATCTTGAGTGATCAATTGGACCCTCCTATCCATGAGCCCATACCATTTTTCCTAGTTTTCCCTATATCCAATAGAGGAAAACGTTGTCACATCACTACAGACACAAAAAACATTTACCAAAAATTAGTCAATCTAGGAATGTATCAAAGATAACAAATTTGTACCAAGAATGATGTTGTAAGGCCTCAATGCTGCCAAAAATAATTTCCAACTAAAAATATATTCCTCAATGATAAGGTTACAATATTTGAAAAGATATGTGATAATTGAGTCTCCCCTGTTATATTTCTCCAAGCGTAAGGGTTGAGTCAATGGTTCTATCAGAATATCAAGGTCTCTTACAAGGTATGTGTAGAGAAAATAATGATTGGAAATTTTTTCTATAATTAATTCATATAAGGTATAGTAGACACATATAGTATCGTAGATCATCCCTAGAGTCCATGGGTCATACTCCTCAAATGCATGTAGCTACCCACACCCCTATCCTCCATCTACCTAAGCTTGGAGTGAACCTCCTAGTGTTGGTGGTGGTAGTGTTTCAAAATGTAGGTAACCTTTGGTAGCTCTCACAGACCCACATCCACCTCCTCTTCCTAATGGATCTGCCTTCTCCACTTGTTTCCTCAACCATAGTAGTACTTCCACCACATCCCTATCAATTGCTCTAAGGGTTGAACAATCTCTAGTGAGATGTCTTATGTTGTCATGTGTGTAGCATCGCCTCTCCATAGGCTGATTGGATCTAGACTGATAGCCTTTAACCATAGATCCACTATCCTCTGTCCTCTAATAACTTCTCCCATTTCCAAATACCTTTTTTGATATCATCTCCCCACTTCCAATGTTTTTTCAATGGTCTTCCTTCTGTTGACTGTCACTAGAAATATCTACTCATCCATGGATCTCTCAACCCGAAAATCATGCTTGAACAATCTGATATTTGTTACAATATATTAAGGTATACAACTAGCTTAGATATATTAATGTAGACTTCACTCAAGGGTCTGATCCTTGAAGCAACTATCTCTTACCATACCGATCAAGTACATGTAGAGGTGGGTGAACCTTAATAATTATTAAGCAACTGTCAAGATACCAGGCTTGAGTTGAAAAATCTTATGTATACGGTCCCCTCTCAGTGAAACTAGAGAAAAATCCTCTATAAAGAAACAATCAAACACCGTCCATGAAAGAGTCACCTCGCCATGAGTATGCATGGTCAAACTCAACAATCCCCCTATTGAATCCAAAATAAGGCTCATTCCATGGACACCATCTAGTCCTCTGGTGTGTCGACTAGATGGAAAACATCGGTCACCGCCACAATCCTATAATCAGCCACATATGGGTCAGTCTCACCTCAAAATGTGAGGGGTCACTACCTCTAAAACTCAAGGAGTGCACTAGGCATGTGATCCTCGTCTACTGGTACTATAGTGAGCATGTGCTACTCCATAAGTGGTGGTATAGCAGGTGCCCCACATAAACATAATGCATGGGGAACTTTTCCATATATTGAAGACTCATCATTGGAGGGAATCCTCATGATTGGCCAGCTGAATCCTAGCTTCTATGCGTCTAGGTGGAATCCAGTAAAAAAAGAAGATGTACATTATTCAATGATTGTATCTACATTGGTGACTGAAAAAGGACATGGAAACATAACCCATTATTATATTATGAATGTAAAATTATTTTCCCTATAACTAGTGTTCTCATGTACTGAGTCTAAAAAAAGGTAATTAGATTCATGGTGTATGGATTCAACGGCTTCCCACAACATCACTAGAGTCTCTCACCAAAAATATAAAATTGAAACAAATAATACTATTTCTCCAAACCAATATCATAGAATCTCAGTCATTAGGTAAAATCAACCCCCTTTAACACCATTCCCTCACAACCTATCCAAGTGGGGACCATGTGGCGACTCACCATGCCTGCCTCCAATAGGTCATGGGCTGGTGACTAGCACCAAGTAGGCATATCCATGACATGGGAGGCATTTCCTATATAACTATACATAGAAACATCTCCAAGCCACAAATTCTGAAATGTAAAAAATACTACGGAATAAAATGTATGCATGCCACTAAACCCAACCAAAATAGTATGATAAGAAGATAATGTTCATTAAATTAAACTTTTCCAAATACAAGCCCATAAAGATAAAGAGTATCAAAACTGCGAAGTCCAACCTATAAAAATAGGGGCTAAGGATACTTCTTAGAGTCATTGGAACACCTCAGCCTTTCTGAACTCACAAATCATTTTCTGGTCCTAGTATTATTTGGAATACATCTAAAGGATGCTCGTATTCACATGACAAGACACGTGAAACCACATCACATATAGGGTAGAGTATAACCATACACATTAAGACACCCAAAAACCATAAATTAATACAAAAAAGTAATATAATGTCAGATATAAATACTAAATAACTATAACATATATTACAACAATATCAATATATACTCAAACCCATACCCGTAGTCTAGAGTTAAGTCACAACTTCCGCATATCATCACTATGGATTTTTTCTGAAGATTCCCAAATTTACTCCTCTAGGATTACACACTCAGGAGTGTGATGTCATTGATATAATCCTCCAAAGATGAATTGTTAATCAAGAATCATAATGAGAGGGAGACATACACTAATATATTGAAGATAGAATCTGATACACTTGTTTTGGGAGAACTCACTCCACGAGTTAGATTGATAGGGACACACAGATGAGGATCACTGTCATGGCCTTGGGGTGATACCATGAAACGTCCAAATTCACATTGTAATTATACAATCAAAAAATGGTAGGATTGGTCATGTTGATACCAAGACTCTTCTTAGGACACAAAAATGGATAGAGGATCTTGATCCAAGCCACTCAGAGGGGATTCCAACTACTCCATCCTGAAAATGAAAATGATGGGATCAAACTCCTTTGATTAGGAAATGATACCAATTTAACATTGGGAGAATGATAAAGGGAACAAAAACTAATGAATCATGTCTAATATGTGGTGGAAAAGAGAATCTATCAATGGAGTAAGGGTGACACAACGTGTAGTAGGGTCAAAGTTCATGTCCCTTGACCTCGGGTACTTCTTGCGTTCAAAGACCTGTGTGGTCTGGTCATGACATGTAGATGTGGTATGCCTGTTATGCTAAAAGGTTCACATGTTGTTTCCTTCTTTTCAGTGTCATCTCCATGTATGATGGTAATGTTCTAATATACTTCTTCAACCAGTGTGCGCATGTCCATGAACCAATACATGTGGTAATCTGTGTAACTGATTAGGACGAGCCCCATGAATGAGTACATACAAAGTAGGCAAGCCATGTACTCCACCCATGTATGTGCATTATCTTAGATACACGACAAGTCTTGGGAAATGACCCACATACTGTCTGATATGTTCCAAATGCCGTGTGACTCTACACTACTTTCTGAAACCCAAGTCAGCACTCAGGGGCCCCACACACCATGTATTACTAAATACACTCCATGTTCATCATGAAAATCTAGATACCCTAGTTTTTAATAAGTGTTTTTCATAACCACTCAGACCATCGTTTCAAGCCACACATGTCCGGGAAAAACTAGATTCGGGGTTTTCTAGTCCCGCCATCTTCAAATAGATATCATTCATTCCTTTAACCAACTTGGAAACCAATAGGGTCATCATTATTTTTTTACATGTATGAATTAGAAATCAACACCCCCATCATTCCATACACGGATACAACAATCTTCACAAAACCTTCATGTTGTACAAATGTAGGATCATCAATTTCAGATATTTTCATCATGAAACAAAGGTGAAAAAATCATTTGTTCTTAAATCCTTAACAAAAAGAAGAAAAAAAATAATTTTAGGGGATAACTATCACATCGAACAACCCATGGAATGAACCTCAACCATTTTTATTCATGCCTCAATATATTCCATATGAATTATAATGATAAAAAAGTTGTATAATCATCCCCAAAATCTAGCTATCAAAACCTCTTGTAAGAATTATTGAATGATGGTTTGATGAGTTCATGGATTGATGTGTATTCCCCATTAATTATAAGAATTGGGAAATAAGGAATTGAAATAATATGTCCTACCATGAGGTTGGATCATTCGTTGAGGATTTTTGATTGGAACATCATCACCATTGGTAGGATTCATCAATAATGACGTACCTAGATCTTGAATCTGAGATCCCTTGTCTTCTTCTGTCACAAGAATTCTTTAATTTTTCACAGGTTCCTCTAGGATATTATATGGGTATGATCCCAACCCTGGATCATTGGTCAAATTTATAAATAAAATGAAACTTAATTGTATCCCTATAAAAAAACAAAAATAAATTAAGTCTTAATTTATTTTATCATTTAAAATGTCAAAAAAATTATCATTCACAGAAGACCCTCACCGGTCAGTTTTAGTCCTCTCTTAGTCTAAATTCACTTATGTAAACATAAATCCCCCCCCCCCCCTCAGATTTCAGATCTGTGAACCTTTCTAGATTTCATTCAACTATTTTAGGGAAACTGCTCATGTGCATTATTTGATATATATAATCTAATTAAATCATTTATTCTTGGAACACTAGTCCTTGAAACCACACTCCGTCTCACTGCCTCATCTCTAGATAATCCCATATAATAATTAAAAATAATACACAAAAAAATACATCACATTAAAAATTTAATAATAAAATACCTCATATAAAAAATCATCCTTCCAAATATTTTAATTAACATTGGAGTAAAAATTTACTAACAATAACAGTCTTGAATACCAAATTAAAAGTAATAAATATCACACATATGAAAATATTTTTTTGTGAAATTTTTTTATATATTTTTAGAAATGAATTACTTATGGTGAAATAAAAATATTTATTATTTAACATGAAATAATACCCTATGAAATAACAAGTGACCCAGAAAATGTAAACACCCTGAATGAAAAAGAATTAATTAGGACTGGGGATTTGTATAGATATATAATTAATAATGAAATATCATAATAATCACATTATTAAATAAATAAATATATATAGAAATTTTTAGTGGATATTAAAAGGTAATATTAACATGTGTAAGAGCCCTCAACACTGATTTAAATTGATAAAATATTAGAGTTAAATTATAATATGTCATTATTAATATATAAATTATAAAACTAGACTCTCAATATGTAAGTCTTAGTAATAAATAGTTAAGACGATAGAGTTACACAAATTTTTGGAAGACATATCTGTATGAGAAAAATAAATTATTTGCAATGGAAATATATCCAAACATCCAAGTACTAAATTAATGAATACATCAAACAATAAATATTTTTTATAAAATACATTTATAGTAAAAATTTATTTATTTTAAAAAAAACCAATATGGAATTTGTGAAAATAGTAACATAAAATAATAATAAATAAAAATATTAATTTATAATGAATTATAAGCACAATAATAAATAAATTAATTAAATAATATAGTGATAAATTATTTATCAAAATAACAAGTAATAGAGATGGAATAGGTAATTTAAAAAATAATTAAATAAAAATTTTAAATATCCAATAATATTTTATTTCAAGTTTACCGAGAGACATCATTTAGTACCTCAATGATCTTTTTTTTGTTATTTAGATTTTTTTATGGATGTATGTATTAAATTTAATAATAAAATATTTAAAAAGTGGTAGATAACAATCTGAATCTGTTTCCAATTTTTTTATATAACAAGAAAAAAATAAAAAATTACAATCTTCTATCTAAATGTTTCGTGGAATGATAATAATTTATATTTATTATCATCAAATAAAAAAAATTTGTTCTAAGAAATAAAAGTCCACTTAAATGATATAATGGATAAATGATTTCTCGAGACACATATTTCATCTAATATATTCTTTTTTCATTTCGTTATATAGGATTATGATTTTTTTTATTCTATATCAACTAATTGTTATTGAACGATGTGATATTTAATTTATAAATACTCTATACCACTCAATTATAATTGGTTTTCTTATAAAATGTAGTAGAAATTGTTTTTGATGATTAACATGATATTGAGTGATAATGAATTTTCTTCTTAAATTGAATACACACAAAGGATGATTTGTAATCAAAATTTAATGATAGAGACCATTAATGGAATGATATTGTGTTAGTGATGTGTAATATGAGATATCATAATGTTTTTATCATTGAAGATGGATTTGGTTGGAAATGATATGATTTTATATTCATATAATTATTTTTATATGATATTTAACTAAATTAAAAATGAATCACCTAGAACCCAGTTTTAATACCATGTGAATATAGAAATTTACATATGGTATATTTTGTTTGGTGGAAAGTATGGTTCAGATGCATGATCTTACATGGGGAATGAACTTTTACATTTGGAATGAAATTTTTATGATAATGTGAGAATAATATAACAATGTGTCAATCGGAATTAGTTGGTATTTTCAAGTCTCGAACAAAATAACATCATTATATTTTTGAAGACATTTTCATGTTGTATAGGGAGAGAAACCATGATATATTATCAATAATTTAGGGAACCTATATTCATTATGGTGTATATCATAATGTAATTAAAAAAAATTGAGTTTAAGGGGATCAATAAGACAATAAATGATGTGGATACCATATAAAATCAATCCTAGAATCTTTTCGAATTGTCCAGATTATAAATATATTCATTTTTTATTTGTGTTTGTATGATTGAGTTAAAAAAGGGGTTATTTTTTTTGGAATCTATTACTAGATCTACCGATATCTAAAATTATATAAATATTTTTTTATTAATAAAAATAAAAGAATTTTTTCCCAGATTCAATAATTATTATAGTTGATTGATGATAATACATGATTTTAGATTTATTTGAACCACTACATGTGTAAATATAAAATGATATAGGACATTGATAAATTTAATGGTTTTCTATTGAGATACACATGAAATAATGATGAAATTTGAGAAGTTTTGGATAATAATTTGACATCAATTCATTTTTTCCTATTTGGGAAATTTTTTCAATTGAATATTTATATATGATTATTATCATGAATATGGTCCAACATTAGGAAGTTCTCTTATCCTTTGAATTCAATCGATATTGATGTTTTATTTCACGGTCTTATAGGGAACATTATGAATACATCTCCACTTAGTTAAAGATTGATATGACATGTCATTATATGATAAATGGTAATAATATTCCAGTAAATATAATTAATTGTGTATGATTCAATAATGTGTATTAGATTTTGTGAGATCATGGAACTATAATGTCACACTATTTGATATTTTATCTATTAGAACATTATTAATGATCGAATTCAAATAATAGATTTAAAATTTCCAAATGAAAATGGTGGAGATAAAATTTATGTTAGCCTATGATGGGAGATATGTCAATTTTTTATAGAATATGACTGATACCCTTTTTTTTGATATAGTAAACATGGATTATGGCACAAATTTTTGTGAAATTGTATATGGATATTCAATGAAGACACATGGAGTTTGTGATCGAACATCATTTATTCAATATGTTTCCTCCTCACTTGGGACATTAATAACCCTAGAAAAAAATATTTATATATCACTAATGTGGAACCCATCTCTAGAAATTGAAAATATTATGGAAGTATCATATCTTTTATATTTCATCCAATGTATTTGGTGGTTTATGATGTATTCTTACTATTTCCCACTAGAGTATGACTGGACAAAATTCTTCACATTTTATGAATTGGAAAATGATTCATTTAAAACTATGTATCTCTATTGTTGAAGTTTTTTTGGGTTATTGATTGATAAGATAAAAGTATAAGAAATTTTTATATTGATTTAAGTTTTCCATAATTAATAACATGAAATCTATCCTAGGAGTTTTTCAATAATTAATATCTATCTAAAAAACTCTATTACAAATTATTACATAAAGAATTTCTATATTGGGGGAAATTATATTTTTGTTGTAACACCTAGTCCCGAGTTACTGGGGCCTAGATGGATATTCACATGACCAAATAGATGACTCCACAGAAAAAAGAGGCTACAAACTATTACATTGAGACTAAGTGTAAATATGAGGAGACTATCCCCATAATAATAGATAATAAATCAATAATGAAATATATGAAAATGATAATATTTTTTAATGATTAAATAATTATGATAGCCACCACAATAATAATAGCATCCCTTACTATAAAAATGTGCAATACAATACAAAAAAAATATTAATAGAGGACTTACACACATTTGGAATATCAATATAAAATAAAAAAAATACAAAAATAAATTTATTGGAATCTCTAAAAAGGAGGTCAGTGTCTCTCCCAACATCACCTCAACTTACCAACTCATTCTGTATTACTACTCGATGTAAGACCACATCCCCCATTGAAATTAATATTCATAAACTTTTCCACATGTAGTGAGAGGCCCATATAAGATATGAGTTTAAAACTTACAGGAAACCATGAACATGTGGATATCATAAGTGCATCGTTTATATAAAACATCGTGTAATGACCCGACCTAAATACAGAACTGAACAATCACATGTCGAGTCATTATGTGCTAAAAAGGCTCCCAAAAACCATAGACCCACTTTATTTGACTCTATTATAGTGGAAATGATATGTATGGATTCCCTAAACCACACAACAGCATTTAAGAACAAATTATGCTTCAAAATAGGATACTATGTCATCATGCCCTAAGCCATGATATAAGGACGCCATACCCCACAAATGATATCAGGTCTGGACACAAGGCCTTCATTCCTAGAATCTATATTTGGGAAGGGTTGAAGGCCATAATTAATCTTTATATATCATTTAATAACCTAACATAATCATTACATAACACATCTTATATTCCCCCCTCTAGTGGATTAACAAAACCATGATGTGTAAAATTTTAACTTTGATATAGGATAATAGATGTCTAATGTCTATAAAAAATATAAAAAACAACCCATACATAAGGAATTATTGTTCTATACACATGAATAAAAATGTTATCTGAAGATTCATATCATGGTAAACAAAAAGATAAAAAATCATGTCATGTCAAGATATTTTTCATGGGTCATATGAATAAACACACAAAATAATATCTTATCAAGAGATGGCTCATGACACACAAACAGACCTAAAATAATTTCATATAAATATAGTCCTAACAATCCTTGTACCCATGAAAAACAATATCATATCATGATATATATAATGAGATATTAACATACACACACACAAACAATAAAGTAATATTTTGAGTGGTCTCACCGGATAGACCCACATATACAGTCATGTTATATCTGATTTGTCTCATAGGAAATATACTAACACTAAAACAATCCATATAAGGAGAGGTATCATGAGTGAATAAGTATTTCATATGTTAAAATATATCATGATCCACAAAAATACAAACACAAAATCATATCAAATAAATTGATTTCTTATGTCATACACACACAAGAACATTCATGTATTACATTGTAGGGTCTCATAGGAAACTCACTCACTCTCTAACACACAAAAAATAATATCAAATCAAGAGAAGAACCATCATCCGCACAGACAAAAATAGGGACTTAATTGCCTAATATTTTATACCATTTCATTATCATAATATTGATCTATAAACATTAAGCATATTGATGAATAATTTCTTGGTTCTCCACCTGAAGAAGGCTCACAAAACCTGGAATGATGAATGGACCCCAAATCCCCACATGAGTATTCAAAAGAAATGATCCATGATATTAATGTGTAAATGGTTATGATCATTTTATACACACCTAATTAGATCCAATTTAGTGAATATATAAATATGAACACACGAGACATCAAGGAAACACCATATTTCCACCATATTTTTCCAGGACCATATAATAGTAATCATGCTAGATCATGTTTGAATAATGATACATGATAATGACAATCTCGAAGAAATATCCTCAGTAAGGAGAAAAGTGAATATATAGAAAGAGAAAGGATAAATCTAGAGAAATTTCAACATTCCATGAAATCCATAAAACCAAAATCTGTATATACAGTGGGATTTTTATATAGGGGATGAATTCACCATGAAAAATCACTATATCCCATTGGGTTGAGATCCCCTAGGGTTAGAAGAATAAAAAGTTGGGTCCTGGAATATCCAAGTCAAAATAATATATGTCAGATTATATAATACAACAGGATTTTGTTTCATGTATAGTTTTCCAAACAATGAACAAATAAAGTGAGGTTCACTGCCAAATTAAGGAACCCAAATGGTTTGGGCTCTTGGTTTGGTAAAACATGTTCCAATCATGCTTTTGAATATCTTTCATGTGATATAGTTACCAAAGAAACATTACATGGATTTTCATATCTATCTTCCAACTATATAATTATGATCTACTCCCCTCCAATAGGCTACACAACTACCTTGAGAAATTTAAATGGTTAATACAACATTCTCAAATATTGTTCCATGATAATTTATTCTAAAACCATTTAGATCAATCCTGAATATACCTAATACATCAAAAGAGAAAATAATAACTCAAATAAATATTTATGAAATATTTGAAAATATGTCATTAAACCACTATAATGTTGATGGTCTTCATATCTATTGATGAAAATAATTAATTTTAATTGAAAATATCCATTATAAATAATTCAATGGATATTTTTTTAATCATAAAAAATTTATCATTCATTAAAAAATTTTATTAAAAAAATATTAGAAATTAGAAAAAATATAACATTTTCCAAATATATATAGTATCTACTATTTTATACTATTTTTCTACATCTTGGATAGATTAACCATTCCCATATGTAATGTACCTCATATGGATTAATCAATTCCTAATAATCATTTATACAAATATAAAGGAACATTATATCAGATTGAAATGTAATTTATATCATATTTATATTATATGTATAAATAAATATTACAGTTTATATTTTTTTAATGATTAATCCATCCAAAATAATTTTGTTAATATAGTGAGAAAACCAACCCACTAGAAGGCCAGATCCTCATTAACCCCTCGTATAACATATCGACCCACCTAACCCAACCCCACACACCCATGCTATCCAACCCTATCACCATGAACGGATCAACTTATCCCTAGGTAGGGATCATACTGTAACCATGGACATACATTTATGATTCACATCCTGGTCCAAGCTGCCTCCTATGAAACCCACAAGGGAAAACCAAATATTTTTTGTGATTTACTTTATTTAAGATATGAACATTAGACTAAATATATAAGGACCCTACACCATTATCCCGATGCTGGTGCCTTATTTTATTTATGTTGGCATGTAAATGTAGAATAATAATACCAAAGGACTAATTATGTTAGTATTATTTGAAACAATATACAAACATAAGTTCAAAATTACATATTGAAAGGAAAACAATACTAAATTATTCCATTAGAAACATCCTAGCCTCCTATATTTTACTTTAATGTCACTCATAATTTAATTCTTCATATACTGATAAAATTAAGCATAAGAATGGCATGAGATGAAATTCTCCGTAGGGGTATGAAATACAGTGGAAGATAACATAAATATTAAACATGGTGAATAATTGAAAACACATTCCATTAAAAATAAACTTGAACATAATATGACCGGAATATGAGTTGAGTAAATATTTATATAACATAATCATAGGTAATATACTAGGTGAATAACCACATGATATTTCAATTACTAGTCTTTTAAGAACATGGATCTTCTTTTTAGGTATGTTTTTCCTTTACTGGTAGTTTTTGGGGAAAAAGAGGAAAATCCGGAAAGTTTCAAAGTACACGTCCTGTACTTTATCAGTACACACCGTGTGCTTTGATGCCACTGGAAGCCATGTGCTGGCTGAGTCATGGCCACACACATGTCCATGTAAGGGTGACTTGGAGGCCACCTAAAGTGGAGTACAGAAAAGGAAATTATACACCGTGTACTCTAGAATTACACGTCGTGTACTTTCTTTTTTTCATTAAACGGACCGGGGTAGTGTATTATCCTTTTTTCACCTTCTTCTACACCGAAGTCCATCTAGAGCATCCTAGGAGGACGAATCTTTTATGAGAAATCAATCCTTCACAGGTTATCCGAATTGAACACCGTTGGTTGCAATAGAATCGTAACAGTGAGTTCTTGGTTCTTCTTTGTCCACGTTTCCCGATTCTTTCTCTTATGAGAGTTATCGTAGGTTGAACATTTTAGAATTTTTTACAGATATACTCTATTATAGGATAATTCACGGGACAAGGATCATGTATATTTTTCTCCTTGGATCGAGGTAGGTGTTTTGTTTCCGTACATTGAATTTCTTTGAGTTTTTGGGAAAAAGTGCCAGATTCCCATGTTTTGGGTATCCCGGGTTAGGGATTTTGGTCCTATTGTTTAAATATCATAGATTTCTTGTTAGATTAAGGTTAATTGATAGTAATATATGCTTTTCTTCATGTTTTAGGATCACCCCATGGATGTTATCCCTGTTTCGCTGTTTATCTCCGTTTGGCATAGTTTGCCTGCAAGGCACACCCTATTGCAATTGCTAGTTTGCTTGTTATAATTGATTACATGAGTTTCCTGCTATTTTTAATTATTTTTATGCATTGTATATTTTTTCCAAGTAATTTATAAATTTACTTAGGGCTGTTGACAGTTGATTACACATGACTGGACAACTCAGGGCAGTGAGAACCCGGTGTGGGAGACCAAAGAGGAAATAGACGGTTTAGTACTTCCCTAGGGGGTCTGTTGGAATTACTTTTGTATGCAGGACCTACAAGAACTGTACTTTGTTCTTCATAAAAGTGTCCTTATTTTAAGCACGTATTAAGACCACAAGAGGAACTATACTTAAGATCTTTCTCATAGATTCTGTATCTATCATTGCAAGACCACAGGGGAATCGACGTGAGTGCTTCCCAGAGTGTTTTTGCCTTTGTATGTTTACTTGACTATAGGGGTCTGCTAGTATGAGCCACCCTGAGAGTCAGTGTGAATGTGGATTTTTTGATTGGTCTAGATGAGTTTACAAATCCAAAGAACAAGCTTTGATCTATTGGCCTTCTTGTTTATTTAGGTAGTCTTTTGATTCCTACTGTGTTACCTGTTTACCATGGAATTGAGAGGTTTGCTAGATTTCTTGGTTGTTTAATTAAATGACAAAATAAATTTTTAAATGAATGTAAATGATAATTGGTACGATTGTTTTCGTGGGTACTCTTAGTTCATTACTACATTTACTTTCATTACTTCTTCTATTTTACTCACTAACAGTAGGGCACAAATCATGTGGTAGTTTCCTACTAGGATTATTCTCACACCCTGTTTG
The DNA here is from genome assembly GCA_963277665.1 of Viscum album. NCBI lineage: Eukaryota > Viridiplantae > Streptophyta > Magnoliopsida > Santalales > Viscaceae > Viscum > Viscum album. The sequence continues at coordinate 2,094,723,549 of OY728123.1, read as the reverse complement.
GGTGGTGCTTTTTGGCCCAAATAGGTTATATGGTTGCAGGTGTGGATAGGGACGGTGGCCCTTCTACTTCAGGTACATGATTGCTGGTTGGAGATGGAGAGCATAGGACCGAGCTTAGGCTTGCAATGCTGCTGGAGTTACATTTTACTTTTCGTACTTTGCTTCTCAATTTTATTTCAGCATGTTGTTGTGTTTTGATACTTTTCTAAGATACTTATACCTACTGCATCATTATCATCATAACTATATATTCATTACTTCCGCTGTTTAGTTTCAGTTATTGTATGTTTTTTACTACTTTTTCTATTGACTGTTATTTCTTTTCCCTTGTATACCTTACCAAATGAGGGCATAGTTTCCCTAATGACTCACCAAGGGCCTCGCTACTAGTCGGAAGCCTCTGGAGTTTGGGGAAATGTGCTAGAGGTCATGTGGAGAACTGGGTAAGGGGCACCAGTTGAGTGGCTCCTGATTTGGGTTGTTACAAAGTGGTATCAGAGAAGTTTATTTTCTTTCTATTAACTTACTCTTTAGCGACATTAGATAGGGATAAGACGGAATAGGTAAATGGTAAATAGCTATTCATGGGAGTTCTAGAACCCGTTTACTAGAAAAAATCCAGGTTACCTCGAATGTTGCAATTTTCGAGTTTTGAAAATGTTACTGTTTAATTGATTTCACCGTTGGGTGGTTCACTTGTGTTGTGATGTTACTGTTTATATGATTGTGGTTCTATTTTATTGCAACCCAATGAGATGAGGGAATTCCATCACATGCATCATATAGGAACTTGTTATAAAATCACACATCATTCATTTTTCCATGAAATCTAAATTGCATTAGAAGTTGCATGCTGTTGTGATAGAATTTTTTATAGACTATGCATGTTGTTGTGATAGCTGCTATGATAGAATACCCTCTATATTGGATGGGTATCAATTTTTTAGAACTTCTTTATCATGGATTCCAAACTTTGGTCTTAGAGTTGTTATGGGCCCTTGAGGATCGGAATTTGGTGGATCGTGAGTTTGTTATACTAATTTCTTGTTATATGCATTGTTATGAAGCCAAGTTTTGATTCGAAGGGAATATGGGCCCTCACAAATCGGAATTTGTCCTCTTAACTCTTGTTTTCTGTGTTTTCTAGGCTTCAAGGTAGTTTCTGAGATAATGCCTAGAAAAACCCAGAATACACAACGTGCAGTTTTTTTAATACATGATGTGTAGTTTTTAAACCCTATCACAGACTGTGTGAGCAGAAACACGGGGTTCAGAAAAATCTTGTTGCAACACGCCGTGTACTAGTTTATCATGTCGTGTAGCATGAAATAAGTACCTTGACCGTTTCATGAACAACACAGGTTGTGTTATCCTTTCACATACACATCGTGTATAAATTTTACATGTCATGTAGTTTGATCTAGGTACCCGGAGGTGTCGCGAACAACACGGGTAAGTGTTATCCTTTCTCTAAAACGGTGTGTTCTCCTAAAACACAATTTGTAGTGTCAGCCGTGTAGGCGGCCGTGTAGCTAACCACACTATCTATTAGAATTTCTTAGTACACACCATTTCTTTCTGGAACATGCTATGTAGTGTGACCTGGGCACACAGGTCGTGCCATGAACAACATGGTCCAGGTGAATCTTGTTAAGTACACATCGTGTATACCTTGAACACGCCATCTATTTTTATCTTAGGAGATCCTTGTGGATTAACCGTGTAGAAGGACTCGGTCAGAGAATAAGGATTTGGGTACACACCATGTGTTCAGACAACACGCCGTGTACTTGGGGTGTTACATGACCAATTCAGGTAGGAGTACACGCCCATGTAAATGACTTAAGGGAAAACGCTATATAGTCTTTATACATGCCATGTAGTCATGTTTTTTGTTGAATGATTTTTCCCCTGTAACATCCATATGCTCCTAGTTTTTAGTTCCTCGTAATGTGATCTAATGTGTTCTTGACCTTGCAGATTCATGGCACCAAGATGTCCTCCCGTTGCACGTGAGGAACCAGGCAGTGACCATACACTTGATACGGCATATCAGGGAATACCAGTATTTTTTCCTATCATTCTGGACATGGCACCTATAGTGATTCCATACACTAGTGTCGATGCTTAGTTTAGAGAGGGTATCATTATATTCATGTAGACCTTCTAGGGAGCTCAACATCATGCCCCGTCTATGGAAGAGAGGATGTGGGTTTTTCAGGACCAGCATCCTCCCACGTTCATAGGGGATGAAGGACCACAAGCTGAAGAGTCATGGCTAGAATCCATGCTATCCATATTCGATCATTTGGAGACACCTCCATAGAATATAGTGAAGCTCACGACTTATATTCTTCGAGATTCCACCAAGAGATGTTGGGATGTGGTTTCAAAGGCTGGGAGCCAACAAGCTATGGCTTGGGATGAGTTTCAATGTACGTTCTATGACTAATTCTACCCAGTGACGCAGAGGGATGACAAAACTAGAGAGTTCATGAACCTACATTAGGGTAATCTCACAGGTATGGAGTATTCCTCTTGCTTCACAGAGTTACAACGTTTTTTTCTCTGGAATTGGGGATGATCTCATTATTTTAAGATTCAAACATTCCAAGAGGTTTCTAACGGGTTTTTATGTAGAACCAAAAACATCCAATAATTCCATATCCATTTGGACCTACTTTCCAAAGGTAGGTGCTCATTAGTAGTGAACTGATGAGACTAAAGAATTTTCATTGGTCGATATTATGGGAGGTCGGACTCATCACACATTTTTGAGGGGAATTATTATCTACATCTGGACTCTATTTATATATTTAATTTATGTTCGTGAATACTTATTACAATACCAAGTATAAAATGATCTCTTCAATAGATCTAACAATCAATTATTAAATATGTAGGAAATTTAGAGAATCTTTTATATGTATTCGAGGTTCTTCATCGATAGAGAATCATCTATATTTGTTATATATTATTAGTCAATGGTATCCTTCAATACATAAAAGTCTCGTGGTCATTATGATGACTATACTGGTTTTAAATCCACATAGTGGGGCACATGATGTTTATTGTCATTTAGAAGGACATCGATTATTTCAGAGTTGGGATCGTACCTGCAGATGGGCTACCTACATATCCTTTGTTTAGAAAAGGAATCAGAACCCACATAGTTCGAGTAAGGGAGTGTGATGTTTATGTATGATTGATGGCTCAAAGAAAGATGTCATAATTACTTTTACACTCTAAGCTCACATGATTCATGCTCGGTGTGATAAAAAAGTGGTATTGGTAAAACCAGACAATTGCGTCATGAAAGATGCAATCATAAGAAATTATGTGGGGCTTATGTATGTATTACTGCCCAAATAGATGAAGATTAAGATTTTACTTCGGGTAAGAAATCCAGGAATATGGTCCATAAAGGTACATGTTCTTTATAGATATCTGGATACTCTAATCATGGGGCTTACTCCTAAAGGAAATGCCCATGATAGGAAGGGACTTGTGATTTGGTTTTACTCTTACGAAGGAAACCCAGATCAAAAATAAATTAGCACTGGTTAAGATAAATTAAGACTAGTGCATACTCCTGAGAAGGAGGCCCAGGTTAACGGACTTTTTAGAATTAAGGTACTTGGGGATTTCTCCTATGGAGGATGCCCATATTTGAGAACTTGGAGACTGGGGATTACTCTTGAAAAAGAGGCCCAAATTAATGAGGACTTGGGGCTTACTCATAAGGAGGATGCCCTAATTAATGAGAATTTGGACTGGGGCTTACTCCTGAAAACGTGGCCCATGTTAAGGATTCTCTCATCTTAAAGGATGAGGTAGAATGAATGGAATCTCTATCTTTAGTGATATAAAAATTTGTAAATCACTATGTTTTAAGAGATGTTCCACAGAATTACTTTTAGATAGGGAAGCCAACAAGGAAATCATGCCATAAATGGCTTTGGAGAGAGTTCTGAAGGCATAATATTGAAGAGGATAGGTGGATAGGAATAGGAGGGGTGAAATAGGTAGTAGGGGCACCCAAAAAGAGAGGGGATCACAAGCACTGCATGGGCGTGCAAGTATTGCGTGGGTGTGCAAGTCCTGGTCGCACAGGTGTACCTGCGTGAAACATGGGTCCTTGAGCGATGACCAATCCTTAGGGTAGAACATCGGAGAGGCTTTTCTCAAGCCTTTAATACTACCCCTAGAGACTTCCAGAAGAGAGGCACACAAGTTATATGGAAGAGGTTAGGTGGCGTGCAAGTGTGGCCATTTCCCTTAAGGGTTGGCCACCTAGGCACGCAAGTATTGATGTGTTTCAACACTTAGGTATTCCTCCACCTCTTTAGATCTTCCATTATTGGTAAGAAATTACCTTAGAAGTGTTCAGAAGCCTTGAGAAGAGACTAGGGTGCCATGAGCTCAAATCTGATGTTCTGTAATTTTTCGTCCAGAAATGGGGGGCCCACAGGGGATTTTTATAGGCTGGTGAAGACCCTCGGAGAAATTCATAGAGGGCGCGCAAGTCACCTGTATGACCCCTAGGCAGCGCACAAGTATACTTGTGCGACCTTGGTGGAACTTGCGTGACCCAAGTTCAAATGAATCTTTGTTCATGACTTTGTCAATTTTTGATGTTTCTTCAAAGGATGAATCACTTTCGGTTCAAGGTATTTCCCATTTTTATTCATTTAGATTCTGTGATGGAAAGGAGAATCATCAAAATTCCCCCCTCAGAGTTGGATCCGGAGTGAAAAGATGACTTGACTCTGAGAAAAAAAAGCAAGGGTCTTTGTGGTTATTGGCCGTTTAAAGTCATGCCTGTCAGACATAAAAAGGCTAATGTTTAAGGTCGAATAGCTTTGACCAAATGGATTAACATTGACTCAATTCCTTGATAATTTATCTTAAAACATATTACCATGTTCAATTATGAGGGAAAATATGTAAACGATTACTTATGAAATTTTGAATATGAGGAATGATATGAAAAATGGCTAAAATGATTTAGAATAATTAGTTCCCGAAAATGAAGTTACCATTATTTAACAAACCCGTTAGATGGTGGAATTATACAGGACCACCTAAGGGCATTGGCTACATAGTCAAATAATGGTATCATTTGGCTGACATGTCTGTTTTGTAGACTACTTATGCAAGGCCTCCTAAGGGCACATGCTGCATAGTCAGGAAAAATAACTCTCAAAAATTTACATTTTCTATTGCTAAAAAGCCGGTGGAAGTTTATGGAGATTCAAATTTTCCAAACCATAGAGTTTTCTGTATGGAGAGAGGTACTTGAATATGGAGTAGATATTTCCAAGCAAGATCCTCTAAGAACTGGATGAATGTCACTCCTACGAAGGTCTGACCCAAACATAGGGAAGAGAAATATAACCAATAGACTTGAATACTTTCAGATCATGAAAAGAACATGATGATAATATGTTAAGGATGGATATTTTATTCGGATCCTTACATATTGTTGATAAAGACAAATAAGGACAAAAGATGTCTTATTCCCAAGAATGAAGTTACCATTATTTAACAAAACAGTTAGGGGGTTGAATTATACAGGGCCACCTAAGGGCATCAGCTGCACAGTCAAATAATAGTATCTTTTAGCAGACAAGTCTGTTATGTAGACTGTTTATGCAAGGCCACCTAATGGAATGTGCTGCATAGTCAGGAAAAAGAAATCTCAGAAATTTTACATTTTCGTGACTAGAATTCAAGAAAAGTGTTATGAAGATCTAAAAAATATTTAAGGTTTGGATTATGACACATAAATATGGGTATTTTCCAATGTATGCAGAGATACACAGTTCAATGCTAACCATAATCATGTTGTGGCTAGGTACTGAATTGAAATATTGGACTTCACTACGTATCCCATAAGGATGGGAATCAATCCATACATAGTTCTTGAAATACAGTTTAATGTAGTGTGGGACGAAAGTGTAAGAGATCTTAGTTTAGGGTCATAGAACTCGGACCATTATATGAAATACATAGAGTGTGTTTTCACAGGGAATTTTCAACCAGGGGACTGAATGTGGAATTTGGGGTTAGGCCAAAAAGACTTGGGGTTGGATTCTAGGGACACTAGAACGTTCTTGTGTATCCCATAAGGATGGGAATCAAGCCCACGTAGTTCTAGAAATACCCTATGTACAGATTTTGTTCGTACATGTGATGGGTGAAAGGGTACTTTAGTGCAATGATGGTTTGACCTAAGATAAAAGGTTCGGGCATTTCCACATATGCACATAGTCTTTACAATGTAACATGATTGGAAATAAATATAAATAATGATTCCCTCTCATGTGATGTTATCAAAGAATGTTGTAACTTATTATCGTACAGGACAAAAGTGTTGTACAGTTTAACTTCTTATAGCAAGGACGAAGGTTAACCAATGTAAAGATATTGATTCTGGGGGTGTTTTCACAAATAAACATCGCATGAGATGGAGGTGAACCGATGTGAAGAGATTGGTTTTGGGCTTGAACCTTGGAATTTTGCCCATGTACTCAGCCTGGAAGGCAAGGATCAAAGTATGCGTAGTTCAATTAAATAATTAATTAGTGATCAAGTTGTTCATGGGGACAAGGACCTAAAAAATGGGATTGAGACTTACGCATGGTTAGCGGCCTAGAGAGGGTGTTATGGTTGATGTTTTCTATAAGATCACACGATTCATACTCGGTGTGAGAAACAAGAGCTAGCAACAACCTTAACGATGCACAGTTTGATGTCATGTAGGACATATGAACGTACTATGCAGTTTAAAGTCTTACAGTTAGGACTATTTGTGCTGCATAGTTTAGTGTCATGTAGCAGAGAAAAAATACAGTTTAACATCATGTAGGACATATTAAGGGATTTCGGTATAGTTAAGCGTCATGTAGTTAGGACGATGGGGAAAATACATCTTAATGTCATGTTGGACAAAAAAGGGGACTGTGCAGTTTAATTTCATGTAGTAATGACAAAAGAGGACACAATTTAACATCATGTCGGATGTATTAGTGACTTTTTCAATGTTTAACATCATGTTGGATGAAAAAGGGATGATACAGTTTAGCGTCATGGTGGACGAAAGTGCAAATAGTTTAAGGTCATATGCATGGACCATAGATGTATAGTTTAACGTCATATAGGACAATGAAAGGGACACTGTTTAGCTTCATGTTGGACAAAAGTGCGAATAGTTTAAGGTCATATGCATGGACCATAGATGATGCAGTTTAACTTCTGCTGGGATGGGAGAAATGGAAATAGTTTAAGGTTGTATGCATGGACCATTGGTTATGCAGTTTAACGTATTTCTGGATGTAAGGGACTTCTGTACAGTTTAGAGTCATGTAGTTAGGACGTCACAGTTTAATGTCATGTTGGACATCACAGTTTAAAGTCATGTTGGACGTCACAGTTTAACGTCATGTTGGACGTCACAGTTTAACATCATGTTGGACGTCGTAGTTTAACGTCATGTTGCACATCACAGTTTAACGTCATGATGGACGTCGCAGACTAACTTCATGTTGGATTTCACAGTTTAACGTAATGTTGGACGTCAGTTCCAATAGTTTAAAGTAATTTTCATAGACAGTTGGTTATGTAGCTTAACATCATGCTGGATGTAAGTGCCAATAGTTTAAAATCATATGCCTGAACCCTTGGTGTATTTTGTGTTAATACAAAATATTTCATCAGAAATATGGCAATGGTTAGAGTAGTGATGAGTTCTCCATCCATTGATATTAGAGAATAAGCTTCATTGGAGTAGACCTTATGTATTTAATAAGGTCCATCCCATTTTGGATCAAGCTTGGGAGGTTTCTTTCCTGGTATCATTGGAGTTCGGAGAACTAATACCAATTCTCCTTGAAAAAATGAACGAAGAAAAAAAAATTGTTGAAAGCTCATGCTATTCGATTGTGGTAGACTTCCAAATTGTGCAGGGTGCACAATATTTTATCATCTAACCGTTCAAGATCATTCAATCACTTTTGAGATTGTACATCTACGGATGACTGATCACAAATAGCTACTCTGAGTGAAGTTAATTGAACTTCAATGGGAAAGACTACTTCTGTTCCATATACCAGTGAATATGGAGTTGACCGCATTGCAGTGTGGCTGGTGGTCTAATAAGCCCATAAAGCATGAAAGAGTTTATGAGGCCATGATTTATTATCTTTATCCACCATCTTTTTCAATATGTTTGACAGAGTCTTGTTGAAGGATTCTATCTGTCCAATGGCCACTGCATGATATTGAGATGAATGGTGGAATTTGATGTCGTATTCTTGATACAACTTCTTCACCTTGGATGAACAGAATTTGGTGCCATTGTCCATCAATATGGTATTAGGGACACCAAATCTGGTAATAATTTTAGACTCGATGAAGCTAAAAATGCATTTAGAACTGAAATCTTTGTGGGGTATTTCATCTGCCCATTTGGAAAAAAATTCAGAAGCAGTAAGAATATACTTCAACTCCTTGGCTGTAGCTGAAGGATAAGGTCCCACCACATCCATTCCCCATGTGGAAAATGGCCACGAGTATTTAGCTGTATGGAGCAACTCTAGGGTTCGATGAATGAAGATGTCATGTACTTGGCATGAATGACACTTCTTTGAGAAATCAACACAATCTTGTATCATTGAAGGACAAAAGTTTCCAAGCCTTCGAATTTGATCAGACGGTCAATGTCCAGACTGGTGGGCACCACAAAATCCTGTATGCACTTCTTTCACGACAGCTATTGTCTCTTCACCATCACTGCATCTGAATAGATCTCCATAAAAACCACACTTGTAGATAATTTTCTCAAGGTGATATGGGCTATCATAAAGAGTAAAATTGACCACACGTTGCTGAATTTGTTCTTTCTCAGCTCTAACAGGTGGATGTATTCCATTTTGAAGGTATTCCCTGCAAGGTGTCAGCCATCCTGTAGTATGACCATATGGTTTAGGAATGGGACTAATTTCATTGATTTCCTCTGTTCTGATTTGAACATAAGGTGAAATTGTATGACAGTGGGCAATACTAATGGTAGTCTCGTCCCAATTTGGGTCTACCAGAGCAGTGGCTATATTAACTAGTGCATCAGCTTGAGCATTTTTTGACTGTGGGACATAAGAAAATTTCGATTCCGAAGGGATTTCCGCCATCAAATCTCTGACGTAATTATACAAAGGGATTAGTTCTTCTCTTCTGATGGCATAAACCCCATTGACTTGTTTGATTACCAGTTCTGAATCACCTTTCACCTTTACGTGATTCACTTGTGCTTGAAGCGCTAACTCCAAGCCTGAGATGCGATCTTGGTATTCATATTCATTATTTTTAGCACCTCCCAACAATGATAAGAAATAAGGAAACAATTCCTTTTCTGGGGAAATGAGCACAATTCCTAAGAAACTTTGTTGAATTTAGTATTTTCCATTTTCCTCCCTGTTGGAATTCTGGAAGCACCATCAAAGTACATATCCCATGATTGAAGAATTTCTTGAATAGGGAAGACTTCCTCATCAGGGAGTTCAATATCTGGAGATGTGTCTTCCATTGAAGGGTGTTCAGCCAGGAAATCAGCAAGACCTTGGCCCTTTCAAAATAACTTCCCACCATGCCAGACGTCCTGTAAGCATTGGACGACTATGGATGAATTTGAGCGTGTTATTGCGAGATACCAATTGGACCTCGTGATGTTTCAGGTAGTGTCTCAACTTTTGAACTGCAAATATTAATGCTAGGTAGCACTTCTCAATATTTTAATATCGGGTTTTTGCATCAAGCATAGTCTGACTGAGATAATAGAGGATGTTTTCGTACCCCGCATCATTCTTCTGAGCTAGAAAGACACCCAATGATCGCAATAATGCTGTCACATAGAGGATAATTGGTCTTCCTTCAACAGGTGGCATTAACACTGGTGGACTCAAGAGATACATCATAAGAATATCGAATTCTTATTGACATTCTTCATTCCACTTGTAAGTGACTCCCTTCTTCATCAATTTGGTGAAGGGTAATCTTTTGCCTGCCAAATTGGTGATGAAATGCCAAATATAGTCTAAGTGAATTGAAGTCCTCACAATTCTTCCAAATTTCCAGGAGGTTACATACCAAGGATTTACTTTGTCTTCTCAGGATCGACTTCGATACTAAAATGACATACAACAATGTTGAGAAATTTCCCTGAGGTTACACCAAAAACACATTATAAGGGGTTCATCTTCAAATTTTTTTGCAAAAGTTTGTGGAATATGATTTCAAAATCATCCAGATGATTATAAAATTTCCTGGATTTGACCACCAAATCTTCCATGTAACATTCAACAAACTTCCCTAAAAATGGTTTGAAGATACGATGCATGGCACGCTGATATGTTTCACCTGCATTCTTTAGGACAATGGGAATTACCCGATAGAAGAACACACACTGAGGGGCTCTGAAGGCTATAGATACTTCATTTTATGGAGCCATTCAGATTTGATTATACCCGAAATATCCATCCATGAAGGATAGTGATTTATACCCATCTGTTGCATCAATTAACAGTTTTGTAATCGGAACTGGAAAATCATCCTTAGGACAATGCCGATTAAGATCTCTGAAATCAAGGAAAACTCTAATTTTCCCATTCTTCTTTTTCACTGGGACAATATTAGCCAACCACTTGGGATATTTAACTTCTCTGATGAAGTTATCTTTGATAATCTTATCCACTTCAGCCTCAATCTTGGATGCATAGGTTGGGTGTGTCCTTCGAGCAGCTTGTTTGAATCCTCGATGTACTTCTGGAAAACTCAAATGATGAGTGGAAACATCGGGATCAATCCTTGGAATCACTGTATAGTTCCAAGAAAATATATCTCGATTTTTCTTTAGAAAGGAAATATACATCTCTTTCTCTTCAAGAGTCATAGCTTGACTAATTAACGTGGGGCGTGGATCTTCTTTTGTACCCTGATTTATTTCTCTGAGTTCATCCACAGTGGTAGAGATACCCTCTTCAAATGTTGGAGGAGCATCCCTGATATCTTCCTCTTCTTCTTCAACATGTGTTAATTCTTCTGTTTCTACTTACATAGTAGATGATGAAGCAGAACTTTCATGATCAGAAGAGACACTAAAATTTGCACATCTTGAAGAAGAAGCTTCCATTTCCAACCCGATTGATGGTGAAGGGTCTTCTTTGGGTAATATAGATGAGATAATTGATTGAGAATCGACATCATCGTTGACCTATAACATTTCTATAACCTCTTCTGGCCTCGCCGATGAAGTATAGACTTTATGTATTTCAGCAAATGAAATGAATACATCTCCATTTGATCTTTCATCATTCCTTGGTGAATCATCACTTTCTCCCATGCTGTCTGGCTTGATTTCCATAATTGACAATATGGAAGTTTCCATAAGAGTATTTTGATTTGGGTATATCCTGTCAATTTGACTGATAGGCAATACATAATCTGTACTCACATGTGCTAATGGGTTTACTGGAGACTTTTCCAAACCATATAGAGCATTAACTTTGGTAATCTCCTTTATTGTGGATTCCTCCTTTCCCTTAATGTGGTAGAATTACGCCTCAATGTATTGAGATTCACATGTCTTGAACATGGAATTATCATCATACAATGTTCCAACTTGACCATCAAAACAATATTTGAGACATTGATGGTATGATGAAGGGATAGCCGCATGTTGATGTAGCCAGGGTCTTCCAAGAAAGATGTTGAAGGGTGAGTCTTGATCAACAACCATGAAATCTGAATTGGATACAAGATCTCCAAACTTAGTTCTGAGTGTAATTTCGCACAATGGTACTTTTTCATTTTTATCATATCCTTGTAACATCATATTAGAAGGAGATAAATTAGATTACGTGAGTCCCAATCGACGAACTGTACGAATGAGCATGAGGTTGACTCCTGAACCATTATCAATGAATGCTCTTCAGTTTTCTACACCATTGACCTTGCCGGATAAATAGAAAGGTCTAATATTCCCATGCAAGACATCATCTTCATCTTTATCTATGAAGGATATCACTGCATGGCATTCTGAAAGATTATTCTCTACATGGTAGAATTTAACTGCAGCAATTTCAGTTTCAAACTCTTTAGGACTTGACAAAGACTCAATGAGTGCCTCCCGAAGATCATTTGATAAATTCAATGCCTCCAGAATTGGTAACATGGCCGATACTTGGGCCAAGTGTTTAAATACATCATACTTTTGATCCAAAGGTATGTGTTTCGCAACAAGAACAACTGGTTTAGCAGGTGCCTTGGAAGTTGATGCTTTGGAATTTGATGCATCTTGTACTGGGGTAGGAGTTGATAATACTCCTGGATTTGGAAGATTAGACCGATTAGGTCTATTTACTTACTGAGAAGAAGAAGGTGGAACCTCCAACCGATCTTCTAGAATAACTGTGCTAGGACTAAATCTGCCTTGTGTAGAAGAAATTGCGTGTTCTTGTTGAGCACGTTGAAGAGATATACCACAAGTTTCTTCCACATACACTGTTCTAGAAGGGGTATAATTGGAATAATGGCCTCTAAAAGATCCACGTCTTCCCCTATATCCTAAGCCTCTGTAACTTCCTCTGATTCCTTTGTTTGATAAAGGGACCCCAGGTTCATTGAGTTCGAAACTGTGACTGGCGTATGGATCTTTTAATTGAATCATATTAACAGAACCGACGATCAACTCTTCATCCGATGAAGACTCTTCCTGATTAGCCTGTTTAGGATGTACCGTTTGGTGGGGCGCTGCCCATTGCTTCGAAGTAGATGGCATAAAATCTGCCATACTCAAATAAAACTTGGATTTTGACATGATTTCATCTTCTTCTGATTGTTCCTCTTTCTTGGAATTATGCCTCCCTTTTGAGGATTTTCCCTCTGATGAAGAGGTTTTTTCTGTGGCATTCATGGTAGAAGACAAAATTGGTTTCATCAATTATGTTTGCAAAATAGCATGAGTTCGGTTGATTGTCTTTCTGACCATCCAATAATCATATTTTGTGCATTTTTGTTCTTGACTTCCTGCCACTCGCCTTCCTCCTCTGGATCTGTAGCAGTAACACATGCTACCTGAGATGAAGAACCTTTCAGTTTGACTTTTTCCATGTCAACCATTTTTTGCAGGAGGTCATTGAAAACAAAACACTCCGGAATGGGATGCCCCAACATTTCATGAAACGGGAAATAGTTGGGACGATCTTTATCTCCTTCCTTGTTTGGCCTCTTGGGCCTTGGAAATTGAACCAAATTATTTTCCAGAGCCAAAATGAAGTAACCAGGAACTTGTTCATTTTGGAAAAAGTAAACTTTGCTCTTTAAATCCTAAAATTGTTTTTGTATTTGATATCTTTGATCATCTTGATGAAACGACCTCTATTGCTGATGCTCAAGAGGTGTATCCCTTCAATAAGATGAATGTTTTTAAGTAGATGTAGGTACAGGTGCTTGTTTAAGCATAACTGTAGCAGTATCTGCTTTAGCCATTCTCCTTCCTGGAGATGATGGAATTACATGAGCTTTATCGTTATTCTTTATAAGAGAATCTTCAATCTGTTGAGCGATTGAAGTAAGGTCTTGAAACCCTCCTTTGTATTTCACAGGGATCAGCGGTTTGCGCAACTCATCATGTAAATTTTCCCCACAGATTGGGAACAATTCCTCTTGAGGGAGTGCTAAGCTTAGGGAATATGTTAATCCCTTCCACCGAGAAATGAAATCTGAGACCCTTTCATTCTCCCATTGCTTATAGTTTGTAAGATAAAAAACTGTTTTCTTTGGAAAAGTTGAACTGAACTGAAGAAGGAATTTTTGACGAAGATTCCCCAATCCGGTAATTGACCGAGATTGCAAGCTTGTGTACCAAACAAAAGCAGGTTCTTGTAATGACTGTACCAAAAAACTGAGCTTAACTGCTTCTTATTACTGAATGGTTCCCATCATAGGATCACAACGAGAAAAAAAATGTGTTATGTGTTTCTTTGGGTCTCTCGAACCATTAAAGATTGGGAATGTGGTACTTGAAAAATTTGATGGAGCAGGAACTACATCAACCAATTCAGGATAAGCTCTCTTTTTTGGTTAAATTTGAGCATTCTATCCCTCCATAGTTTCCAACTAAGCCGTTACTGACTCAATAATAGTTATTAGCTTTTGAGATACATCCTATTGATCTTGGACCTGAACATGTGCAATGAATGGAGTTGGTACAGATGTTGTGGCTGATACTGCAAATGATGGTAGCACTGCCAATTTTGTTGCACTTGACCCATATGATTAGACCTGTGAGGGTGTACTGATAAGGGAGGTTATTCTCGATCTATCATAGTAGCCACAACAAATTCCTTTGACTGACTGAATCCAGTATGTTTAGGAGGAAGACTACCCTGAAGTATTCTGCATTCATCCCCATCAATTCCTTCATTTTTTCCTCTTGTTTTGCAAATCTTTTCTCTTGTGAGAGTGATTTAACATATCCAAAGGAAGGCTACGTAGCCTGATTCTTTCCTTTCCCCTTTTTGGATCCCTTTTGGAGAGGGGGAAGTGGGTTAATTGAAGGATTACCTAGTTTTTGAGTAATCCTTTGATTTCATGTACGCACACCTTCTTCATTTGTGTCTGTGCATACAACTTCTTGAGCATGAAACTCTTCATCTTATCCCTCTGAGTGAACCTCATCTGGTGGATCAGCAATGACGGCATTGATGACATTAATTGATTCATAAAGCATTGCATACCTTCTATCTGCATTTCTGTGATATTGTCTTTTTCTATGTCCTTGAGGAGACATTGCCTTTGTTTGATTTGATCCCTTAGGAACTTCTTGATGAACCGTAATTTGGAGGGAATCTCCTGATAATTTGGATCTTCATTCCACTTGAGGATTATTCCCTAATAGAGAGAAGACTGACTTTCTCTAAGGAAGAGATTGATGATTTGAAAAAGTCCCCATTCCGGTGGACTGGGGTGTCTCCTGCCCAACCCCTTGAATCCTATTTTTTGATTCCGAGGGTTGATTTAAAAGAGTCTCGAGTATGGAAAGATAGGGTGGCTCTTGAGATGCTATATCTGAGACTTTATTTAAAGCTCTCTTGATCTTGGGGACCGTAGTACGAAAATTAGATGGATGCATCAACCTGCATCCAATTTTATCACCCGACTCAAAAGACCGTTGGATGATTTTTGAAACTTCTGTCACTTGGTGATGTGATTGTTCCAAACGAGAGCCCTGTTCAATATTCTGATTTTCTTGATGCAGGAGTAATTCAACAAATTCTTCTCTCTATGCTTGATTTTGAGAGGAACTAGTTAGATCATATTCTTGGGAAAGAATTCGATTACAGACAAAACCCATTGATTGTGGCCGGCCATGGGCAATAACACTGCATGAGACCATTTTCGGTGGGCTTTGCTGACTAGAGAGCACAGTGAAATGTAATTCTCCATGAACAGACCATCCCCTTATATGAATACCAGATGGGGAATTGGAAATTAACTGGCGAAATCTTCTTAGTGCGCCAAGGCATGAACGTTGAAGGGCTCCCTACGGCTTTTCAGGCTTTAGATATCGAGAAACTGAGAGAGATTCCATGTCAATTTGGCGTTGTAACCCTTCTATTATATTGATATGATTTTTATATTCATCAGAAGACAATATTTTCTTTTTCAACTGACAAAGAGTTTTCCATATGTTGAGACGAATATCATGAATTCCATCTTCCGTCAGCATTTCTGGAATATCATATTGAGAGTTGGCCAAAGGCCAAAACATGACTGTCACTTCACCTTTTTTCCAATTGTTTTTTCATATTCAGTACATCCTCTTTATCATTCAATGATGATTCGTCTACCTAATTAGACCAGAGTTGGTGCTTTCATGTTGCTTCAATGGATTCAACAAGATTGATAGAGAATTCACTGATCAAACTAGAAGATGAATGACCTAGGGGTGGTTCGGAGAATGACCTACACCCCGAGCTATCTTCTGAATGAGAGATTGTTTCATTTGTTAGTCGTAAGGCATCAGACATGACTGTCTTCACATTTTCAACTACCTCAAGATAAGAGGGCTTTCACATCACTGTATTGTCTTCTGAAGAAATTTCCAGAAAATGTGAATTACTATTGTAGAGAGGACTTTTGCACCAAAATTCATCATCATGGGGAGGACCACCATGGTGGGTTATATCAAAAGATGAAACATTTTGCTCCTTGGTCTTCTGGCCACATATAGGGTTCATGTGGCTCTCATCTGTAGATGAAACCTTGAGATCGACTGAATCATCATGAAGCAAGCCTTCATGAGGATGTATCTGATGCTGACCTTCAGAATTAATGTTCCCACTATTGGGAACTGAGGGAGTAGAATCTTGAATTCCAACAGATAATTGTCTGAGGGATTCAAGAACTCCTGCATCGAGTAAGGCCTTGTTACAGATTTGCCCTTGATTTCTTGACTGTGCTGGGCTGGTCTTCTTCTTAGACGCCTTCTTACTCAATTTGGAAGGAGTATATGCCTGTTCAGGATAAATGATTAGGTTAGGATGATTATCTCCACTCAAACCAGGTGTATGTGCCTGACTTGGTTGTCCGTATGATATGGGAGAGTACGCCCCACAACCCTCTTGGACTGGAAAAGAGGTGTGTGTCTGTTCCCGAGTGAACTGTTGATGTGTCACTCCACTGGCAAGGATTGATTTATGTGTATTTCCCTGAGATGCTTCTGAAGTTGTTATAATATCCTCGCATGCATCCGGAATATGAGCAGGGATTTTCTTCTACTCGTTCACCATTGATAGAATATGCTTGGTGAATTTAGCTGGAGGAACGGGGATATACGTCCATTCTGTGCATGGATTATATGTATGTTCCTGCTCATGTCATCCTTTTCCTATTAGTGAATCCCGAAAGTATTCAAGTGTGGGGGCAGAGAGTTGAGTCTGCCTCCTGTTCGTCACCGGAGCTTTCCGACTGCCTTCTCCGAATGCTACCAAACGAGACTGTTGGTAGGATTGATCAATACAAGCATGTGTATGTTCCTGCTGATTGCACACCGCCGAACGTGGTTTATGAGCCTCCTTCAACACTGACAGATGAGGCTGCTGGTAGGATTGATGAGTGTAAGCAGGTGTAGGTGCATGTTTACCAGTTTTCAACACAATAGTTTGGCAGGCTTCATCGTATGTGTTCAGACGATCCTGCTGACTAGTTGATGATTTATAAACAGGTGTATGTTTTTGTCTATATTACTCCACCGTAATTTCCTGGTGAGATTGGCGTGATGCTGTTAGATTAGTCTACTGGACAGCTGAATTAAAACGGATGGGTGTATGTGCCCGTTCGTTGCTTTCCACCAAGATAGGTTGGTGGACTTCTCCAGAGATGGAAGAGATTAGAACATGCTCACTGTTGACTGAATTTCACCTTTGGTAGTTCGTCTTGCCTGTTCGGGTTTGAGGAACCTAAGCTGAATTCCTAGAGTTGATACCCTCATCAGGATAAGGGCGCACTGCCTCAGGAGTCTGGCAGCGATTGTTGATGGGAGCCCTCAGGAAGAAATCATGTATCCTTGAATTAAGGCCCTGAGGGACCTGCTCATTCACCTCCTGAGAATATGGGAGTGAATGGTGATTGTGTTCTTGGGATAACGACCTGAAACTATTGTATATGGTGGTTGGCACCACCTTCTTCTTGAGCACTGGTCGTCGCTGTCCGGACAACCAGGGTGAGTTGTTCACCTGGAGGGCATGTCGAGAAGCCTCAAAATTTGGAATGGTACTGCGTTGAAGATACTCCTTAACTAGTGCATTCCATACCCAGCGTTGAAGACGCTGAGTAGGTGATGTTGTGCTCAAAGCGGACGATGATCTAGTAGGAGCAGTAGCAGATTCATTCATGGAAGAGGTATTCACAGACGTGAGCTTAAGAAAAGCCATTCTTGTAAAGCATATGAGTTTGGAAAAAGAGTGCCTATTTGATATAACAGACGTAATCAAGATAATTCTGGCCACTACACCTTTTGGATAATCACGTATGTTATTGATTGTTTTTTTGGCCCTCTCATTGAGTTTTAAATATGGGCCTAACAAATAAGTAAAACATCATTTTAACATTGGTTAAGGGTTCACGTCGGGTTCACCATTTTTTGTTTCCTTTGGAATTGGGGATGATCTCAGTGTTTTAATATTCAAACATTCCAAGTGGTTTCTAACGGGTTTGTTTGTAGAACCGGAATCATCCAATGATTCCATATCTATTTGGACCTACTTTCCAAAGGTAGGTGCTCATCAGTAGTGAACTGATGAGACTTAGGAATTTGCATTGGTCGAGAGGATGGGAGGTCGGACTCATCACACCTTTTTAAGGGGAATTATTGTCTACTCTTGGACTCTCTTTATAGATTTAAGTTATGTTCGTGAATCCTTATTACATTACCAAGTATAAAATGAGATTTTCTGTAGATCTGACAATCAATGATTAAATATGTAAGAAATTTAGAGAATCTTTTATATGTATTCGAGGTTCATCATCGATAGAGAATCATCTGTATTTGTTAGACATTCTTATTCAATGGTATCCTTAAATACATAAAAGTCTCTTGGTCATTATGAAGACCATACTGGTTTTAAAGCCACTTAGTGGGGCACTTGAATTTTATTGTCATTCAGAAGGACATGGATTATTTCTGAGTTGGGATCATACCCACAGATGGTCTACCTCCGTATCATTTGTTTAGAAAATGAATCAGAACCCACGTAGTTCGGGTAAGGGAGTGTGATTTTTATGTATGATTGATGGCTCAAATAAAGATTTCATAATTACTTTTACACTCTACGCTCACGTGAGTCATGCTCGGTGCGAGAAAAAAGAGGTATTGGTAAAACCAGAAAATTTTTCCATGAAAGTTGCAATCATAAGAAATGATGTGGGGCTTATGTATGTATGACTGCCCAAATAGGCAAAGATAAAGATTTTACTTCAGGGAAGAAATCCAGGAATAGTGTCCATAAAGGTACATGTGCTTTATGGAGATTATGATACTCTAATCTTGGGGCTTACTCCTAAGGAAAATTCCCAAGTTAATAAGGGACATATGATTGGATTTTACTCTTGAGAAGGAAACCCATATCAAAAGTAAATTAGGACTTTTTAAGAGAAATTAAGACTAGGGATTACTCTTGAGAAGGAGGCCCAAGCTAAGGGAATTTTTATAATTAAGGGAATTGGGGCTTACTCCAAAGGAGGATGCCCATATTTGAGAACATGGAGACTGGGGCTTACCCATGAAAAGGAGGCCCAAATTAATGAGTACTTGGGGCTTACTCCTAAGGAGGATTCCCAAATTAATGAGAATTTGGACTGGGGATTACTCTTGAAAAGGAGGCCCAGGTTAAGGATTCTCTCATCTTAAAGGATGAGGTTGAATGAATGGAATCTCTAAATTTAGTGATATAAAATTGTGTAAATCACCATGTTTTAAGAGATGTTCCACAGAATTATTTTCAGATAAGGAAGCCAACAAGGAAATAATGCCATAAATGGATTTGGAGAGAGTTCTCAAGGCTTAATCTTGAAGAGGATAGGTGGATAGGCATAGGATAGGTGAAATAGGTAGGAGGGGCACCGAAACATAGAGGGGCGCGCAAGTACTGCGTGGGCGCGCAAGTCCTGGTCATGCAGGTGTACCTGCGCGACAAATGGGTACTTGCGTGATGGCCAATACATAGGGTAGAACTTGGGCAAGGCTTGGCTCAAGCCTTTAATACTACCCCTAGAGACTTCCAAAAGTGAGGCCCACAAGTTATATGGAAGGGGTAAGGCGGCGTGCAAGTGTGGACATTTCCCTTAAGGACTCACCACCTTGGCGTGCAAGTGTTGATGAGTTTCAACACTTAGGTCTTCCTCCCCCTCTTTAGATCTTCCGTTCTAGGTAAGAAATTACATTAGAAGTGTTCATAATCCTTGAGAAGTGACTATGGTGCCGGGAGCTCAAATCTGAGGTTTTGGAATTTTTTGCCCTAAAATGGGGTGCCCACATGGTGTATTTATAGGCTGCTGAATATCCTAGGTGAAATTCATAGATTTCGCGCAAGTAACCTGCGTGACCATTGGGTGGCACACAAGTATTCTTGCATGACCTTGGTCGAACATGCACGACCCAAGTGAAAATGAATCTTTCTTCATGCCTTTGTCAATTTTTGATGTTTCTTCAAAGGATGCATCACTTTTGGTTCAAGGTATTTCCCCTTTTTATTCGTTTAGACTCTGTGATGAAAAGGAGCGTCAAAAGTTTCACTCCCGTTATATTGAATGAAGAGATGTTTTTAACAAGTAAATTTGAGGAAGACCTTAGGTCGGACATCTGATCACAGGTGGATGTCTTTCAGTTGAATTCTATTACTATGATAGTCAACCAGATGCTTATCATGGAAAGAAATCTGAGGGAGACTGGAGATGTGACCAGGGATGTTCTGCATACAGGGCTGATTCTTTTCATATAGACAGCAGGAAGTGCCACCGAGAGTCTACACGAGGTGACTCGAGGAAGCAAGGTATTCCGTCTAGCAGACAAGATCTTCCTTTTGGCAAGCAAGTGGTGTGATATCAGTGTGGAAAAATGGGTCATAAGAATCCTCAGTGCTCGAGAGACCAAGTGGAGTGCAGATCTTGTGGAAAGATGATTCATCTACAGCGTTTCTGCAAGGTTATCTTTCTAGTGCCTACTGAAGGAGGAGCAGTTTCGACTCCGCGTATAGGAGCAGGATTACCAGTTCCATAGAAGACTGGGGACCTGAGTTCTTCAGGTCATTCAGGCCAGGGTAGAGGCCATGGATGCAGTGTTCAAGCACCGGGAGGGTCAGCTCAGGGATCTCAAGCTGCTACATAGGGTCGTGGTGAATGCCATACTTTTGCGGTAGAGAAAATTCTTCAGGACTAGGATCCAGAACCTTTTACAGTTCGAGGTACTCTTTTAGTAGCCTCAGTTTTATCCTCTGCACTTTTTGATATAGGAGCTTCTCATAGCTTTATTTTTGTGCATACTCTATAAAGCCTTAGACTTAGTGTTTATACTTCTACGGATATGATGATGCTAGATACTACCTTGGGAATAAGAACTATTAGTGTGCGTCAGTGCTTAGACTTCCCCCTTGAGGTTGGTGGGTGTCATTTTTCATGGAATCTCTATGTTTTGGAGATGACATGATATGATGTCATTATCAGGATGGATTGGTTAGTTTCCTTCCAGGTCTTTTTCGATTGCTATCGCCATAGGGTGAGTTTCACATCACTGGAAGGTGGATCTTTTCATCACAAGGGAGAATGGAATGTCCAGGTGAGTATAGTTAGACCAGAGCATAATGGGTTGGGCAGTGTTGCAACCCATATTGCTCGCTTATATCTGGATGACCAGGGGACTTTATACTTAGACTTTCCCCCAGTGGTGGATAGTTTCAGGGATGTCCTTCCAGAGGACTTTTCAGGTTTGCCTCTGAAGTGGGAGATAGAATTCTCTATTGACCTTGTTCCAGGAGAAGCACCGGTATCCATACCACCTTATAGGATGGCAACACTAGTGATACATGAGCTAAAGAAACAATTGGAGGAGTTGAATGAAAATGGTTTTATCCGACCCAATACTTCTCCTTGGGGTTCGACCGTTCTGTTTGCAAAGAATGCTAATGGTACTTACAGCTTTGTGTGGATTATAGGAAGCTAAACCAGTTGACGGTCAAGAACAGATATCCATTTCCATAGATATATGATCTCTTTGATTAGGTTCGAGGATCCAAAGTGTTCGTGATGATCTAATTGAGATCCGGCTATCATTAGTTGCATGTCAGACAATATGATATACCTATTAAAGCCTTTCAGAGCAGGTATGGTCTATATGAGTATTTGGTTATGCCGTTCGGTCTCACGAACATGCCTGTAGTGTTCCTGTCACTGATGAACAGAGTTTTCCATCATTACTTTGATTCTTTCATGGTGGTTTTCATGGATGATATCGTGGAGTACTCTCACACTCAATAATACCATGCTACCAATCTTGAGACCATTTTGATTACACTGAGGGAGCATCAGTTATATGTTAATATCTCAAAGTGCCACTTTTGGATGGATGAGATTCACTTCCTGGGTCTTTTCATCTCAGAGATAGGAGTATCAATAGACATAGAGAAGGTGAGAGAAGTAGTTACCTGGGAGCAGCCGAAGAATGTCTTCGAGGTACGAAGTTTCTTAGGGATGGAAGGTTACTAAAAGCAATTTATATAGGACTTCTCACACTTAGTAGAGCCATTGAAAGGCTTGAATAAGAAGGGGGTGAAGTATGTTTTTTCAGAAGCCTGCGATTCATCCTTTCAGAAGTTGAAGGGGAGATTGACTTCAACCCTGATTCTAGTTTTTCCGGAGCCAGGGAAGAGTTATATAGTTTTCTATGATGCATCTGGTATCAGGCTTGGAGTAGAGAATATGCAGGAGGATTGTGTTTTTGCATATTGATCTCGGCAGTTGAGGCCACATGAAAGGAACTATCCTATGCACGACCTGGTGTTGGTTGTAGTTGTTCATCCTTTGCGTTGTTGGAGACATTATCTTCTGGGAGATCATTTTGTGGTATATATAGACCACAAGATCCTAAAGTATATATTCAAGCAGCGTGACATGAATCTGAGATAGTAGAGGTGGGTTGAGTACCTACGGTCTTTCGATTTTGAGGTTTCTTATATGCCTGGGAAAGGAAACACTATGGTAGATGCACTGAGCAAGAGGACACAGATACATGCAGTTTAGGAGGCCATCAATGGGTCATAGTTTATGTCTCTTTTCTCCAAAATGCATTTGGTGGTTCACGACAGACAGGGTCAGACTTTTCATTCTTCATTAGCATTTACCTCTAACCTTCTTGATTGAGTTTGAATGAGGCAGCTATCAGATTTTGAAGTCCTAGTCCTATGGGAAAGCGTGTCAGGAGAGGACCCTCTAACCAGATGGATCATAGGCAAGGATGAGATCTTACGTGTCCAGGGATGTGTATGGGTGCCATCAGATATATGTGAGGAGCTGATGCGAGACTTCCATTCCTCAGTCTGGGTAGTTCATCCTGGAATCACCAAGATGTATCGTGATCTACACCTCCAATATTGGTGTCTATGTATGAAGAGAGATGTTGCAGGTTTTGTCATTAGGTGTTCCACCTATCAGCAGGTGAAGGCAGAGCACCATCCACTAGCAGGGCTTTTATAGCACCTACTCATTCCTGAGTGTAAGTTGAATGATTTTGCGATGGACTTTGTGACAGGGTTACTGAGATCTCCTCGAGGGAATGATGTGGTATGGGTTGTCATTGACAGGCTAATGAACGTTTCTCACTTCTTTCCGATTAAGGAGACCTTCGGTGTTGATGAGCCTGGACGACAATACATCCGTGATATTGTATGCTTTCATAGGGTTTCGATTACTATCATTTCATATAGGGATTCCCATTTTACGTCGCATTTCTGGAAAAGGCTACTGAGGGATTTTGGTACATAGGTACTTCTAAGTACAACTTACCATCGTCAGACAGATGAACAGTTAGAGAGCATGATTCAGGTGCTAGAGGAAATGATATGAGAATGCATCCTTGATTTTAGAGATTCTTAGGAGAGACATATACCTCTAGTGGAGTTTTCCTACAATAATAGTTTTCAAGCAACTATTCAGATGGCACCTTACGAGGCTTTGTACGGTAGGTCGTTCCAATCACCCTTGTGTTGGATGGAGGCAGGAGAGGAAGCTATGCTGGGACCTCATCTTGTTCAGGAGACCACAACAGGGGAGATGATTCAGAAAAGAATGGCTACTACACAGTCTTGGCAGAAATATTATGCTGATCAGCAGAGATGACCTTTGGAGTTCAAGGTCGGAGATCAGGTTCTCCTACTTGTTACCCCGAGTTTGGGACACAAGAGGATCCAGAGACAAGTTAATATTTCACCGAAATAAATCGGGTAGTTTGTGGTTCTGGAGAGAGACGTGATGGTTGCTTATCGGATGCGGTTACATCATAGGTATATGCAATGCATGACGTATTCCATGTTTCTCAGCTTCGACGCTATTTCACAGACATGTGTCATGTTTTTCAACCAGAGGAGGTTGAGATGGAGCATGTTGCATCTTTCAAGGAGAATCCTATCAGTATTATTGATCGTACTACAATGTTACTCTGTGGACAGTCTATTCCTCTAGTGCGGGTGCTATGGCATCACAGCCATGTACATGACGAGACTTGGGAGAGGTAGGTTGATATGCGATCATAGTGGCTAGAGTTTTTTGAGGTTTCTTCTTCTCCACCTTTTTTGGGAAATTCAGGGAAGAATTTCTTTAAGGGGGGAAGTATGTAAGAACCCAGATCTTCTTTTCAGGAATGTTTTTCCTTTTCTGCTAGTTTTTGGGTAAAAAGAGGAAAATGTGGAAATTTTCAAAGTACACACTGTGTACTTTATGAGTACGCGCCGTGTACTTCAATGCCACAGGATGCCATGTGCTGGCCATGTCATGGCCACACACACGACCGTGTAAGGGTGACTTGGAGGACACCTATAGCGGAGTAGGGAAAAGGAAAGTACATGCCGTGTACACCATAAGTACACGCTGTGTGCTTTTTATTTTTTCATAAAATGGACCGGGGTCGTGTCTATTCCTTTTTTTCACCTTCTTCTCCACCAATTTCCATACAGTGTGTCCGAGGAGGCCGAATATTCTCTGAGCCACCGATCAGTCACCGGTTATCTGAATCAAACACCGTCTATTACAACAGAATCGCAGTGGTGAGTTATTGGTTCTTCTTTGGCCATGTTTCCTGATTCTTTCTCTTATGAGAGTTGTCATATGTTGAACGTTTTAGAAGTTTGTGTAGATCTACTCCATTCTAGGATGATTCACGGGCCAAGGTTCAAGTATATTGATCTCAATGGAATGAGGTAGGTGGTTTGTTTCCTTACATTGAATTTCTTTGAGTTTGTGTGAAAAAGGGCCAGATTCCCTTGTTATTGGTATCTCGGGTTAGTGATTTTTGTCTTATTGTTTAATTGCCTTAGATTTCTTGTTATCTTAAGGTTAATTGATAATAATATATTCTTGTTTTCATGTTTTAGGATCACCCCATGGGTGTTATCCTTGTTTGGTTGTTTATCATCGTTTGGCACAGTTTTCCTGCAAGGTAGACCCTATTGCAATTGATAGTTTTCTTGTTATAATTGATTGCACGAGTTGCATTCTGTTTTTAATGATTTTGATGCATTTTAGCTTTTAGCCAAGTAGTTTCTAAACTTACGTAGGGATACTAATAGTCTATTACGCACGACTGGACTGCTCAGGGCTGTGAGAACCTCGGGCGGGAGACCAATGAGGGAATAGATGGTTCAGTGCTTCCCTTGGGGGTCTGTTAGAATTTGTTTCATATGTAGGACCTACAAGAATTAGACATTGCACTTAATAAGAGATTCCTTAGTTTAAGCACATATTGACACCACATGAGGAATTATACATAAGAGCTTCCTCAGAGAGTCTGTAGATATCGTTGCAAGACCACTAGGGAATCGATGTGAGTGCTTCCCATAGTGTTTGGGCCATTGTATGTTTACTTGACTATAGGGGTCTAATAGTTTGAGCCACCCAAAAAATTAGTGTGAATGTAAATTTTTTCTTTTGTTTAGATGAGTCTACCAATCCAAATCACAAGCCTGGATCTACTAGTTTGCTTTTTTGTTTACGTAGTCTTTTGATGCCTGCTGTGATACATGTTTACCTTGGAATAGAGAGCATTGCTAGAATCATTGGTTGTTTATGTAAATGATTAAATAAATTGTTAAATGAATGTGAATGGTAATTGATATGATTGTTTAATTTTTTACTCCTAGTTAATTACTACATATACTTTCATTACTTCTGATATATTACTCACAAACAAAAGGGAACATATCTTATGGTAGTTGCCTACTGGGTTTAGTCTGACACCCTATCTGGGTCCTGCTTTTTGTCCCAAACAGGTTATATGGTTGCAGGTGTGGATAGTGACTGTGGCCCTTATACTTCAGGTACATGATTGCTGGTCAGATCTGGAGAGCATAGGACCGAGCTTAGGATTACGATGCTACTGGATTTATTGTTTACATTTCGTACATTTCTTCGCATTTTTATTTAGCACGTAGTTGCGTTTTTCTGCTTTCCTTAGATACTTGTACATGCTGCATAATTATCATCATTACTATATATTCTTTACTTCCGCTTTTTAGTTTCAGTTATTGTATGATGTTTACTGCTTCTGGTATTGACTGTTACTTCCTTTCCCTTGTATACCTTACCAAATGAGGGAATAGTTTCCCCAATGACTCACAAATGACCTCTCTATTAGTCAGCATCCTCTGGAATTTGGGGAAATGCGCTTGAGGTCATGTGGCGAACCGGGTATGGAGAACCAGTTGAGTGGCTCCAGATTCAAGTCATTAGAAGCTTCATAATGAGAGAATTTCATATGCCAGGCATTCTGAAACAATTTTCAAGGCCTCATCCAAGACGTCTAAAAATGATATAGGCATCGAGAAAAATCCACATATCACATTTGGAAAGGCCTCAGCCAATGCCACATCTATTTTTCTCATGAGAACTACTAATTCATCGAGGTACTATAGAGTACCCCAACCGTCACATAATAAGTCCAATTCAATCCTTATATGAGTGGGGACAAACATAAACAACATATACATTAATATGGAAACTATCATAAGAAATGTAACTAACTTTCCCCAATCATTAAACATAAAACACTGACCATTTCGAGTAATATTGTTAATGGTTTTTGGATAGTTCATCCACAATAAAATTAGTCATAATACATTTAATCAAATGTGGTATATGACATAATAAATGATTAAACCCAGTAATACATAGGAAACAACAAGAGTGTTGAATCAAACGAAAATTCTCTTACAAAATCATTAAGCAATTTCATAATATAAATACTCTTTTATATGAAAAGAAGAGTTCTTTTGGAAAAATAATTTTATAAAATCTGAAGTGAAGTAAGAAATTATATAATTATAAAATTATTGTTTTTATAAAGACAATTGTTTCAAAAAAAATATAATATAGTGCCCTTGAAAATTGATATGAATTTGAGAGATTCCATTGAATTGGGCATGTATTTTGGAAACAGTTTTGAAAGTTTCTTTTAAAACATGTAACAGTCCATAAAATAGGGATGGATTACGATTGGTGTACATATATTTAATACTCACACATAATATATTAGGAGTAGATAATAATACATAATTATTACATTGACGTAATTAGACAATGAATGTAATCAAAATGAAAATGGATGTTCGGGTGGAAACACTTACCTTAATCCTGAAAATGTTCTAATAGTGAACATAAGGTCCCGAAATATGAAATTAGACTTATTAATAACTTATTCCAAAACATAATATAAATTTATTTAGTTTATCATAATTATGTTTATTTCATTTATGTTCTTATCGATAAGTTATTATGTTGAATTCTGTCGTTCTGGAGTGTTTGTTTTCTTGATTTTCATAATTGGTTCACCTGATTTTAGTTAATATAATTCATGTGGAATAGTTTTAAATCTCCAGAATTGAAACTAAATATAATTTATGAACATAAATAATTTTTAATGGTCATTTATATCATTTGGTTACTAGGAAAGATGATGAATCTTTAGATGTTAACCACATTGATTATTTCGAGGTATTTGGATTATTACGAACTATTTTTGTAATATAAATTAATAATATGTACATATACTGGTTCCTGAATATTAATTAGGTTATAATACCAATATAATTGTTTTTTAAACAATATAAATGGTTTCATGACCAGTACTGATGGAGAAAATGAAGATCGAAACATCGTCTTCCACTAAGTCTATAAATTGGAACCTCAAGGATGTTGAATTCGTTTATAAAAATAAAAAGGAGGGAGTAAGAATATTTATGATGGTTATTCCATTCACATGATAAAATTCCAATATATATATTATACTTTATTTATCATGTTAATTTGGATATAGGAGGTGAGGATAGAAAAAAAAGATGAACATTAAAATAATAGAAAAGTGAGAAATCCCTTATGAAAATTCGACAGCCTAACGACGTCGCATAAAATTTCATAAAATGAAATGATCAGAGAAAAAGGGTATATCATAATATAGATATTAAATTTGAATTAAGAGTAATAAATAATGTAAAAATTCAACATATGATAATTTAAATTCAATGATATAACATAAAATAAGTGTCGATTAAAAGAGGAGGGTGAGGGATTCCCTTACCATGTAGAGTAACTCATATAAAAAGAATGTTGGGACCTTGGGGATTAAGGACACCATGGGAGGACTCCTATGGAGGTAAAACCACCAGATCTTAAAGGATGTGGGAATTTTATTGAAAAAAATAATAATTGATGCGTTGGTATTTATAGTAAAAGAGAGAGAATTTTTTAATAATTTTAAAAGACACCTCATTATTGGTTTTAGAAAAACCGTGGGATTGCCCATGGTATTTGTCCAAGGGTTTAGCCACTTGGGGAACATCATGAAATATGTTTCTATAAACAAGTCAACTAGAATTATATTTTAATTATTATGTCATTATGATGTCATTAAACTCTTGAAAACCCAAAATAGTATTTTTTACTATTCATGAAAAAGTCAAGTGTTATACAAAGAAACAAAAATTTACCCAAACCTTATATAGATGTATAGAATATAAAAATGAACTCCATTTTTCAAAAATAATTATCTAAGTATTATTAATTTTATTTTTATATAAAACCAAAAATAATTAAAAAATAACAATTTTAAAGGTATAATTTGTATTATATGAAATTGAAAAATTAATTAAGATATCATTATCTTATTACCTTATGAAAATAAAATAATATAATTCTTTACAATTCATAAGGGTCATATTAATATTCATTTCACTATTCATATGTGTATGTTACTATTCACAAAAAATCATGTTTGTTCTGTCATACTCTAAATGACTTACTGGTCACAACCTTAGATGACTGTTTTTCTGAATTCAAAACATAGAAGTGGAAAAGTTGATTTCAAGGGATATATTATAAAATGTATTCAATATTTATTTTTAAAACCTTGGGGTGTTACATTCTACCCACCATAAAAAATATTCTTCCTCAAAATTCACAAAAATGTAACCTAAAAATATTTGGGTAAGTCTTCAACATAAGCTCCTCAAGCTCCCATGTTGCTTCCCCTAACTAATTGTTCCTCCAAAGAACCTTTACCAGACGAGTCATCCGATTTCAAAATTCTGGTTCTCTAGTGTTTGGAATCATGATAGGCTCTTCACAATAAGATAGATCGGGCTCATGTTCTACTTCTTTATATGTGAGTACATGTGTTGGGTCTAGAATGTATTTCCTTATCATTGATATATGGAACACATTGTCAAATTTAGAGAGACTTAGCATCATTTGAAAAACGAAAAATACAGCTCCAATTCGGTCCAAAATTTCAAAAGGTTTGTACCTAGGACATAATTTTCACTTCATAATGTATCTTTTAATACCCTTCCATAGAGATTCGATTAAGAAAACATGATGCCCTTCTTGAAATTTCAAATCCTTCCTTCGGTTGTTAGCATATATCATTTTACATCTTTGAGCTGTTCTGATATGGGTTTGGATAATCTTCACATTTCATGTTGTTTCGTCAACATGTTATAGGACTATGAGCTTTCATTCAACAACATTATCCCAATAAGTCGGTGTACAACATCTCGTTACCTACAAAGCATCATTGGTGCCATCTGAATACTTAAATGGAAGCTATTATTATAAGAAAATTATACGAGAGGATAATACTGATCCCAAATACCTTGAAAGTAATGTGAACAAGACATCAATATGTCTTCCAAATATTGAATAGCTTGTTCTCATTGTCCATCAGTTTCTGGGTGGTAGGCAGTGCTAAAAGGGATATCAGTATCTAGGGACCACTGAAGACTCTACCAGAATTGTGTTGTAAAATGGGGATCACGATCATAAATAGTAGATAAAGGTACACTATGATGTCTTACAAATTCATTCATATATAGTCTTTCAAAATATTCATGGGGCAGATCTTCCCTTATAGAAAGAATATGTGCTGATCTTGTTAGACGTTCAATAATGACCCATATCACATCATTCTTTCTTGGCTTCTTTGGTATCCCCAATACCAATTCCATCGTAATATCATCCAATTTCCACATAGGTATAGAAATGTGTTGCATTAATCCTCCAGGAAATTACATACTAGAATTCACCTTTTGACAAACCAAACATCTCGACCCATAATCATAAATCTCTCTATTCAAGTTTTCCCACCAAAAATGTTCCTTTAATTCTCTATATATCTTTGTACTACTAGGGTCTATTGAGAAATTAATTCTATGAGTATCATCTAATAGTTCCCTCTTTATCTTAGGAATAGTGGGAATAGAAATAATCTTTTAAAATTTCTAAATTTCACCTTCATATACGAAGTAAATAAATTCCCATCATTTACAACAGTAATTTTCTTTTGAAAATATTTATCATCAACCTGAGAACATTTTATCCTTTCCAATAAAGAAGGTTTGGAAACCATTCGAAAAAGTAGTTATGTGTTACCTTCCATGATTATTCCCATATCCATCTTTTCTAGATCCATGAACATAGGATCCCTTTCAACACTCCTCTTGTTCAAAATTCCATGGTCCTTTCTACTAAAATCATTAGCAACCTTATTTTCCTTCCCCGTGTGGTAGTGTGTTGTGCAATACTAGTCTTTGAGTAGCTCAATCCATCTCCTTTTTCCCATGTAGTGTTCTCTCTATGAGAACATATATTTCCAACAATAATGATTTGTATATATCTCACATTTTTTTCCATAGAGGTAATGTCACCATTTCAACAGAGTGAAGATTATCACTAATAACTCAAGATCATGAGTTGGATAGTTTTTTCAATGAAGTTTTAGTTACCTAGATGCATAGGCAATCACTTGATCAATCTACATAAGGACACAACCAAGTCCTTCTTTTGAAGCATCGCTATAGATAAAAAAACCATCATTCCCAGATGGTATAGTAAAGATTGAATCATTCACTAATATTCTCTTTAATTATTTCTAACATTATTTACATACTTTTTCGCAAACGACCATAACATCATTTCTAATTTTCAAATTCATTGTGTTGGTTAAACAGGTGATGTTCTGAATGAAATTCTGTTAATAACATGATAAACCAATAAAAATATGTGCATTGGTTATGTTCATTAGATTACGACATTCTTCCACAACATTTTTCCTCACCATATCTACAGAGATTCAATCCACAGATACAAAGTCGCCCAAAAAGGAAACTGATTGGAGCCAAAAATCACACTTGATAAACATTAATTATAATTCATTTCTTCTTAGAGTCTTCAGAATAGTGCACAAGTGATTTTTATGATATCTATAGCTTTTAGAGTATACTATGATATCATCAATAAACACCACTAAAAATTAATCAATATATTCCTCGAAATATCTATTCATTAGATCCATGAAAACATATGGTGCATTAGATAGTCCAAAAGGCATTTCATTAACTTGTAATGACCATACCTTGTTTGAAATACTTGTTTTGGAATGTCTTCCTTCCTCACAAGAAACTGCTGATATCCATATCCAAGATAAATTCTCTAAAAATATTGTGCTCGATGATGGTGATCAAATAAACATCAATTTGTAGCAATGTATTCTTATTCTTTTTTGTAGTATCCTTGATTTCCCTGTAATCAATACACAAACTCATGGATCAGCCTTTTTTGTTGAAAAATAGGAGGGGGATCCCCATAGACAAACTGTATGGAAAATAAATCAATTATTACAAAATTTCCCGAGTTGTTTCTTTTGTTCCACTAACACCACAATGCCCATTATATAATGGGACATTGAAATGGTCCTTGAACTAGTAATTATGTCAATATAACTCAATTTCCTAGTCTGGAGGATGTTTAGGTAAATACTATAGAAAGAAGTAAATATATTCTTTCACAACATGTACATGTTCTATCTGATCATTCTTTTACTCACCCTATGTTATTGCATTTCATTCCTCCCTAATGATTTAATTCAGTAGAGCATGTGTGGGGCGGATCTAGATGAGAATCAAATGGCGATCTTTCTTCCCTAAAGATAAGGGATCCCACACCATTCTAAAAAAGTGTAACTTATTTCTTCATGAAATAGATATTTGCATCATAATTTTATATCCAATTCGTTTGAGAATTTTATCAAAATAAATGATTGTTATGATTCTAATTTCAGCAACTAAAACATATTTATGTGTTACGAGGGGGAATAATTGACGCACATTTTTTTCCATGATACATCCACTAGAGGGGTTTAAATGATAACTCCTTTATTAAATCAAGTAGGAAATGTCTAATTATCTTGGAAAACTGGGAAGATATTAATGAATTCAATGATCTAGAATAAATAAATCATTAGCTATGTTTTATGAAACGATTAAAGTACCTTCTACCACATCATTAGGAACATCAATATCATCAGTTGTGATCACATAAGATTGTCCCTAATCCATTGGAATTTTCTGTGGCATGTTTACTAGATTCATTGGACAATCATTAGCATAGTGTCCCATATCCATACAGTAATATTAGTGAACATTAATAGCTTCTTTATTCCTCTAGAAATCACCCTGCAAGATGGCATATTTGTACACATTTGTAACATAATCATTTTTCTTTTAAGCCCACATAATGTTGTTTCATTCCATAATTATCAAATGGTAGAAACTCAACTCTCCCTTCTTCCTTATTTCCTTATTTCCTTTCTCGATGTTTTAAGTAGCCCACTTCTTCTATAGCATCCCCTTAATGTCATATGACTTAGAGAATTCATTTTCTGTTTTGATAGCACATTAAACTATATACTCATATGATGAGAAAATCTAGGAGACTGGAGCCTACTGAAGGAATGAAATTATTCCTTCAATGAATCGATCAATCTTACTCCTAATAATTTGTATGTAGTTCACAACATACATTGCTAAACATGTGAAGAGAGATTCCTACATTGCATCATTCTCATCTTCCTTCAACCCCATTTTAATGAATTTCCTCTTCATATCTGCTCACTGTTCAAGAGGAAAGTATTTCTCTAGGAATATTTCCTTAAAGTCCCTCCAATACATATCTTCTATATCTTCCTCCTCCTTGGTGTTTTGGATTAATGACCACCAAAAATCCACATCTCCCGATACACGATAAACATCCATGATGAACTTCTCTCTTTCATTACATCCCAAAGCATGAAATATCATCTCAAGGGAACATATCCACTGTTCAACTACAAATTGGTTGGTAGTCCCATTGAATGATAGAGTATTCTATCGTGTAATGAAATCTAACATAGCTCCTCGGTGTGGTGGATCCGGATGCTCCATAAGGGTAATGTTATTATTCATAATCTAAATAAGTTATCCCGGTATAGTTATAAGTTTCTCATCACTAGTCACAACACCATATCGAGAATAATTATCTTTTTTCAGAGGGAAATCCCTATAGGGGACACACGCATTCATGCCATTTCCATTCCTTCCACTAGGTTCCATTTCTATATAATGGAATACAATATATTTGGATATTAATAATAATTTTTAATCTCAATGCAGAAACATTCACAACATAAATCAATATTCTTCACATAGCTAATCTCTTAATCATAAACATGGTATCTTTGAAGAAACAATTTACATTTAAATCCTTCATAATGGCTTGAAAAGAAAATGTGAATTATCCTAAGCATATCCTCTAGGAGCGTCACAACCAACAGTGCAACATGTCCCATTGTCATGAACCAGGATACCTCGGGTTCGGCCTGAAACACCTTGTCGGAGCTTTCACTCCTAAGTACATATGTGCCATAGATGCCTCTACCTGCTCGTATCCCGACATGGATGTATTTCTTGAATGATCCATATAATCTATTCCATACAAAAATACCTGGATGTTCTTGTATGTTTATCCTGAAAGACTATCTTTGGGAATCTTCCTTAATCTACATTTTATAAATCTATTTTCCATGTTTTCTACTTAAATTCATTTGATACCAACATTAAGGACCTAGCCCTAGTAGCCTGGAGCTGGTTCCTTATTTTATTAAATTGACATATAAACATGGAATAATCATCCATATGGATGATTTCATTTAGTATTATTGGAAACAACATACATACATATTTTTAATTTTACATATTGAAAGTAAAACAACCCTAAATTATTCCACTAGAAACATCCTACCCTTATAGATTATGCATTCAAGTCATTCATAATTTACTTATTCAAATCCAGAGAAAATGAAACAAATGAAATGGGTGAGGTAAAATGCTCAGTATGGTTAAGCAATACAGTATAATATAACATAAATATTAGACATGGTGAATAATTGAAAACACATTCCTTTAAAAATAAACTTGAACATAATATGGTAGAAATATGAGTTGAGTAAATATTTCCATAACATAATCGTGGGTATACTAGTTGTCGAATAAAAACAATATATTTCAATTAATATATTCATAATGAGGAAAGTGCATATGCTAGAAATTTTGAAACATTTTTTCAAGGCCTCATCCAAGACTTCTAAAAATAATTCATGCCTTGGCCAAAATCCATACATCACATTGGGAATGGACTTGACCAATTCAAGTCTATTTGTCTCATGAAACCTATTGACGAATCAAGGGGCTATAGTGGGACATGGACATCACATAATAAGTCCAATTCATACCTCATATGAGTGGGGATAAACATAAACAACATATACATTCATATTCAAACTATCATATGAAATGTATCTAACTTTGCCCCATCATTAATCATAAGACACTAACCATTGCGTGTAATATGGTGAATGGTTTTAGGATAGATATTCACAATAAAATTACCCACAAAAAATTCAATACAATATGTTAGATGACATCATAAATTAATAAACCAAATAATACATAATAATCAACAAGAGTTTTGAATCAGACAAAAATACTCTTACAAAATCATTAAGCAATTTCTTGAGATAAATACACATTTTAAAAAAAAGAATAGTTATTTTGGAAAAAGATTTGAATTAAAACAAAAGTTAAGTAATATAGTATTTCATGAAAAAATTAGTGTTTTTATAATGATAATTGTTTTGAAAAATAAATTATAGATTACCCTTGAAAATAGAAACGAATTTTAGAAATTCCCTTAAATTGGACTTGTATGTTGGAAATAGTTTGGAATGTTTCATTCAAAACATGTAACTATCTAAAAATTAAGGATGGATTATAGATGGTGTACATATATATAATACTCACCAAGAATATATTAGGAGTACATAATAATACATAACAATTTCATTGAGTTAATTTTACATTGGATGTAACCCGAATGAAAATGGATGTTTGGGAGGAAAACCCTTACTTTAAGTCTGAAAGTGTTCTATTCTTGAACATAAGATTATATAATATGAAATTAAACTTATTAGTAGCATTTTTCATAACCTACTAGTCATATATTATGTTTTTTATAATTCTTTTTACTTCATTTATGTTCTTTATTGATAAATATTTATATTGAATTTCGTTATTCTGGAGTGTTTGTTTTCTTGATTTTCATAATCGGTTCAGTTGTTTTTATGTAATGGAATTAATGTTTAATGGATGTATATCTACAGGTTTAAAATTACATATTATTTATTAACATAAAAAAAATTTAATGTTCATTTCTATCATTTGGTTACATGTAAAGAGGGTGAATCTTTATATGATAACCACTTTGATTATTTGGAGGTATTTGGATTATTATGAACTTATTATGTAATATAAATTAATAATATGTTCATATACTAGTAAATGAATATTAATTAGGTTATAATACATATATTATAGTTCAGTGAAACCATTTAAATGGTTACAAGACAATTACTGAAGGAGAAAACTAAGAACGAAACATCGGTGTTCACAAAGGTTATAAATTGGAACCTTATGGACGTTGATTTCGTTTGTAAAAATAAAAAGGGGGGAGTAAGAATATTGATGATGGTTCTTCCATTCATAATATATAATTCATGTATATATATGATAATATATTTATCATGGTCATTTGAAAAAATGTGGTTAGAAGAGAAAAAAACATAGATTAACCTGAAAATAAATGAAAATTTGGGAGATCCCTTATTAAAATTCTGCAGCCTAACAATGTCACATAAAATATTATAAAATGAATAGAAGAAAGGGAAAATGGTATCTCATCATATATAAATATAAAGGGAAGTAATAGGAATAAATAATATCAAATCCCATAATATGGTAATGGAAATTTACGGATATAAAATAAAAGAAGTGTCTACTAAAAGAGTAGGGTGAAGGATTCACTTACCATGTAGAGTAACTAATATAACATAAAGGTTGGGACCTTAGGGATTAATGAAAAGTTTTCAAGACTAAAATATAGGTAATAACACCAGATAATAGAGAATTATGTATTTGGAATGAAAAAAAGAAAAGTATTAGTGGGTATTTATAGTAAAAGAGAGAGAATGTTTTAATAATTTAAAAAGACAAATCATCAGTGATTTTTCCAAAACCATGGGCTTTCCCAAGGTATTTCCCCATAGTTTTAGCCACTTGGGACACCTAATTAAATATTTTACTATAAAAAAGTAAAAAATCTTTGTATTTTTAACTATTATGTCATTATAATGTCATTAAATTCCTGAAAACTCAAAACTCTATTTCTTACTATTCACAAAAAATTCAAATGTTCTAGAAAAATCCCAAAAAATCACCCTAAACATTTATCGGTGTGTAGAATAAAAAATGAAAACCATTTTTCAAAAATATATTTATAAATATTATCAATTTTATTTTTAAATAAAATCATAGTTAATTCAAAAAATAACAATTTGAAAGGTATAATTATTCTTATATCATATTGAAAAATTGATTAAGATCACATTATATTATAACCATAAGAAAATAAAATAATATAATTATTTAATATTAATAAGGGAAATATTATTAGTTTTATTACTATTCATAATGGTGTGTTAATATTAACCCAAAATAAAGTTTGTTCTATCAGACTTCAAATGATTTACCAGTCACAACTCTAGATGACTTTTTTCTAAATTCAAAACATAGAAGAGGAAAAGTTGTGTTCAATGGATATATTATAAAATGAATTATATATTTATTTTCTATTCCTAGGGGTGTTAAAAATTCTTTATATAAAATACAAAAAACAAACCTTTTATATTTTTTTATTTATAAATTACTGTATTGAAAAAAATAATAGTTTATCTGTATTTATTAATTTAAATGGTAAAATAACTATAAATATTTAATTCTATTATAAAAATGTACTTTATATTATAAATAATAAATAATATATTATTATATTGTACTATATATGTAAATAATTAATTTATTATAAATATAACATTATATATGCAATAACACATTATTTTAAATGTTTTACAAAAAAATGTATAATTATATAATTTATTTATTTATTTATTTTATTTACCCAAAAATATAGTTATATATATATATTTAACATAACTATGAATATACACATAAATGTGTGTTTTTTTCAAGACTTTACACACACACATTAAAATATATGTATTCATGTATATATATATATATGACCACATATATAATAAAAATAATCTATTAGAATAGGATACCTCATCGTGACATTACAACATGCTCGTACATTGTTAATGAATTGTAACGAACAAGAGAACTTTAGGATTCACGATGGTAAATGAGACCAATAATGTTATCAAAAGAGGCTACAATTATCATAAATTTAAGGGTATGGGGTTAATGTTTCTTCTGTTTACACTACAATTTTAGTGTACATTATTTTTAATATTAATTTTAATATAAATACGTATATATATATATATATATCAATTTTTATTTAGAAAACAACAACATATAATTTATTTTATATGTTTGTATGTCTATCCATCCCTCCCTCATTTTTTGTTATATAAAGATACTTAATATGAGACAGAGTGTTTTCTAACTTATTTTTAATTTTGCAATAGAAAAATAATTTTAAAAGATGAATTATATAAATACTTTTAGATATTTCGAAATAATGGTGCATATTAGAGGATTTTCATATTTATCATAGATATGTTGGAATAGGTGTCATTATATTTAATTAATTAAAATCTGTTATATGTAACCACACATGCATAGAGATACATAAAATTAGACACATAGATACACTCACTCACATATACACACAAAACACACCTAAACACACCTGAAAACCCAAACAAATATATATATATATAAATATAAGTAGTCCAATATTATTTTACAATCTACATACATATATATGTACATATAGACATAATAATAAATATACATATATTCATATATATAATTATTAATAAATTTTTTAAATATGAACAAAATTAAATATAATTAAATAATCCACTATAATTATTCACTGCCGCTTTGGCATCCTTCCTTTAACATATTTTCCAGGATTTTGGAAAAACAAACTAAGACTGTACTATAGAGATAACAGATGAGTCCACTAGCATCTAGTAGAACACAAATAACTCTATATTTCTAGGGGACCTTCTTTATCATTAGAGACATACAACAAACATTAGCATACATAATCATAACAATGTTTTTGACCTATAATTTCATAATTGGATGAAGATTGATCTCAAATGGTATTTCTATCTATACCTCATTCCCTACTAAATAAGGATTAGGGTGAATCAACTCAATAAATCATCCTAAATTGGATGTCACCATCGTCTTCCCTTATTAGAGATCATTGTACTTATTAGCACGGTGCATGTTCAATGCATCTGGGAAGAACTTCTCTAAGAAGATATCAATGAAGGTCACCCATTTCATCCCAATACATATAAAATCATATAGAATACAACACCACAATCAACTAGTTATACTTTAAATAATGAGTTCAAAAGATTTATCTTTTGATCTTATGGAGTAACTTATAGGATGAAAATTCTATGGATGTCCTATATATAATCTACTACATCATGGGTGCCTCTGGTTACCTAGATTGATTGGAAATTTTGGAGTTGACATTCATTTATATTATCAACAAACATTCAACCAAAATAGTAGGATCCCTCATAATAAATAAGAACTAGCAGAAACAGTCATAGCTGGACAAATTATATTTCATGACATACTCTAGAAACCGTGGTTGTATGCTTAGTTGGATCCTCCTTTAAAATAGGAAGCACAACTTTTTATGCAAGATGTATATATGTTGAAATCATCCTAAAATGCTATATTCTACCTTAGAGAAGACCAAAATTAAAAAAAAAATCTCTAATATTTCACATGTACCCACAAGGGTTTACAAAAATTATCTACTTAAGTGGATACACAAAAAATAGGACATAAATCGCTAAACACTGCCTATAAAAAATATAATCCCATAGTAACTAGATGTTATTAATAATATAAATATATATGGTCAATCATACAAAACATCGGATCAAATAAATAATATCATAAATAATGAACTTAATTCATTATTTCACTTATATAGAATAAATGAAATAAGAATATGTAATGTGATATTATGTACCCAAAAAATGCCTACATATACATGAATTTCCATAAATCAATATAAAAATTTAACATGCATCACCCAATGTTAAATAGGTTAAGGAATCATTGATAAAAAACATTTAAATAATCTACATTCATTTTATAGAGATAGGAATTTCTTCAATGCAATTATAGAAACCCACTAACACTATTTCCTTTCCATAGTCCCAACCATCCTTTCTGCTCTCTATCATATATCAAATCAATAAAAAACAATGTATATTTTACAAATTTTTATAACCCAAACCAAAACCACTGGGTCTAAGATGGTGTTCAACATGACATTATATGGGTCTCCGCATATGAAAGAGTTTTCTGACATACGGTGAGGGAAAAGTGATAATTCTAGGGAGATAACTCCCTTTTCACTATGTAAAAATAATCATCCAATAATATAATTGGTAACAAATAAATCCAAAACAATTAATTAATATAC
The DNA here is from genome assembly GCA_963277665.1 of Viscum album. Lineage (NCBI taxonomy): Eukaryota > Viridiplantae > Streptophyta > Magnoliopsida > Santalales > Viscaceae > Viscum > Viscum album. The sequence goes on along the minus strand of OY728123.1, from coordinate 2,094,683,319 downwards.
ATCAATAAAATTTTTAATAATGAAAATAAGTAAAAACCCATGCAATATAAGTATTCCATGTACCACTATCATAACAAGGATTTAATTATTTTATCTATTTTAACTAGTTCCATCCTCTTTCAGTTGATTTCCAACCTGTTTGGGGTGAAAATAAAAAATTTCAAGTAAGGAGGATTTACGCGCACATGATGCACAAAATTAAGAGTAATCATGTGACAAATGTTCATGGGGGTATGTTATCAGGGTGGTTCCATTTGGCATGGTCGTAGCATGGTTTCTCAACTACACGTATGCAGTAACCATGTCAGGATGCCAGACCTAATCTTCTGCTAGTGCATGGGCTAAATCGTGTAGTTTCCCGGAATATGAATCTAATCATTTTTATTAAAATAAAATATGGAGAATGTTTAATCCATTATAATAATAATAATATTGTGGAGATAATAATAGAATTATTATCAAATTAATGCTACTACTACAATTATTATTATAAATATTATTATTTTTTATTATACATGTAAATAAAACAAACAAAAAATGAAATAATAATTTAAAAGAATCATTAATATTAATAATAATGTACATATATATTAATTAATAATAATTATTTTAAAATTATTTATATTTATATTATTATTATTATTATTATTATAATTAATAGTTTTTAAAACATAAATCTTTGTACCCCATCCATTGATTCCACCACCATGGTCTTCCATTTTCACGTGCGACCAACTAAGCCCAGTGCTCCAAACAACACCCTACTTTCGGTGGCCCTACCTCCCTTCCTTTCCCTGCTCTCGGCAGCCCGACCACCCTACTCTGCCCTAATCTGGTAGCCCGACCTCCTACTATACCGTGTTCCAACATTACCTAACCCACATACTCCACCCTATTCTTGCGTGGCCCAACCCCCTTCTCCGCTCTATTCCTAAGTAGAACTCCCCCTTCCCCACCCTACTCTGTCGTGGCCACAACCCAGTTGGCCGAAAACCCTCTCTTCGGGTTGGATTTTATTTATATCATTTTGGGGGTTTCCTTGATCTTGGAAAAAAACTAATAATCAAGGATAATGTATGTGTGTTTTTATCATTGTTTAGGGTGTGCATAAGGTCCCTTGTGGAGTTTTCATACTTCTGTTGAAGTTCTATTGCATTCATGAATGGTTGTGGTTGGAATTTCTTATTTTTACTTTTCTAGCACAACCAATGGGCCCTTAGGTGTTTCATATTAATTTTTTATTGTAATTAAGAACCTCTATAAGTATCATAGATAACATATTTTAGTGTTTCTATATTAATTAAAATTGTTAAAAAAGATTTAATTATAATTATTTGATTATGTCTAGATGATTCTGTCCTTAAACATTTCCTGATGAACTTATTAGGATTGCTTGTGTTCTTTAGCATGTATTATAATTTATAGGGGTGGTGAGAAAGTAATTTTTGAATTTTTTTGGATATAAAATCGACTTTAAAATGGATTTATGATTTGAAATCAATGCAATATTGTTTTAAGACTATTTTTTTTCTTTTGAAATGTTTTATTAAATGAATAAATGATGTATCAAATGTCATTTGAAATTTATATCATGGGGGAAAGGTGTTTCTGTGTGCACTTGGGTATGGATTGAATGTGAACAATGAATTTGTGAAAATGGTTTTAAATGTGTTCCTAGTGATCTAGATTTTTTTTCGGTGAATCATGTTTAAGAGTTATTTTTACATGTATAAAGGCATGTTTGGTAGTTGTGAAGTGTTTGGGTGTGTATTTGGTACTTTATGGACCATTTGGTATCACAAATATAAATGAATTGTTTGTATAATGATTTGGTAAATGTATTTAGTTAGTTTGATATAAATACCCATTTGTCCCTTCTAACTAAAAAGTGATGTTGTATTGATTTTTTAAAAGGAACGGTATCTGGAAATAGTGTGCACCTGATTGGAAACAAAAGAGTTTTTGTGAAATAGTTGTAATGTTTTTACAGAATAGATACATTCCTGAAACATTTTTTGATTTGAAAAAAAATATATACATATAAATATTATGGGAACACATATCTAGGATTCCACTTCATGGGTTATCTTAAAGGTGGTTTCCGTATTTGGGGCAGGAAAGTGTTGTAATGGAAGGTACAGTGAGTCACGCATGCCGAGGCCTCCTAAATTCAAAGCATTACTACCACCTTGGGTTCCTTGGTGTCTTCTAGATGACCATGTTACGGTTTCTTACTATCCCTGATTCGGAATGTTGGTACCCTATCGAGTTGTAGACAGGCCACCAGGGATGTTCCACTAGTGATGCCAGTTTAGTTTAACTTCTTGGTAATTCACTAAGGGACTTCAACATAAACCGAAAAGTGAATCTGAAATTAGTGTGTCTAGGGTCTATCTAGGGATGAATAGTATTTCCCATGGTTATTATTAATTCTACATGGTTATATTATTTATTTTCTTGTTATTATATTTTTTCACTTCATTTTCTATTTATACTATTTTTTTATTTTCAATACAACCCTAAAATCTTTTTTTGTGTATTTTTACTATGAAATGGTAGATTGTAATAGAAAAGAAAGGTGTCGTGTGTTGAATTTAAAATAGAGAGATCCATTATTGTTTACTAAAATTGTGGAAATATTTCTTTTAATAATGAAATTTGAACAACTGTAAATGGAAAATGTTGGGAAAGGAAATATTTAGATCACGAGGTTTATCTTCAGCATTCATACTAAGAATTTCTCTTCCCATGCCTATATTATCTTTTTTTGTAGGTTCCATTTTTCTCAGGTTCTCATGGTTTATTTTCTCTTTATGGGAGAAATGCATGTTTTATGGTTAGTGGTGACCAAGAGGTCACATAGAGATCACATGATAGGAGTTTACTTTTTTCTATTTCTTTTTTCATTCTTCTTGGTTGTATCCTGTAAGTGATTCTTTTGTTCATTTATTTGAGATTCAGTTGTCATTATTACTACATTTTAGTTTTTTCCATTTATTTGTTTTATCATGGTTATTTATTTTGGGATTAAATCATTCCCACATGTATGTTTTGATACCTGGAACTAGATTCCATCACATGGGGATTGGGAACACCCTTCAAGTGTTGTTTTGGACCGGTTCAGAGTTGAATCATGATGGTTCTGGACAAATTTGTACCAAAGAAACATTTTTTAGTTGGGTTTTCTAGTAGAATGATATAAAAACAATTGTGACTAATGAGGTAGTTAATGGGATAGTTCTAGATCATCAGTAATCATAAAGAGACCTGTGTAACTAGGGGTATTCCAGGAATTGAGCCTTTCAACTTTTTTTAGAATGAGGGATGATAATTTATGAGAAAATGTATCATTAGGTGATCTCACATGAGGTAGTGACCCATGTGATGTTTGAGTGCACAGTTCAAGTACCACTTAGTTGTTGATGCTTCTGTGGGGACCGACTCACTACCATGTAACTGGGTTAAGCGTGACTATTATACCCTCTCTCCTATTGTTTAATTCATGTTTATTGTCATCTTGATTTGGGTTGGTTTAAGGGAGTTTTTTATAAGGTAAATGGTTTTGAAATGGAAACCATTTTTCTTTAAAATGGTTTAAAACTTGTAAAGTTGATTTTAAAAGTGAACTTGTTTTGGGTTTGTGCATTTGGTGAATGTTTCCATTTGATATGGAAGTGGATTTGGTGTTAACCTTGGGGGTTTTATGGGAATTTTCATATGTTTGTGTATGTGAGGGTTAGTGTGTGAAGTGTGTGTTGGCATGTAGGGATGGAAATGGTTGGATACACATGTGACAACTCATGTGATTCCATGGGTGGGTGAATGAAATATATTTTCGGACCTTGTTTTTCCAAACTGATTTGAAAATGTGATAAGGTTTTGGAAATTTTTCATTATTTTAGAATGTGGGTTTGGTTATTTGGATGGTGGGATTTGTGTTTAAAATGTGTATTTTAAAAAATGAGGTGGTTTTGAAAATTGAAATGTAAATGGGATTGTGAAGAATAGTTATTTTGGTTGTGTTACCTTTTGTTTTGTTTTTTACATGGTCATTTTTTCTCAGGCGGTAAATTTTAAATTTATATCTATTTGACGTTGGTTTTGTTTGTTTTTTTTTTGGGTTTCTATGAATGTTCCACCAATAAAGGAACCTGAATTTTAGAATGAATCATGCCCAGTTCCTTGGGTTTCATAGATTATCCCTATCATTCGCAATGTTAGTGGTCTGTTAGAGGTAGTTATATTCCTTGAAGGTATATAGAATTTCATTGGGGTGTTGGGGACTCCTAAGTATTTTAAGGTTCTTGCTGTTCTGGGGTTGTTCTAGAGTCCTGTTTTGGACAAGTCGAATTTGGTTTCCCATATTCATTAGGATATTGGGTGACATGGGAAATGATCAAGGATACCTTTTTCTAAGGATTCATTCCTACGGTGGTGATGATGATGATGTTTAAAGAGTAGTGGGATGTTTGGTAGGGTATTTGGTTGATAAATTATTATGTTGACTACCTTAAATAGTTGATTCTTATGGTGCAATTAGTGGTGGTTTGAAATCTAGAACCTCTTTTTTTCGTTGGAGTTCTCAATATCGCATGCTGTGTGGAATGAAGGATCATATTCCTAAGGACTCTACTACCTTTTCGCATCCCCATAATTTTATTTACTTGATGTGGCCATTTGGGTCACTGGTGGAAGTCTTGTAGGATGTGGTTCTTGGAGAAGGAGTTGATAATGAGGGATGCTTGTGCCTAACTTTGTGGCAATAGATTCATCAGCCATCAGAGCCCAAGCCTCATGTCTTAGGGTGAAGCTTTCACACAGTCAGAGTGTTAGGGGTATTTTGGACCTTTTCTTAGTTCAATATATTTTGACTAGGAAGAGATAAATTTTAGGCTTTCCCTATTTATTTCCCATGTCATTATAAGATCATTTTTTAATTGTAATTTATTGATGTATTTTTTTCATTATCCTCGATGTTCAAACTATTCGAATGTGACTTTTGGATTCATTTTTCGTCTTAGGGGATGTGTGTCCCTTGAATGGATTGGGTTCGCTCTTGGTTTGGCAACTCTCATTTCAGGATGTTAGTGGTTGTGGGAGAATCTATTGATGTATTGGTGCCTGAGTTTCCTATTTGGGTTATGTTTTTCCATTGGGTTTTTCCTATCCTCGTTGGGGTGATTTGTTGGGTAGTTATAGAGAAAGGGTGGTGATGGTTCTCTAGTCTTGGAGTCCCAGTTTACTAGGGCCCCTCATAGTATTTTTTCATTTTATGTCATGATGGTAAGGTTTGGTTGTGCGAGAAAATTGAATGAATTCATGTTGGGAGTTACCTATATCCATGTTGAGGGGATGGTGTTGTTGGATTTTTAAAACCTTATGTTAGTTGAGTCCTTATTGTGGGGAGAACACCCTTGTGTTCTTCCCTCATTATACTGCTATGGGTTCGTCTTGATTGGTTAGGTGTGACTTGTGGGATGAATAGTAACCCAAAGGTTTCAATACTTTTTTTGGTTTGGATGTGGCATGGAGTCTAATTTTGGTAGAATTTCGAATTGGTGACATTATGTAGGGAGAAAGTGTATGTACGGGAGAGAATTGTCTCACCCAGATCTTAGGGATTTAAATATTTTATTTATTTTAATTATTTCTATCCTATTTTATTTGATTTTGGTCTATCCTCATTTGAAATTTAAATATTTGGAGCAAGGATGGGTCCTACGCTTGGGTTGCACACAATTAAGAGTAATAGTGTGACAATCATGTGTGGTGGTCCACCATCAGGACATTGACATTTGGCACAGTTAGAGCAATGTAGCTCAACTACAAGTCTACTTGCAGGTAAGAGTGTGATGATGTTATTCCTAGGTGGTGTCCAGTGCATTAGATAAACTATGTGGTAGCCTAATAGTTGAAACAAATATAATTTTATTAAATAAAATATGGTGAAAGCTTAAACCATGATAATAATATTATTATAGTGCAGATAATACCAATATTATTATTAAATTGTTATTATTATTACAACTATTATTAAAATTGTTAATAATATTATTAAACATGGAAATAAAGTAAAACAAGAATGAAATAATAAGTTAAAATAATGAAAAATATTAATAATAATGTCCATATGTTATAATGAATAATAAAAATAATAATATTATTAGTATTAATAATATTATAATAATAATTATTATTATTAATATTATCTTATTATTGTTATTATTATTATTATTAACATAATTAGTTTTTGTTACCCATAAATCCCCAAACACCACATCCCCATGATGCTACTCCCTAGTTTTCACTATTCATGCACAACCAACCCAACACTAACCACCCAGCTTTGCCCTGCTCCTGACAACCTAACGTCCCTGCTATGCCTTGCTCCCGACGACCCGACCTCCCTACTTTGCCTAACTCCATATGCCTAACCTCCATGCACTGCCCTTCTCCAGTGTGTTATGACCCCCTACTATTCCCTATTTTGGCCTAGCTCAACCCCCTAATATAACTTGTTCCAGTGTATCCTGAACACTCTACTCATCCTTACGCTGGCACGATGGCAACCCCCCTCACGGACAACACTCTCATCATGTTTGACTGTATTTCATTTTTTTTGGGATTTCCATCATATTGAAAGAGTAATAATCATAGATGTTCATATTTGGTCATTTGTTCAATGTCTAGGATTTGTGGAAGCTCCCTCATAGTGTATTCATCTTTTAGTTGATGTTCTGTTGCATTCTCACATGGTTGTGGTATGTGTTTCTGAATTTTTCCTTTTCGACACCACCCATGAGAACTTGTTTATTTTAAATTAATTTTTAAATGTCATTAGCACCTTTTTAAGTATCGTATTTTCCTTATTTTATGTTTTTTTATTTTTATAAATAGATAAATATATCATTTGAAATAATTTATTTATTATGTTTAGGTGAATCCATGATTAAATGTTGCTTGATGATATTATTAGGCTTTCTTATGTCCTTAAGGATTTTTCATAATTTATGAGGGTGGTATGAATGTAGTTTTGATTTTTTTAGATATGAAAAATAATTGAAAAACGAATTAGCATAGGAAATTGGTGAAATATTGATGTAAGACTTTGTTGTATTATATTGAAATGTTTTATTAAGTGAGTAAAATATTTATAAAATAATTTTTTAAATGAGAATCATGGGTGCAGGTGTTTCAGTGCATACATGGTATTGGTTTGAAAGATAATGAAAAATTGGTGAAAATGGTTTTAAATATGCTCCTTATGATTTAGCACATTTTTCATTGAAACATGTTTTGGAATTAATTTAAAATGATTAAAGGCCCATTAGGTAGTTGTCAAGTGTTTTGGTGGGTGTTTATAACTTAAGGGCACATTTAGAATCAGAAATAATAAATAAATTTTTTTAGTATGTTTTGGTAAATGAATATTGATAAGTGGAGATAAAGTCGTATTGATCACTTTCAACTCAAAAGTGGGGTTGTGTTCTTTTTTTGAAAGGAATTGTATTGGACCAGTGTGTGTGCATGATTGGAAACCAATGAGTTTAGTGAAATTGTTTGAATGTTTTTTCACTAAGAGGCCTGGCTAGCACATTTTGTCATGTAAAATAAATAAATATATATATATATATAAATATTTTTGGTAAACCTATAAAAAATTCCCCTTCATGGGTTATCGTTTAGGTGGTGTCCGTGTTTGGGGTAGACAACTGAGGTGTCGACATGTAAGGTGATTCATGAATTCATGGGCCTCCAACATGCACAAAGTTACTACCACAATAAGTTCATGGGTTTTTTTAGATGACCGGGTGACATTTTTTTCTATTCCCAATTAAACACGTTAGTATACTCCAAGAGTTGTAGATAGGGAATGATAGATCCACCACTAGTGGTGCCATGTTAAGTCAGCTAGTTGGTTATTAACATAGATAATTCACCATAAGCTGAGTGGTGGATCCTAGGTGAGTATGTCCATGGGTCTTTTGGGGATGTTTTCTATCACCCATGGTTATTATTTATGATTCTTGGTGACTTTATTTAATTTCTTGTTAGTAGTTTTTTCACTTAGTTTTGTATTTCCAATTTTTTTATTTTAAACACAACCCTAGTATCGTTTGGTTTGTGTTTTTATTTAAAAAATGGTAATTTGTTTTGGAAATAGATGGTTTCATGTGTGGGATTTCAAAAAAGGAATTCTACTGTTGTTCATTTAATAACAGATAATTTTATTTTAATAATGTATTTGAAACTAGCGTTAATGGATTGTGTTGGGAAAGTAAAAACATGGATCTCATGGTTTATCTTTTGAATTCTTATTGAGCGTTTCAGTGATCACACATATTTTATATTTTCATTTGCAAGTTCCTCTTTTATCAGGTTCTCTTTGTTTAGTTGCTCATTATTAGTGCTAGGGTGGTCTTATGGTTGTTGGTGACCAAGAGGTTATATTGAGATCACGTGGAAGTGGTTTAGTTTTATTTATTTTTATTTTTATTTTTTTTGTTATAATACTATAATTGAACAATTTATTCATTTATTTGAGATTCAGTTGTAAGCCCTGATTATTTTGTATGTTTTTACCTTTAATTATATTTTCCTGGTCATTTATTTTGGTCTTAAATCATTCCCACATGTATGTTTTTTTGTCTGACACTACTCACTAGCCTATGGGGACTGGGAAATCCCTTCCAGACTTATTGCGGACCGACTCTGGCGATCAGTTAAGGGATGACCCAAGCTAGTTTGTGACATGGCATGATATTATCATAAACAAAATCTATGAAAGGAAATACACATTGATGATATCTTAATTTATGTTGTAATAAAATAATTATAAATAATAGAAACCATTATTCCCTAGTCCATCTTGAGAAACTGTCTTCTTTCTGATAACATGAATGTCTATCAACCATAGGGTTTTTCCCATAACAATATCCCTATCCATGAAACCTATAATCTCACCTACATGATAAAGCATGGTTAGTATATGAGAATCACTTTGAAAACGACAATAAACATTAACATAATAACATTAAATATATTAGTGTGTTATATGAATGTCTAAAGAAAGGAATTACATTAATATTTCACAAAATAATACCATTTGTTTCAGGTTTATGGAGACAATCAATAGATTCTTGATGAAAATTTTATGAAGTACATCCAACATCCTTTTCTATGCTATACCGCTTCCATGGGATATCCCTAAAACCATTTTGACACATCAAGTGGGTGGTATATATCATATATATGAAAACCTCCATATGAAAATTCACACGCATGAGTTTAGTAAATGGGGTTCAACCATCACAAAAAGCTATTGAATATATTGGGAAAATATGAAAATGTGTATACAATATAGGAGATTGAACAAAACATTATATCATGAAAGGGTCACAACCATATCAATACATACATGTGGAAACACCAATCAATGGTTTCACAAGGATACACATCCAAAATAAAAAAACATGACTAGGAATTTTATAACATGTAGTAATCTTAAATACATTATACCATAAGTATGATTATAATTTTAGGAAACATAATATGTATCAATTAAAAATATCCATAAAGTAGTAAGTTGATCAACTACTAACAAATATGTAGGTATGAATTATCGTATATGGAAATAACATGAATATAGATTCCAATACAGATTTCAATTGTAGGACCAAATTATTATTTAGATATCGAAGAGTGAATATACAAGGATAGGGTAAGGACCCATGTAAAATTAGAGAGATAGAATATGTTATTATGAATAAAAGTGTACATGAGAGAAAATGGTTAATTGAGAGAGGGTATGTTTTAAAAAATATCTTAAAAAATTGGCATCCAAACTAGGATTTAAATGATATCACCATCCATCTAGTGGACACAGGGTAGAAAAATGATTCCCCAAGAAATAAACTTATATTCTTGTGGCCTCCTCCACTAGGCTATTGATTACAATGAAAAATATGTTATTCAATTTAAAACAAATAGAGGGCTTGTGGGTTCTCATCAGTGGGTTTAAAATTACACATAATATCATATAGACTCTACCAGAAAACTCGTGGATCCATTAAATAGGATTTCACAATTATGATAATATTTTTTAAAAAGCATAGGTACATGTTTGCGGTATAATTCTATGTATAGGATATAATACAATTTTTTTATAAAGTATAGATTTATGGGTTATCCTAACAATTAAATCTATGTGTATATACATGAAACTGTATATATCATTAGTACAGATCAAAGTAGGGTAATAGCCCTAAATAATGATTTTTTGTACTATATCTTCCTTGACTCTAGTCCATGATGACGGGGCATAAGACTACGTACTAGGTTAATCACACATGTTATATAATAATTTCTTAATAAAATTTATCTTAAAAACCCATTATGAATGACTTAGATCCCAAATAAAATGGGGAAATAGGTAATTTTGTATGAATAGACAAAACAGAATGAAGCACAGATTGAAAATAATGTGATCAAGGTTGATCTAAATGATAAATAGGATTACATGATGGTTTGTTAAGGTGAGACATCAAGATATTAAAATTTCCAATGGTTGTTCATGACAATTAAATTATGATATAATTAATTATCACTAAATATTAACAATTTTGGTTTCCAAAATGGATTGATCTTATTGGAATCATTTTAACAATATATGTGACAAAAAAATGTAGTAATTTCAATAATGGGAAACAAAAAGTAACTGAACCAAGTAATTAAAATCAAATGGTTATTATTAAACAATTATCTCATTTTATGATTAAAATTTTTATTCATTACAATCATAAAAAACACAAATGAAGATAATGAGTGAGTTTTATAGTCAATTATGTAAAGAAGGTAATTCATTAATGGTTATTCCACTTTATAAAAGTCAACAATTTCAAAAGAAGCATCAAAGAAAATGTTTTTGAATAACATGATTTTGTTTTAGTTGTGAACATTTTATCCATAAAGGTAATGATTTAGGATATAGGGGAAATAATCCCATCAAATAAATATATTGGAAGAATATTCAATTCCTCCGAAGATATATTTTGATGAAATATGTGAAATGATTCTGATATGAAGGAATAATGTTGATAAAAACATCACCAACCACCTAAACATAGGGTAAAAGGTAACACATATTTAATTCACACTGCAAAAAGTAGATCATGTAAATAAATGTACGAGTCTTATATGCTACATCAAATCAGGAGGATCTTGAGGATAGAACAAGCCTTTGAAAATACTATATTATCAAAATTTGAAAGGGTAGAATATGCAGAAATTTAATGATCATACCCAAACAAAAATTGTGTTTTGAGATTTGAGGATTGGAGGATGACTTCTAGTGGATGGGGATATGTCCATAGAGTTTTATATACCAATGAACATGATAGGAATGCAAATAACATCATTTCAGTCACCATGATTCCCATAATCCTCATGATCAAGGAGTGGGAATAAAATTTAACCTCAATAATATAAGGGATACCCATACACATATTTGGATTAATATTTTTTTGGCTAACTAGTATAATTTAGATCCCATAATCCGTATGGATATTGAAACAATGGTTATAATACCAATATGATTATATAGAAAAACTTATAATCCATAGATTTGATACTTCATAACAGTTTCAGTCAGGGTTGAAAAGGATTCCACACTAGCTGAACTTGTGTTCCTTACTACCAAGTATGGGAGATTTTATTTTAGAGGATTCATATTTTTAAAAAGAATTTAACTTATTTGGAAAATATATTAGTGTAAGGAAATATAATATAAATTCTATAGTCTATATAATTAAAATTAGTATGAATATTCAAATTTTAGATGGTTGAATGCAAAATTAATGGGAATGGATAAAACTCTATCTATATCTAATATATTTTTATGGCCCTAAAATAATTGACCTGGATCCCGAAAATTTCCAAGATGGTTGAATACACCCTTCATCATCCACATGGTCTTTGATTAAATTATCAAATAGAAACAACCACTTAATAACTGCTTATAATACTAGAGAAATATATAGTTTATTATGTAGTAATTGCGGATATGGAGGAGTTAGTAAAATCTATTCCACATTAAATAGTTTATAATCCCTTGTTTTTAAGATGAAATTAAGGACAAATATACTAAAAAATAACCCAAAATGTGAGTCATCTCTACACATTCATGAGTTTAATGGACATCCGTATTAAATGTATAAAAGAGTATACAATGGAGAAATACTAGGAGATTGAAAATAAATCTTCCCCTAGACCATCTTTGGCAGTGATTCAAAAATTAACAAAAATGTTTTTATTATCCACCAATTTTTTAATGAATATTGTTTAAAACACAGATGAAGACATATATGAGAAAATAAAATAATTAGAACCCACCATAACAGGGTCCCTAATTTTGAAACTTCCCTCTAATCATGAGAGAGAAGACCCATTCGTTCAGGAGCCCCAGGAAAAATATCTAAGAGAGTACAATATGAGGATACACCTGTGGGGCATGAGTGATCAAACAAAAATGCAACTCACATATGTGGAAGGCTTTGTGTAGGTGATACTGAGGTTAATCGCTCAGTTTTTTGATAGCACTGAGCTTCTTGAGATGAGTGATGAGTGTTTGGGAGTAGGAAGGATATGAGGAAAACCAATGAGAAGGAAATTAAAACCCAAATTGAAATTCCATGAGGAAGTCCAATAAATAGGTGATCAAACATCCCTAAAAATTTAATATCATCTATTTTTATTATCAATGGTTTGGTAATTCACCCATTGTTGTATCCTTAAGACACTTCATTATGAATAAGAAAAATATTGTGATTTTTCTTGTTAAAAAAAAGTGATATTTGAATGTAACAACCCAACATTTACGATGCATTAATCTTACAATAAATTTTATTATGTTGATATATTTATTTATACACAACAAATGTTATGATTTTTTTACACATGACATTGAGTTAGCTTATAGTACATGCAAGGTTATTTTTTACTTCCTTATAAGAGAATAACTATTTTAAAACTAAAATTTGACCCTCTGATAAATTTTTTTCCTAAATAAAAATATTTTGAAAGTATAATTTTCAATATTATATTAAGGGGAATTCTTGGTATTTTTATGAGAATTTTCATTTTTAAATGAATAGTAAAAAATAAAAAAAATTAATTTGGAAAATGAATTTTCATCAAAATAATTATTATTGAAAAAGTTTATTTTTTATTTTTGAACTGTAAAAATAGATAAATTATGTTTATATATATATATTTATGTAATTTAGATCATTGGAATCTATTTTATATTTAATTTAGATATAATGGCGTAATGATCTTTTGATCAATTTTCCCTTAACAACCCAATTTCTCGCTACATTTGTAAAATTAGAATTGAAACTAAATTTGCCACCTCAGTGAATTGAATTTGAAAAAATACAAATAAAATAATGTAATAATAAAAATATATTTGTTTTAATAAAATCAACATTATTTTTGAGAAAATAATTAGTGAATGTTTTTAAAATTAATTATATTGATTTAGGAAAACTTAGTCTTAGAAAGGGATTACTCAATAAAAAAAGATCCAGAATTACCTAGAAACTTGTAAAAAATCAATTAGATTTTAATAGTTTAACCCTGTAACCTATTGGATCAAATTTCATGTGTTATTGAGACACATGTTCATTAAAAATGAAGTAGACAAAATGGAACCTTCCATACATTTTATATTTATAATGATTTAGAGGATGGAAGAAGATACATAGTTTTGTTTATAAACATTATATTTAAAGGTAAATAATTTTGTATCTTGATAATTTAACTATAATTGTTAGATATTAATTAGCCACAATTAGTGCTTCAGAAATGAAAATGCATGGATTATTTAGGTAATAATTAAAATAAAATTAAAGATTTTAAAAATATTAAAAGTAAAGTAAATTTAATGAATTATTATATTATATTATTTTTGAAGATATATATAATATGATAAACAGACGTGAACATAATAAAATTTAATTCCAATTATGTTTTTATATTTTTTATCTAATATTTAATAAATAATATAAAAATTGACATTACTGTTATATTACAATAAAAAATTTATTAAATGATTTAAAATTAATAAAAATCTTATAATATTCCAAGTGATTTTAAGGGTTAATAAATAAAAATATTGTCTATAAATGGAAAAAATTATATTTTATAATTATCATATTGACCCAAATATTGTAAAAACATTGATAGCATTGTCCGAGTTAAAGTAACATTTTTGATCGTTACATGCACTTGTTTGGTGATTAATTTATAACACAGAAAAAAATTTATTTTTAATTTTTATTTTCATATTTAGAATTCAGTCGGTCTAGAATTTATAATAGTTCTCAATTTTATTTAGCCTTAATGGTTATATTACAAATGTTAGAAAATTAGTTACTTTAATAAAAACCAAAATGATAAAATTTGGGAAACATAGAGGTTATGGAAAAAAATTAGAATAATGAACTTATTGTTGGGTGATGGAGGTTTCTATACAACATAAATCCCCTTTACTACATTATGTTCTAAAATTTTAGTAACATAGGGTAAGGGATACCTCCCAATAATGTATATCCTTTTGATATTTTAAAGAATACCACTCCCCACTCCATTATAAAAGGCATTCACTCTTCCCCATCCTCACACCACTAATGACACATTATCTCTTCCATAATATGAAAAACGAGTATATAGTAATCCATCCCCTAATCCTAGAATCCTCACCTTGAGCATAAAGAAAACCATGGAATCTCTTTGGTGCAAACCTATGGGAGTTTCCCGAAAAAGAGGCAACATTCATAAAACATGCATTTATGTTTTATTTATTTATACACAAGTTAAATTATTATTATTCCATGATTATAAAATAGAATATGTTTCCCAATTTTATAGAAACTTTTTTATTTTAAGGGTTCAACCTACACCTACACACACTTCCATCAAATGGGTATCATATTTACTATCTTGTACGGTGAACTACTACCCTGCGAAATTATGTCATTCGTTTTTCTTTTACCACCAATAGTGGTTGGTAATTATGATGGAAACCAAATTTTTTTTGTCATATATAAGATATTTAATATTTCATCACACTTCTATAATTTTTTTATGACACATACCATTATGCTTTCTATTGGGTGTAAATACGATAATGTCATTTGTGGACGTGTGAAGTACGGCCTCCTCAAAATAGTGTAGAATATTCACACACTATATGGAATGTATTAAGAATTATTTTAATTGCAAATATGTGATATAAAAAATATGTATGATATTTATGGAATAATTAAATTTCTGTAAATATAAAGTTTTATTTTTTTTATTACCCTTCTTACACACTGAAAGATCAACTATGTCATTCATGGATGGGTGGACTACCACTTCCTCGATGCGATGTCGATAATTTAACATTAAAAGAATAATTTATATAATTTTATATGATTAAATAACATGGAATTTATTATATAATTATCAATTATATTTTTTAATGTTACACATCTTCTTTACACAATGATCATTGATAAATAAGAACATTACTCACACATACTTGAGGCATATCATTTTCATAATTATAAAATTGATCACTTACCAAAATATTATACATAATTGGATTAAAATTATAAATTTATGTATAAATATGATAATTATCTCACGATTTTTATTCTTTGTTTGTTTATATTGTTACCCATTTGATCATTGTTGACCTATAGAAGAAATTTTTTGAATCATAAAAAAATAGGTAAAAAAACCTGATCTAAACTTAATTATTTATGTTGATGTATACATATTCATAATATGTCATGTAAAAGCAATAATAATATTGAAAAAGTTTTGAAGAATGTAAATAATTAACATATTATTATTATTAAGAATTATATAGATACACTTGACAAGTAAGAATTATGGTAAGGTATTTCTTGTCAATTTAATTTCATTGAGATATATTGTAATGTTATGCACATAGTTTCTTTTATATAGTGTATATTTATCCCTTTGACATGTTATATCATAAATTGACTGATTATCATGATATTATAAGTTTCATTTAATGTTTTTACATTATGGGAATTATTATTCCAATGTTTCAAAGGGGTATGAGATAGTTTGGAATGTTTAAATATTATGTTCCTTATAACTGCTTTTATTATTATTTCAATGGATATTCCATTCATCTAAATCAAAAAACCATGTTTTTACCAATCCTCTACTAATTAATTATTGATAAATTTATATTATTTATCAATATATATATTTTATGATATTTAACAATATTTATTAATTAAATCGATTATTCTATACATGAAGAATGATCTGGACATGAAAGACATGGATTGGGGACCATTAAATGTTATCCCATTGATACATCGATATTCTCATGAGGCAAAATCATTGGGGTAAAAACCATTTTAATTTTTGTAAAGATGAATAAATGTGTTTTTACATGTAGAAATAAACCATCTTTTGAATGGTATTGAATGTAGTGGTTCCTATTCTAGATATATGATGTATATTAATCAAGTGTTTCCTTAATTTTAGTTATTATTTTATATAGGCTTTTCAATAATAAAACATGTGGGTGAATTTAAGTATCATATTATTGATTAAATGGCTTGCTTTTTTAGTAATTTACTTTTCCATATCGATTATTCCTTATCCAATGTTTTAAATGGAAAGTGTGTATAGTTATTTAACATTCCATAATGATTATTATTATTGTTTCATGATTACTTCCACTGTACACTTACCCTTACTAAGGATTTAAGCTCATCCTTAATTTGTATCCTTTCTCCATGATATAAAGCCGAATTCTTTGTTTGAGTTTCAAAAAATTAGATTACTAATATTTTTTATATATTGTTTTTTATTTCATTTTCCCATTATAAAATGGGTATCATGTATGTAATCTGGATTTAGAACATATATAAAAATATATGTCATTCCTAATTTATTTCATTTTCAATCATGATATTATAAATAATTAATTTGTAAGATCCATGTTTCTGGCATGGGGGTGTTATAGTTGGTATCAAATGATGTTTTGCAGTATCTTGGGAAATTGGATTCGGAAAACAATGACTAGAGAATGTAACCTAACAATATAATTTAAGGATATTTATAAAATAACATCACAATGAAAAAATGTTTTGGATTACAATAATTTAAATAAATAAAAGTTTCAATTTGGGTTATATATTTCACTAGTTTTTGTGACTATAAATGATACGATCTAATGGATTCCATTTCTTTATTTAGAAATGAAACCTAGTAGAAAGACCGTGAACATGAGAAATTTAAATGATCCAATGTGTACGAATGATAATTTATTTTATGGTATTAAAACATTATTTCTAATGGAAGTAATATTCTAAGAAATCTCATCATATGTGAATAAAATATCATGTGCATAAGAGGGATAATAGAATGGTTCCTAGCTTATAATTCCTTGACAACAAGGAGGTTGGTGTTGGATCAGTATATACCAAATATAGACAAGAGGGGGGTGAATTGGGTGTTTCAAAAAATCATTACAAATTATTTTTCTTCCCTTTGACTATAATCAGATGGATTAATGTAGTGGAAATTTAAATATCGGGGACACACGATGTATAGTGGTTTGAAAAACAGAAGGCCCCTAGTCCATTCCACCAACACCCTACTCCACGAGCTTGGTGATTTTCACTATCAGGTTCTCTTGTCAATAGAACATTCCACAACTGTGTATAGGCAATTGACACATATACAATCTAAGTTAGAACAAATACTTTTGGTTTAATCAAAGAACCTACACAGCTCAGTACGAGAAGCAGATCAATCAAGAATAGATAATAATGGTATTTGTAATTTGAAAATACATTCCTGTATACTTCACAATTACAACAGAATTCAATAGATAGTATATGGATTCTCACCTTCAGAAATAATGATATCCCAAGGAGAATCATTCTGAGTTGATCCGGTTGTAGTAGATATAAAAATATAATTCACCACTTCTGCAGTAGTATATTCACAGTAGATCTTTGATGTAGAATGAGTGAATCTTCTATTGTGAGTCTTCTTCTTTAATAAATATATATTTTTCGCACTTTTAAATCATCATATCTATGTTCTCGATAGTCTTTGTTTCTCTTAATTTTATAAATGTTCGACGTTGATGTTCGGAGAAACTTGTATATATTCTCTGTCTAAATATCACATCTATATAATAATGAAGAGCACTTCTAATGAAAATTAGATCCACAAAATTCTCCTTTGGTATCGCAATAATCAAAAATTATAAATAACAAATCAGTCATAACTTCCCTGAAGATTCTTCATAAAAAATATCATTTTAAAATGATCATTTAAATAATAGGTAAAATAGTTTTCAATCCGTTAAAAACGCACTTTCAAAAATGAATTTTTATTCCGGCTTGAAATCACTCTAATAATCAGCTTGCAGACCATTTCATAATAATATTGTCTTTAATTCTCTGATTCCATACATAAGGTTGAACTATATATCATGCATATTTCAAATGTATGCTTGAACAGAAACGTAGGGTTGATTACAAAAGTAATGTTGATGAACCATACATTTAAATATCCAAATCATAGGGTTCCGTCTTAACATAAGGATCATCTTCCATACTTTTCTGATAAGACATGGTTGATTAACCATACGTTTCTAATAACT
This sequence comes from Viscum album, assembly GCA_963277665.1. Lineage (NCBI taxonomy): Eukaryota > Viridiplantae > Streptophyta > Magnoliopsida > Santalales > Viscaceae > Viscum > Viscum album. The sequence continues at coordinate 2,094,664,610 of OY728123.1, read as the reverse complement.
CAAAATGTATACAATGCATTTCATCCTTATGATACATTTCTCCACATAGGGTATGAACAGTAATTCCAGAAGACGCTTAAGATATTTCGAAACATGTAACACATGAACAGTGTTTCCCGAACATGCTAATGCGAATTAAATATCATTGTTCAAGAACATAAATATTTCTTCCAGAAATAAAAATATTATAAATAATAAATTCCTTAAATATACTTAAAAAATAAAACCATTAGAAAACAATTAAGGATATTTGTGAGCATAAAAATCATCATAGAGATACAGTATTGTTCTCAATAATATCCCCCTCTTTAAATAAAATAATAATATGTATCGTTGAAAAACAACACATGCTCAACAATCTCCCACTTTTTGATGGTCACAAAACCCCTAAAATAACCAATGAAATTAACCTACCAAATTAATTACATATTGTTTTTAATTTTGCAATGACAAATACAATATTAGATTTAACTTAATTTCTCCCCCTTAAAGGATTACGATAACACTTCATATTTGAAATAGTTAAAATAAAATGATGTGTTTATCCAAATTTCTCCCCTTTTGTGATATCAAAAAGAAAGATAGAATATGGAATAGAACACAATTTAATATAGCAGTGAACTTAAGTTAATGCTATTATTAACTGTTTGTCAATACATGAACGTGGATTACTGGCATTGTTGAATGGAGGAAATAAAAAAAATAAAAACAAAAAATATAGAATTTGGAATAACATTTCATTAAAATAAAATGTAATAGGAAAAATTATGATAAAATCTGGAATCAAGGCGTGATAAGGGTATGAGATAATGTCAATATCTTCTGAACAATGGCCTTGATTTATGTCAACTGCTCCCTCGGTCTTCAAATCATTCCATCTCCCAGCTTGATAATAAGATCTCTATTCTTTTGAGTCATATGAATATCTTCTATCATATTTACTCTAAAAAACTCATGAAGCCTCTATTCATTCTCCACAAACAAATTTAACTTCACTATGAACTGAGTCAGCACGGTTCTAATAGTTGGTTCACTTGAGGTCAACTAGTCAACCAAAAATCATTGATTATATAATAAAACTGATAGTGGGGCACTATTTTCTGGAATATCATGCAATCTATCACTCATATTACTCATTGCTGCTGTGATAACCTGAAATATTCTGATTAAATCAGGAGATGTACCTGATCCACTAACTTTATTAGTCCTAACAGATGTAAATTGTGCCTCCATATAGTCTTTAAACTACGACAGATCTATCTTCATCACCATTTCTGATTTCCACTTGAACACTTCTGTCAACACTGTTGTCTTAAAAGTTTCATCTTCTTGCCTTGAAACTGTACTATCATTAAGTCTCTAAAATTGAAATTTTTCTTTCTCTAGGGATCTCCTTAGAGAAAAATTTTCAGATTCCAAATTAGGCACCTTTACGCACATCACTTTTACATCGTTATTCACTAAATCAGATGCACCATGTGCTCTATTCTCAATTTCAGCTTGTACTTGATGCAACAATACTAATGGAAAAGATTCTGTATCAGATTGTTCTTTTGCTTCATCCTGAGCTGGTTGGTCAGCGAAAATTTCCTCTGTGTCTTTTCCAAACTCTTCCACAGAAAAATACTCATTAATTACCTCTGTATGAACTTTAGAAACATTTTCATTATGAACATCATTAATCATTTCTTCCATTGGATTTTATAAAATGATATCTTCTTGATTTTCCTGAGGACTATCCACTTATTCATCAGGCTCTGCCACATTTTCCTTTTCAATTATTACTGTTGTGTCAGCTACAATTTGATGTTCAATTTCAGTTACAACCACAGCTTGTTCCTGAGTCACAGTTTCAGCTTCTTCTTGAATTTCGGTTTGTACTTGAGGAGTCATTTTAATTTGATCAGTATCCTCTTCTTGTGGCTTCTCAAAAACTGCTTCTCTGACAAAATTATAAGTGATTAAATGTCTGGGTGATAAAACAAGTGAACCAAGTTCCACATTAGTATTATAAAGTCTATTCATTTTAATCTAAATTCCTTCCCGAATACTTTCTTCTTGATATTATTCAGTTTCAAATCATTTCTTCTTACAACAGTGCTCACTCTTGATTCAGCCTATCCCTCCTTAGATTTAGCCGACTGAGCCTGATCACTCTCTTCCTATTCTTCTACTCCTACTGGTAAATTTTTTCCTTTCAATGTGCTCAGAAGTAACCAATAAATCTCAGGGATCTATAATCAAAAGTGTTACTATAATGGCATCTAACATTGGTTTCCACCAGCCATATCACATCCTTTTTGAACAAATGTTTTGAGATGAATCTACCAAGTGGATAAAAATCCATGCACAATTCTGTTTGACAACAATAATGAAGGTACCATACCATGTACCTAGAAAAATTATTTCTTATATCACTCATAAATAGATACATTATATATATGTTTGGATACAAGATTTTCTCTAGCTCAGACATCCTCGGTGCAATCCATGTTTTCACAAACTTCACTAGGATTTTCTGATCCGACTCCAAGTCCTTTATGATCATCTAAATTATATATGTAGAACCAAAAAGAAAAGACATCAAATTTTCAGGCATATGTAATGAATCTCTTATATTCATGAAATCAAAATGAAGGACTCCCTCATGGGGGAAGTTCAAAATCCGACCAATATCTATATCGGATATCGAAACATCTCGATCTTCAATCTTAGATACCATAGAATTCTCATCTTCCCCGAGACTAAACTAAATAGATTTGAAGACATAATGAGGATATAACTCATATATAAACTCCATAAAATCTCCATTAAACATCTATTCAAGGTTTTGAAACGCAATATCTTGATTTAACCACAGGTTCGTCTGATATAACCATTCTTGATCAATGACCTTCCCTTGAAACTTTTTCCTTCCTTCGGAGTGCGGTCTCTTGGCAGTACTGGTCTCAGCCTCATCGGTTCTCTTGGTCTTGGCCATTTCTATCGAATAATATCTTAAGGATCGAAAGATGATTAGGGTTTCGAAGGATCAGGATCGAATAGACAAAGAGAGTTAAATTACCGTAGGATCGAAAGGGTTTTTGGTAGAAATGAAATGATTCATAATTCGAAATGTTTCTGATATCCTTGATTCCCGTGTCATCAATAATTATTACATAGATTTTTAAAAAAATAATAAAATTGATCACATGATAAAAACATATTTTGTTTGAAAAACAAATAACTAATTTATTTTAAAAAGTATTAAAATAAATAAAAAACATATAAAAAAAACATTATTTAAATTAAATAAACCTAGCTCCCCCTTAATAAAATAAAACCTTGTAGTGGGAAGTTGTTTGGTAAAAATATCAGCTAATTGAATTTCAGTACTTACATATACTAAGAATATATCCTTTTTAGGAACATGTTCTCTTAGAAAATTATGTCTCATATCAATATTCTTAGTCCAAGAATGATTATTAGGATCTTTGGAAATATTTATAGCACTAGTATTATCACATAAAATAGGCGTAATATTAAAACATAGCCCAAAATTGATAAGAGTGTTTTCATCCCCAATACTTGTGTGCATTAACTTCTAGTGAATACATATTCTGCCTCGGCTATTGATATGGAAACTGAGTGATGTTTCTTACTTGACCATGACAATATGGATTTTCTTAAAAAGTGACAAGTACCTGAAGTGCTTTTCCTATCTAATATAAAACTTCCAAATTATACATCTGAATATGAAATTAAATTTAAATCAGACGTTTTAGGATAAAAAAGATATTGAAAAATAGTTCCTTTTAAATATCTAGAAATTCTTTGAATAAAAGTTAAATGAGATTATTTAGGATTTTATTTAAATATTTCACAAACACATAATGAATACATTATATCTAGCCTACTAGTAGTAATATATAATAAACTACCAATCATACCTCTATATAAATTTTTGTCAACTAATTTTCTAGTTTCATCCAAATCAAGTTTTATATTAGTAAACATAAGAGTTGTATATGTCATTCTGTTTTCACGTCCAAATTTCTTTAGTAAATCCGTAATGTATTTTCTTTGATTTAATACATTACCAAAATATTTTTGATAAATTTTCATACCTAAAAATAAATTTAATTCTCCAATCATACTCATTTCAAATTATTTTCGAATTAGATTTGAAAACTCATGACAAAGAGATTTATTAGATGATCCAAAAATTACATCATCAACATAAATTTTAACCAATAAAATGTTTGAATTTAGAGTTTTATTAAATAGTGTTGTATCTTCCATTCCAACAGTAAAATCATTTTTTAAAAGAATAGAGATTAATATTTCATACCAAGCTCTAGGTGCTTGTTTTGGGCCATAAAGATATTTAGTATGTTTAAAAACAAAAGATGGTTTTTGATAATTTTCATAACCAGAAGGTTCTTAAACATAATCATCCTCAATTAAATAACCATTTAAAAAGGCAGACATAACATCCTTATCAAATAATTTAAAATTCATATGAGAAGCATATTCTAAGAGGATTCTAATGGATTATAATATAGCTACATCTGGAAATGTATCATTTTAAACTATAACTTCTTCTTGATTATATCCTTTAGCTACCTTTCTTGATTTATTTCTAGTTATTATTCCTTGATCATCTTGATTATTTATAAAAACCAATTTGGTTCTAACAACTTCATAATTCTATGGTCTTTGAACTAATTTCCAAACATCATTTCTCTTGAACTGGTTTAAATCTTCTTGTATTGCTATCAACCAACATTCATTATCTAATGTTTCTTCTATAGGTTTGGGTTCTAATTGGGATATAAAGGCTGAAAACTGATCAAGATTTCCTATGTTCCTTCTAGTTTTTATTCCTATTTCAAAGTCTCCTATCACAGTTTCTAATGGGGGATTCTTTAGGGTCTTTGACTATCTAGATAGTACACTTATAGGTTCTTCAATGTCGAGTTCTTCTGGACTGGACTGAATTTCATTTATATCTTTTTAAAAATCATCTTTCATGTTCTCAAGTCTCATGTTATCATTAGAATCAGACTCATCTATTTGATCTGTCCTTTTCTCAAAGGGATCTGTTTCATCAAATTTCACATGAACTGATTCTTCAACAATCCTTGAAATTTTTTTGAAAACTCTATAATATTTGGAAGTATCATAATATCCTATGAAAATTCCTTGATTAGATTTTGGATCAAACATACCAATATTATCTTTGGTGTTTAAGGTATAATCCTTGCATCAAAAAATGTTTAAGTAATTTACATTAGATTTCCTATTATTCAAGAGTTCATATGGGTTCCTTTTTAAAATTGGTCTAATTAAAACTTTATTCATTATATAACAGGCCGTACTTATAGATTCTGACCAAAAATAGGTAGGAAGATTTTATTCATTTAGTATAGTCCTACACATTTCGTAAATAATCCTATTTCTTCTTTCAAAAATTCCATTTTTTGAGGTGTTCTTGGTGCAGAGAAGGTGCATTTAATACCAATATTTGAGAAAAAGGAATTAAATTCTAGATTCTCAAATTGTCCACCATGATCACTTCTTAATTAAATTATTTTAAAATCTTTTGCAGTTTGAACAGCTTTGCAAAAACATTCAAATCAAGTAAAAACATCATTTTTAAATATTAAAAATAAAAAACATGTATATCTAGAATAGTAATCAACTAAAACATATACATATAGTTTACCAGCCAAGATTGCTTCTATTTAAAGTCCTAAAAAATCCATATGGATGAGTGTTAGAGTTGTAGATGTAGCAATTTTGGAAATAGATTTGATGGAGGATTTGTGCTGTTTACCAAGTTGACATGCATCACAAAATCTATCACTCTCAAGCTTCATAATAGGAAAATCAGAAACTAGTTTCTTCATGGATAATTAATGTAATGCATATATATTGAAATTTTCATGCATTCTATGCCAGATATATGATTCATTTATCATAGAAATTAAGAGGTTTACTTGTTGTTTACACAAGGAGTTTAAATCCAAGGAATACACATTGTCTGTTCTAGGTGATCTAAATTTAAGTAGTTTATTTTTGAAAAAAGAACATCAACTGGTAGAAAAATAAATTGCATAACCATAAGCACATAGTCAAGAGATACTTATCATATTGTGTTTCAATCCTTGTACATAAAATACTTTGTTGATTGAGGAAACTTCTAGACCTCCAACTGTTCCAATACCAATGATTTTCCCTTTGGAATTGACAGAAAAAGTGACAGGTCCACCATCTCTTTGAGTGAGTGTATATAAATTCTATGTGCTTCCACTCATATTCCTTGAAGATCGATTTTCCATATACCATATTGTCTTTTTTCTACTGTGACCTGCTTCATCCAAAGGCATTTAGACAAGTTTCTTTGGTACCAATTTTCTATTTGGTCTAGTTGTGTTAGCCAGCAAAGATCTGGGAATCCGGGCTTGCTTTGTTTTTCTAAATTCAACAGAATGAAAAAAATTATTTTAAACAAAATCATTCTTAATACCAATTATTTAAGGATTTATTAAGAAAAAGTTTTTAGAAATATGTCCCCTTGTCCCACAGTAATTACAATTTAATCTTTTTGAGCTTGGAAAAAAATAATTCTTGTACAGCTTAGGTTTTTCACATTTACTTCCAATACAAAATCTTTCTTTCTTAATGACAGTGTTCCAAAGAATTTCATTCAAGTAGTCTTATCCTTTAGTAAAAATAAGGGATGAACTTTTATATGTTTCTACTTCAGTTAGGATCGTTTTTATTTCAGCTTCAAGAACTGTATAGTCAATGTTAATTGAATTATAATTATCATTTAACTCCTTTAATTGATAATGAATTGTATCGCTTTCATCTAAAATGACCTTGTGAATGTTATTTAATGAATTATTCTTATTAAAAAGTGAATAATACTTTTCCTCAAGTATGTTGTAGTAGGCTGTAAGTTTTTTATTAGAATAGCATGTTTCAAAATTAGAGTCTGCATTAGAATCAGAAGAATAATATGATTTTACCTCATCTGTTTCTGCTATAAATCACATGTTGACTTTTAGATTTACTTCTTCCTTCTCTGAGCCTGATTCTGAAGGACTTCTGGAGTCATCAGACACACTCCATGTAGCATACGTTTATTTCTTATCTTTTTTCACTTAATCATTTCATTTGAAGAACTTATTTTTATAGTCTTATTTCAACTAAGGACAGTCAGGTCTGATATGACCCATATTCCTGCACTCATAACATTTGACTTACTTTTCTTCCTTTTTTAAAGTTCTTCTGAATCCTATATTCTTTCGGTAGAATTTTCTAAACATTCTGGCTAGCTGAGCCAGTTTTATATCATATCATGATGAATTATAACTTTCTAATTTCACCTTTACTTCTTATTTCTTTAACTTTTTTCATTTCCCTTGGGATGACACTTTTAAGGCAGTTTCCTCTCTCTTGATCAGAACCCTATACACATTTTTTTATCATTCATCCCGACATAATACAACATAAGTGTTCCAATATACTCTCTCAGGGTTACGTCTTTGATAGATGTTGACTGTCTAATTGTAGCAGAGATTCCATTCCATTTAGAAGGTTGTACTCTCTATACTTCTAAAGCATGATCAGCCTGTTTGATTGGGTCACCCAAATCTGTTATATTATTAAAAATATCTATCAATCTTCCATTCATTTGTGTAATTATTTTACCTTCAATCATTCTGAATGTGTATAATTTAAGCTTAACAGAAGCATATCCCATTTGCCTGACATTGTCAGTTCTTTCTCAATCAACAACAATAGTTTTCCACATCTCATATTTTGTTGGGAATTGAGATACTCTGTTGAATTCATCAGGTCCTAGAACACATATAATTGCATTCATTGACCCCGAGTTCATATCATATCCTGCTTTAGTGGCAGTACTCCATGTTTCGAGATTCTCTAGTATTATATATGGAGTTATAATCTTAGAATATACTCTGTATCGAAGTTTTTTCAGATATATTATCATTATTGATTTCTAACATCCATAATTTTCTCCATTGAAGTACATTGCTCTGACCATAGACATTCCTTCTCTTCTATTAGTCATATTGTTCTGTGTATAATTCTTAATCACTTTTATCTTGTTAAGGCATCATTAGAAAGCACAACCTCTGATACCAATTATTGGATCAGGATATAACAAATATACACAAGAGGGGAGAATTGTGTCTTTTAAAAAATCTTTAAGAAATTTTGTTCTTCCCTTTTACTTTAATCAAATGGATTAATGAAATGGAAATTTAAATAGCAGGGACACCCGATGTACAGTGGTTTGGGGAACAGAACGCCCTTAGTTCACTCAACCAACAAACTAATCCATGATCTTGGGGATTTTCACTATCAGGTCTTGTTGTCAATAGACCATTCCACAACTGAGTACAGGAATTTGACACCATTACAATCTAAGAAAGAACAAAGCCTTATAGTTCATTCACTGAACCTACATAACTTAGTACAAGAATCTGATCACTCATGAATAGAAAAGAAAGGTATTTGTACTTTGAAAATACATTCCTGTTGTTCTTCACAATTACAACGGAATGAAATTGAAAGTATATGGATCTTCGCCTTCGGAAATAATGATATCCCAAGAAGAATCGTTTTGATTCAATCTTGTTGTAGTAGATATAAATATATAATTCACAACTTCAACAGTAGTAGATTCCCAGTAGATCTTCGATGGATAATGAGTGAATCTTCTATCGTGACTCTTCTTTATCAATAAATAGATCTTTTTCTCACATTTAAATCAGTAGATCTGTGTTCTTGATAGTCTCTATTTTTCTTCTTTTTATAAATGTTCGACATTGCTTTTCGAAAAAAACTCATATATATTCTCTGTGTAAATATCCCGTCTATATAAAAACTATGAGCACTTCTCCTGAAAATTTAGATCTAGAAAAGTCTCCTTCTAACTCGCAATAATAAAAAATTCAAATTAACAGAGCAGTCATAACTTCCCTGAAGATTTGGCATAAAAATATCCTTTTAAATTGATCCTTTAAATCATAGATAAAACAACTTTGAATCAGTTGAAAATGCAATTTTAAAAATCATCTTTTAATTCGGATTTAAATCATCCTAATCGCTTGCAGACTGTTGCATAATAATATCGTCTTTAATTATCCGATGCCAAACTTAATGTTGAATAGTATAGCATGCATCTTTCAAATGTAAGGTTGAACACAAACGTACAGTTGATTACAAAAGTGAGGTTGATGAACCATACATTTCAATATCCCAAACGTAGGGTTCCTTTCTAACGTAGGGTTACTCTTCCATAATATTCCGATAACATATGGTTGATTAACCATACTTTTCAGATAACTCAAAAATTATACACCACATTTCATCCTTATGCTACATTTCTCCACGTAGGGTATGGATAGTAATTCCATAATACACTTGATCAATTTTCGAACATGTAACGCATGAAAAATGTTTCAATAAATCGCTAATGCAAATTAAATCTTGTTGTTCAAGAACTTAAATATTTCTTCCAGAAAAAAATATAATGAATAATAAATTCATGAAATATACTTAAAAAATAAAATCATTAGAAAAAAATTAGGGGTATTTGTCAGCATCAAAATCATCATAGAGATAGAGTATTTTTCTCAACAATGTCCCCCTATATAAATAAAAAATATTATATATCATCAAAAAATAACACTTGCTCAACAGTTGGGATCTATGTAAATAAATGTATCATGTTTCAAAGAAATATATAGCAAAATAGGCTAATGGATCAGGGTCATTAATTTTCTACAATAATGGAAATGGAGTATTGATAAATATTTCTGGGTTTAGATTAAAGACTTATGTAACGCCCCGAACCATGTATCCCAGAGTTAATGAATAATTTTAATACATTTTCATGATTACAATGAATTAGATATCGAATGAATAACCTGTTTAGTTGTCTTCGAAAATTGTTAACATACATGAAATTTACATTAAGAATTCTATCATAAAATAAAACATAGAAAATATTTTGAGAATTCCATTATTACTCAATCATAACCCATCATACCAATCATAAAAAATATTCTTGGATTTTTGGGAAGATATAATATAAAAAAGGGTGAGCTCATATGCTCATTACATAGAAACAATATAGTAGACGCTTTCATAAATAAGAATAATATTTTATGGGAAGTTGTAAAACTAAAACAAAATACTTTTAAACATAATGTACAACATAATATGGAAAGAATAAATTAAATAATGACATTTAAATTATCACATGGATATTCTACTAGACTAATAATCACATGAAATATCAATAAAAATTTAATAAAGAGGAAATGCATAATATCAGACATCATAAACATACTATAAAGGCCTCGTGCCAAGACCATTACTATACTATTATGTCCTTCTACCAAAGAATCTAGTTTTTCTCAATAAACCTACCAATTCATGAAGGGGATATATCAGGGCCCACTCATCACATAATATTTTCAATTAATATATCATATGAAAAGGGAGAAACAAAACATAAACATTCGTATTAAAACTATAATAGAAAATGTAAATACATTAACCATAAAAAATTATTGGTATAAAACTAACCCATCTACAGTCAAACATATCATAAACCCTTAAATACAATATGGAATATTGTATCATAATAAATCAACATCAATCAAGTATAATATTCAATAATTTATGATGTAAAATATGAAAATAATCTCATAATACCATTAAAACTCTTTTAGATAAATATCCCATCGAAAACATTTAAAAATAGTGTAATTTATAAAAGAAGAAATTTAAAAGTTATTTTTTAATTAAAGTGTCACATAACACTATAAAACTTTTGAAACAAATTATCATTTTAAAACATTCATATCCATATAAATATATCCTTATAACCATTTATAAAACATGGACATAGATGATAAAGATGAATCAATAGATACATACGTAAAAACATTCTCGGATAATAATGAGATTGTAAAATTAACCATTAATTAATAACATAAAATATTAATTTTTCAAGAATAATTAATGAAAATAATATTTACATAAAATGTATTTTATAACCCTTTTATATCCATATAAATAGTTATATATAAAAATAACAAGAAATCTAAAATGGTGAAAGGATTAATTCTTTATACATTCAAATGATCATAAACCACATTGAAACTTTAAATAATATGCCCAATAACATTAAATGAATACTATAATAACATTAAGATCAATTTATTCATGATATAAATTAAAATTGGGGAATTACATATATCCCACAAAAGAAATAGGCTGTGAATGTGGCTTTTATCTCACAAAAATAAAAAATGAGGCAAAATTACCTTACCTTAGATCTGATACGGTTCATACATATCTCAAACTCATGTATAATGTTTTTAAACACATTACTAGCTTATATAAGAATAATACTAATATTTATGATATCATATATGAATCTTTTATGACTATATATTATCCTTTTATTAATAATTTCTATGTCAAATCTACGTTTCAGGTAATAATCACTTTCTTTATCAAACGTTTTTTACGTATTATTATTTATCATATTATTTGGATCAATATTTAATTAAATTAAAATGAATATTGTTTTTAATATATGAAATATATTCAGGATATAAATACATATAATATATAGATATATGAAATGGATTACACAACTCATAGAGATGGTAGGTCGTATGTACGTAAGAACATTGTTTCCATTTTTATATCCTATTGAATAAAAGTATGTGATAAAAATAAGTTTACAAAAGTAGGTATTTTATTACAATGGAATTTATATGTATTTTATTTCATAATAATTCATAATATGTATGTTTTCATTCTCATTCATCAATTGTGAACATGAATGATGGATCTCATCGCATTGGGGAGATGATAAGCTGTATGCACGCACGAGTGACAATATAATTTACTTAATGGTTAAATGATAATTAATTGGATGGAATATGAATTTAAAAGAAAAATTATTATGATATATATATTATTTAGATCCATTTTATTAATCTTTATACCCAGGTAAATAATGTGAACCTAGAAACAGTTTACACCACGATATAAAGGCGGTAAGTCGTACGTATGCACACATGGTGACATTATTTTTTGTAGGAGTGGTAAAATCAGTAATATGGTTGATCCATAATTTTAATAACATCTAAAAATGTATAAGGTACTGGATCTATTATTTTAGTATGGAAACAACATAAAAATATGATGTAGAAGAAGAAAAGAACATTGAAAGAGGTGATAAAACAATTTCCTCTTTTCAAGTGTCTCCATTGGATTTTAATAAAATTACTCCATCGTATCCATATACCCAAAATATATCCTATAATATGTATTTAGGTATGTGGGTATAGGTAATGGGTAGGGGTTATATGAGCTAAAGATATTTGGAGCTATGAATTAATGAGAAGGAGAAGTGTCCTTTTATAAGAGGGGTGAGGGGCACTTTTGGAGGAACTGAAAATATTAATTTATTATAAATTGATATTCTATTTAAATTATCTCCAATGTTATGTATATAGAGTATTAGATATTTATGTGTCAAAACCATGTCATCCAATTAATTTTTTTCATGTTGAGTTCATACTATTAACCTTATATTTTGGATTTTACCATTATTTAAAAAGTTCTACTCTAACCATGTCTTCTTGTATTTTTATACTACATGGTTTATATAGTAACTACAAAAGGCCAAGAGAACCTAAAGTGGATAATTTATGATAATTTTATTACTATCCATGTTACTTTTTCCAATTTAAATATTTTCAAGAATTATATATTATTTAATAGAGTAGTATTTATTTTAAATTATCACTTTTGTCAATTATAATACTAATAAATATTTTAATTTTTTAAAATAAAAAACCAACAAGATAACTTAGAATAAATAATTCCAATATGTCACTATAATTTATAAGGTATCAATGAAATTATTTTATGTCATTAATTATATAAAATTATATTTATTTTAATATTATTAATATCATTTATTTGATTCGTCCATTAGTAAATCAATTACTGCATCATCATTGTGTCACAAATGAATTTAATTAGTTAATTTCTGAAAATCATAAATAAATTATCATGATTTTCATAAAATTATTATCTTTACATTGGATATTTATAGTCAAATTAATATTATGTATAACATGTAATGTCCTAGAATTTTCATGTAATTCTTTTAATTACATGGAATTATTTAGAAACCACGCTATGAGATAACACATGATTCCAAGGACCTGAGGTGCCTGAACATATTTTAGATCTTTTTTAAAGTATGTTAGGTAAGTTTTTGATCAGACATTTAAAGCATTTGAACTGGTTCCTGGATCAAAAATATGGGGGCACCGTTGCATTCAAAATGCCGAAATGTGCTTAAGAACGACATAACCTCATCATGCACAACTCATGTGAAAAATATTCATTTCAAAATGGTAGTGAAAAAAATATAATGAACATAAAAAAATTCAATGTTTCTTTTATTAAAACTGTTTCCACTATGATGAAGGAGCAAGTCAGTGTTGCAGAGCAGTGACGAGGTGATGCTGAATAATTAATGAACCCCATTAATGAGACAGTGTGGCAATACACAACATGTATCCTCTGTTTAATTAAAAAGGAATCTATAGTGGAAAAATAACCCTGATAAATTCTCAGATGAATGAGGAATCTCACTCCCCCTATCTTTGATGATGAATGCCATCGTCAAATGACATGAAATCTAGGATCGACGAACGACGATGGGGTGTATTTGAGAGATGACGAATGACGACGAGTGTAAACAGATCGAGGATCGACGACGGCTCAAAGCTTCTTCCCTCATCAGTGATGGTTCCTCAATCAAGGTAGTGGTTATTTTATTTCTCTATGATTATTTCTTCTCATTCTTATTTTCAAATGACAAATGATGATCAACCAATTGATAGGTTGACCCGTGTTTTGGTTATTCTTACAGGTTGGGAAATGATATTCTGGGGAGTTATAGGATTTGAACTCTATTTTAGAATTATGAATCCACATTGATATCTATTTGTAAATTCTTATGCATAGGGAGTGGGAAGACATGAACATGGAACATATCCCTCCATAGTGGGTGTTTGAATTATTCGTGACTAAACGGTGGAAGCGACAAACTAGTTTCCCGGAGGCCGTTACAGGTATGGAGGTGACACGAGAGGCCAGAGGAAATAAAATCATATGTGATCAGACCACCAGAGTGGACCCGATGGCCTGTGGAAGGTTCCAGCAGCGCAAAAACACCAGCGAGGTGGTGCCACCGGGGAGATGCATGAGCGATGTATTGGTCGGCTCTCACTGTTCACACTAGAGAATTCTACATGCCTAGTGCGCACTACAGTGGAGGAGGGCCGTGACCTGTCCGCCGTGGCACCCACAAGGGGGAGTGGCCCGCGCCACGTGGGTCGCGTGTTTACTAATGGGGGAGGTCAGGTAACCTACCGTTCATGCCCTAATCGGAATGGGAAAATAGGATAAATCCACGTTTTGGGGCTGCCTAGGCTGGGAAAAGAGGCCGACCGGCCAGTACTGGTCGGACCGTATAAATTTGGGTCATTGGGTTACTAAGCAGGCTGGTTCCACATAAAACCTTGGTCAGGTCCAGTGAGGCCCAATGGGAAAGGACAATGGGCTAAACAGATAGTATCATGTCATGCAGGACCCCAGAATGGGTTGGTCCAAACTAGTCGAAATAGGCTCATACACAATAGTACCTTATTACCAAAAAAGGGACGTATCTCTCATACCGTGTGTCTGATTGACACATTGTTTGTAGTTTTGGGTCCCATGTGATGGTGAGGTCCTTAGGAAATCATTTTAGTATGATTTCATGGAATTTGACTGGGAGAGGCTTCGTGGCTCAGCTACCGAGTGAGGCTTTGGGACTCAAATACTAGTGAGGATCTATGACTCAACTATCAGCGAGGTTCTGTTACTTTTCTATCCACGAGGCTTCGGGACATAGATACCAAGTGAGGTTTCATGGCTCATATAATGTGCAAGACATTATGACTCAACTAATAGCAAGGATCCATGACTCAGCTATGAGTGAGGCGCTATGACATATCTATTAGTGAGGCTTCATGACTCAGCTACCGAGCAAGGCTCCTTGACTCTACTACCTAGAAATGATCTATGATTCATCTCTATATGATGATTTGTGACTCAACTACCATGTGAGGCTTCATGAACTAGCTAAACGGTTAGGCTCCATGACACTACTACTGAGTGAGGCTTCATGACTTAATGATCTTCAAGGCTGTGTGACTCAACTACCCAGCGAGGATTCATGACTCAACTACTAAATATGTCTAGGAGACCAAGATATCCTAAATGAATCATCGGGGGTGAGTGAATTTGAAGTTATTGATGCTCAGTGTTTACAAACATTTGTTTTACTATCAAAACATTATGTTATACATTTGTAAAGATTATTATAGTGACTCTTATATTTTTGAATTAATTTTTTGATTTCCTTTTTGGATTTATGTGAGACAAGTGTCGGTTTCAAGGTTGATACTGAGTATTGTTATTATCAACCCTACATAGGCTACACTAGCACATTTTGTGTCTTTTATAGATAATAGACAACTTTGTTTGGGATTTTGTTGATCCCTGGACTAGTGGTTCTCGGATGTGGATCTACAGATGCAGTATGATTCAATGACATGTGATAGTGAGCTACACATACCCTTTAGGTAGGATCCTTGGAAGGCGACCTCTGGAGAATGTAATTCCTTTTACAATACATTTCTTTACATTTGGGTTTTCCCCCATTTCCGTTATTATTAAACTTTACTTATTTTGATTCTTCCTCATGTGACAGACTTGTTGTTTGTATCCCAGTTTCAACATTACTTCAATTGGTGTGGGATGTGTGTGTGTGTACATGTTTAAAGGAAATAGTTTTCTTTTTTGGGATTTGACTTTTTGGTTCTAGTCACTAACGATCGGCCTATGCAATTATGGCCTTGGGTAGTCACAACATGGGCCCTAGGGGACAGGTCATGATATATTGGTATCAAATCTGGTTGGTTTTACATCAAATACAGAGATTCGGTGGTTTTTTTTCTGGAAATAGTATTAAATGTTTTGATTTTTTCTTCCAGATTTGGGGAGTCCAGTGTTGGTGTGGCGGCTGACGTATCCATACACTAGGACCCTAAATTCGGATTTCTGACTCGGTGTATGAAACCACCGATTCCATGCATCATTAATTTTTTTCCATGATCTCTTTGAGTTAGAGTCATCTCACCCGGTATAATTAACATATTGTGGTTCATCATGATTTATCTCTGCATGCCTCTACATATGTATCCATCCAAGATCCTGGTATATTATCATGATTATGTTATACCAATAAATGAGGCATTGGTGTATGGACATGTTCCAATGATAGTGCCCCCAGGTGGGCAAAATTTAGAACCCCAACCCACTGAGAATTAGTCGTTACCAATCTTACGAGCATATGATGCACGATAACTGAGAACATTTCATGTGTTCTAGATGGAGAGGCCTATGAGGTTTCAAGGAGATAGAGACCCTTAGGTCGCTGAAGATTGGTTGGAGGTGGTGGTATGAGTTTTTCACCTAGTGAAGAAACCTTTAGACAAAATTACAGTTCTACCCACTTGCCTTCTACTGGGAATGATAGGGAGATGGTGGAGCATGATACTATAGTCCCACTATGAGGGAAACCTCACCTTAGCAGAATGATAGAAACTTTTTAGGGTATAGTACTTCACCATGACCTTTCACTCAGTACGCAAATATGAGCTTCTCTACTTACGATGGGGAAGCCTAACTGTGGGTGAGTGTGTTGTGATGTTCACATACCTCTCCCAATATTATTTTAATATGGTTCAAGACCATTTATTCAAGGACCGAACCACATATCATTGTCTCAAACGATAGATCATAGAATCATAGATCTATCTTAGCATCCCTACATAGGCTGGGGTGCTGGGGAGAGCTCTTCTAGTGGAGAACTTCCATGTAGAAACTCCACCGATTGTGAGAGCTACCATCGAGCAACATGTAGAGGATTCCTCAGTAGCAGACATCTGACAGGTGAAGCATGGGTCCAAGAGGATCAGACCATCTAGGGGATGACCCCTTGATACTGGATCGGTATTGAGAGGCACCACGGTCATTGGAGACTAGTATAGGGGATGGTTGTGCTTCATAAACTGAGGGCAGGGGACCATAGGTCAAGACTGCCCAACCCGTCATACAAACAACCAAAAGATGGTTGGGGGCCATCAATGAAAAGTCATAGAGTTGATCATGGAAGTCGAAAAACAGGCGAATATAGCATGGTAGGAGGTAGAGTATCAGACAGTGGGAGGAGATACGAGGTAATACCCCCTGTAACGACCCAAAATTTCATTAATGGAAAATCCCTCTTGATCCAGTTAAATGTTTCTTTATGAAAAAATGTTTTTATAAGATATAAACTTTTTTTTAGTTTTACTTTAAGATTTGTGACCGTTACTTTTATAGCCGTTGAACAGTGATCATCTGGGTAGTTTAAATATAAGGCTTTAACGAACCAATTTTCTACTCAGACAAAGGAAGCGATGGCCTCATCCAGTAGAATTGCCCCTTACGAATCCCATTTGTCGGAACTCGGAAAATAGGTGGCGTCTTTGGGCTTTTCCCTTGACCAAGCCCAAGCTGAGCTTCATCAAGTCAAGCTCGAACGTGATCGTCTACGGGAAAAATGGAAGTTGATAGAGATTACCACTCGAGCGATGTTATCCGAGCAACCCCAAGAGTCTGTCACCATCGCACACCTTACCCTTAGGTCTTATGCGGCTATTTTAAGTGGTTATGTAACAAATAAGTAGCACCATGTTCAAGTACATTATTTTTGTATATAATAATGAATATAATTTCTAGTCATTTTTGATACATTGTAATTAGTTTTTAAAGTACAAATGGTGTTTTTAGTTATTATTTAATTAAGAATTATATTTTATTAAATTAAAGGATTTTTGAATTAAATAATATTTTAATAAAATATTATTATTAATATTAAATTAATTTTTATTAAATATAAATGATCTTATAATTTTATGAATGCAATTAAAATTTTTATTAAGGTTTGAAAGCCATTTCTGTCAAAACCCGTGAATTTTTTTATAAATGTCGGTTTTTATTTTAAAAGTGAAAATTCACATATTTAGAAAATTATTTAGATAAAATAAATATTATTTTTGGAATCAGGACGTCGAAATTATCCAACGGTGAATTTTTCATAATTTTCTGAGACAGTCAAATTTTTGGGTAAAAATAAAATACCATTTAAATATATAATGTGTTTTATGACATCATAATGACCCAATGGTGAAGTAATAAAATACCATAATACTTATGTTCGGCCAATATGTGTTTTATCATTAAAATAATGAGGTTTTGGGTTTGTTTGACTCACTTTTCAAAGCATTAATGGAGCCCTCAAGACTTATTCAACACTTTGCCTTTTTATAATTAATTTCCATGGGAGTGTGACTCACCTCCACATAAGCAACCCTAATTTTTTAATAAGTTCGGACCTTGGAATTTTAAAATATTGTTTTCCTCTTTCCTTTTCCAGAAACCATGGGCAAATACCATGGGATGGTTTTTGGTTTCGATTATTTTAATATAAGGGGTCCCAAACCTAAATAATAAAGAATTCTCTCACCTTTCCTATATAAACCCACCCAAGCTCCCACTTCCTCCTCACCCAAATCCCTTGAAGTTCTTCCAACCTCTGCCCTACTCTCTCTAGAATCCTCTCAAGGTTCCCCAATCTCCCAAGAAGCCTCTCACAAGCCTCTCTCTAGCCTTTGGAAGCACACTTCCAAGTAAGGGGTTTTCTTCCTTTCTCAATTTTTTTTTTCAATTTTCTTTAAGTTGTATTTCCCTTTTTATTTCAATTATGAATGTTGGGGTATGGTTTTGCACCTCCCCCATACTGCCCTATTATTGTTTGAATGATGGGAGAACCCTTTCTCTCTCATTAAATGTCTCACGTGTACACCCGTTACTATGCCGAAATTCCGAAAGGAACTTCTCTCTCTTCTTTTACATTCAAGCAATACTTTTGTATCATGAATCTAAACTCCATTTCTATTGTTGGGACATGTATATATATGATCTCCTTACTGTCCATTACATGTAAATATGATGAGTAACCCCTTTATCTCTCATCAACCTTTTTTATGAATTCTTATGTCACGCCGTTACGCTGCCGAAATCGCACCGATTTTCTAAGCCAATGTCTTTGTGTAGTGAATACCATGCCCATTTCTCCATCAAGGGTATTCACCTTTATTCACATTTACATATTGATTATAAAGTCTCATGTATGAATTCCACATTCCTTTATCGTGGAAGAAATGATTATGTTTTATGAATCCATGTTTTATGATCCATGTGGCACACTTATGCATGAAATGAAATGTTTAAGAAGGGTGCGCCCTGATAGCGCTCCAATGCATTGGGTAATGTATAGTATCATGATAAGTCATGTGCAATGAGTGTTGACTCATGCTAATTCAAGTGAAACGAGGGTTTACTCGTGCTTCAAGTGCAATGAGGGTTTACTCATGCTCCATGTGCAATGAGCCTTGGCTCATGCTAATTCAATGTTAAGTGTTGTTGCCACATTTCCATGTTATGATTATCATGCTTTATCATTCCTTTATGTTCATGTCTCTCTTATGATGTATTGATTTTACTATTGCATAACATGTATTGTACTCCTCATGTTATTCATTGTGTACTCCCTTACTGGGCTTTATAGCTCACCCTTTTCTTATGCATGTCCTCAGGTTATCCAATGCAATGCAAAGTACGAAGGAATGTAGTGGTCATGTAAAGGATGTTTTCAATAAGGATGTTGTATTTCAAGTTTAATGTTTTTATGTAATGATCCTAATCCCCAAAGACACTAAACCCCTCGATCTTCTTTATTGTATCAAGTGATGTTTTATGTAATAAAGCATGTTTAAGTTGTAATAAAAAGCAGGGTTGTCATAGTTGGTATCAAAGGATAGGTTTAGTTATTTTTGGGATTTGGAAACCCTAGTAAAGCCTTAGATACAAGACTAATCATAATAAAAACATCCCTAAGTTCTGGTAAATACTAAGTAAGTGGTTTATCAAACAAATACATCCCTGTCTGGATACGAGCAGGTAGAGGCGGCTCTGGCACAGATGTATCCTAGGGGTAAAACCCGAAAACACCTCTTTGAGCTAGACTCGAACGGGAACTGGTGCACGACAACGGGCCTTGCTGCACTCTTGGTTACGACACTCACGGGGGATATGTTTTGATAAATTCACAATCTTAGTATGATCCCTTATTAAGGGAAAAATGCCCCTAAGGATATATGCTAGAAGGAAGATCATGAAAATCCTGGATTGAATCCTATAGACTCATGAGTTAAAGAGATTAAAGTTTATTTATAAGTCATCAACTTTTGTCTTTGGATTAACCTTTATGTGTTACCCCTAACTTTCTTTTATTCCAGCCAATGGCCGGTAATAGGAGAACTCGGGCTAACAACCGTTGTGAAGATCAGTGTGATGATTGTACTTATGAGATGCCCAATCCAATGGGAGCGGGAATCGCGAACTTTGTCACGCTTCTCTCTCATCTAACTCAAGTTTTGAATAGAAACACTGGTCAAGAGGAACGTTCAACCCCCCCTAAAAAAGAACAAGTCACTATTGAAAGCTTCATTAGACAAAGGCCTCCTACTTTTAGTGGATCATCCGATCCCACGATTGCTGAACAATGGATCAACTCCATTGAAAAGATATTCTACATCCTCCAATGCTCTGAAAAAGAGAAGGTTCTCCTGGCGGCTTATCGTATGGAGGGTGAAGATGATCAATGATGGACGTTGATCAAAAATACGAAGCCTGAGGAGGAGATCGAGGCTTTGGAATGGATGGTATTCCGGAAGATGTTTTTCGATAAATATTTTCCACGCACCCTCCGTCTTAAGATGGAAAGGGACTTCCTTTCCCTCAAGCAGAAAGATGAGGAATCTGTGGGAGCGTACGAGGCAAACTTCACAAGGCTTGCACGATACGCTTCCGGCTTTGTCGTTACCCCCGAATGCAAGGTTGACCGCTTCTTTGGTGGGCTGAAGCATAGCTTACGGAAAGCATTAGCGATCCGTGACTTCGACAGCTATGAGGAAATTGTCCGATGTGCCCTCAAGGTTGAAATGGAGATCGGAGAATCACAGGGGTATCATGGGGACAAGAAGCGGAAGGTGGACTTCAAATCTGGTGGTCCGATGGATAAATCCAACGGCGCTAAGAAATTCCAGCACCCCACTTGCCAAAAGTGTGGAAAAAAGCACCCTGGAAATTGCCTTATGGGGACAAGAAAATACTTCAAGTGTGGAAGAGAAGGGCACCTAGCTGTTAACTATCATCAAGAAGGACCCGCGGCTGCGACGGAGGGGAGGAACACTCCATTCGAACCTCAACGCGTTGTTCAATGCTTCAAATGCAATGAACCAGGTCATTTTGTGAATCAGTGCCCTAATCCAAGGGTTATCGGAGGCAATCAACAACCTCCAAGACAGCAAGGAAGAGCTTTTGCCATCACTTCTGCCGAAGTGAACCCCGACAAAGAAGTGGTGACAGGTACGCTAGTTATTCATTCAATAATAGCGAACGTACTTTTTGATTCAGGTTCTACGCATTCTTTTATATCTCAAAAGTTTAGTAGAACAATCCCTGCACCACCACAAATCATGGAAGTAAAGATGTCGGTGAGTACGGAAAATGGGGCAATCATTGCATCCCTTGAGTATAAGTACTTCCCTGTTATAATCTGTGGATTTAATTTCCCGGCGAACATCGTCATACTCCCTTTGGTGGAATTTCATGCAATTCTTGGCATGGATTGGATTTCTTTATATAGAGCCAACATAAATTGTCGGGAGAGGGAAATCACACTCCATATGGAGAATCGACCCCCGATTCTTTACAAGTGTCAGGAGGAAGATGAATCTTTTTTAGCTCCATCATCTCAAGCAAGGATATTACTGCCTTATGAGCACGCATATCTGGCTCAGATGATTGAGTCCAAGGAATAAACCACCCTTGAAGAAATGCCTATTGTGAGGGAATTTGCTGAAGTATTTCCCGAGGAACTTCCTGGTCTTCCTCCAAGAAGAGATGTTGAGTTCTCAATTGAACTTATACCTGGGGCGCTACCAATATCAAAGACTCCATATAGAATGGCTGTTGTTGAGCTTGAAGAGCTGAAGAAACAACTACAGGAGAATCTGGATAAAGGGTTTATATGACCAAGTGCATCACCATGGGGTGCACCAGTCCTCTTCGTCAAGAAGAAGGATGGGTCAATGCGGCTTTGCATCGATTATCGTGAACTTAACAAAATCACGATAAAGAACAAGTATCCTCTCCCAAGAATCGATGACTTGTTTGATCAGCTGCGTGGAGCCCAATACTTCTCCAAGGTCGACTTGTGGTCGGGATATTATCAAGTAAGGGTGAAGAAGGAAGATATCCCCAAGACTGCTTTTCGTACAAGGTACGGGCACTATGAATTCATAGTAATGCCTTTTGGACTCACCAATGCTCCAGAAATATTCATGTACTTGATGAATAGAGTCATTAGAGATTACCTAGATAAATTTGTGGTAGTCTTTATAGATGATATTCTAATATACTCCAAAACCAAGGAGGACCATGAGGAGCATTTAAGAACTGTACTGGAGACTTTGCGCAAGGAGAAGCTCTATGCCAAGTACAGCAAGTGTGAGTTCTAGTTGAAGGAGGTCTCATTCTTGGGCCATATCATCATAAGCAATGGGATATCTATGGACCCCTCCAAAACAGATGCAATTGAGGGATGGACGAGGCCAACATCGGTAACTGATATCCGTAGCTTCTTGGGGTTAGCTGGATATTATCGACGATTTGTGAGAAACTTCTCACGATTGTCCAACCCTCTTACCAAGATAACTCGAAATAGAGTAAAGTTTTCTTAGAGTGATAAATGCGAAGAAAGCTTCAAGGAGTTGAAAAGGAGGCTTATCACTGCACCTGTGCTCACTTTACCCACAAGTGGTGAGCTTTTTGTGGTATTCAGTGATGCATCGAAGAAGGGTTTAGGATGTGTGCTGATGCAGAATGATAAAGTGATATCCTATGCCTCAAGACAGTTGAAAATCCATGAGCGAAACTATCCAACGCATGATCTGGAGTTGGCGGCGGTGATCTTTGCCTTGAAAATCTGGCGGCATTATCTCTATGGAGAGAAATGTGAGATATATACTGACCACAAGAGTCTCAAATATATATTCACACAGAAAGAGCTTAATATGAGCCTGAGAAGATGGATAGAGCTCATAAAGGATTATGAATGTTCAATACATTACCACCCTGGGAAGGCGAACAAGGTGGCGGATTCCCTAAGTAGAAAGGATCCAGCAATTCTATCAATGATGAGAATTGAGAAGGATCCAATCTTCTTAGACTTGATGAAGATGGACGTTGGAATCATAAAGAAGGGAACATCATCAATCCTTTCATAAATGATTGCTCAACCATCTCTTTTGGAAAGGTTAAAGAATGCTCAAAAGGATGATGCGAGAATCCAAGAAAAAGTGGATGCTATCAAAAAGGGAAAATCCTCAGAGTTTAATGATAATGAAGAAGGAATTGTGCGGTTTGGGAAAAGACTATGTGTCCCATCAAGTTCGGAGCTGAAGAAGGAACTTTTGGATGATGCACATAGTTCAAATTTCTTTATTCACCCAGGGATCACAATGATGTATCGAGATCTCCGAGAAAACTTTTGGTGGGATAATATGAAGAAGGAGATCGCCGAATATACATCAAAGTTCCTGGTGTGTCAGAAAGTGAAGGCAGAGAGGCAGAAGTCTAAGGGGATGATGCAACCATTGCCCATACCAGAATGGAAATGGGAGAACATCACCATGGACTTCGTCACTAGACTTCCAAGGACATCCAAAAGCAACAATGCAATCTGGGTTATTGTGGATCGTCTTACAAAGACTGCACACTTCATTGCTATTCGAGAGGATTTCTCTTTGGATCAACTGGCACGGATATATATCAGGGAAGTGGTACGGTTGCATGGAGTACCACTATCTATTGTGTCTGACCGAGATCCATGATTTACCTCTAAGTTTTGGAAGAGTCTTCAACATGCTCTGAATACTGAACTGAACTTCAGTACGGCCTATCATCCTCAAAATGATGGCCAATCTGAGCGGACTATCCAAACACTTGAGGATATGTTGAGAGCGTGCTCAATGGACTTTAAAGGAGGATGGGATCAACATCTTCCTCTAGTTGAGTTCTATTATAATAATAGTTTCCACTCGAGCATACAAATGGCACCATATGAAGCCCTATATGGGAAAAGGTGTAGAACAACGGCATGTTGGGATGAGGTCGGTGAACGTAAGCTGCTTGGACCAGAAATGGTCGAAGAAATGGTGGAGAAGGTGAAAACCATTCAACAACATATCAAGGTAGCCCAAAGTCGACAAAAGAGTTATGCAGATAATCGTCGATGAGACCTTGAGTTTAAAGTCGGAGACATGGTGTTTTTATGCATATCTCCGTGGATGAAGGTCATGAGGTTTGGAAAGAAAGGGAAGTTAAGTCCAAGGTACATCGGCCCCTTCGAGATTCTTGATCGTGTTGGGGTTGTGGCCTATTGACTAGCACTTCCACCTACTATGGCCAAGGTTCATGATGTCTTCCATGTATCCCTCTTAAGGAAGTACATACCAGACCCTTCACATGTACTCTCTTCTGAGGTGGTACAATTAGAAGACGATCTTTCTTATGAGGAGCAACCAGTGAAGATCTTGGATCGTATAGAAAAAGTTATACAAAATAAGACAATGCCCCTCGTCAAGGTATTGTGGAGAAACCACAAGTTTGAAGAAGCAACTTGGGAGTCGGAGGATATGATGAAGCTATGTTACCCACATTTGTTTTAGTGTGGGAAAAGGAAAATTTCGAGGGCGAAATTTTTTAAGGGGGGAATGTTGTAACGACCCAAAATTTCATTAATGGAAAATCCCTCTTGATCCAGTTAAATGTTTCTTTATGAAAAAATGTTTTTATAAGATATAATTTTTTTTTTAGTTTTACTTTAAGATTTGTGACCGTTACTTTTATAGCCGTTGAATAGTGATCATCTGGGTAGTTTAAATATAAGGCTTTAACAAACCAATTTTCTACTCAGACAAAGGAAGCGATGGCCTCATCCAGTAGAATTTCCCCTTATGAAGCCCATTTTTCGGAGCTCGGAAAAGAGGTGGCGTCTTTGGGCTTTGCCCTTGACCAAGCCCAAGCTGAGCTTCATCAAGTCAAGCTTGAACGTGATCGTCTACGGGAAAAATGGAAGTTGATAGAGATTACCACTTGAGCGATGTTATCCGAGCAACCCCAAGAGTCTGTCACCATCGCACACCTTACCCTTAGGTCTTATGCGGCTATTTTAAGGGGTTATGTAACAAATAAGTAGCACCATGTTCATGTACATTATTTTTGTATATAATAATGAATATAATTTCTAGTCATTTTTGATACATTGTAATTAGTTTTTAAAGTACAAACGGTGTTTTTAGTTATTATTTAATTAAGAATTATATTTTATTAAATTAAAGGATTTTTGAATTAAATAATATTTTAATAAAATATTATTATTAATATTAAATTAATTTTTATTAAATATAAATGATCTTATAATTTTATGAATGCAATTAAAATTTTTATTAAGGTTTGAAAGCCATTTCTGTCAAAACCCGTGATTTTTTTTATAAATGTAGGTTTTTTTTTTAAAATTGAAAATTAACATATTTAGAAAATTATTTAGATAAAATAAATATTTTTTTTGGAATCAGGATGTCAAAATTATCCAACGGTGAATTTTTCATAATTTTCTGAGACAGTCAAATTTTTGGGTAAAAATTAAATACCATTTAAATATATAATGTGTTTTATGACATCATAATGACCCAATGGTCATGTAATAAAATACCATAATCCTTATGTTCGGCCAATATGTGTTTTATCATTAAAATAATGAGGTTTTGGGTTTGTTTGACTCACTTTTCAAAGCATTAATGGAGCCCTCAAGACTTATTCAACACTTTGCCTTTTTAAATTAATTTCCATGGGAGTGTGACTCACCTCCACATAAGCAACCCTAATTTTTTAATAAGTTCGAACCTTGGACTTTTAAAATATTGTTTTCCTCTTTCCTTTTCCAGAAACCATGGGCAAATACCATGGGATGGTTTGTGGTTTGGATTATTTTAATATAAGGGGTCCCAAACCTAAATAATAAAGAATTCTCTCACCTTTCCTATATAAACCCACCAAAGCTCCCACTTCCTCCTCACCCAAAGCCCTTTAAGTTCGTCCAACCTCTGCCCTACTCTCTCTAGAATCCTCTCAAGGTGCCCCAAGCTCCCAAGAAGCCTCTCACAAGCCTCTCTCTAGCCTTTGGAAGCATACTTCCAAGTAAGGGGTTTTCTTCCTTTCTCATTGTTTTTGTCAATTTTCTTTAAGTTTTATTTCCCTTTTTATTTCAATTATGAATGTTGGGGTATGGTTTCTAACCTCCCCCATACTGCCCTATTATTGTTTGAATTATGGGAGAACCCTTTCTCTCTCATTAAATGTCTCCCATGTACACCCGTTACTATGCCGAAATTCCGAAAGGAACTTCTCTCTCTTCTTTTACATTCAAGCAATACTTTTGTATCATGAATCTAAACTCCATTTCTATTATTGGGACATGTATATATATGATCTCCTTACTTTCCATTACATGTAAATATGATGAGTAACCCCTTTATCTCTCATGAACCTTTTTTATGAATTCTTATGTCACGCCGTTACGCTGCCGAAATCGCACTGATTTTCTAAGCCAATGTCTTTGTGTAGTGAATACCATGCCCATTTCTCCATCAAGGGTATTCACCTTTATGCACATTTACATATTGATTATAAAGTCTCATGTATGAATTCCACTTTCCTTTATCGTGGAAGAAATGATTATGTTTTATGAATCCATGTTTTATGATCCATGTGGCACACTTATGCATGAAATAAAATGTTTAAGAAGGGTGCGCCCTGATAGCGCTCCAATGCATTGGGTAAGGTATAGTATCATGATACGTCATGTGCAATGAGTGTTGACTCATGATAATTCAAGTGAAACGAGGGTTTACTCATGCTTCAAGTGCAATGAGGGTTTACTCATGCTCCATGTGCAATGAGCCTTGGCTCATGCTAATTCAATGTTAAGTGTTGTTGCCACATTTCCATGTTATGATTATCATGCTTTATCATGCCTTTATGTTCATGTCTTTCTTATGCTCTATTGATATGCCTATTGCCTAACATGTATTGTACTCCTCATGTTATTCATTGTGTACTCCCTTACTGGGCTTTATAGCTCACCCTTTTCTTATGCATGTCCTCATGTTATCCCATGCAATGCTAAGTACGAAAGAATGTAGTGGTCATGTAAAGGAAGTTTTCAATAAGGATGTTGTATTTCAAGTTTAATGTTTTTATGTAATGATCCTAATCCCCAAATACACTAAACCTCTCGATCTTCTTTATTGTATCAAGTGAAGTTTTATGTAATAAAGCATGTTTAAGTTGTAATAAAAAGCAGGGTTGTCATACCCCCACCATGCACAGGCAGTCCACCACATGCGCTGAGAGTATGTGGAAAGGGGTTAGGCCAACATCAATCAATAGAGGCCTACAACCATGGATATATAGAGATGATTAGATGTATGATATGTGTCTACTACACATTAGCTATAGTTCTTATAGATATAGGTCCCAATCTCTCTTTTTGGGCCAAAGACCATGTTTGATGCTCCAAGATTATGGTGGAGCTGTTCGCTTGATCCTTACTATTAGAGACTCATATGTAAGTCGATTCAATGATTACACATTGGTGTCAATAATGTGAGCTCACTCTAGGATGTGATGGATTCGGTTGGCATCTCCTAGTAGTATCTTCATGGCCTTATTATGTCATCTAGGGTATGGACTAGTTATCTATAGTACATGCTCAAATTGATGGTATTAGGAGAAAATTATGGTCTGTCCCTGATGGTGGGATGAGGGTTTCCTTTACTGATAAGAAGGTAAAATTTTTAGCCTGAGACAAAAAATTTCAAATGAGGGTATACCCAATAACTCCCGATTTGGCTAGCCTCACCCTTAATGTGGATGACTAGAGGAGTCCATTATTTCCTATAGTATTGGATATGTATGATTATGTATTCCCTAAGGATCTTCTAGTACTACCTCCTCGATGGGAGGTAGACTTATGCATCAACCTATACCCCAATATGACACCAATATCCACACCGACACATTAGATGGCTCCAATAGAGCATCATGAATAGATGGTATAGTTGGAAGACTCATTGGATAAGGGCTTAGTAAGGCCCACCATTTCACCATGGCATCCCCAGTATTTTTCCAAGAAGGAAGACGCGAGATTTAGGCTTTGTGTGGAATTATGGAGCTTCAACATGGTGACTGTGAAGAACATTTATCTACTTCCAAGGATTGATGACCACTTCAACCAGCTGATAAGAGTGCTTTGATTCTTCAAGATTGACCTCAGCCCAGGCTATCATCATCATTAAGTATGGGATGACGATGTAGAAAAAACAACTTTTAGATGCCAATATAGCCAGAATGAGTTTTTGGTGATGCATTTCAACATGGACAATGCCCCAGAAGTGTCAATAGAACACATGATCATTAAAATCCATCATTACCTTGACCGACTTGTCATAGTCTTCATTTATGACATCTTTCTGTACTCGAAATTGGAGGAGTACCATGCTAGACACCAGTGGATAGTCCGGAATACACTCTAAGAGAACCAGCATTACAGTAATATCTCAAAGTGAAAGTTCTAGTTTTGTGAATTCCACTATCTAGAACATGTCATCTTGGTGACTGGAGTTGCAGTGGATTCAGGGAAGATAAATGTAGTTATTTCTAGGGAGACACCTAGAAGTGTGACTAAGGTGCAGAGTTTCTTGGGGTTGGATAGATACTACCAATAGTTAATCGACAACTTTTTCTGAGTATCAATAACTTTATCATCCATGAAATTAAATGGATATCACATATTGTGGAAATATAATTTCTAATATAATTTATAGGAGCTGAGGAATAGACTTAGGAGTGACACTATCTTTAGACTACTAGAAGAGGGTGTTGGTTATGTAGTCTTATGTGACACATCACGGTCCTGACTAGGCAGTGTACTAATGCAAGAGTGAGCAGTTATCACCTAAAACTCACTGTAGTTGAGGAATCATGAGATGAACTATGTAAACCATGACCTAGAGTTAGCAGTAGTGGTGCTTTCCTTAATGATATGTTAGCACTAATTGATGTGTGATAAATTTACCATCTACTCCATCCACAAGAGTCTCAGTTATATCTTATCACAGAAGAACCTAAACATGATACAATGGTGATGTCTGGAGTTCCACCAGTACTATGACATTGAGATTTTTGATTCCCCTTGGAATGGGAATGTGGTAGACTACGTGCTTAGCTGGATGTCGTGTTTGCAGCTGATGAGTGATGAGACAGAGCAACTCATCATGATTCATACATCCTTTGTGGATTATGATGAAGTAGAATACCTTCAGTCGATTACTGTCACTCCTCTACTCTTATAGTGAGTCTTGGAGGCACAACATGAGGATATTGATTGCAATCCCTAACATGCTCAATTATTCTTAGGACAAGATCTGAAATTATTTTCGATTGGTGGGGAGAATGTCATCTATTTTAGAGGATGCATAGTGGTACATGTGATTTTTTGGGAGGATGTGTTGGTGGAGTTCCATACATCCCCTTTGGTAGTACATCATGGTTTGTGGAAGATGCATCAGGACATATAATGTTAGTACTAAATGCCCTGGATGATGAATGCGATGAATGAGTTCATTTCATGATGCCTCACTTGACAGCATGTGAAGGGTGACCATCATGTTCTAGTAGGCTAGGTCATGCCAATTGTGGTACCATAGTGGAAATGGTATGGTATCTTGATGGAAATCATGATGAGGATAACATGCACATCTAGGTCCATGATTATATTGGTGTGATCGTCAACATACTCACTATGTCGGCTCACCTCATACCCATACCGAAGTTGGGATCGATAGAGGGATTGGTATTCCTCTACATCCAAGAGATAGTGAAGTTACACGAGGTTCCTTCGGCGATCTTCTCAGACTGTGATACACGCTTTACATCATAGTTGTGGAAGGGACTGAAGGAGATAGAGAGCCTTGGAGTTCGAGGTGGTATACCATTTTTTCCCTCAAGTATCACCCCAATGGAGATTACAATGATTTTTACGGGGTGACAAGTTATCTCTGAGGATTATCAGACCTTTTCAGATTTTGAGAAGACATTTTGAGGTGGCGTATCACTTAGGTATTACACTAAATATGGATTGGGTTCGTGGTGTTATTAAAATGTCACAATTGAGGAGGTACATGAATGATCCATCACACATCATCAACTGAGGTGAGATGGACAATGAAGATGGGGTGACATTTGTAGAGTTTCTAGTGGAGATAGAGGATCAATAGGAGTGGGTCTTCATGGAGGTTCAATTCCAATAGTGCAAATTCTGTATCTGGATGATAATTTTCAAGAGAGAACATGGGAGTTGGAGGCTCAGATCTATGATTAGTACCCCCAATGTTTATTTTATCATTGTTTTGGATTATGGGGACGTGAATCCCAAAAAGGGGGGAGTAATGTAATTTTTCATAATTTTTCAAATGTTTTTATAAATACATGAAAAATAATTTGAAACCAGACTCTATGAAATCATGTGGTTCTAAGGCATAGAGGGGCCCGATCATAATTTATAACTTTTTTTAATGTATGTTAAGTAATCATGCGATATGGATTCTCCAAATTTTGAATCGGTGTCTCGATTGAAACTCGGAAGGCATCTTTGAATTCAAGAAGACGAGATTTTCAAAAAAGGGTCCTAACCTCAACTGGCATGGGTTGACTGAAAACGATACATTAAAATAATTTAGTAAAGAAGAATAAAATAAATTTAAAATAAATTCAGTGTTTAGTTTATTCAAACTGTTTTTGTTGCGACGCATCGACCAGTCATTGTTGTGGTGTAACAACGAGGTGACGCTGAATCATTAATGATCCTCATTAATGAGATAGTGTGACAATGCACAATGTGTCTCATTAATTTAGTTAAACATGGATCCAGAGTGGAAATAGACACAATGAAAATTCACTTGTGAATGAGGAATCTCTCTCTTCCTCTCTGAAAACAAATAACACTATCTAATCAATGATCGACGAACTCTTGTGGGTTGGATTTGAGAGGTGACGAACAAAAAAGAACCCTAAGGGATTGAGGATCGATGGTAGATCTTAGATTCATCCCTCATCAGTGACAGATCCTCAATCATGGGAGTGGGTATATGATTTCTCTATGATTTATTCTTCCCATTCATCTTTTCAAATGATGAATGTTGATCAACCCATGAAAAGGTTGACCCATCATTTGGTCGTTCTTGGTGGTTAGGAAATGATATTTCAGGGAGTTATGAGATTTTAATTCTATGATTAAATTTTGAAACCCCATTAATATATGTTGGTAAATTATAATGTGAAGGGAGAAGGCTAACAAGAACAAAGACCAGATCCCTCCGCAACATGTGTTTGTGTTCATTGTGATTGAATAGTAGAATTGATGAAACAGTGGCCTCTAGGCCATGGCAGTGATGGTGGCGAGTTGAGATTTCCAATGGCACATACATATATGAGATCGTACCACCATAGTAGACTATGTGGCCCACTGAAGGTGTCGTCGGTGTGGCGGTAGCCATTGATAGATGGCAACACCACATGGGTGTCGCTGGAAGGACATAGTGGCCAGCCCTCACTGATTGAATTGGAGGAGGTGATATGCATGACAAGTGTCACATCATAGGAGGGCCCCAGAGACTTACATGATGTGATGCTAGTGTGGCACTACTTAGGGGGAGGGGAAAACTCTATGCGGGCTGCGTGATGACCAAGGGAGGAGACCAGCTGACCGGCTGTGCACACCCCAACAGGACTGATTCAATGAGATAAATCTATGTTGTGGGGTAGCCCGATATGGGAAGAGATACTGGCCCGCCAGTGCATGCTGTGTATAAGAAATTCTGGTCACTAGGAGACCGAGCGAACTAGGCCCTCTTTCATCATTGGTCAGGTCTAGTGAGGCACAATAGACTAGACCAATGTGCTAGATGGACAAGGTAGGTTTATTTGGGATCCTGGTCTGGGTTGGTAAGGTCGGTCTGAACCAGTCGGACAGGGACTGGACACAACATACCCCAGTTTACAAAAAAGGGACATATCTCTTAGAACGTACGTCCGATTGATGCCTCGTCTGTGGCGTTGGGACCCACGTGATGGGACAATCAATAAACAATCCTCAATGTAATATTTCATGGATGTTTACCTAATAAGGCTTCATGGATCAACTACTGAGAGAGGCATCGTGACTCATCTTCCAGTGAGGCTCAATGAATCACCTATCAATGAGGCTATGTGACACATCCACCAGCAACGATTCATGACTCAGTTACCAAGTGGGGATTTGTGGCATAGCTATAGTGTGAGACACTATGAATCAGCTACCATAATGGCCATGTGACTCACCTATTAGTGAGGCTATGTGACTCAGATATCAATGAGTATTTGTGGATTATCTACATAGTGAGGCTCTATGGCTCTACTACGTAGTAGTGATACATGACTCAGCTATCAGGGAGGATTCATGACTTAGCTACCTAGCAAGGAATTGTGACTAAACTACCTTGTGTAGATTCTTGAACCATCTACCGAGTTAGGATTTATGAACCCCCTATCAATTAGTCTCTCGGACTCAGCAACCTAGTGTGGCTTTCTGACTCACCTTCTTAATATGTCTAAGTGACCTAGCTATACTAATGGACTCATCGTTTATGAGTGCCCTTGTAGTGATTCATGATCAATGTTTTCCACCATTGGTTTTTATATAAACAATTTTTGTTATACTTGTGTTGAGATGACTCTAGTGACTCTACTCTTTGTAAATTGTTTTGTGGTTTCCATTGTGGATGTCTATTAGACCTGAGTTCATTTTAGGGTCCCTAATGAGTATTGTTAGGCTCACCCCTGCATAGGCATCACCCACACCTATTGTGTCTTTTGAAGATGACAAATATCATTTATTGGGATCATGGAGATCTAAGGAAAGGTGATGCTTAGATGTGGATCTATCAACAATGAACAATTAAGCAAAATCTTATAATGAGCTACACATACCCTTCCGTTATGATCATTGGCGGACGACCTCCATAGCATGTACTTACTTTTACTATACATTTAATTTTAGTTGGTTTTGTATTCATGACCCCTTTTCTATTCATTTTCACCTTTACTTGTGTGTCTTCTTCCTCCTATGACATACTTTTTGGTTGTATACCTATTTTAGATTTACTTTCTGCAACAAAGGCTATGTGTGTCTGTACCGGTTTAATGGAAATTCCTTCCCTTTTTGGGATATGACTTTTTGGTTATAGTTGTCACCTCCTATAATATAGAAGGTGGTCTTGGGGTAGTCACGATATAGGGCCTGGTGGATGGGTCATGACATAACACTATATTGAAAATGATTTCATTATTGAAAACTAAATATGATAGGTTTAACTCTTCTTTAAATAAAATAGAATAATTATTTTATGATAATATAAGTAGTTTAAAACGATCATATTTTTTACATAAGAATTAATTTGGTCTAAATATACATAGAAAATGAAATTAGGACAAGTTTTAGGATTATTCAATTCTATAATAATATTATTTATATCTTTAATTACCCCATTTACCTTTAACTATGGTAAATAAAATTCAAAAGATATTATTCACAAAAAAAATATTATAATCATATTAGACCAAATATTTTATCATGATTAAAATAATTAATTTCAGATTTTTAATTTTAAATTCATAGATGAAGTAAAATTACATATAATGATAATATTCAAATGTGGCTAGAAGGAGGGTAGAAGGACGTGAAAAAATGTTAAATGAGTTTATATTAGTAAATATTTTAAAAAAATGATTCTAATAAACTACATTGGGTTAATATATGTATTATTTGTCAATAGTTATTTTAACACATTTTTAATTTAATATAACTATTTAAAAGAAAAAGTCGGGGTTTAAATAATAATGCAGTTTTTTCTCTATTCATCAAGAAATAAAACGTTTCAAAAAATTAATAAAATATTACTCAAATAGAATTTTTATATTTTGAATTCCAAAATGATGTCAATTTTACCAAATTAAATTTCTAGTTTTGTCTAAAATTAATTTTATAATATGTTCATAAAAGGACATAAAAAGTAGTTTGTTTATGAATTTTTTTTTCTAATCATATTACTATTTTTCAGAAACATATATATTTAATTATAATTATGTTTTATTTATGTGATAATCCTTTAAATAAGACTTAAATAGTTATTGATTTCTATTTATATAACTATATTTAATCGATAATTTATAAATATATCATTTAAATACTTATAATTACAAACTATTGTTTTTCAAAAAAACTATCTTGAATTTAACAGAAGCCAAGTCAATGTTTCATGAAACAAATGATATTAAAGATAACATACCATGAAATATTGGTGTATTAAATTCTACCCTCCTTCAATAAATTTCATCCTCGCATGTTTAAATCGAGATTGATAATGAAATTATTGACATTTAAAAATATTTTTATTGAAACCCACATCAAAAAATGGATTAATGAGACCACTATTTTGAAATAAAAAAGGGAATTATAAAGGTCACCATAGACAAATAATACAAGGGTTCCAGGTAGAAAAACATGGACATGATATAAAATTCAAACCATCATGTTTTGATGGGGAGTTATAGATATCATGATGAGGATAAATTTAACAATCTCAAAGATATAAATCAATGATATTCTAAGGGATCATTTGATTCATTAAAAAAATGACTATGATTTCATTTTTTTATTTCAAGACACATTCTCTAGAATTGAAAAATTATTTTAGTATTCAGAAAATCACCTAATTGATTTCATTCAATGACACAAACATAATCTTATTCTTTGGTTTTTCTTTGATTAATTTTCACTTCCTAACTTACATTATGACATGAATGTTTAAAATATATTTTTTACTCCAAATGATTTTTTTATAAATCATAAGTCCCGTAAGTATTTCATTAATTATATAAATATTTACTAAAACATAAAATGTTATCCCAACGTATTCAATAAGTCACACTTTTACCAGAATCAATAATATATATTGTTAAACTTATTTCATTAATACTTTAAGACTCAATCAAAAATAATTTTATCCAAATTCATTATCCAAAAAAGAATTTTAATTTTAAAAATAAATATTGTCATTTGATTCCCCAAAAAATGTAATGTATCTCTTATTGTCACTCACCAAATATTTAAGAACATTTAAATACATAATGGAAACTCTTATGCATCCAAATCCTTAATGAAGAACTATTATCACACAATACTTATATATATCATAAATCATATAACCAAAGAACCATGGATGTAATAATTCTTGATTCTATGTACAAAATAACCTTAATCATTCCATGTCACATTCAAACCATTAACTACACTTAAAAATCATATTACCTAATACATCCTTCATCTATTTTTTATTTTGTAATATCATCATCACTAGTAGTAAACAAAATTCATGTATAACCTAGTTATTTCTAACAATTAATTAAAACTAAAAACACAAAGTGAGAATTAGTAATCATAGTGATAGAGTCATGAATATCACTTATTGGATCTCTAAATGATGTCATCTTATTCTCAATTCTTACGTAGATAGGATTAACCTAGGTTATCTATTACCAAATCTATAGGATGTTATCCAGTATATATACTTATCATTAGTGTCATTCATAGGGTTATGTTTTATAATATAAGTTTTTTGAATCTAATTTCCATAGATGTTGATAAAATTCCTAAGATACCAACTACAACGACCCAATAATAGTTTCCAAGAATTGGTTCTTTATGTTTACATATTTGAATGATTTTAAGGAACTAAGACCTAATGTACCGATCATTTTAGCAGTCAGGGATGATAGATTACTTACAATAACATTTTTTTAAAATTTATAACATAAAATTCATCATATTGAGTTCTTTTTTACACTATTTTTCCCCAATCTGAAACATAAAAATGAATCATAAATCACTTATTAAAATCCTGAGAAAATAAAACATAAGAAAGGGATGATATTAGATGTCGTATAAGGTCAAAAATTATAATATAAGCCTTCATATATTTGAAGAAAATTTTAAGTCATGGAAAAAAATTGAATAATGAACCATTTAAACATAATCCTCTACATAATAGTGAATGAACAAATTAAATAATGAAATATAAAGTTTCACATGGATATTATACTAGTTATATAATCACATGAAATATTAACAACTAATCTCATAAAGAAGAAATGCATAAATTTGGACCTCATAATCATAATTCAAAGCCCTTGTTAAGGACCATTACTATACTATGAAGGGCTTATTCCAAGACACTAGATTTTCTCATGAAACCCAACGATGCATCAAGGGGCTATA
Organism: Viscum album; assembly: GCA_963277665.1. NCBI lineage: Eukaryota > Viridiplantae > Streptophyta > Magnoliopsida > Santalales > Viscaceae > Viscum > Viscum album. Next base: position 2,094,627,769 of record OY728123.1, on the reverse strand, counting down.
ACAGTCCATGACCTTCACATAATAATTCCAATGCATTCCTTATATGAAAAGTGTGAAATATAACATAAACATTAATATTAATACTATCATATGAAATGGAACTACTTTAACCATAAACCATGAATAACATAAAAATAGGACATCCACAATAAAAAATCACACAAAACCTTCAATACAATATGAAATATTGTATCATAATAAATCATCATCAATTAATCATAAAATCCAATAGTGGAGGTTGAGTTAGATTAAAATAATATTAAAAGATAATTATAACTCAATTAGATAAATATCCAATTGAACACATATAAAATTTGTAGAATTTATAAATAATGAAATTTAAAATATATTTTTGAATCAAAGATTCCCACACAAAATTGAAATATTTGAAATTAATTATAATTTTAAAACATTCATCTCCATATAAATAAATCATACAAACAATTTTGAAAACATGGGCATTGATGATAAATATGTCTCTTACATACTTGCGTATAAAAAATCACAAATAATAATGAGATTGTGAAATTAACCATTTTATAACAACATAAAAAGATTATTTTATGAAAAAATTTTAATTAACATAAAATTGAAATAAATTGTTCTTTATACCCCTTATATATATATATAACAATAGTTATGTAAAATTATAAAAAAACTAAAATCGTGAAAGGATTAATTATTTATATTTTAAAGCCTCAAGAAACACATTGAACAATTAAATAATAGGCCTAATAACATAAAATTATTCTTATAATATTATAATGGTAAATTTATTTATGATATAAATTATAATTTGATCAGTACATACACCAGACACAAGATAGTGGTGGTGAACATGGATTTAAACTCACGATGTATATATGTGAGATGAAATTCCCTTACCATAGCTGTGATACTTTTCGTACATGTCTAAAACTCCTGTATAATGTTTATAAATATTTTTTTAACTTATAAAAAAATTATAATAATATGTATGATATCATATATTATTCTTTTATGACATTATATTATACATTAATTAGTAATTCCCTAGTAAAATAATTGTTTCAGGTAATAATCACTTTCCTTAGCGTGCGTGTTTTGAATTATTATTCTTGATCATATTACAAAGATCATGATTTAAATTCTTAATGAATTTATAAAATTACTTATTTAAAGTATATGTTTATGATATAAATATATATATTATATAAATATATGAAATGGAAAACACTTTCAAGGAGACGGTAGGTTGTACATACGCAAGGACGATGTTTTTGTTTTCTTATTATATTGAGTTGATGTAAGTGGAGGAAATATATGTAAATATATATATATATATATTATTCTATTAGTAATATTATGTAATTTCTTTCCTACTAATTATTATTATATATATATTTTAATACACATTCTTGAATGGTGAACGTGTAAGATGAATCTAATCGCGCCATGGATACAGTAAGTCGTACAAATGCACGAGCGACAATATCATTTATTTAATGTTTAAATGGTTTGTAATTGGATGGAATATGAATTTTAAATAAATTATATAAATATATATTTAGTATTGGAATCCATTATATTCATTTTTATAACTATATAAATAATTTGTATGTGAAAAAAAGGTTTCCCCACATTGTAGAGATGGTAAGCCGTACGCATGCATGCGTGGTTATATTATTTTTCATAGGATGGGTAAAAGAAATAATATAGTTTTAAAAAAATTACAATAAAATATTATAATTTATAAAGTAATGGATATGTTATTTTTTTTATTGAAATCGCAGAGAATGATGATGTAGAAGAAGAAAATAACTTTAAATAAGGTGATAAAACAATTATTTCTTTTCTGAGGTCTCCTTTTGATTTCCACAAAAGGACTCCATAGGATGGATTTATGACCAATGTGTAGACAATAATATGTAGTAAGGAATGTTTAGGAAGGAATTGGGCATGGGTGGCCGTGCTAAAGGGATTTATAGGTGTGAATTAAAGAGATATAGAAGAGTCCTTTTATAAGAGGGGTGAGGGGATTTTTGGAAAATCTTAATATATTAATTTATTATAAATTGGTTTTAGAGTTAAAATATATAAAAAGTGATTTATTTCTAGTATAATATGAGTATGGGTATAATTACACCCAAAAAATTATGTTTTTTAATGTCCATGTCATCAATTTAACCTTATCTTTTGGATTTAAACCTTAGTTAAATAGTTTAACTCTTTTCCTGTATTCTGGTATTTTTACACAACATGTTTAATATAGTTACTATATAATTCCAAGAGAACCTAACTTGTTTCATTTATGACAATTTTATCCCTATTGATGTTTGTTTTCTAAATATTAGATTTTTTTAATAATTTTATATTATTTTAATAGAAGAGTATGTATTTTAAAATATTATTGATGTCAATTTTAATGTTAATCAATATTTTCATTTGTTAAAATATCCAAACAACATGATAAATTCAATTAAATACTTCCAATATGTCACAAAAATGACTAATTTATCTATAAAATAAGTTGATATCAATAATTAATGAAATGAATATTTATTTTATTATTATTAATATCATTTTTTAGATTCTTACTTTAATAAATCAATTATCACATCATCATTCTGTCACAAATGAATTTAATTATATAATGAATAAAAATTATATATAAAATATTTGAATGTAGATAATTTTTTGTATTTCCAATGAATATTTAGAGTCCAATTTTTATTAGGTGAAACGCATTATTAAAAATGATTATGTTACTAAAATATCAATATGACACTTTTAACTTTTCCTTAAATAAAATTTATTAAATATATTAATATATCAAATGTGTCTTAATAAGGATCATATTTTCAACCTAAGGTTTATTTTTTTTCGAAATACAATTATCAAATTAAATTAGGAAAACTATTCAATTAATTTTAAATTATTATAATATTTCATTTACCTTTAATTACACTATTTACCTTTAAATGTGGTAAATACAATTAAAAAATTTACTATAAAGAATAAATTATTTTGATCATATTAGACCAATTTTTTTATCTTAATTAAAACCAATAATTATATATTTTAAAAATTCACTTCAATTAAATGGTAAAATTACGTTTAATGCAAATCTACTAATGTGGAAATAAGGTGGGTAAAAAGATGTGAAAAAATGATTAACACATTTGTAAATATATTTTTTTATTAAAAATATTTCAATGACCTAAAATAAATAAATAAATTTATTATTTACATTTTGTGACTTTAAACCACATTTAAATTAAACTAATTATTTAAATGAAAAAATACAGTTTTCAAATAATAATGCACTGTTTTTCACTATTTATCAAAAATTGAAACTTTACTAAAAATTACCAAAATTACACCATAATATAATTTTTCTATTTTGAATTACAATTTGAAGTATATTTTACAATATTTTATTTCTATCAGTTTATTAAAATAATTTTATTTATTTTCCAAAAAATAAAATAAGATCTAGTTCCTTTTTGTAGACACTATTTCAAAACTAATAACTTTTTTTCTAAAACATATATATTCATTATAAATACGTTTTATTTATTTAAATGTAATAACCCAGTTTTTTCTATAAAAGACTTTGGAAAATTCTTGATGTTATTCCAGAGCAGCGCCTTCAGACGACGTGCGATTTTGAGCCCTGGTGCAGCAACAATTAATTTGTTTTCAAGTGCGTTCATATTGGGAATTCCAAATAAATAGGATATCTCCTAAACGGTAGATTAGATGGAAAAATTGAGGGCATCGTTGAGTCCGAAGCAGTCCTTTTACCCTATGAGGGGTGTAATCTTCACGGGTGAGACCCTTCGGTGGAAAATTCCACCAGGGGCGTTTTCTTAATTTAGGGGCATCAGGCGTGGACTTTACAAGTTTTGAACAGAGGATAAGATTAAAATTCTGGGACTTCCGTAGCACTCAGAACTTGGTTTTTACCCTAGGGGTGGCCTAACCTTGACCCCGCTGAAAGTTCGTGTACGGGGTCTACGGGCGGGGGTTTAAGTGTTTTATATTTAAACACATCATCCCCACCCTCTCCTACCCCTTAGCCACTCTCCTTGGAGGTTCCCTCTCAATGATCTCCTCCCTTATTCTCCACCACTCCGGCATGGCACGACGGCTCTGGCGGACCAATTGTGATGCTTCGGGCTACACCCAATGAGGTAGGGGGGGTTTTTCATTTCGATTTTCACATTGTCTATATATTATAATTTTAATGCCAAATTGATGTTCGATTGTCGAGCAATGCTCATGGATGCATACATATTGTTTTTACCTTCCCAACGATCCTTCCAGATCAAAATTTCGAGTCCCGGGGTGTTCGGGGGGGCCCGGGGATGTTTCTCGGCCGTTTTCCTCTTTTTTAGGTAGTTCCAGGGAGCTCTGATGGGTGGCGGTGGCGGCGCACGGCAGGTCCAGGCGGCATGGCAGTGGCTTCGCACAGCGGAGTGGTGGCGGCTCCTCAGCGCAGCGGCGACTTCGTGCGGTGCGGCGGCGGCTCTAGGTGGCGGCTCAAGGCGGCGGGCGAGGTCGTCGGCTCGGGTGGACCGGGGTCACGGACACTACTCCGTGTGGGAGACCAAGACCAGCACTCGGAGGATCTCTGCATGAGAAAAAGACCAGTCATGAGGGTCGGTCGGCACCAGGGGGACCGGCCGGCCCAGGCCAGTCCAGCCCAAGGGGTTTACCCCCTCGACTTTGGACACCCGTAACATTAACTACGGGTGTCCGTTTTGCATGTCATTTGTGGTAGTGCAATACTCTGCTCGAGGAGAAGCTATTGAGATGTTTTTGGGGGTTTGTAATTCCCAAGATAGGGGCCACGGTGGCATGACACACCCGTTAAGTGGATTGACGTTATTCTAGGCGTTCTTGTTTTTGGCGGCGTGGACACATCTGGAGTCTGTTTTGAGCGCCGTTAGCGGCGTTGGTACCTTGGTGCCAAGGTGGAGTTTTCCAGAGTGGTATCATGTATTTAAATTGGTGTTGAGGTGTGGTCCCCATGGCCCGTCTTTTAATCTGCGAGCAGCATTTAGCAACTTTTTCATCGGACGTCCGTTCAGGGTGTGCGATCAGTCGATTCTGGGTGTTTTGTTAGGGCATTGCAATGGAGCAATCCGTCCGCTTTAATTTAGCACGGTGGAGCAGGCCCCATGGGGGTCGTTTTGGTCATTGGCGGTGATTTATAGCCTCTTTACTGGGTGTCCGTTTTGGACAAGTGAATAGTCAATATTGGGTGCTTCTTCGAGAGGATCAAAATGGTGTGATCTGTTGGCAATGCTTCAGGACTGTGATGCGGGTCCCACGTACCACCACTCATCTGCAGTATGACGAAATGCCTCATTTTCTCTGGATATATATTCCATCTATGTAAGCAGTCATGTTGACATGTTTTTCCTAGGGGATCACAATGGTGTGATGTGCCTGACTATTTTCGGGACCGAGGCTCGGGACCACGGGACGTCGTTCGGGCGTAAAGCGGTGTTCGACAACTTTTCCATAGGATATCCATTTGAGGGGAGTAGATAGTCTATCTCACATTTTTTTCCACGAGGATTATAGCAGTATGATCCATTTGGATGTGTGGAGCCTCATTCCAGATCTCATTGTATGTGGAGGCATGAAAGGTGTACGGGTGGAGGTCCTTCCCTCGGTGTTTGCAGAGAACCCTTGGCATGAGTTTGTGATAACTCTTGTGAGGGTGAAGTAAGTAATTGAATAGGTGTGGTTGGTTGTTCTAGGGTCGTGGTGGAATCATGTTGGAGAACTTACGTTTTCTCCCTTTATGCTTTGATGTTGGACATCGTGTACACGATAACCTTTGGGATGGAAATGTGGTATACTCTGGGAGTATACATGTTTTCAAAGAGGTACATGTTGTCGTTTTTACCTTAGAATATTTGTGTACGTGGTTTGAAGATGAGGTCGGGCCACACATCGTGAGGTCCCCATGTGCATACCGTGTACTGCTTTACGTACCTCTGACCTCTCGTGATGTGGAGGGTCCTTCTGTTAATGATGGATTAGACCTGCATGGTGGAGTGGTTTCCCCTTGTTCTGTTCTCAATAGTTTGATCGGTGGAGTTTTTTGGGTTCCACTATTCCTTTCGACGTGTGGGATTTCAGTATCATGTCCATTCTTGTTCCTTGGTAGTGTTATTTTGGATTTGGGGCGACCAAAAATTTAGGCGGGCACCGATCCTCTACCCAGGAGGTTGTTTCCAGTTGGGTGCGAAGCCCAGTGTGCCCCGTGCCCAGAATCCCTAGCCGAGAATCGAGATCATATCTTCCTTCCGCGATCTACCATGACATGTTTCCCTAGGCAGAGTTCTAGGTATCATCTTGACCCACACTACACCTGTGCTGACCCTCTGCATGGTGAGTTGTTCTCGAGTCGGGTCATTGTGTGATACCCACTCCGTGTTCCATTGGCCAGTGTTGTACTATCTGGTAGGAATGTCCAGAGCAGTTCCTGGTTTACCCTATAGCAGGGCTGGGCAGTGGATTTCCCATCAACTTTTTAGGGTTTACCCTCCAGCGGGAGCTAGGCAGTGGGTTACCCAACGACCTCTTAGGGTTTAACCTCCAACTGAGTTGGGTAGTGGGTGACCCGAAGACCTCTTAGGGTTTACCCTCCAGTGGGGCTGGGTAGTGGGTTACCCAACGACCTCTTAGGGTTTACCCTCTAGTGGGTTCGGACAGTGGGTTACCCGATGACCTCTTAGAGTTTACCCTCCAGCAGGGATGGCCAGTGGGGTACCCGACTACCTCATAGGGTTTACACTCCAGATGGACTAGGCAGTGGGTTACCCGATGACTTCTCTCAGACTCAGTCCTTTCTACTAGGCTAGTTTATGTCTTTTCGTCGTGACTACCAGAGCATGAACCTTGGTTGTTTGGTTCAGTGATGTGACAACTTTGACTTTGAAAAGACCTCTTAACTGTGTGATAGTGATGACGTGTGGTTTGACTTTCCCCATAACTATCAAGAAAGAGGAGTTATTTCCCCACCGTGACGCGTCCTTGTGACACGACCTAAAACTGTGCGGGTGAATCGTTGCTTCCCAAAGCAGATAGTGGTGAGGTGAGGTGATTTGAGCCCCTTGAATTGCAGTTCTGGTCATATGTGCAGGATACTGGGCATCAGTGGTGTTAACTTCTAGGACTATTGGTGACTCACTTTCTTGGGATGAGTAATGATATAGAGATCCCCTTACGGTCTTGTTCGGGATATTTTTTTTGAGCATATGGATATGTGTATAACTTGTTCCAGTACCCTCTTCTTGGGTTTTGGTTACTCTCCTTCCAGGAGAGGCAAAGACGCGTGGGGTATTCCATGTTCTTTCTGTGTCTAGCTTTTCATGGTTAGACAATTCTACTCTCCTGCTATAGTTAGCGAAGGCTCGACAAGATGTTCATCTTCTCACCGTTTATATCTCCTTGTGTTAGGACGAGTCTACATCTTTCCTCATGTTGGGTCGAGTTGTACTCTTTACTGCCCTCTCTGTTGTACTCCTTTACTACTCCCTGTTCGATCTACTACTCACCCTTAAGTACCTTCATTGTGGATACCTCGAGCCTTCAGGGTATCCTACTAAGCATTTTTACACTCACCCCTATTTGGGCTATTCCCGTACTTGGTGTGCCCTTGCAGACGACAGACTAGTTGCTCGTGACTACAGAGGAGCTTATGATTTCAGGATATTGGACCACATGCAGTGGTCGTAGTCGGGTTACAAGTGTGGGACTCTCCCAGTTGTTTTACATTTGTTTATCTATTTCTAGGTTATGGCACTTTTCTGGTTGGGTGCATTTATTTGCCCTTTTTTTCAGTTTACCTTCAACAATCACTTTGTACTGTTTAGAGTTTGACGCACATTGTTGGTTTGTTTATAGCAGTAGGTACTTTAATTTTACTTTTACTCTACACTTCTTCATTGAGTGGGCTGCATTTGTGTGTACAATTACTTAGGCAAAGGCCTCCCCGAGTTTCTTAGCCTTCGGCACTTGTCGCCAGCCCCTGGCCTATGGAGGTGGGCTTGGAGTAGTTGTGGCTCGATCTTGGGTAGGGTCGGGTTGTGAAAAAGTGGTATCAGAGGTGGTTCATTCCTTGGGAAGTTGTTCGGACTTCCCTAAAATGGAATTTTTTGGGATCTAGGGAAATAGTTTCCACGTGTCTCGAGAGAGACTCTCATGCCAGGGAGTCCAGCGATGGTGCAGTAGCCGACGTATCCATTCACCAGGACCCTGATAAACCGCTTGTTGACATAGAATTATGAGACACCCGCTGTAAGGAAAATTGGACTGGGCATCACATAGCATTGATTATTTGACTGTCCTTTTTAGTAATCTCCCCATTGTTGTTACTTTCATATACACATATGCTCATCTGATCGTTGTATTCCTTGATAACATTCAGGATGCCTCCGTGAAGACAGCCAGCCAGGATACCAGGTTTGGTTCATGACGATGACCCTGTGAGCGATGATTCCTCAGTCTAGGACCCATCCTGCGAGTCCCTTTCTCTGGGTGGGCTGGTAGTAGCACCACCACCAGGTGAGCAGCAGATAGAGATTGGGTGCGGGTTGAGCGTGCTTCGTGAGTTCCAGCAATAGAGACCAATGAGGTTCAGTGGTTAGCCAGACCCTTAGGCAGTAGAGGATTGGGTAGAGGCATTGGTTCACCTCTTCAGGCTTGTGCAGTTTCCGAGAGATCTTATGGTGACTTTGGGTGCCAGCCTTTTCCACGGAGCAGCTGGGCATTGGTGGATTTTGATGATTTAGTTACTCGATGAGTCATCACTTTCATGGGACAGCATTCAACTGCTTTTTTGTGAGGAGTTTTACCCCTCCTGATTATGCTCTGTTCAGATCCAGGAGCTCAGTCAGTTTCACTAGGGAGTGATGATGGTGACTGAGTAAGCGACTAGATTCGCGGACTATGCACTCTTTTACCCAGACTTGGTCCATGACGGCAACATCCTAGCGCAGAAGTTCGAGCAGGGTCTCTGGAGATAGATTTGTGCCATCATCGTACCCTTGTAAATCCCCACTTATATCGAGGTTCTAGAGTATGCCCTGGTGACAGAGAGCTTCCTCTCACATTTTATAATTCATGGTGGCAGTAGGCACGACAAAGCTGAGACGTCCGCCACAGCTAGCAGGCGCTGGATGATAGAACCTCGACGCAGGTTTCCTTCCCTCCACCGGTTTCAGAGACGTGGTTGAGCACCAATGTGGAGGCAAAGTGCAGGTCCTCAGCTGAGGAGACCTGTCTGTGAGTGGACTCTGAGTCGTAGGGGTACACCACATTGGCGTCAGAGGGCACCAGGGCAGCCCAGAGAGCGATGGTGCTATACTTGTGATGGGAGAGGTCACTTGGCATGGGACTGCCCAACCAGGTATGCTAAGAACATCGTGTAGGCAACAGGAACAACACCACGGTAGATGAAATTTCATGATCGGGGTAGTGCACATAGAGATAGTTCTAGTAGAGGAGTGGGAGGAGATGGAAGTGGGGGATGACTTTGTGAGATCTTCCCCTCACCACCAGCTGGTCCACGTCAGGCTCCGAGAGCTGGCAGTTGGGGCCATGGATAACCACGAGCTTTGGATATCTATGATCCGACAGAGCATAATGTGATAAGACGTACATTCTATATCTCTTCTAATTTTTGAAGTAGAATTGTTAAACTCTATATGTGAAATTATTTTTTCACTGCTCATTGTTTGAAGTGTTACCAGGGTGATGCAAGGAGACGGTGCAACCCTGTGTCAGTTGAGTAGAAGACGTGGAACCTTTTCTTTAGTCGATGATATCGATTCCTTCACATTCCGATCATGTTAGAGAGTCTTGTTCATGGGACAATGACTGTCAATCCTTTCGAGACTAGATATCCCTGGGTGTTTCACCATATGGATATTCTAAAGGAGGAAAACACTGAGCATTGTCCCATGTCCAAACGATGATTCCAGTCGCGGTGTGCGACGTGGGGGTTCGACCGGGGAGGTGAGATACCCCCGAGGGCCTACGGGCCGTTTTAGACCATGAGAAGGGATGGAGAGTTTGTCTAACAACTTTCTCTAACCCCTCCAAAGTCTAGAGTGTGTGCACAATGCCTCCCAGGTGGCATACCTGAGGAGATGTGTGTGTTCTCCTATGCACGTCATCAGCAAGGGCAGACCTCGTGTGAACATATCAAATCCTTTATGTGTAGTGACACAGAACTGTGCAAGTGTCTTCCTGGGTACGAAAGAGTAAGATGCATGCTTATTTCCCTGTGTTGTTCCCCAGTTTTTCTTTTCAGGGTTGAAATGCTGATGGATGGAATGATGTAAGATCCCGGTTTTTTCTATAAAAGACTTTGGAAAATTCTTTATGTTATTCTCGAGCAGCGCCTTCAGACGACGTGCGATTCTGAGCCCAAGTGTGGCCGAAAATATTTTTTTCCCAGTGCGATCACACTGGAAACTCCAAATAAATAGGATAACTCTTAAATAGTAGCTTAGATGGGAAAACTGAGGGCATCGTTGAGTCTAGTGAGTGGCTTTTACCCTAGTAGTGGTGTAATTTTTTTGGGCGTGACCCTTCAATGGAAAATGCTACTAGGGGAATTTTCGTAATTTAGAGGCCTCTAGCGTGGAATTTACAACTTTTGAATGGAGGCTTGGATTAAAATTCCATGACCGCCTTTGCGCACATAACGTGGTTTTTATCCCAGGGGCGGCTTAACCCCGACCCCACCGAACGTTTGGGTACGAGGTCTATGGGCGGGGGTTTAATTGTTTTCTATTTTAACACATCCCCGACCCTCTCCTCCCCCTTATCCCCTCTCCATGGAAGTTCCCTCTCAATGAGATCCTCACCTCTCCTACACCACTCCAGCAAGGCGCAGCGGCTCTGGCGGAACAATCATAAATCTTTGGGCTACACCCAATGAGGTAAGGGGTTTTGTTTTTTTTTCGATTTCCGCTTTTTATATAAATTAAATTTCTTATGTCTAATTGATGTACGATAATCTAGTGAATCCCATGGTTGCATATGGATTGTTTTTATCTTCCCAACAATCCTTTCAAATTGAACCTTTGAGTCTTGGGGCATCTGTGTCGGCCTCGTGACGTTTCTCGGTCATTTTTCTATTTTTCCGTTGGTTCTAGGGAGCATCGGCGGGCGACAACGGTGGTGCGTGGAAGATCCAGGTGGCGTAGTGGGGGCTTCATACGGTGGTGTGGCGGAGACTCCTCAGCACGGCGGCAACTTCGTGTGGCACGGTGGGGGCTCCAGGCGGTGGCTCTAGGCGGCAGCTCTAGGCGGCGGGCGGGGTCGTCAGCTCGGGTGGACTGGGGTCGCGACCGCGACTCCATGCGGGAGATCAAGACTCGCGCTCGGCAAGTCTCCGCATGAGGCAAAGACTGGCCACAAGGGCCTTTCAATGCTAGGGTGGACCACGGGTCCACGACCAGGCCGCGCGGCTGAGCCGCAAGCCGATGCTGCGAGCCGGGCTGACTGGCCTGCCCTGGCCGGTTCATCCCAAGGGGTTCACCCACTCGACTTCGGACGCCCATAACATTCACTATGGGAGTCTTTTTTGCGTGCCGTCTACAGAAGTGCAATCCTAGTATTGAGATGAAGATTTTTAGATGGTTTCAGGGGTTTTTAATTCCTGATATGGGGTCTCGGTGGTGCGACACACTCGTTAAGTGGATTGCCATTATTTCGGGGGTTCTTGTTTTGGGCTGCACGGACACATATGGGGTCCGTTCTGAGCGTCGTCAGTGGTTTTGGGACCCTAGAGTCGAGGTGGACTTTTCGAGGGTGGTTCCAGGTGTTGAAACCGAAGTCAAGGTGTGGGCCTCACGACCTGTCTTATAAGCTGCGACCAGCATTTAGAAACATTTTCATCGGACATCCGTTCATGGCGTGCGAGCATTTGATTCTTTTTTTTTTCCGAGGGCATTGCAATGGCGCAATCCACACGATTTAATTCCACACGGTGGAGTGGGCCCCACGGGGGTCATTTTGGGCGTTGGCGGTGATTTCTATCCTCTTTATCGGGTGTCCGTTTCAGACAATTAAATAGTCAATCTTGGGTGCTTCTTCGAGAGGAACACAATGATGCGATCCGTTGGCAGCTCTTTGGGACTGTGATGTGGGTCCCACGTTGCACCTCTTGTGTGCGGTATGAAAAAATGCCTCATTTTCTCTGGATATCTATTCCAATAATGTAAGTAGACAATTTGACATGTTTTTCTGAGGGGATCGCAATGGTGCGATGTGCCCGACTATTTTTGGGGCCTAGGATCGAGACAACGAGACGCCATTCAGGTGTAAAGCGGTGTTGGACAACTTTTCTGTCAGATATCCGTTTGGGGCAAGTAGATTGTCTATCTCGCATTTTTTCATGAGGATTACAATGGTACGGTCCATTTGGATGTGCAGATCCTCATTCCAGATCTCATTAAATGTGGATTCATGAAAGGTGTACGGGTGGAGGTTCTTCTCGCGGTGTTTGCAGAGAACCATTGGCATGTGTTTGTGAGAAGTCTTGTGAGAGTGAAGTAAATGATGGAAGCGGTTTGTTTTTCCATGCTATGGCCATGTTGAAAAAAATTTTGAGAACTTACATTTTCACCCTTTTTGTGTTGACGTTGGACATCATGTTCATGATATACTTTGGGTGGGAAATGTGGTATACTCTGGGAGTATACTAGTTTTCCCGGAGGTAAATGTTGTAGTTTTTAACCAAGAATGTTTTTTTACGTGGTTTGGAGATGAGGTAGGGCCACACGTCGGGAGGGACCCATGTGCTTACCATGTACTGCTTTACGTACCTTTGACCTCTCGTGACGTAGAGGGTCCTTCTGTTAACGATGGTTTAGACTAGCAGGGTGGAGTGGATTCCCCGGGTTCTGTTCTCGACTGTTTGATCAGCGGAGTTTTTTGGGTTCCCCTATTCCTTTAATCGTGTGGGATTTTAGTGTCACTTCCCTTTGTGTTCCCTCGTAGGGTTAATTTGGATTCGGTGTGACCAATACTTTACGCGGGCTCTGATCCTCTACCCAAGAGGTTCTTTCCAGTAGGGTGCGGAGCATAGTGAACCCTGGGCACAGACTCCCTAACCGAGTATCATGATCATATCTTCCTTCCGCGATCTAACATGACGTTTTTCCCTAGGCATTGTTCCAAGTATTAGCGTGACCCACACTAGATGGGTGATGACCCTCATCTAGGTGAGTTGTTCCGAAGTCAGGTCGTTTTGCGATACCTACTCCGTGTTCTGTTGGCCAGTGTTGTACCATCCGGTAGGGATTGACAGTGCAGTTCTGGGTTTACCCTCCAGCATGGTTGGGTAGTGGTTTTCTCACAGACTTAATAGGGTTTACCCTCCAGCAGGGCTTGTTTAGAGACCCTAAGCTTGACGTACATGGACATTACATTACATTTTCGGAATACTTAATACATAACAAAAATAGACACACAATGACCGTAATATTTTAGTGTATTTGGAAACTTGGAACGTAATCTTCTAATTGTGGTGAATGATCTTCAACATCTCCCATAAAGACCTTCCACTTTTTGTTTCCTGACCTAAACCCTTTCTTTTGATCTTGGGGGAAAATAAAACATAAAAAGGGTGAGCTCAAATGCTCAGTAAGGGTAAGCATGGATAAAATAAAACATACCATATACATTGGAACATAAAAACATTAACATAATGTTTAAACATTAAAATCTTGAGCAACGACATAAAACATGGAAGTACATAAGGAATAGATCATAATGGAACATAAACCATGATAAAATAGCATTGGAATAAAACATGTAATTGTGGTATCCATTAAGAACATGTAATGATTTCCATAGTAGCCAAGGCATTGCTGCCAAGACCATCTTAGTGGACAAAGTCCCATTCTGAATCGAGTTCACTCCTCGTTTCAGTCCTGTAACACTGAACCTGATTAACTTACCGTTCCATCCATGCCTATCTCATGAGATATAAAATCTTTACCCAATGCATTGGAGGGAGATATAGGTCCCACCCATCTCATAGTGAAATCATTCTTACTTGTTCCATAAAATAAACTTAAAACATTCATCATAACCCAAACAATAAAATGGGTTTCATAAACATCATCCCATCATTTCATAATCCATATAAAACAAATGGACATTTCATCATAAAAAGTGAACCTTGTAAATCATAGAGACATTAAACATGAAACATACACATATCAAATAATGTCATCTTAGATGGAAAAAGGTTTTGATAAAACATTTGAAATGAATTCTTGAGAAAATATCCTTTCTTCGTCAAAATCATTTTCTTTTCAAAAAATGCCATGAACTTTTAAAATAAAAGTATTTTGTTGAAAATAGTCAAAAAATCATGTAGAGTAAGAATCATGAAAATGAGGCATTATGAAACCGTAAAAATCAATTCACACCGTATAAGTTAAAAATAACATTCTCCTCATACTTTTGTCGGAAAAGTCAAAAAAGTACCTCGTAACGTAAACAAAAGAAAGATTACTTACATACCAATTAGTAAAAGTCAAAAATGGGTAAAAAGGACATTAATCATACATGAAAACACTTTTATAAAACATGGACATGGACGATATAAATTACCCCAGTAAATACTTACGAATAAGCAATCTCAGATAAAAATGAGATTTGCAAAATTATCCCTTACCTTATGTCTGATATGCTTCGTATGTATCTTAACCTCCTGTATAATTATTTAAATAATGTCATTTACTTATTACAGAATCATATTCATTGTTATGATATCATATATGGTTCACTTATGACATTATATTACCCTTTCTTTTATAAATTCCATGTTAAAGAGTGTTTTGGGTAAAATCGTTTCATTTATCGTCCGTGTTTTGACTTGTAATTATTTATATGATTACATAGATCACGATTACATAATTCCAGAATATAAAACATGATTTATATATAATATATATTCAGAATATCCATATATATAATAGATCGATAAATGGAATGAAATACACCGTTCATGGAGATGGTAGGCCATACGTACGCATGAACGTTGTTTTCATTTCCTTATTGAGTTAAATGGAATTAAGTAGATGAGATACATATATACATAAATATAGTATCTTTATAATGTCATATATTTCATTTTTATTTCTTATATATACTTTATAGTCATTCATAAATGGTTAACATGGAGAATGAATCTCATCGCGTTGTGGAGACGGTAGTCCGTACGTACGCACGAGCGATGATATCGTTTCCATAATTATGGAATTGAATTGGAGTGGATGATACAATATATCAGAATCAGTATGATGTTATAATAACTATTTATAGTTATTATTTACACCATTATACCCATCCATGTAAGGTTTTGGTGGAAAAACAGATTACACCACGGCGTGGAGACGGTATTCCATACGTACGCACGCGCGGTGATTTTGTTTTCCGTAGGATGGATAGAAGGTGAAATGGGGTTGTTTCATATTTATAATAACAAATCATTATATTAGTGATACTGATTTTATTACTTTATAATGAAAAAACTATAGAAGAACATGTTGAAGAAGAAATAAGCTTGAAAGAATCGGGGGAAGAAATTACCTCTTCTTCGATACGCCTCTTTGAAACCTCCTCTTAGGGCACTAAGATTGGTATTTAATGTAGACCAGAACCTCTAGGATGTTTCTAGGGAAGTGGAGAAGATAATTTGGTAGGGGATGGCCGAGCTTGAAGGCTCAAAATGGTGTGAGGAGGAGAGGGAGGAGGTGCCCTTTTATAAAGGAGGAGAGGGGCACCTTTGGAATTATAAATATATTAATTTATAATAAATCTAACCCCACTTAAAAACCACCGAAAATGACTCATATTCAATGATTAGATGATATAGGGTTTTAATCGCATCATCCAATCAAATTTAGACATGTTTAGATCTTATTTTAAACCTTATCCTTTTGATTTATCCTTATTTAAACTATTTAAGTTTATTTGTGGTAATAAATTTCTAAATTTTAAATTATAACAAATAATTACTTATTTGTTGTGAATTTTCCATAATTGTTTACTTTATAACATTATAGACCATATAAATTTAAATTTATAATTTTTAAATATTTTTTTATTTTTAAACAATTTTATAATATGTTATTTTTATACAATAAAAATAGTGTCAATTTTGACACTATTCATTTATTTGAATTTATATAAAATATATTCAGAAGATATGTTCAAACTAAAAGCATTAATAGATTCATAAAAGGTCATATGTATCTATAAAATTAGTGTATCACATTAAATATTTCATATAATATTTATTTTATTATTTTTAAAACCATTTATTTGGTTTATCTCTTAATAAAATAATTACTACAACATTTTTGTATAATTATTTAATATACTGATTTCTTGCATAAAAATTTAAAATAAAACTCTATGACGAAGATAAATATATTATCTTTCACAATAATACTTTTACTCGAATTTATCATCTTAAAATCACAATATTTAAATTGTTATATTTATTAAATTATGAAGTTGACAACTTTGGCATCATTTAAAATATAATAATATATGTGTCATAATCACTTTTATAAGGATCCAAACGGTTATATATGAGGTCATTGGATGTTTAAGGTGTATATATACACTATCAATAAGGTTTGGGCAGGTTTATGGGCCTTTTAATGGGTATTATTATTTCAATAAAAACTATATTACTTATTTTCCACTTAATAAATAATTTCTGTATCATTAATGTATCAACATTAATGACAATTATATAATCCCTAAAAATTATAAATAAATTATCATGATGTAGATAATTTTAATATCTTTCTGGAGACTATTCAAGTTCGATGTTTTATGTTGGTTATCACTAAATTAAAATTATTATACTTCAAAGATTTATGAGAGGGACATGTTGTCACTTTCTTTGGTTTTAATAATAATTAAATTATTTTTATTGTCAAAAGTCCATAAAATGAATCTAATCCAACCCTTAGTTGATATGTGTTTACTTTTAGACATCCAATTGAATTTTGGCATGTGTTAGGGTAATTTTATAATATTATATTTACCCTTAATTACCCGATTTACCTTTAACTATGGTAAATAAAATTTACCGTAGTTATTATTCATAATTCCCAAAAATAAAGAGTAGCCTATTAAAATAATTTGGACCCACTTATTCCAAACATGGAATCCATTGTTTCAAATTAAATTCACAGAAGTTGCAGAAATTATATTAATATTAATCCTGTTGTCGAATGAAAACAATTTTTTGTTTAAAACATTGCAAAAGATAGAATTGATTTAACCTACGAATTTAATGTAAAATCAATGATAATGAAATACAATATATTAAATGGTAAAAATATATTCTATTTATATTTTTAAACCATTCAATATTATAATTTAACCATATAAATTATTACGATGAAAAAAGTTGTTTTTCATAAAATACATCGTGTTTTTACTATTCATCAAAATATGAAAGTTACCAGAATAATACAAAAAATTTATCCAAAGTAAATTTTTATTTCTTGATTCCAAAGAAAAATTTTATTTTGTCAAATTGAACTTATAAACATGTCAAAAACTAGATTTAATGTTGGTGCGCCATCAAAAGGTGGTAAAACTGCATTTTTTGAAAAATACTTATTTTACCTGAAAAATTTATTTTGTTCTTATACCATGTTCTAGAAAATGTGTAAGATGAATAATAATGTTATAAAATTAAAAATTTACTTAATACTATTCATAACAGCTAGTTCATAATAATATTATAATAATATATCATTGTTTAGTAAAACTCGGTATTGTGTACAACACACGCTATCGAGGAAGGTCATGATTGCATGTAATGCAAGCCAAGTAAGTGTTGCGTGTTGTGAAAGAATACTTAGCTATTTCGTAAAACATAATCCAACCATATTTCATTTATACATTGAATATATATATATATATACTCAATGTTGCATAGAATAACTATTATCAAAATTGTCTGTAACACGATCCAAGAATAATGTTGCGTATACTGCAAGATAATACGGAGTTGCGTATAGCGCAAGGTAATCTTGGTGTAGCATACAACATAAGAAATTAATGAAATTAAAAGATTTTTTTTCATAAAATCTCGGGGTGTTACATTCTACCCCCCTTAAAATGAATTTCTCCCTCGAAATTCGTCGGGGTTATAAATGGTTTACTACTCAAAAGTTTGTTTAATAGAAACCCACATCGTAAAAAAGAATACCAAAACATGGATTTAAAAACTAAAGTATGAAATGTAACGGTTACCCAAATTAACTCATCACTGGGTTTCCACGTAGGAGAACATAGGTGAAAATATGGATATGGATGAAAAATCTAACCATCAAGTTCTGATGGAGAGTGGTAGAGAACATAGCTATGAAAAAGCCAACAATCACAAAGCTGTTGATTTGTAATGATCTAAGGTACCATCTGATTCATCGGATATAAGGGAACTAGGACAACATTTTTGGTTTTCAAGATCATTTCCCTAAAGTTGATGAATTAAAAGAAATACTTGCATAATTTTGGTACATTCTCACTGTTGTTCGTGAATTGAAAAATTTCCACTTCATCCCATAAAGAAATGAAGTTGAATTTGTTATTCGTGATGTGTTAGCAGATCATGTGATAGAATGATGGGTCATTCCATCTCTTTCAAAAAAAAGGTTAGCAAAAGTTATATGTACATCTTGTGGTTAGATTAATCATATATGGTTCCAAAAATGAACTTATACTTCATATATCATACCGCTTAATAAAATAAAACTAGTTTCTACTAACTAGGGATTTCTTGTAGGCCAGTGGTAGGCGATAAAGGCAAGTCACACTTCAGTTGTGGGTTCGAATCCCACAGCCTTGTCCGACACGATGGGCTGTCACCCATCCTACAGGTTGTCCTTTTTCTAAAACTACTTTACTATAAAATCCCATTAATAATATCGAAAAAAGTTCTATCTTTAAACAATACTATCATATGTCCAATATAATACATTCCAATCCTTAATCTTATCTAAAATACTTTGGTCCAAGCTCATAGTATAAAGAAAACGATTACTTGAAATTTCATCAACCAAGCATGTGAATACCATCATTTATCCCCCATATATCTTGTTGGTCACATTCCAATCCTGTGAATTGCTTAATCATGTATTCTCTTGAAAAATGAATACCCATTAATCCTTAGTTAAAACATGAATGCTGTCAAAAGTTAACTCTTTCCTCATACCAAAATCCTCAAAATTCTATATACTCAAACCATGATATCACTTAGTCCATATATCAATCATGAGCTCATGAATACAATCAAACATCTCATTATCCTCTTATTCCTTCATTATGCGCATATCATCTACTTTACAAAAATATTTGAATAAAATTCCATGGTTACTGGTACCATTCAACATATACTTTCAAATACTTTTAGGAAAACAAAAGTGTAACAATCCTTAGATGATTATTTATTCCATAGTACCATTAACTATACAACATAACTCTCGATAAACATACAATCATTCCACTACCTTCTAAAACAACCGACTGAGCTTCAACACTTCTTTCAGTTCATATATCATTTGTAGTCTCCTCATCATAATCTACATAAATACTACCCGTATGACCATGATGATTCTCTTCATGAGATTTTCCATTAGGGCATTGGTTTGCATAATGCCCGTACATTCCACATTAAAAACATCTAATCATTGTTGATGTCGTAGCAATACCATTATCCTTGTCCATGGTGTTAACTGAACCTTTTCCTTTGCACTTACTGGATTTGTGTCCTTCTTTTCCACACCCAAATCATCTTCTAGTTCCTTTGAAACAATATCCCTGATTCCCCTATCCACACGATTTACATGAAGGAAATTGAACTTTATTTCTTCTATGATCATCATGAAACTCCATCTTTCTCTTATTATCTAAGTCGGGAAACATACCAAATTTGAGATTGTTGATCATATTATGAGATTGCTGATTATGCATAATAACGATGTTTGGACTTCCAGATCCCGTTTCATTTGGTTTCTCATGATGAAAATCATTCCATTGTCCGTCATGTCCTCCATTATCATGAATCTTCCTGTTTCCAGCCATTTTCTAAAAACCAAAAAGAATAGTGTGAGAGGAAAAAATATTGCTAGGGAAAACAACATAGTAAAGGGGGAGAACCCTCAATATCTAACATCTTAGGATAAATTCTAAGATCGTTACCGTAGTTCTAGGACTATATCCTATACTTATTCATATCCTTAGGTACATCCCTAGACATACCTTAGAAATATCTCTAGGAATCTCACTAACGTTTTTGCATCCTAGTTTCCAAAGGTTGACTAAACCTTTCATCTGATACCAACTGTAGAGACCGTAAGCATGACGTACATGGACATTACATTACTTTTGCGGAATACATAATACATAACAAAAACAGGCACACAAGGACCGTAATAGTTTAGTGTCTTTGGAAACTTGGAACGTAATGTTCTAATCATGGTGAAAGATCTTCAACATCTCCCATAAAGATCTTCCACTTTTTGTTTCCTGACCTAAAACCTTTCTTTTGATCCAGGGGGAAAATTAAACATAAAAAGAGTGAGCTCAAATGCTCAGTAAGGGTAAGCATGGGTAAAATAAAACATACCATATACATTTGAACTTAAAAACATGAACATAATGTTTAAAAATTAAAATCTTGAGCAATGACATAAAACATAGAAGTACATAAGGCATAGATCATAATGGAACATAAACCATGATAAAATAGCATGGAAATAAAACATGTAATTGTGGTACCCATTAAGCACATGTAATGATTTCCATAGTAGCCAAGGCATTGCTGCCAAGACCATCTTAGTGGACAAAGTCCCATTCTGAATCGAGTTCACTCCTCGTTTCAGTCCTGTAACACTGAATCAGATTAACTTACCGTTCCAGCCATGTCTATCTCATTAGATATACAATCTTTACCCAATTCATTGGAGGGAGATATAGGTCCCACCCATCTCAGAGGGAAATCATTCTTACTTGTGCCACAAAATAAACATTAAACATTCATCATAACCCAAATAATAAAATGGGTTTCATAAACATCATCCCATTATTTCATAATCCATATAAAACAAATGGACATTTCATCATAAAAAGGGAACCATTTAAATAATAGAGACATTAAACATGAAACATACACATATCAAATAATTTCATCTTATATGGAAAATGGTTTTGATAAAACATTTGAAATGAATTCTTGAGGAAAATATCTGTTCTTCGTAAAAATCCTTTTCTTTTCAAAAAATGCCACGAACTTTTAAAATAAAAGAATTTTGTTGAAAATAGTCATTAAATCATGTAGAGTAAGATTCATGAAAATGAGGCATTATGAAACCGTAAAAATCCGTTCACGCCGTATAAGTTAAAAATAACATTCTCCTCGTACTTTTATCGGAAAAGTCAAAAAAGTACCTCGTAACGTAAACAAAAGAAATATTCCTTACATACCATGTAGTAATAGTCAAAAATGGGTAAAAAGGACATTACTCATTCATGAAAACACTTTTATAAAACATGGACATGGATGATATAAATAACCCCAGTAAATACTTACGAATAAGAAATCTCAGAAAAAAATGATATTTGCAAAATTATCCCTTACCTTATGTTCGATATGCTTCGTATGTATCCGAACCACCTGTATAATGATTTAAATAATATCATAAACTTATTACAGAATCATATTCATTATTATGATATCATATATGGTTCACTTATGACTTTATATTACCTGTTCTTTTGTAAATTCCATGTTAAAGAGTGTTTTGGGTAAAATCGTTTCATTTGTCATCCGTGTTTTGACTTGTAATTATTCATATGATTACTTAGATCACGATTCCATAATTCCATAATATAAAACATGATTTATATATAATATATATTGAGAATATACATATATATAATAGATCTATAAATGGAAAGAAAGACACTGTTCATGGAGACAGTTGGCCATATGTACGCATGAACGCTGTTTTCATTTCCTTATTGAGTTGAATGGAATTAAGTAGATGAAATACATATATACATAAATACAATAGATTTATAATGTCATATATTTCATTATTATTGCTTATATATACTTTATAATCATTCTTAAATGGTTAACACGGAGAATGAATCTCATCGCATCGTGGAAGCGGTAGTCCGTACGTACGCACGAGCGAATATATCGTTTCCATAATTATTGAATTGAATTGGAGTGGATGATAGAATATATCAGAATCAGTATGATGTTATAATAACTATGTATATTTATTCTTTACACCATTATACCCATCCATGTAAGGTGTTGGTGGAAAACAGATTACACCACGGAGTGGAGACGGTATTCCGTACGTACGCTTGCGCGGTGATTTTGTTTTCCGTAGGATGGATAGAAGGTGAAATGGGGTTGTTTCATATTTATAATAACAAATCAGTATATTAGTGATACTGTTTTTATTACATTATAATGAAACAACTAAATAAGAAGATGTTGAAGAAGAAAGAAGCTTGAAAGAATCGGGAGAAGAAGTTTCCTCTTCTTTGATACGCCTCTTTGAAACCTCCTCTTAGGGCACTAAGATTGGTCTATAAAGTAGATCAGAACCACTAGGATGTTTCTAGGGAAGTGGAGAAGATAACTTGGTAGGGTTTTTCCGAGCTTGAAGGGTCACAATGGTGTGAGTAGGAGAGGGAGGAGGTGCCCTTTTATAAGGGAGGAGAGGGGCACCTTTGGAATTCTTAATCAAATTAATTTATAATAAATCTAACCCCACTTAAAAACCTCCAAAAATGACTCATATTCAAATTTTAGATGAGATAGGGTTTTAATTTCCTCAAACAATCAAATTTAGACATGTTTGGATCTTATTTTAAACCTTATCAGTATGATTTATCTTTATTTATTATATTTAAGTTTATTTGTGGTAATAAAATTCTAAATTTTAAATTATAACAAATAATTACTTATTTGTTGAGATTTTTCCATACGTTTTTACTTTATAAAATTATATACAATATAAATTTAAATTTATAATTTTTAAATATTTTTGTGATTTTTAAACAATTTTATAATATGTTATTTTTATAAAATAACGATAGTGTCCATTTTGACAATATTCATTTATTTGAATTTAAATAAAATATATTCAGAAGATATGATTGAACTAAAATCTTTAATAGATTTATAAAATATAATATGTATCTATAAAATTAGTTTAGCACATTAAATAGTTCATATAATATTTATTTTATTATTTCTAAAACCATTTATTTGGTTTATCTCTTAAGAAAATAATTACTACAACATTTTTGTATAATTATTTAATATACTTATTTTTGCATAAAAATTTAAAATAAAATTCTATGATGAAGATAAATCTATTATCTTTCACAATAATAATTTTAGTCGAATTTATCATCTTAAAATCACAATATTTAAATTGTTATATTTATTAAATTATGAATGTGACAACTTTGGAATCATTTAAAATAAAATAATATAAGTGTCATAATCACTTTTATAAGGATCCCAATGGTTATATATGAGTTCATTGGATTATTAAGGTGTATATATACACTACCAATAAGGTTTGGTCAGGTTTGTGGGCCTTTTAAGGGGTATTATTATTTCAATAAAAAACTATAT
This sequence comes from Viscum album, assembly GCA_963277665.1. Lineage (NCBI taxonomy): Eukaryota > Viridiplantae > Streptophyta > Magnoliopsida > Santalales > Viscaceae > Viscum > Viscum album. Next base: position 2,094,604,041 of record OY728123.1, on the reverse strand, counting down.
TACTTATATTCCACTTAATAAATAATTTCTGTATCATTAATGTATCATCATTAATGACAATTATTTAATCCCTAAAAATTATAATTAAATTATAATGATGTAGATAATTTTATTATCATTCTGGAGACTATTCATGTTCGAAATTTTATGTTGTTTATCACTATATTAAAATTATTATACTTATAAGATTTAAGAGAGTGACATGTTGTCACTTTCTTTGGTTTTAATAATAATTAAATTATTTTTATGGTCAAAAGTACATAAAATGAATCTAATCCGACCCTTAGTTGATATGGGTTTACTTTTATCCATCCAATAGAATTTTGTCATGTGTTAGGGTAATTTTATAATATTATATTTACCCTTAATTACCCGATTTACCTTTAACTATGGTCAATAAAATTTACCGTAGTTACTATTCATAATTCCCAAAAATAAAAAGTAGCCTATTAACATAATTTGGACCCACTGATTCCAAATGTGGAATCCATTTTTTCAAATTCAATACACAGAAGTTGCAGAAATTATATTAAAATTAATCCTGTTGTCGAATGAAAATGGTTTTTGTTTAAAACATTGCAAAAGATTGAATTGATTTAACCTACGAATTTAATGTAAAATCAATTCTAATGACATACATTATATTAAATGGAAAAAATATATTCTATTTATAAATTAAAACCATTATATATTATAATTTAACCATATAAATTATTATGATGAAAAAAGTTGTTTTTCATTAAAATATAGCGTGTTTTTACTATTCATCAAAATATGAAAGTTACCAGAATAATACGAAACATTTATCCAAAGTAAATTTTTATTTCGTGATTCCAAAGAATAATTTTATTTTATCAAATTGAACTTATAAACATGTCAAAAACTATATTTAAAGTGGGTGTGCCATCAAAAGGCGGCAAAACTGCATTTTTTTAAAAATACTTATTTTACCTGAAAAGTTTATTTTGTTCTTATACCATCTTCTATAAAATGTGTAAGATGAATAATAATGTTATAAAAATAAAAATTTACTTAATACTATTCATAACGGCTAGTTCATAATAATATTATAATAATATATCGTTGTTTAGTAAAACCCGGTATTGCGTACAACACACGCTATCAAGGAAGGTCGTGATTGCGTGTAATGAAAGCCAAGTCAGGGTTGCGTGTTGTGAAAGAATCCATCGTTGATTCGTATAACAGAATCCAACCATCATTCATTTATACATTGAATATATATATATATATATACTCAATGTTGCGTAGAATAACTATTATCAAAATTGTGTCTAACACGATCCAAGAATAGTGTTGCGTATACTGCAAGCTAATACGGTGTTGCGTATAGCACAAGGTAATCTTGGTGTAGCATACAACAAAATAAATTAATGAAATTAAAAAAATATTTTTCATAAAATCTCGGGGTGTTATAGCTAGGCAGTGGTTTACCTGATGACCTCGTCGGTTTACCCTCCAGTTGGGCAGGGTAGTGGGTTACCCGACGACCTCTTAGGGTTTAACCTAGAGCGGGTGTGGGCAGTGGGTTACCTAACGACCTATTAGGGTTTACACTCTAGTGGGGATGGGCAGTGGGTTACCCGAAGACGTCTTAGATTTTACCCTCCATCTGGGCTGGGTAGTGGGTTACCCGACGACCTCATAGGGTTAACCCTCTAGCTGTGCTGGGAAGTGGGTTACCCAACGACTTCTCTCAAACTCAGTCCTTTCTACTCAGCTAGTCTGTGGGTTTTCTCTGTGACTACCGGAGTGGGACCCTTGTTTTTATGTGCCAGTGATGTGAAAAATTTTACATTGAGAAGATCTCTTGACTGTGTGAATATGACGAGGTGTGGTTTGACTTTCCCCATAACTCTCAATAACGAGGGGAGATTTCACCACCGAGACGTGTCCTTGTGGCGCGACCTAAAACCGTGCGGGTGAGTTAGTGCTTCCCAAAGAGGATAGTGTTGAGGTGCAGTGATTTGATCCCCTTGACTTGTCGTTTAGTGAAAACATGTGGGATACTAGGCATCAATGTTTTTTAATTATGGGACTGTTGGCGACTCACTTTCTCGGGCTGAGCTATGAGATGGTGATCCCCTTACTGTCTTGTTTGATTTTCTTGTTTGAACATATAGATACATGTATACCTTGTTCTAGTACCCCCTTCTTGGGTTTTGGTGCCTCTCCTTCCATGAGAGGCGAAGACGTGTGGGGTATACCACGTGCATTCCAAGTCTAGTTTCTTCTTTTTGGACGAGTCTACTCACCTTTTATAGGTAGCGAAGGGTCGACGGGAAGTACATCTTCTCATCGTCTCTAGATCCTTGTGTTAGGATGAGTCTACTTACTTCCTCTTGTTGGGTCGAGTTGTACTGTTTACTGCACTCTCTTTCGTAATCCTTTATTACTCCCTATTCGGTCTACTGCTCACCCTTCGATACCTCCTTTGATGCTCCCTCGGGCCTTCAGGGTATCTTATTGAGTATTTTTAAACTCACCCCTGCTTGGACTTTTCCCGAACTTGGTGTGCCCTTGTAGATGATAGACAGGTTTCTCGTGACTACAGAGGAGCTTAGGTGTTCGGGATCTTGGTCCGCATGCGGTTGTCGTAGTCAGGTTCCAGGTGTGGGACTCTCCCAGCTGTTTTACTTTTTTTCTATTGCTGTGTTGTGGCACTTTTCTGGTTGGGCATGTGTTTTCCCTTTTCTTTTCAGTTTAGCTTCAGCACTCACATTGTACTGTTTAGAGGTCGACACACCTTGTTGGTTTGTCTATATCAGTTGATACTTTACTTTTCCTTATACTCTACACCTCTGCATTGAGTGGGATTCATGTGTGTGTACAGGTACATAGGTAAAGGCTTCCCCGAGTTGCTTTCCCTTCGGCGCTTGTCGCCAGCCTCTGGCTTATGGAGGTAGTCTCGGGGTAGTTGTGGCTCGAGCCCAGGTAGGGTCAGGCTGTGACATGAAAATAGTATAAATAAAACTTTAAAATTATTTATTAATATTTATATTACTATAGTTAAATAAGAAGTTATAATTATGTCATTTTAAAAATCATAATACTAAAGTGTTGATTTGTATAAACACAAGATTTCATGTAACACAAACCAAATATGTATATTTTGAAACAAAATCTACTGATGATAACGTAAAATGAAATATTGGTCTGTTACAACTTATGTCATTTTTTTACATTAATAGTAATGTACTAGAAAATAGAATTACAAAATATATAAGGTTTTCATTGAAATAATTTTTCATGACAAATTTAAAAACGTGTGTTGATCAATACCGATAACAAAGAAATGTGATTCAGTTGGAAGTTGAACAATTTTTTTAACTCAGGGTTAAGGGAAACATAAACCTTAATATTCTCCTTATACTTAGATAATGATGATGTAATAGATAGATTTTTCATATAGTTAATCTAGATTTCATATTACAGTCTACCATATAAATAATTAATTATTTGTTGAAAATATGTATTATTTTATAATTGATGGGGTTTACCACCGGTTAAGATTTATGGAATATATCTGATAACATGTGTTTTACATAAGTGATGAGGAATAATGTATTTTATTAATATGGTTTTATGATAATTATATTTATTTCAATATTTAATAAGAATACATGATGAAGGCATTAATATTTTATAAATGTGTCATTTCTCAGATGTATATGTAAATTAAAGGATAATTGATATGATCATTGTGGAAATTGAGTGACCGTTATTCTAATGTTTTGGGTAATAATATTTTATAAATGTAAACAATACATGAAATGTGTTATGTTTACCATTGGAAAAGGTTTTATTGGTTAATGTATTACTTCACCATGTGCTGAAAACTGTTCTAGGAAATGGAGTAGAAAATGGTTTTAGGCACAACCAATGGATAATATTGTGCTTATAGAATAAATATATATGAACTAGTTACATTTTCTTACATTATTATAAATTGAATTAAATAAAAAAATCTAGTAGAAACAGGTTTTGAATCAAAAATATAGTCTAATTATCAACTTTTTTTACGATATCAATGGCCTTTTTCAAACCCCTTGTTTATCTCTTTTTTGTCATCAATTTTATGCAAAGCATGCTCTCTATCACTCACAATAATAATTTTAAATTTCTATTTTTCTTCAATTTTTATTTTTTCACTAATGTTATCATATTTAAACCCCTAGTATTATGTTGAATTTCTTATTTTACATTTACTCTTAATAAGAATTAGATTTATTAACCTTATTTATGATGTGGTTTTTTTGAATTATAGTTGTAACGCCCAGACCCCTATTACCTAGAGTTGGTGAATTATTACATAACATTTTCATGATCACAAAAGATCAAGTATCGAAGGACCAATTAGTTTAGTAGCCTTGGAATCACTAGATACATTCATAATGTTTATATTAAATCATAAAGTGAAAAACTACAACAACATCTTGTCTCCATAGACTACACTCATATCCCCTCATAATATCCATATAGGTCATTCATAAAATACTTCTTCACATCTTGGGAAAAATAAAACATTGAAAGGGGTGAGCTCAGATGCCAAGTAAGGATAACAATATAGCATAAACTTTCATAAATAAGCATAAACATTTAAGGCAATGTATAAATAAAACAAAAGCCTTTTAAACTTTAACTTAAGCCTAATATTGCAGAAATAAAATGAAATAATTCCATTTACATATTCACATGGATATTCAACTAGTCAATAATCACATGCAATATCAATAACAACTTTCATAATGATGGAATGCATGATGCCATACTATCATAACCACATAGTCAAGGCCATGTGCCAAGACTACAAATAATATTTTTTCAAGGACTTATTCCATGACACTAGTTTGTCTCATGAATCCTACCGATGCATCGAGCAACTATAGCGGGCTCCACCTGTCACTTACGAAGTCCAATACATTCCTCATATGAATAGGTTTAAACATAACATAAACATTCGTATTAAAACTAGAATACAAAATGTCAATACATTCTCCATAAACCATGAATGGTATAAAAATAACACATCCACAATCAAAAATATCAAAAAACCATCAGTACAATATGGAAGTTTTGTATCATAATAAATCAACTTCAAATAATTTTAAAATCAATCAAAGGATGATGACATATATGGAATCAAAAATATTTGAGAGAAATATATCTTTTTTTGAAATCATTTAAAAGTTACATAATTATAAAAAAAATTTACTTTAATAATATCCTTATAATCTAGTAAGGGAAGATTTGAAGATTTTATATTGGTGGAAAATATATGCACCCTCCGTATAAGTTAAAAAAGATATTCTTACCTTAATTCTGTCGAAAAGGGTAAAAAGGACCCTGTTTGGAAAACGACAGAATGATTCCTTTATAATATTCTTATAAAAATTAAAAAAATGGGATAAATGACTTTAACCCATAGTCTGTAAAATTTTATGAATGATTTGAAATACATATTTAAGAAAATATGGATGTGGATGATAAAGAGGTCCCAGTAGATAATTACGTATAAACAACCTCGGATAATGAAGAGATTGTGAAATAAACCCTTACCATTTACTTTTCCTTAGTTGAGGGTATTTTAACCACATTTATAATGGTGAAATAGTTTATATTAAATTATAAATGAATCATATAAATTAATATGATATCATATATGATCATTTAACATTTCTTTGTTAATAACATCATAGTATTATCGTCGTTTCGGGCGTTAACTTAATAATTTTCTTTTATATTTTTTGTTACATAAGCTGTGTTTGTGATGGATATGTTTTATCTTATTCATATATAGAATTATATCAAGTCCTTAAACATTATTTTTAACCATCAAATGAGAATTATACATGAATAGATACGATGGGGAATGAATCTCATCGCGTTCGTGGAGATGGTAGTCTGTACGCACGAGCGAGCGACAATATCATTCTTTTGATATTAAAATAATATATAATTGTATGGTATATAATATATACAGAATAATTATAATGTTACATTTATTATTTAATTTAATTACACATCATAATCATACACATTCAAATAAAAAATATTTGAATGACAATTACACCACGACGTGGAGACAGTAAGTCGTATGTATGCACGTATGGTGACATGTCATTCAAAGGATGGATAGAATACTGAATATGGTTCTACCATATTTATAATAACATCACAATATATAGGATACTGGGGTTATTATTTTAAAATGGAAATAAAAAAGAAATAAGAAGTCGGAGAATAAAGGAACTTGAAAGAGGGTGGTGAAAACATTACCTCTTCTTCGGGTTCTTCCTTTTGATTTGATCAAAAGGGTTCCACAGGTTGGATTTCTGATCAAAAGAATGTATCTAGGTTGAAGTGAGGGAATTTGAGAGAATATCTGGGTAGGGGTTGGCCAATCCAAAAGGCTTTGAAGGTAGCAATTTGAGAGAAGGGGGAGTTCCCTTTTATAAGAGGGGTGAGGGGCACCTTAGAAAAAACATAAAATATTGTTTTATAATAACTTATATTCGGTTTCTAATGGATCCAAAGTGACTTTTTTCATAGATAAGTTGGGTATGGGTCAAAATCCGTTCAACCAATAGTTTTTAGACAGTTTTGGATCACTATATTAACCTTATCATTTATATTTAACTCTTAGTTCAATAGTTTGACATTTACCATGTCTCTTTGCATTTTTATATTATATGGTTAATAAACATACTATATACATCCAAGAGAACCCCAAGTGGTTCATTAATGATACAAATATCATTATATAAGTCCATTGGCCGAAACTTATATTTTTTGGAATAGTATATAATTTAATAATATAATATTTGTTTTAAAAACCCTTTTATGACAATTTTCACACTATTTGGTATTTTGTTTTTAATAAATTCATAACCGCATTATTACTTCAAAATAAATTCATGTAACCTACCCTAATATGTCATATTAACCTATAAAATTAGTTTAATTCATAAAAACTTTCAAATTACATTTATTTGGAAATTTATAATATTAATTATTTTAATATTTCATTAATTAGGTAATTACTCCATCACCATTGTGTCATAAATAAATTAAATTATTTAATGTCTAAAAATTATAAATAAATAAAATTATGTAGGAAATATTTTTATCTTTCTAATTAATATTTATAATCGAATTTATCTTATGTATAACCTTATATTAAAAATGCTTTAGTTTTTAAACATTGATTTTAACCCTTTTAACTCTTCATTGAATTAAATATTAATAAATGTCATAATCTAATTAAAGTGGACCAAAGAGGTTCATATATTATTAATAAGGTTTTTTTGTCGAACTATACTTATCCAATAGAATTTGGACATGTGTTTGGGTAATCATAATATCATTTTTTCCCTTAATTACCCTATTTACTTTTAACCGTGGTAAATAAATGTAAAACAGTTACTATTCATCAAAAATTATTTTTATCGTGTTGAACCACATTTTACTCCCTGATAATAACCATGTATCTCAGATTTTTGAAATTACACTCACAGAAGTGGAAAAATAAAGTTTTATGTGAATTTGCAAATTCTCATAGGAGATGGGTAAAAGACGGTGAATATTCAATAAAAGTTTTATATATCTAAAATTATTATATAATGAATCCAATGAATTACATTGAAAATATATAGGTATTATGTATATATTTTTAACTAAAATAAATTGAAATAAAATATATAATTATTTGAATTAAAATTCGGTTTTAAACTATAACTCAGTGTTTTTCACTATTCATCAAAAATTGAAAGTTTTCAGAAAAATGCCAAAACTTAACCCTATGCTAATTTTGATATTATAAATCCAAAAATGAAGTCCATTTTGAAAGATAAAATTTATAAAATTTCAAAAAGTGGGTATTACTATTCATAACGGCTAGTTTGATTGGTTGTGGTGTGTTAAAACTCGAAGTTGCAGACAACACAGGATACTGTATTATTCAAAGAGAAGTGTAACCTGGAAGCTTGGGGTGTCACATTATCCAATCCTTCAAATAATTTCTCCCTCAAAATTTCTATAATATTACTGCATAAAAAGACTCGGGTGGATTTTCATCATTTGTTTCTCAGGTTCCTACGTTGCCTCTTCCATCGTATGGTTTCTCCATATAACTTTTAGGAAACGAGTCGTCCGGTTTCTCAGAACTTGTTCTCTGGTATCAAGAATCCTGACGGGCTCTTCGCAACAAGACAAATCGGGTTCCAGTTTTAATTCCTCATAAGTGAGTATATGCGTTGGTTCAGGTATGTATATTCTGAACAGTGATATGTGGAACACATCGTGAACTTTGGAGAGACTTGGCAGCATTGCCAAACGATAATCTACAACCCCAATTCAATCTAGAATTTCGAAAGGTCTGATCTACCTAGGACTTAATTTACCATTCTTACAGAAACGTATAAAACCTTTCCATAGAGATACCATCAAGAAAACATGATATCCTACCTAAAATTCCAAATCCTTTCTTGGGTTGTCAGCATAGATCTTCTAACTACTTTGAGCTGCTTTGATGTGGCTTTGGATTACCTTCATCTTTTCCATAATTTCCTCCACCAGTTCTTGGCCGTCAAGTTTTCTTTCACCAACATCTTCCCCACAGGTTGGTGTGCGACATCTCTTTCCGTATAACACTTCATATGGTGCCATCCAAAAACTTGAATGAAATCTATTGTTATAGGAAATTTATACCAGAGGTAAATATTGATCCCACATACCTTGAAAGTCTAGTGAGCAGGATCTCAACATGTCTTCAAAGGTTTGAATAGTCCGTTCTGATTTTCCATCCGTTTGAGGGTGGTAGGCAGTGCTCAAATGAAGTTCAGTATCCAAGGTCATCTGAAGACTCTTCCAGAATCTTGAAGTAAAATGGGGATCACGATCAGAAAAAATCGATAGGGGTACTCCATGAAGTCTCACAACTTCATTAATATATAGCCTTCATAGACGTTCAAGTGGTAGATCTTCTCTTATAGCAAGAAAATGTGCTGACTTTGTAAGGTGATCAACAATGACCCATATTTCATTCTTCCTTCTAGGAGTCTTTGGTTTCCCCATGACAATGTCCATCGTGATATTATCCCATTTCCACTAGGGTATGGGAAGAGGTTGCGTGACTCTTACAGGTTGTTGCCTTCCAGCATTCACTTGTTGACAAACCATACATCTAGAAACAAAATAATCAATCTCTCTCTTCATGTTGTCCCACCAAAAATGTTCCTTCAAATATCTATACATTTTGGTTCTCCCGGGGTGTAAAAAAGAAATTAGAACTATGAGAATCATCCAAAGATTCCATTTTTAGATCAGGTATATTGGGAACACAAAGTCTCTTCCCAAATTTCAAAATTTCATCTTCATACACCAAGTCACTCAATCTCCCATCATTTAGAGCTTTAATATTATTTTGATATTCTTCATCATCGGTCTGAGAACTCTTTATCCTTTCTAGTAATGATGGTTTGGCAACCATTTGAAAAAATATTGAGGTTTCACCTTCCATGGTGATTCCCATATCCATATTTACTAGATCCATGTATATAGGATCCCTTTCAACTCTCATCTTGTTCAAAACTCCATGGTCCTTTCTGAACAAAGCATCTTCCACCTTATTTTCCTTCCACAGGTGGCAGTGTATCGTGAAATAATAATCCTTGAGTAGTTCAATCCATCTTCTTTGCCTCATGTTGAGTTCTTTAGGTGAGAAAATATAATTAAAACTCTTGTGATTGGTATATATCTAAAATTTTTCACCATAGAGATAATGTCTCCATATCATCAAAGCAAAGATTACAACATCTAACTCAAGATCATGAGTAGGATAATTTTTCTCATGAATTTTCAGCTGTCGTGATTCATAGGCAATAACCCTATCGTTCTGCATAAGGAAACAACCAAGTCCTTTCTTTGAGGCATCACTATAAAAAACAAATCCCTCATTCCCAAATGGTAGAGTCATGATAGGATAATTGACTAATCTTCTTTTAAATTATTTGAAAAATTCATCACACTCTTTTGTCCAATCAAATTTAACCACTTTACGTGTGATCTTCGCTAATGGGTTTGCCAATAGGGAAACATTCTAGACTAAAAGCCGATAATAACCTGCTAAACCAATAAAATTGCATACCCTGGTTATACTCATTGGTGCTGGACATTCATGTATTTCCTTGGCCTTTGAATGATCAATGGAAGTTCCATCCATAGAGACAATATGGCCAATAAAAGAAATCTACTGAATCCAGAATTCAAACATGCTAATCTTCCCATATAATTCATGTCTTCTAAGTGTCTTCAGTATAATGAACAAATTATTTTTATCATCTTCGTATCTTTTGGAATATACCAAGATATAATCAATAAATACCACCAAAAAATCATCGATCTATTCCTTGAAAACTATGTTCATTAGATCCATTAAAATAGAGGTTGCATTAGTCAGGCAAAAAGGCATTACTCTAAACTCATAATGCCCATACTTGGTTATAAATTCTATCATCAGAATGCCTTCCTTATTCACACACAACTGATGGTATCTAGATCGAAGTTCAATATTTGAAAATCATTGAGCTCCATGCATTTGGTCAAATAAATCATTAATGAAAGGTAGGGGATTCCTTTTTTTTATTGTTATAGCATTGATTTCCTTGTAGTCGATACATCACCTCATAGATCCATCTTTCTTATTAACAAAAATAAATGGGGCTCCCCATGGAGAAACACTAGGGCGAATAAATCCCTTATTACTCAATTCCTCAAGTTGTTTCTTTAGTTCAACTAATTCCACAGTGTCCATTCTATAAGGGGTCTTAGATATATGCCTTGAACCAGGAATTAAATCAATGGAAAACTCAATTTCGCGTTCTGGAGGATGTCCAGGTAAATCATATAGAAACACATCTACATATTCTTTCCCAATAGGTACATCCTCTATTTAAACATTCCATTCCTCACCCACGATTATTTTATTTTCTACCTCCCAAATAATTGAAATTAGTTGAGCTACTGGGGGTGGATCTAGATAAGAATTAGGTGGTGATGATTCTGCTCTAAAGATAAGGTGTTCCTTATAATCATAAAAATTCGTAACCTCCTTCTTCTTACAATAAATATTCGCATCATGTTCCAAAAACCAATCCATACCGAGGATTATATAAAATTCAATCATGGGTATGATGATGATATTAGTCGATCAATAACATTTATGTGCTCTAATGGAGACTGATTCACAAAACATTGTTGCGATGATACTTCCCTTAGGAGTTTTGACGGACAACTCCTTTGTTAAATCAAATTGGAAATATCTAATTTTCTTTGCAAACTGGGAAGATATCAAATAATTCGATGATCCAGAATCAAATAAAACATTGGATAAACTTGAGAAAACCATTAAATTACCTGCCACCACATCTTTTAGAGCTTCAACCTCACCAGTAGTGATCGCATAAGCTTGGAATTTTCTAAGGTATGTTTCCCTAATGGTTATGAAATTAATTTGCATAATGTACCATCTCCCTACAATTATAGCATTGGACATTGGTAGCTTCTTTCTTCCCCTTGAAATCAGTATCTTGGTGGCCTTTTTCACCACACTTGTAACAGACTCTCATTCCCTTAAAGAAAGTACCAGGGTGTTTCTTCCCACATTTACTGCATGATGGATATTCAACTTTTCCATTCTTCCCCTTATTTCCATTCCCAGAGTGATTAGAATATATCTTCTTCTATTGCTTTTCTTTAAAGTCATAAGACTTAGAGAATTCATTTTTTGTCTTGATAGCACATGAGACAATATCTTCGTATGACGAGAAGGATTGTGAGACTAATTCTTGATGGAGAAATGGTTTTAACCCATCAATGAAATGATCAATCTTTTTCCTTGGGTTACGTATATAATTTGCTTCATGCCTCGCTAACCTTGTAATGTTAGCCTCATAATTTTCAATATTCTCATCTTCCTTTTGTCTCAGACTCAGAAATTGCCTTTCCATATATGCTTGATGGTCACGAGGAAAGTATTTTTCTATGAAAATATCTTTGAGACCCCTCCATTCTATATTTGATAATTCATCATCCTCCTTTTTGTTTTTAATCAATGACCACCATTGTTCAGTATCTCCAGTGAGGCGGTAAATTGCCATGATAGCTGTTTCCCTTTCACTACTCCCCAAGTCATGGAATATTTTCTCTAAGGAATTTGTCCATTTCTAAGATACCAATGTATTAGTACTCCCATTGAATGTTGGTTTTTGTTGACTCATGAAGCGATCTAACATTGATCCTCTACACTGTGGATCTGGGTACTCGATACAGGTAAGGTTATTATTCTTAACCTGAGCGAGTTGTCCCAGTATGGTGATTAGCTGATCAGCACTAGTTACATAACCATGTCCACTATAATTATATTGTGAAGGAGGAAAATCACTACATGGAGTGCGTGCATTGATACTATTTCCATTTCAACCACTAGGGGGCATATCTATATTAGTTTATGAATCACAATACATAAATCCAAACTTGTAAAGCACTTAACATGAATTGAACAGTTTATGGATATAATAATTAATCATAAAAATATTTTCTTTGAGGAAGTATATACTCCTAAATCCTTCATAATGGTTTTTAAATAAAATGAGAATTATCCAAAGCATATCCCCTCGGAGTGTCGTAACCAAGAGTACATCAAGGCTCGTTGTCGTGCACTAGTTCCCGTTCGAGTCTAGCTCAAAGCGGTGTTTTCAGGTATTACACCTAGGTATATCTGTTCCAGAGCCACCTCTACCTACTCGTATCCTAACTGGGATGTATTTATTAGAAAACATATAAAATCTCTACAACACCAAAAATTCCATGAAGTTATTCTATACTAATCATTAATGTACATCTTGGGACTATGTGCTATATTAAGAGTCTATCTAAATATAGCTTCCAAGGTTTGTACTAAACTTCCTCTGATACCAACTGTAATGCCCTAACCCAGGTTACCCTGAGTCGGTGCATTATTACATACCATTGGCATGATCACAAAAGATCAATTCTCGAAAGAACGATTAGTTTAGTATCCTAGGAATCACTAGATATATTCATAAAGTTTATATTAGATCCTAAACAAAAAAACTACAAAAACATCTTGTATCCATAGACCACACTCATATCCCCTCATACTATCCCAACAGGTCATTCATAAAATACTTCTTCACAGTCTGGGAAAAATAAAACATAGAAAGGAGTGAGCTCAGATTCCCAGTAAGGATAACAATATAGTAGAAACATTCATAAATAACCATAAACATTTAAGGCAATGTATAAATAAAACAAAAGCCTTTTAAACATGAAAATCAGCATAATATGGCAGAAATAAAATCAAATAATTCAATTTACTTATTCACGTGGGTATTCTACTAGTTGAATAATAACATGCAATATCAATAAACACTTTCATAATGATGGAATGCATAATGCCAGACTATCATAACCACATAGTCAAGGCCTTGTGCCAAGACTACAAATAATATTTTTTCAAGGCCATGTTCCAAGACACTAGTTTTTCTCATGAGACCTACCGATGCATCAAGAAGCTATAGCGGGCTCCACCCATCACTTATTATGTCCAATTCATTCCCCATATGAACAGGTTTAAACATAACATAAACATTCCTATTAAAACTAGAATACGAAATGTCAATACTTTCTCCAAAACCATGAATAGTATAACAATAACACACCCACTGTAAACCATATCACAAAACCTTCAATATAATAAGAATGTTTTGTATCATAATATATCAACTTAAAAAAATATTAAAATCCATCAATGGATGTTGACATAGATGAAATCAAAACAATTTTAGAGAAATATATTTTTTCGAAATCATTTAAATGTCACATAATTCTAAAATAAAACATTTACATTGAAAATATCCATATAATATTCTTAAGGTAAGCTTCAATGATTTTTCAATGGTGGAAAATAGCTGCAGCCGTCATATAAGTTAAAAAAGACATTCTTACATTAATTCTGTCGAAAAGGTTAAAAAAGACCTTGTTTGGAAAACGACAGAAATATTTCTTTATAAACTTCTTATAAAAAGTCAAACAATGGAATAAATGACTTTAACCCATAGTCTATAAAATATTAAGAATTATTTGAAATACATTTTTAGGAAACATGGATGTGGATGATAAAGAGGTCCTAGTAGATAATCACGTATAAACAACCTCAGATAATGAAGAGATTGTGAAATAAAACCTTACATTGTACTTTTCCTTGTTTGAGGGTAGTTTATCCTCCTTTGTAATGGAGAAATAGTTGTTATTAAATTATTAAAAAATCATATACATTAATATGATATCATATATGATCTTTTAACATTTATTTGTTAATAATATGTTAGTATTATCGTCGTTTCGGGTGTTAACTTACACATTTTCTTTTATATGTTTTGTTACATAAGCCGTGTTTGTTATGGATAGGTTGTATCTTATTCATATCAAGAATGATATCATGTACTTAATCATTTTTTTAATCATCAAATGAGAATTATACTTGAATGGATACGATGGTGAATGAATCTCATCGCGTTCGTGGAGACGGTAGTCCGTACGTATGCACGATCGATAATATCAATATTTTGATATTAAAATAATATATAATTGGATGGTATATCATATATATAGAATAATTATAATTTTATATTTAATATTTACTTCAATTATACATCATTATCATACACATCCAAATTATAATGTTTTTAATAAAAATTACACCATGACGTGGAGACGGTAAGCCGTACGTATGCACGCATGGTGACATGTCATTCAATAGATGGATAAAATACAGAATTTGGTTGTACCATATTTATAAAAACATCAAAATATATATAATATACTGGATTTATTATTTTATAATGGAAATAACAAAGAATGAAGAAGTTGAATAAGAAAAGAACTTGAAAGAGGGTGGTGAAAACATTATCCCTTCTTTAGGTTCTTCCTTTTGAATTGATCAAAAGGGATATGTAGGCTGGCTTTATGATCAAACTAATGCCTCTAGGTTGAAGTGAGAGAAGCTGAGAGAATATTTGGGCAGGGGTTGGCTGAGCTAAAAGGTATTGAAGGTATGAATTTGAGATAAGGAGGAGTGCCCTTTTATAAGAGGGGTGAGGGAACCTTAGAAAAAACATAAAATATTATTTTAAAATAAATTCATATTCGGTTTATAATGGCTCAAAAGTGACTTATTTCTAGGATAAGGTGGGTATGGGTCTAAATCCTTTCAACCAATAGATTTTAGACAGGTTTGGGTCACTATATTAACCTTATCATTATATTTAACTCGTAGTTAAATAGTTTGATATTTACCATGTCTCTTTGTATTTTTATATTATATGGTTAATAAAATTAATATATAATTCCCAGAGAACCGAAGTTGTTCTTTAATGATAAAAATTTCATTACATAAGTCCTTTTTTTGATCTTTATATTTTTAGGAATAGAATATCAATTAATAATATAATATTTGTTTTAAACCTCTTTTATGTCAATTCTGACACTATTTAGTATTTTGTTTTTTCTAAATTCATAAAATCATTATTACATCAACAAAAATTCATAGAACCAACCCTAATATGTCATATTAACCTATAAAATTAGTGGAATTCATAAAAAATATCAAATTACGTTTATATGGATATTTATAATATCAATTAGATTAATATTTCATTAATTTGGTAATTAATGCATCACCATTGTGTCATAAATAAATTAAATTATTTAATGTCAAAAAATTATAAATAATATACCATTATGTAGGAAATATTTTTATCTTTCAAATAAATATTTATAAACGAATTTATATTATGTATAACCCTATATTAAAAATATTTATGTTATTAAACATTGATTTTAACTCTTTTAACTCTTCTTTGAATTAAATAATAATAAATGTCCTAATCTAATCCAAGTGGACCGAGGATGTCCATATCATATTCATATGTTTTAATTTGGTTGAATTATACTTAACCAATAGAATTAAGACATGTGTTTGGGTAATAATAATATCATTTTTACCCTTAATTACCCTATTTACTTTAAACCGTTGTAAATATACGTAAAAGGTTACTATTCACCAAAAATTAATTTTTTCTTATTGAACCACATTTACTCCTTGATATTTACCATGTCTCTCAGATTTCGGAAATTCCACCCACATAAGAGGTAAAATTATGTTTTATGTTAATTTGCAAATTCTCTTAGGAGATGGGTAAAAGACGGTGAAACTTCAATAAACTTTTTATATATCTAAAATTATTATAAACTGAATCCAATGAATTACATTGAAAATATAAAGGTATTATGTATCTATTTTTACCTAAAATTAATTTAAAAAAAATAAATAATTATTTAAAAAAACAATCGGTTTTAAACTATAACTGCGTGTTTTTCACTATTAATCAAAAATTGAATGTTTTTAGAAAAATACCAAAAATTCATCCTAAGCTAATTTCGATATTTTGAATCCAAAAATTAAGTCCATTTTGAAAGAAAAAATTTATAAAATTTGAAAAAGTTGGTATTACTATTCATAACGGCTTGTTTGATTGGTTGTGGTGTGTTAGAACTTGAAGTTGCGTACAACACACGCTTCTGTATTATTCAAAGAGATGCATACCATGGAAGCTTGGGGTGTTACGATAATATTTTGAAATATCAATCCCCAGATTACTGAGATCACATTAAAATTTTTAGGGTGAAGTTTAATTATGGTAGATATAATGTAACACACTATGACTTTAAAATATTTTCATTCAAGAACAATTTTTTTGATATACTTATTTTTACACAACACTATGTTAAGATTACCCTACACTCAACATAGATTTAACTTGCGTTACATGTATGACTTAGTTTTACAGCCTATTAAGAGTGCAACCATTTTGAATATTAATTTTTACCATTTTATAAAGTTAATTTGTGTAAATAATATTTATTTTTTGATTACTAATGTAAATATTAGATTAAGATGAATTTTTGGTTTTTTTCTCTTTGGTTCTATTTTCTTATGAATAGTAAAAAATAATGTGTTATAGTTGAAAAATGATTTTTGTCTAAATAACTATTAGTGATAAATTATATTCTAAATGTATTATAAAGTAAAAATATATCAATTATTAATATATTAATTCAATTTAGATCATTTGAATCATTTTTATTTTAACTTAAGATACAAATATTTAATGAACATTTGATCATTTTCACATTAAAAATCCACTTTCTTGCCACGTCTATGGGATTATCATTATTAATTATATTTACATTTATGTAAATTAAATTTTTAACAGTGCACATAACTAGTTTCAATATGTATAATATTTATGGTGTAATAAGATCAACATTGTTTTTCAGCAAAATATTAGTGAAAGTTAGTTAAGTTAATTATCATGAATAAGGTAAAATTAAGTTTAACATGGGACGAATCCTTAAACATAAGGTACAAAATGAACTATAATATTTTCAAAAATAAATTGTATTATTATATATCTACGATATCCACTATTTTTCAAATGTTATGAGTCATTGGGGGAGATGTTCATGAAAGTGACTGATATAATAAATAATGTAAGGAAAATGACAAAACAAACGAACTTTCCTTATCTTAGATGTTTGTATAGAATTAGAGTATTGAAGAAGCCATATTGTCTCACTTAAAAGAAAAATTTTGAATATTAAATTAATTTTTATTATTATTAATTAACTGTGTTTGTTTGATATGAATTTGTTAGATTAAACACTTAACAAATTCCAACACATAGATTATTTATTTAATAATAAAATGAAATAATTGGCGCTAAAACATTAAAAGTAATCTATATTTAATAAATTATTGATTTTATTTGTTTATATAGATATGTATGTCATGATAGGTAAATTTTTACTTAATATATTTTAATTCCAATAATGTTTTTATATTATTAAATTATAATTAATGAAATAATGTCATAATTGACATTAATATAATTTTACAATAAATGATATTCTATTAAATAATTTAAAATTAATAAAAGTCATAAACTAAGGCAAGGGATTTGTATTTTTTAATAAATATAAAATATTTCCTTATTATAGATGAATTTATCTTTTATAATTAATATATTGACTCATAGATATTAAAAACATTGTATTCACGGTCTAAGTTAAAATATTGTTTTTACGCGTTATAGCCACTTATTATAAAACTAACTTACAACACACATGAAATATTTAGTTTTTATATTAGATATAATATCTATTAGTAAATGGATATAAATTTAGTAATAATTATCACTTTAATATAGTCTTAATTGTTAAGTTAATTAGGTTACAAAACATGATACTTTAATAAAAATCAAACTGATAAAATTGGGAAAATATAAAAGTTAAGGAACAAAATTATAAAAATGCACTTATTTTTTGAGTTGTGGTAGTTTTTTTCAACCATAAATATTCTTTAGTGCATTATTTGTTAGTTTTGGGCAAACATTAGGTAAGGGAGACATCACAATAGTGTATACTTATCATGGGTATTATGACTAAAATGTTTCAAAGGGGTATGGAAGACTTTGTATTGTTTAAATATTATTTTTATAAATAATGGTTTAATGATTATTTCAATGGTATTTCCATTCATCAACATTATCAACACTTGTTTTTTACTTATCATCAAAAATATAA
The DNA here is from genome assembly GCA_963277665.1 of Viscum album. Classification (NCBI taxonomy): domain Eukaryota; kingdom Viridiplantae; phylum Streptophyta; class Magnoliopsida; order Santalales; family Viscaceae; genus Viscum; species Viscum album. The sequence continues at coordinate 2,094,585,297 of OY728123.1, read as the reverse complement.
TTACTAATAAATCCATATTATTTATTCTATATGGATATTTTACAATTTGGAAGATTTTTAATTAATTAAATATATTATTTGATATTTATGGAATGAATTAGACATTCAAGACACGTGCGGCGGACCATTTAATGTACGCCCAGGTAGCCTCAGTAGTATTTTCTGACTAAATTAATTGTGTAAAAACACTACATGTTTGTTTTCAAGAAGAATAGATGGGTTTGTACCAAAAAAATTAAACCATATTGTGAATGTTCTTAATGGCAGTGGTTTATTTTCTAGATACATGATGTACAATGATTAAGAATATCCTTCATTTCAGTTATTATGATATAGAGGATTTTCACTATGAAAAAAATAAATAGATTCAATTCATTCAATGTTTTTTGATTAAATGACATGTTTTTTATACATTAGATTTCCATATTGATTATTCCTTATTTAGTTGTTTAATTTGTAGGTGTTTTGAGTTGTTTACCTTTCCATATTGATTATTCTTATTGAATAATTATTTTTTTCATTGAATGCTTACCCACACTGAGAATTTGAGATCACTATTATTATTTTCCTTTCGCCATGATATGACGATGAATTCTTCGGTTGCGTTTCAAGGATGTTATTTTTTATGAATTATGTTTTAATTTATTTTCCAAAAAATTGTTTTGATGTACATAATATAGTTTTCCAAAAATATTAAAGTGTTTGGTCCTTTAGAACTGGATTTTATGTAATCGTGATAATGTAATAAAATATTTTAACAAAATTATACTTTTTGTGTCAGGGTGTTACATTGAAAATTGTACACCCTTCAAATGGTAATTTGTATGCTACTCCTTTGTCTAAAAAACTCCCCTGAATGTGATGTCGCATATATCTAAATCTTCAAGTGTAGAGACCCAAAGCTTAACGTACTTGGACATTACATTACATTTGCAGAATACTTAGTACATAACAAAAACACACACACAAGGATCGTAATAGTTTAGTGTCTTTGGAAACTCGGAATATAATCTTCTAATCATGGTGAAAGATCTTCAACATCTCCCATAAAGATCTTCCCTTTTTTTATCTAAAACATTTCTTTATATCCTGGGGAAAGAAAACATAAAAAGGTGATCTCAAATGCTCAGTAAGGGTAAACAAAAGAAATATCAATCACATCATATTCATAAGAACATAACATTTTGAAAATCTTAACCTGCAAAAAAGAGTATAATTTCATAACATGGGATAAATCATAGTAGTGAAATGAAATCCCAATAATCATAACAGAAAACATGAATCTTTGTGGCATACACACATAATCATATATCATCATTTCTTATTAGTCAAGACTCATTTCCAAGACTATCTTAGTGGACAAAGTCCCTTTCTGAACTGAGTTCACTCCTCGTTTCAGTCCTGTTTCACTGAACCGGTATAACCTACCATTCCAGCCATGTCTATATCATGAGATATAAAATCTTTACCCAATGCATTGGAGGGAGATATAGTTCCCACCCATCTCATAATGATTCCATTCATATGTGTGCCACAAAATCATAAATCATACATCATTACATAACCCATGTAATAAAAATGGGATTCTTAAAAAACATGACATCATAAAACAATTCATATAAGATAAACAAATTCATAAAAATAATTCCATCACAACATAATCAAATAAATGTAATAATTGGGATTGAAACAAAACCTTATATTATCTTAGATGGAAAATAATTTTGATAAAACTCTTGAACTCCATTCTTGAGGTAAATATCCTTTCTACTTCAAAAACATTTTCCTTTCATAACATGTCATAAAATTTAAAACTAAAAGAAGTTGATTAAAAATAAAATTGAAAACTTTTAAAGGAAGCTTCTTGGAAATAATGTTTTAAAAATCCATTCATGCTGTTTAAGATAAAAAAACATTATTCTCGTACTTCTACCGGAAAAATCAAAAAGTACCTCATCCGAAAAACGACAAAAGATTCCATTAATATCTTTTACTAAAAACTCACCGAAGGGTAAAATTGGATTTAAAAAATTTTAGGTGGATGGAAAAAATATTACATATTGAGGGAACATGGATTTGGATGATAAAATACACCCCAGTAAATACTTAAGTATAAACAATCTCGGATAAAAATGAGATTGTAATATTTTCCCTTACCTTAGGTCTGATTTGCTTCGTAAGTGTCTGAACCTCCTGTATAATGATTTAAATAATGTTATTTACTTATTCCAGAATCATAATTCTTGTTATGATATCATACATGGTCATATTCATAGCTTCTTATTAGCAATATTTCATTACTACTTGTTATTCGGGTGTTTATTACTTTTTGTTCTTATGCGTGTTTTGTCGAATAAATTCGTATTCTTATCTGTAGGTTATAGATACCTCATTTACAGAATTGTATTAGTGAAATATATATCATATTCATTCATTAAATTAATTTATATAATAATTATGCAATGAAGTTCATGTAGAACAAGTCACATCACATCATGGAGACGGTATTCCGTACGTACACACGAGTGATGATATCATTCCTATGACCGTGGAATTGTATTTGAGTGTATGTATACTATTTAATAATAAATATCACTTTATAATAGTCATATATAGTCATTATTTACACCATTATACCCATCCAAGTAAGGTGGTGGTGGAAAATAGATTACACCACGGCGTGGAGACGGTATTCCGTACGTACGCACGTGCGGTGATTTCATTTCCATATAATGGGTAGATGGTGAAATAGGGTTGCTTCATACATATAATAACATATCAGTATATGAGTGATACTTATGTTATTACTTCATAATGAAACAACCTAAGAAGAAGAAGTGGAAGAAGAAATGAAGTTGAAATAATCGGTAACAGACATTACCTCTTCTTTGAAGCGCCTCTTTGAGATCTCCTTTTAGGGCACTAAAATTGGTCTTTGAGGAAGACTGGAAACTCTAGGATGTTTCTAGGGAAGTGTATAATAGAATTTGGAAGGGTTGGCCGAGCGTGAAGGCTCATTGTGGTGTGAGGAAGAGAGGGAGGGGTGCCTTTTTATAAGGGAGGAGATGGGCACCTTTGGAATAACTAAAATTATTATTTTATTATAAAGACAAATTCGGTTATAAATAGCTCCAAATTGATTTATTTTGAAGGTAAGGTGGATATGGGTCTAAAGTATCTCCTCAAATATAATTTAGACAAGTTTAGGTCCCTATTTTAACCTTATAATTTAGATTTAACATTAAGTTAAATAATATTACTTTTACCGTGTCTTCTTGTGTTCTTATACTATAAGTTTAATAAACTTACTATATCAAGCCAAACGAACCCCAATTTGTTTATTATTAATATATATAAACTTATATAAGTCATTTGGCCAAACCTTAGATTTTTATGAATAAAATAACAATTTATAATATAATATTTGTTTTAAAAACTATTTTATGTCAATTTTGACACTATTTAGTAATTGATTTTTTTAAAACACATAAAAGAATTATTAGTTCGAACAATGTTAATTAAATAAATACTAACATGTCATATTAACCTATAAAATTGTTTTAATTCATAAAAAGTATTAAATTACATTTATTTGGTTATTTATAACATCAATTATGTCAATATTTCATTAAGAAGACAATTACTACATCATCTTTGTATCATAATAAATGATAATTATATAATCCCTAAAAATTATAAATATATTCCTATGATGTATATAATTGTATTATATTTCTGGAGACTATTCATGTTCGAGGTTTCATGAAGTGTATCACTAAATTAAAATTATTATACTTGTAAGATTTAAGAAAGTGACATGTTGTCACATTCTTTGGTTTTAATAATAATTAAATTATTTTAATGGACAAAAGTCCATTAAATTAATCTAATCCGACCCATAGGTTATATGGGTCGACTTTAGTCATCCAATAGGATTTTTACATGTGTTAGGGTAATTTTATAATATTATATTTTCCCTTAATTACCTGATTTACCTTTAACTATGGTAAATAAAATTTACAGTAGTTACTATTCATAATTCCCAAAAATAAAAAGTAGCTTATTGACCTATTTTGGATCCACTGATTCCAAATATGGAATCCATTTTTCCAAATTCAATACACAAAAGTTGCAGAAATTTAATTAAAATTAATCCCGTTGTCGAAAGAAAACATGTTTTTCTTTAAAACATTGGAAAAGATTGAATTGATTTATCCTATGAATTCAAGGTAGAATCAATGATAATGACATACATTATATTAAATGGTAAAAATATGTTATATTAATACTTTAAAACCATTTATTATTATAATTTAACCATATAAATTATTTCGATGAAAAAAGTTGTTTTTAATTAAAATATATCGTGTTTTTACTATTCATCAAAATATCAAAGTTACCAGAATAATATGAAAAATTTATCCAAAGTAAATTTTTATTTCATGATTCCAAAGATGAATTTTATTTTGTCAAATTGAACTTATAAACATTTCAAAAACTAGATTTAATGTGGGTGCGCCATCAAAAGGCGACAAAACCGTATATTTTGAAAAATACTTATTTTACCTGAAAAAATTATTTTGTTCTTATGCCATGTTCTAGAAAATGTGTAAGACGAATAATAATGTTATAATATTAAAAATTTAGTTAATAATATTCATAACGGCTAGTTCATAATAATATTATAATAATATATCGTTGTTTAGTAAAACCCAGTATTGCGTAAAATACACGCTATCGAGGAAGGTCGTGATTGCGTGTAATGCAAGCCAAGTCAGGGTTGCGTACTGTGAAATAATCCTTTGTTGTTTTATATAACATAATCCAACCATATTTTATTTTTTACATTGAATATATATATATATATTCAATGTTGCGTAGAATAACTATTATCAAAATTGTGTGTAACACGATCCAAGAATAGTGTTGCGTATAACTCAAGGTAATAAGGTGTTGCGTATAGCGCAAGATAATCATGGTGTAGCATAAAACACAAGGCATTAATGAAATTAAAAAAATATTTTTCATAAAATCTGGGGGTGTTACATTCTACCCCCCTTAAAATGAATTTCGCCCTCGAAATTCATCGGGGTTATAAATGATTTACTATTCAAAAGTTTCTTTAATAGAAACCCACATCGTAAAAAGGAATACCAAAACCAATCTTTAAAGACAAAAGTATGAAACGTAAATATTACCCAAATAAACTAATCACTGGGTTTCCACATAGCTGAAAATATGGATATGAATGAGAAATATAACCTTCATGTTCTGATGGAGAGTGGTAGAGAACATGGCTATAGAAAAGACAGCAATCACAAAGCCATAAGTTTATGAAGATCTAAGATACCATCCGATTCGTCAGATATAAGAGAACTAGGACCACATTTTTGGTTTTCAAGATCATTTCCCTAATGTTGATGAAATTGGAATTGGAAGAAATAATTTGGTGATTTTGGTATAGTCTCACCATTTGTCGTTCTTTGGAAAATTTCCACTTCATCTCTTAAACAAATGATGTTGAATTTGTCATTAGTGATGTGTTAGCAGATCATGTGATAGAATGATGGGTCATTCCATCTGTCTCAAACAAAAGGTTGGAAAAGTTATAAAAAAATACATAAGACCATCTATAGTGAGATTAATCATATATAGTTCCTAAAATGGACTTATACTTCATATATCATACTAATTAATATAATAAAACTAGTTTCTACTAAACAGGGACTTCCTGTAGGCCAGTGGTAGGAGATAAAGGCCAGTCGCACTTCGGTTGTGGGTTCGATTCCCACAGCCTTGTCCGACGCGATGGGCCGTCTCCCGTACTATAGGTTGTCCTTTTTCTAAAGCTATATTACTATAACATCCCATCAACAATATCAAAAAAGTTTTATCCTTAAACAATACTAACTTATGTACAAAATAATCCATTCCAATCTTTAGGATTATCTAAAATACTTCGGTCCATGCTCATAGTATAAAGAAAATGATCATGTGAATGCCATCATTTATCCCCCAGATATATCTTGTTGGTCAAATTATAAACATGTGAATACCTTAATCATGTATTCTCTTGAAGAATGAATATCCATTGAACCTTAGTGAAAACATGAATGCAGTTAAAAGTTAACACTTTCCACATACCAAAATCCTCAAAATTCTATATCCTCAAACCATGATATCACTTAGTCCTCATATAAATCATGAGCTCATGAATACTATCAAACATATTAGATTCTCTTTATCCCTTCACTATGTGCATATCATCTTCTTTCCAAAAATATTAAAATCACATTTCATGGTTATCGATGCCATAAAAATATTGAAAACCACAATAGACCAAAACATAAATATTCCAATATTCCACGATACTATATACAACATTATTTTGGAATCCCATTACCTAAAAACTTAATCATTCCTCCACATCGTTGTCATATTCAACATCTCCAATGGTGATCGCATGTGACTTCCCTTTGTACTTTTCTTTAAGTGGTTGCTCATGTCGATCATCACTAACCCTTGGATTAGGGAATTTATTAGCATAATGCCCCATTTTCTTGCACTTGAAGCATTGAAGTGTAGTATGTTCATTTTGTGTATCCCTTCCTTTGTTTGCATCATTAGGCATCTTCTTCCCATCATTGCGGCATTCAAATGCCTGATGACCTTCCTTTCCACATTTGAAACATTTACTTGTCCCTTTAAGACAATCTCCACCATGCTTCTTTCCACACTTTGAGCATAAAGAAAAAATCATCTTCTTTTCACCATTATTCTGAGATTTCTCCTTTAACTCCATCTTTCGTTTCTTGTCAAAACTATGAGATGGATAAGTAACACCAACTTCCATTTCTACCTTGATAGCACAACACACAATTTCTTCATAGCTACTGAAGTCTCTTATTGATAATTCCCTCCGAAGATTTGGTTTTAAGCCACTGAAGAATTGATAACCTTTACTTTCAGGTTGGATGATAAATCTAGATGCATTCCTTGCAAGCCATGTAAAATTTGCTTCGTATATACCAACAGATTCATCATCCTTTTTCTTTAGTTCAAGAAACTCCTTCTCCATATTTTTTCGATGAATACGAGGGAAGTACTTATTGAAAAATAAGTTCTTGAACTCGTCCCATTCCATGGACTCAATTTCATCTCTTTGCCTCGTATTCTTGATAAGATTCCATCATTGATCAGCTTCATCTTCCAAACGATATAATACTAATATGACTTTATCATGTTCAGAACATTGAAGAACTGAAAATATCATTTCAATGGTACTGATCCATTGTTCAGCAAAAAGTGGATCAGAACACCCACTAAAAGAAGGTGGATCTTTCCTCATGAAGGAATCAATAGAATGTTGTTCCCTTCTCTGCTCATTTGGAAGTCCAGAATGATTCATAGCTTGTGTAAGTATAGAAATAAGATTTTTCACTCCATCTACCATAACATTTGTTTGTTCGGGAGGACAATCATTGCATTGTCCATTACATTGATCAACACGTTTACTTCAGGTTCCAGCCATCCTCTAAAACCCAAAAAGAACAGTGTGAGAGGCAAAAATCTTGCTAGGGAAAACAACATAATAAAGGGGGAGTATCCTCAATATCTAACATCTTAGGTTAAATTCTATGATCGTTACCGTAGTTTTAGGACTTTATCCTATACGTATACTTATCCTTAGGGACATCCCTAGACATACCATAGAAATATTTCTAGGGATCTCACTAACGTTTTCGCATCCTAGTTTCCAAAGGTTGACTAATCCTTTCCTCTGATACCAACTATAGAGACCCGAAGCTTAACGTACATGGACATTACATTACTTTTTCGGAATACTTAGTACATAACCAAAACACACACACAAAGATCGTAATAGTTTAGTGTCTTTGGAAACTCAGAATATAATCTTCTAATCGTGGTGAAAGATCTTCAACATCTCCCATAAAGATCTTCCCTTTTTTTTACCTAAAACCTTTCTTTATATCATAGGGATTAAAAACTTAAAAGGGTGAGCTCAATTGATCAGTAAGGGTAAACAAAAGAATTATCAATCACAGCATGTTCATAAGAACATAACATTTTGAAAATCTTAACCTGCAAAAAAGAGCATAATTTCATAACATGGGATAAATCATAGTAGTGAAATGAAATCCCAATAATCATAACTTAAAACATGAAACTTTGTGGCGTACACACATAATCATAGAGAATCATTTCTTATTAGTAAAGACTCATTGCCAGGACTATCTTAGTTGATAAAGTCCCTTTCTGAACCGAGTTCACTCCTCATTTCAGTCCTGTTTCACTGAACCGGTATAACCTACCGTTCCATCCATGTCTATCTCATGAGATATAAAATCGTTACCCAATGTATTGGAAGTAGATACAGGTCCCACCCATCTCATAATGATACCATTCATATGTGTGCCACAAAATCATAAATCATACATCATTGCATAACCCATGTAATAAAAATGGGATTCTTAGACAACATGACATCATAGAACAATTCATATAAGATAAAGGAATTCCTAAAAATAATTCCATCACAACATAATAAAATCAATGTAATTATAGGGATATAAACATAACCTTATATTATCTTATATTGAAAATAATTTTGATAAAACACTTGAACTCAATTCTTGAGGAAAATATCCTTTCTACTTAAAAAACATTTTCCTTTCTTAACATGTCTTACAGGTTTAAACTAAAAGAAGTTGATGAAAAATTAACTTGAAAACATGTATAGGAAGCTTTTTGTAAATAATGTTTTAAAAATCCATTCATGCCGCATAAGTTAAAAAAAACATTCTTCTCGTACTTTTTCCGGAAAAGTCAAAAAGTACATCGTACGAAAAACTACAAAAGAGTCCTTTCATATCATTTACTAAAAACTCAACGAAGGGTAAAATTGGATTTAAAAAATTTTAGGTGGATGGAAACAATATTACATATTGAGGGAACGTGGATTTTGATGATAAAATACACCCCAGTAAATACCAAAGTATAAACAATCTCGGATAAAAATGAGATTGTGATATTTTCCCTTACCTTAGGTCCGATTTGCTTCATAAGTGTCCGAAACTCCTGTATAATGATTTAGATAATGTTATTTACTTATTCCAAAATCATACGTATTGTTATGATATCATATATGGTCATATTATTATCTTCTTATTAGTAATATTTCATTACTACTTGTTATTCGGGTGTTTATTACTTTTTGTTCTTATGCGTGTTTTGTCGAATAAATTCTTATTCTTCTCTTTAGTTTATAGATAACTCATTTCTAGATTGGTATTAGTGTAATATATATCATATTCATTCATTCAATTCATTTATATAATCATTATGAAATGAAGATCATGTAGAACGAGTCGCATCACATCGTGGAGACGGTATTCCGTACGTACGCACGAGTGATGATATTGTTCCTATGATTGTGGAATAGCATTGGAGTGTATGTATACTATTTCAGAATCAATATCACATTATAATAGCCATATATATTCATTATTTACACCATTATACCCATCCAAGTAAGGTGATTGTGGAAAATAGATTACACCACGGCGTGGAGACAGTATTCTGTACGTACGCACGCTCGGTGATTTCATTTTCCGTAGGATGGATAGATGGTGAAATAGGGTTGCTTAATACATATAATAACATATCATTATATGAGTGATACTGATGTTATTACTTCATAATGAAACAACCTAAGAATAATAAGTTGAAGAAGAAATAAAGTTGAATGAATTGGTAACGGACATTACCTCTTCTTTGAAGCGCCTCTTTGAGATCTCCTTTTAGGGCACTAAAATTGGTCTTTGAGGAAGACCGAAAACTCTAGTATGTTTCAAGGGAAGTGTAGAAGTGATTTTGGCAGGGTTTTGCCGAGCGTGGAGGCCCAATGTTGTGTGAGGAAGAGAGGGATGGGGTGCCCTTTTATAAGGGAGGAGAGGGGCACCTTTGGAATAACTAAACATATAATTTTATTATAAATCCAAATCGGTTTTAAATAGCTCCAAATTGATTTAATTTGAAGCTAAGGTGGGGATGGGTCGAAATTATCTCATAAAATAGAATTTATACAAGTTTAGGTTCCTATTTTAAACTTATCATTTAGATTTAACATTAAGTTAAATAATTTAACTTTTATCGTGTCTTCTTCTGTTCTTATACTATAAGGTTAATAAACTTACTATATCAAGAAAAACGAACCCCAAGTTGTTTATTATTAATATATATAACCTTATCTAAGTAATTTGGCCAAACATTAGATTTTTAAGAATAAAATAACAATTAATAATATAATATTTGTTTTAAAAACTATTTTATGTCAATTTTGACACTATTTAAAAATTGATTTTTTTAAAAATCATAACCGAAAGATTAGTTCTAAAAACGTTATTAAAATCAATACTAACATGGCATATTAGCCTATAAATTTAGTTTAATTCATAAAAAGTCTTAAATTACATTTATATGGGTATTTATAACATCAATTATGTAAATATTTCATTAATAAGACAATTACTACATCATCTTTGTATCATAATAAATGATAATTATTTAATCCCTAAAAATTCTAAATAAATTCCTATGATGTAGATAATTGTATTATCTTTCTTTAGACTATTCATGTTCGAAGTTCTATGAAGTGTATCACTAAATTAAAATTATTATACTTATAATATTTAAGAAAGTGACATGTTGTCACATTCTTTGGTTTTAATAATAATTAAATTATTTTCATGGGAAAAAGTCCATTAAATGAATCTAATCCGACCCTTATATGATTTGGGTCTACTTTTAGTCATCAAATATGATTTTGACATGTGTTAGGGTAATTTTATAATATTATATTTACCCTTAATTACCCAATTTACCATTAACCATGGTAAATAAAATTTACCGTAGTTACTATTCATAATTTCCAAAAATAAAAAGTAGCTTATTAAATTAATTTGGATCCAATGATTCCAAATATGGAATCCATTTTTCCAAATTCAATACACAAAATTTGTAGAAAATAAATTAAAATTAATCCCGTTGTCGAAAGAAAATTGGTTTTTCATTAAAACATTGCAAAAGATTGAATTGATTTATCCTACGAAATCTTGGTAGAATCAATGCTAATGACATACATTATATAAATTGGTAATAATATATTCTATTTATAATTTAAAACCATTTAATATTATAATTTAACCATATAAATTATTGCGTTGAAAAAAGTTGTTTTTAAAAAAAATATAGCATGTTTTTACTATTCATCAAAATATTAAAGTTACCAGAATAATATGAAAAATTTATCCAAGGTAAATTTTTATTTCATGATTCCAAAGATGAATTTTATTTTGTCAAATTGAACTTATAAACATGTCAGAAACTAGATTTAAAGTGGGTGCGCCATCAAAAGGCGGAAAAACTACATTTTTTGAAAAATACTTATTTTACCCGAAAAATTTATTTTGTTCTTAGACCATGTTCTAGAAAATTTGTAAGACGAATAATAATGTTATAAGATTAAAAATTTAGTTAATACTATTCATAACGGCTAGTTCATAATAATATTATAATAATATGTCGTTGTTTAGTAAAACTCGGTATTGCGTACAACACACGCTATCGAGGAAGGTCGCGATTGCGTCTAATGCAAGGTAAGTCAGGGTTGCGTGCTGTGCAAGAATCCTTCGTTGTTTCATATAACATAATCCAACCATATTTCATTTATACATTGTATATATATATATATAATCAATGTTTTGTAGAATAACTATTATTAAAATTGTGTGTAACACGATCCAAGAATAGTGTTGCGTACACTGCAAGCTAATACGGTGTTGCGTATAGCGCAAGGTGATCTTGGTGTAGCATTCAACACAAGACATTAATGAAATTAAAAGAATATTTTTCATAAAATCTCGGGGTGTTAAATCAAGCATGATGGAATTATTCTTTATTCCAATAATAAAACCCATCATGATGTATCTGTATTTGTTAGATATTGGGTGTTATACTATCCATATAATTTATTTAAGACTTTAGTTCATATATAAAAAAGAACAGTTTTATAGGGTGTTGTAAATGATATCGGACCATATTTTTGAAATATTTGATATAAGGGATGACATTAACACTATATTAATCATTGATGAAAATATCATAACTCATTTTAGTAGGTTATAAGGTTATGAATTATCCTTCCACATCAATAGGTGTAGTCTATTAGAATTCCTAATTATTAGAGTTGAACCCACATAGAATAGAAACACTCTTAATAAGAGGAATTATAGCTAACTGGATATATGGTTTGTCTTGTTTGATGATATTAATGATGTTATGATGTTATTTATGTCTCTAGATTTATTCTACCCATGTTATATTTTAATCACAATCCTCTTGTGGTTAATAATTTTTCATAAATAATAACTTCATCCCCCATCATTTTAGGTTCAGAAATGCATGTCTTGTTGTTCTTGGATAGAGGAAAGTCATTCTGTATTAATGGATAACAGATCCCCCAACATCACCATTCATATTCTATCCACTAAATTGGAATCTAAAAATATTTTGGTTAACTAATTGATCAAAGGCTCCTTCTACATGATGTAGATTGGAATCAATGATAAAGATAAATATCTATTACATTTCCAATAAACAATCCAAAATCATGATGTTGCATCCTTGGATAAGATCCAATCACTCTCCAATCATGACAAATTTATTTCCCACAAGGATAATTGTTCGTTGATGAAATGTAATTTTTGATGGATAGTGTAGGGATATATAATATCTTATCTCTTATATTTATTTTATATTGGAAAATAAGTTGAATAGAGGTTTCACTTCCCTCAACATAAAAGGATGATTAATATCTCAAAAAATTATATAAATTTTTTTGGTAATACATATATTTATGACATTTAAATAGTTTAATTAGATTTAAATACCCAAAAATTGATTACTAATGTCATAAATAATACTAATGGTAATCAAAATATTAGGCTAACTATAACACCTAATGATAAAAAAGCATCATTTTCCTTCTTGGGAAATGTTTTTGTGGAAAGTCCTAATTGGTTTACCAAGAAAATTCGTTTAGTAAAATTGATAAATTGTGTGTGATGAATTCAATAATGGTTTGAGGGTATTATTCATCCATACTGTAATTTTATATAGAAATAACTCCAACATCATTCATTAATACTGAAAAATATGCTATAAACATTAAGGACTTTAGTAGTGTTTGAATTTGGAATAGAGTTCTAAATTTTTTTATAAATGTAACATATTTGTGGTTGGATTATTTTTAAAGAGTCTTCATAATTTCAAATAAGTTTGGTTTCTTTTCAAGAAAGAGTATTATAAATTTTGTTTTCAATACCTTAGAATCTGTAAACATTATAGAGAATATTTTCAATATTGAAACATTTCCCTTAAAATTTACATATCTAATAGCATTAACATAATGAAATAGAGTTATAATTTATTTCTTTTTGAATGAATTTAATCTCTATTACATTAATCAGTTTGGTCATCACCATTATCAACATATCAAGTATATCTTTGCTTATTAACAGGTCCCCTAGAGGATTAATTCAGTTCACTAGGAGGGATCCATCAAGGGGACCCCCTTTCTAGACTCCCCTTTTCTATGGATGAAAAAAAATTAATTACATAATGTAATTTTACATGATCGACTCTACTAGAAAATAAATACTATTTGGGGAAAATTCGTGCTCTATGCCTCCTTTATGCCAATGAAATATTTCTATTTAGAAAATATGGTAAGTGTAAAATTTCATACATCAATGTTAATTTTGGACTGTATGAAGTAGTTATTTTTCTAGTTATTAGTTGGAATAAATTATCTGGGTATTACAATATGTGGTTTCTGTATCAAATAAATAAGGATTCCAAAAACCATGGAGTGAAGATAGGATCCCATACTTTCACATACCATAGTGTTCCCCTATTTGTTTTTAGGGTTGAAAGGTATTACTTAGAAACAATATACTCTTTGATGATGACTGAATTGGAAAACTGATAGGGGAATCCATGTCTGATGTGGGGACTGTTTTTATGGTCACCTCTATGAAAACCTCAATGTTTCTCTATTCCTTATCTGTGTACATATAGACCAAAATCCATATTAATGTGGTCTATGTTTTGATTAAAATAATTGTTTGGAATGGGTATATACATTAAAGTAAGCATATTGAAATGTATTGGAATGAATGTGTTAACCCTATTGACAATGGAGTTTTAGTAATTAAGGAACCATGACACATTAATGAAACACTTCTCAAACAATTCACCTAAAACGTTCTTATATCAAATGATAACTCAGTAGAGTTACTCTAAATAATATTGGGCATAAAAAATTAAGATTGAATATGCAACCTAGATATTGTTATTTCCTAAAGGATCAATAATATAATCTCATGAAATGCTTAACGTGGCCAGTGTACAAGTATTCCACTCTCAATTATTAGAAAATACTATGAATATCTAGGGAAGTACATTTGGATTTGGAATCCATTTATTTTGTGAAAAATAAAATCATTTCCTAGTAAAAATTCAATGCTAATGTATGTTTCATGTTTCAACCTCAGATCAATATTGAAGTCCTAAATTATTAATATGTTAATAGGGATAGTCTAATTGGGGCACCAAAATTTATTCTATATCTTATTTCCTTGGGGTATTAATGGGAAAAAGTAATGTTACTAACAAGGTTACAACATGGAAAATAAAATTTTGGAATTCATTAATTTCCATATAATCTAGGCTGTAATTTTATATAGTATGGTGGCAATGACTACCGATTCATAGATTAATTTATAGAACAATGATGTAGATTGAACTTACCTATCACCACTATATGTGATTTGAATATAGTATAAGTTATATGTTTTTCTTATGTAAGTTCAAATATAGTATCTGATAGTTTTTCAACTTATAATTTCTCTCTATGTTGATTGTGGGATTCTTTGAACATAATTTGGATTTCATTAACGAAGATGACCATAATGACTAGAGTCAAGGAATTCTCCTCAAAGTTGCTGTTAGAACCATTTCCTATATATGGTTTTAAATATATATCCACTCATTTTTATACCATAACCCATCTATTCACATGGGTATCCCTTCCATTCAAAGGGTGGATATGGCCACATCAAAAGACCAATCATGTATAATAAAAAAAATATTTTTTGACGATATCAGGTTGAAATTATTTTTTGTTACTATAACTATCCTAAAACCTATTTTAATGAATTAAAATTGATAGATCTCTATGATCCCATTATGGATAAATAAAATATGAATGCAGTTGAATCATGTGAACTTTTATACATAGGTTGTGGTGGTGTTTTTTCCACAGATTGGGGATTCATTAATGGTATCTTCCACTATTTCATTTGGAGTATATATTTCATTGAATATGAATTGTGGGAAATAATTAAATCCATTAAAAAAATTGTTGAAAATTACTATAGGTTCATTTGGTTGGAATGTGAATCAATAAAGTATGTTGATATATTGATGGTCTGCTCGATAAATGATTCATGGTGAGCTCTAGCACCCTGGATCGAATGCCCCTATCTATTTGACAAAATCATCTTATATGTAACACAATATTATATGGAATAAAACTAGTTTTCTTTATAATCGTCACAAAGATAAATTAAGAATGAAATATCAAGATGTTTCATTTTGACCCCATACTTATATTATCAATAAGTGTGGAATTTGGTTGTGACATGCATACTCACCTTTGTAAAGAGTCATATGATGTCACATTACATTTTTTAAATAACATTTTTGAGGAATGGGTTCTTATGGATACTGAACCTTTTGTATTTTTACTCCACTATATGAAATCGATTTCATTTTTTAAATTTATTAGTTATCATCACATTAAATAAAAATTAATTAATAAATTAGTGGAATCACATTTCCTATTTTAATCCAACATATGATCATATAGATATTAAATGAGGAATATAATTTATCTTGAGTGACAAACTGAAATATATGAGTAATGATACATAATATTGAGGTATATTTAGAATAAATGATCTGAGAAAAAAAATCAATATTAGGATTGAATTACCCTTAGGGAAAAATATATGATTCTTATGTTTGTCGGTATCACACTATAACATATATCATGAGACATGAATATATCTTAGATACCGTTAGCTAGAATATTATATTTTAAATTTTTTATGAACAAATTTATTTAGGGGTATTTTAATGATTTGAGCCTTTGAATTATAATTATTCTGTAATTAGTAAAATTTACAATAACTTGTTTCACACACAAAACCAAACTAAAACGATTTGTGACATATTAGATGAATACGATTAGAAATATTATATAAATTTTATATCCATTCTGAATAAGATGATTTAAATAAACTTGAAATGCTTTGGAAATATGATTAAGAACATATATGGTATAAAAAGGAATCTTTTTTTATAGTAACTGTTTTCTTTTCTATAATATATATTCATTTAATAGAAAAATTCATATCACATAAAATTTAAATATAACGAAAGTAGTAGTTTATTTTATAATGAAATTCCAATATTATAATTGAATTATTTATTTATATTTTTATAAAATAAGTTATTCGTATGTGAATAGTGAATAATAGATTTTGGGAGAAAATTAAATATTAAGACATTATTTAAATATGATAATGTCATAGTGGTTTATAAAATATATTAATTGATTTAATATTTATTCATGGAGTAAATTATTTGTTTTTGAAAATCATTTGGAACAATGAAATCCATTTATTTAATTTTTACAGATTTATCCACATTCTATTCAAATTCAAAAAACTCATTTTTTCACTTATCTAATAAATAATAATTTGTATGATTAAATTTTTATAATCCACTATTTTATAAGAAATATTTGTTTGATATCATAAAAACATGCAATAATGAGCATTAATGAACAAAGAAATATTATTATTTAAATATGACCATTATTACATAGACATCGAATTATGGGCTATGTATATGAATAATAACATATTAAAATATATTATGAAAGTCATAATCAATAATAACTAATGGACTAACTAATTTCAATTAATCACTATTTTTTGGTATATATATATCATTCACTAAAAATACAATTTCATTAAAAATGATAATTTTTTTTTGAAAAGTAAAATAATTATTTCATTCAAATTTTTAAGCCTTATTTTATTAAATTATATACAAATTTAAAATCAAGATATTAAATAGAACATACGGTGATTTTTTTTATATTTTTTGAAAAACTAGCTTTATTAATAAATAGTAAAAACATATATTTTTGTTTAGAATTATATTTATTCAATGGGTTTTCATAGTTACATATTGTTTTAATATAGTTTCTTGAAGAATAATTTCTATAATATTAATAATAAAACATATATGTAATTTTAAATTAATTTATTCATGAATTTTGAATAAACTTTTTTGATACCTAAAAATTGAATTTTATAAGAAAACTATTGTTCATTGAATTTTATGTTTTAATGTTAAATTAGTTTCTCTCAGTTATTCAAATTAAATATTGAGAAATTAATTATATATTTTTAATCTTTATGAATAGTTTTGGTTGATATTTTTATTTTATTTTTTGTCATTATGAACTGTAACCATAATAAATAATTATCATCACCTTATGGGAAAATTATGAATTAAGGGTAAGAAAATAATGTGATAAGGCATTATAATTTTTCTATATACCTAATTTAATTTCATTTGATGAGTCTGTTATATTGATAATCATATAAACATAAAAAATATTATATTGTGATAGGTATAAATTTAAATAACTTTTTTTCAAAATATTATCATTAATGGTAAATTTGTTTTTTAGTGTTATTTATTTAGAAAATTTTGTGATGAAAAAAGTAAAGTTAATTATTTTGAAACATCGAGAAAGTATTTTAATAATTAATAGAAAAGTAAAAAATTTGATTTTAAAAATTTTCTAAGGAAATTTAATGAGAAATAGTTATATTTATTTATTTTCTGATATGTATAATAGGATCATGACATTGTAAAGGGTGGTAATTCAATTCTATCAGTGTATTTCTATATTTAATGTTAGATTAATTAATAGTAGAAAAAATAACATTAGTGATATTGTATAATAACTAGTTTTTTATTAAATAGGTTAAAATTGATTATACTATTATTTTATACCCAATGAATTTAATATTCTTCCAAACATGATATATTTCCCTTTTATGGGTTTTTTTTTTATTTTTTAGTAACAGTCATGATACATAAACGAAATAAAATATCATATCTTGTCAAGAATCAAAAGGAATTACTGGTGTTAAAACATAATAATAAGGCAGAAAACATAACAAAAATAGGTTGTACTTATATTTTATGTGTTTATATAGATTCAAAATGATTTTATATTTTAATTATATAAAATTTGTTGCATTTGTAGAAAAAATCATTACTTATATTAATTTAATACATTAAGAAATTTAAAGAATGCCCCTTCCATCACTTATAGAAGGACACCACTTATCTGAATACTTCAAAATTCATTGAGCCAGATAGATTGACCAAACCCAACCAAAATAACTTCATAGTAACATTATATATTTTATATAAAATTTGGTCTTCCTAAAATATCAACCATAGGACTCGTAAGTGAATATCTAAAGGATCTCTAATGAAAAAGTGATAATTCTATTCATTAACACATTCAAATTTTTTTCTTTTTATACATTCTCAAAATATAATTTATTATCCTATATTAGTAAATATAGTATCATAAATATAATTATATTTTATTATTATTAGGGTAAAAATAATCTTTTGGTATTTTATATCCAATGAATAATGAAAACATTGCTTGTGTTTACATAAAACTTACTGCCTCTATATAGTTGTGTAATTCGTTTATTTATCACCAAAATTAATTAAAGTTAATAAATATGGTAAATATATATTAATATATATTTATCATATTTTTATAAGTATTTACCTCTTTAATTTTATTACTATAAACACATTTTACCTTCGAATCCATTGGGAAATGCTAACATCACTCGGGCGTACCTGTATACTAGCACCTCCATCAAGTGATGTCATTAATTTTTAATTTTCTTATTAACATAGAATTAAATAAGTTTCTATTTAATGGATATTTATGATATATAACTAATTATAATCATTATAGTGGTTGTGGAACTATAAGGACCAAACACTAAAAATTTCATATTTTATGGATTTTAAACTATAATTCACATTATTAAAACAGTGATATTATTTTTTGTAGAGACCCGTACTTGACATACATAGACATTAAATTACTTTGGAAGAATACTTAATACATAAAAAAATAGACACCAAAGGACCATAATAGTTTAGTGTCTCTGGAAACTAGGAACATAATTTTCTAATCATGGTGAAAGTTCTTCAACATCTACCATAATGATCTTCCCCTTTAGTTTTCTTACCTAAAACCTTTATTTATATTTTTTGGAAAATAAAACATAAAAAGGGTGAGCTCAAATGCTCAGTAAGGTTAAACATAGAACACATAAAACAATCCATAAACATTTGAATGCAAAAACATGAACATAAAATCTAAACATCAAAATCATGAGCAAAGACATAAATCTTTGATGTACGTAAGGAATATATCATAAAGTAACATCAATCATGATAAAATATCATGGGAATAAAACATGTAATT
Organism: Viscum album; assembly: GCA_963277665.1. NCBI lineage: Eukaryota > Viridiplantae > Streptophyta > Magnoliopsida > Santalales > Viscaceae > Viscum > Viscum album. The sequence continues at coordinate 2,094,565,541 of OY728123.1, read as the reverse complement.
ATGGAAAATCATTAAACACATGTTATGATTTCCATAGTAGCCAAGGCATTGCTGCCAAGACCATCTTAGTGGACAAAGTCCCTTTCTGAATCAAGTTCACTCTTCGTTCCAATCCTGTATCACTGAACCGGAATAACTTAACATTCCATCCATGTCTATTTCATGAGATATAAATCTTTACCCAATGCATTGGAGGTATATATAGGTCCCACCAATCTCATATTTAAATCATTCTTACTTGTTCCATGACATAATCATAAATCATTCATCACAGCCCTAATAATAAAATGGGTTTCATAAACATCATCCCATCATAACATAATTCATATAAAACAAATAAATATAATTTCATCATAAGAAAAGTGAAACCATGTAAATTATAGAGACATTATACTTGAAACATACACATATGAAATAATTTCATCTTAGATGGAAAATGGTTTTGATAAAACAATTGAAAATAATTTTTGAGGAAAATATTATTTCTTCTAAAAAATGATTTTCATTTCTAAAAATGCCATTAAATTTTAAAAGAAAAGTATTTTTTTGAAAATAATCATGAAATTTTGTAGAGGAAACTTCATTGAAATAAGTCTTTTTGAAGCCATAAAAATCCATTCACGCTGTATAAGTTAAACAAACATTTTTCTGGTACTTTTTCCGGAAAATTGAAAAAGTACCTCATATAGTAAATAAATGAAATATTCCTCACATACCATGTAGTAAAAGTAAAATATGGGTAAAAAGTAATTTAAAAATACATGAAACCATTTTTAGAATACAGAGTCAGGGATAATAAATATAACCCTAGTAAATACTTACGAATAAATAATATCATATAAGAATGAGATTGGAATAATTATCCCTTACCTTATGTTCAAGTTCTTCTGTATGTGTCTGAGACTCTATTATAGTGGGTTTAAACATATTATTAACTTGTAACAGATCCATAATAATATTTATGATATCATATATGATTCACTTACCACTTTATTTTATACGTTCATTTGTCAATTCTTAGTTAAAGTAGCGTTTTGGGTAAAATCATTTCATTTATCATCTGTGTTTTGACTTGGAATTATTAATATGATTACATAGATCATGATTACTTAATTCTAGATTATAAATCATGAGTTATATATAATATATATTCACAATATACATATATATAATAGATCGATAAATGGAAAGAAATGCACCATTCATGGAGACGGTAGGCCGTACGTACACTTGAACACTGTTTTCGTTTCATTATTTAATTGAATTTAATTAAGTAGAAGACATAGATATATATATATACATAAATCTAGTAGAATTATTATTTCATATATTTCATGATTACTTATTATATAAACTTTATAATCATTATTGAATTCTTAACATGGAAAATGAATCTCATCGCATCGTGGAGACGGTAATCCGTACGTACGCGCGAGCGATGATATCGTTCCCATATTTATTGAATGGAATTAGAGAGGATGATATAATATCATAGAATCGTTATCATTTTATAATAATCATATATATTTATTCTTTACACCATTATATCAATCCTAGTAAGGTGGTGGTGGAAAAGCTGATTACACCACGGCGTGGAAACGGTATTCCGTACGTACGCACGCGCGGTGATTTCGTTTTCCGTAGGATGGATAGAAGGTGAAATAAGAATGTTTCATATTTATAATAACATATCGGTATATAAGTAATACTGATGTTATTACTTTATAATGAAACAACAAAATACGATGAATTTGAATAAGATAGAAACTTGAAAGAGTCGGTAGAAGAGATTACCTCTTCCTCGACGCACCTCCTTTAAACTTTTTCTTAGGGAACTAGAGGTTATCTTTTGAGAAGAACATAACCTCTATGATATAACTAGAGAGGTTGAGAAGAATAATTGAAATGGTTTGGCCGAGCTTCAAGGATCATAATACTGTAAAGAGAAGAGGGAAGGTGTTCCATTTTTATAAGAGAGGAGAGGCTGACCTTTGGAATTATAAGAAATATTAATCTATAATAAATTCAGACCCAACATAAAAACTATCAAAAGGACTCAAATACAAAAATTATATGAGATATGGTTGTAATATCCTCAACCAATAAAATTTAGACATGTTTTGAATTTATTTTAAACACTATCAACTTGATTTATCCTTATTTAATCTATTTAATTTTATTTGTGGTAATAAGATTCTAAATTATAAACTGTAATAATTAATTAATTATGTGTTTTTAATTTTCCATAATTGGATCATTTATGACATTTGGGACCATATAAATTTTAATATATAATTTTTAAATATTTTTGTGTTTTCTAAACAATTTTATATTATGTTATTTTTATAAAATAACAATAGTGTCAATTTTGACACTATTCATTTATTTGAATTTAAATAAAAACCTCACAGAAGATATTTTCTAAATAAAAGCCTTAATAGATTCATAACATGTCATATTTATCTATAAAATTAGTACAGAACATGAAATATTTCATATAATATTTATTTTAGTATTTCTAAAACCATTTATTTGATATTTCAATCAAACAAAATAAATTCAACATCACTATTGTGTCACCTTTAATGATAATTATTTAATCCCTAAAAATACTAAATAAATTAATATTATTTAGATAATATTATTATCTTTCTGGAGACTATTCATGTTCAATGTTTCATGAAGTCTATCACTAAATGAAAATTATTATACTTATACAATTTAAGAGAGTGACATGTTGTTACTTTCTTTGGTTTTAATAATAATTATATTATTTCCATGGTAAAAATTCCATAAAATGAATCTAATACGATTCTTAGGTGATATGAGTCGACTTTTAGTAATCCAATAGAAGTTTTTCATTTGTTAGTTTAATTTTATAATCATAGGATTACCCTTAATTACCAGATTTATCCTTAACTGAAGTAAATAAGAATTACCGTAGTTACTATTCATAATATCAAAAAAAGTAACCTATTAATATAATTTGGACCCACTGAATCCAAATTTGGAATCCATTTTTTCAAATTCAAAACAAATTAGATTCATTAATTTTATTAAAACTTATCCCTTTTTTAAGAAAACAGGTTTGAAGAGTTAAAATATTGCCAATGATTGAAATGTTTTTACCGATGAATTAATGTAAAATTAATGGTAATTACATAAATTATATTAAATGGTAAAAATATATTATATTTATACAATTAAACAATTAAATATTATAATTTAACCATATAAATTATTGCGATGAAAAAAGTTGTTTTTAATTAAAACATAGCGTGTTTTTACTATTCATTAAAATATGAAAGTTGTCAGAATAATATGAAAAATTTATCCAAAGTAAATTTTATATCCTGATTTAATATTAGAATTTTATTTTGTCAAATTTAACTTATAAACATGTCATAAACTATATTTAAGGTGGGTGTGCCATCAAAAGGTGACAAAACTGCATTTTTTAAAAAATACTTATTTTACCCGAAAATATTTATTTTTGTGTCATACCATGTTCTAGAAAATGTGTAAGATGAATAATAATGTCATTAAATTAAAAATGTAGTTAATACTAATCATAACGGCTAGTACATAATAATATTATAACAATATATTGTTGTTTAGTGAAACCATGTATTGCGTACTACACACTTTATCGAGGAAGGTCGCGATTGCGTGTAATGAAAGCCAGGTCAGGGATGCATGTAGTGCAAGCTCCCTTTGCTGTAGCGTACAACACAAGACATCAATGAAATTAAAAAAATTAATTCTCATAAAATCTTGGGTTGTTACATTCTACCCCCCTTAAAATGAATTTCTCCCTTGAAATTCGTCGGGTTATAAATGGTTTATTACATGAGGGTTTCTTTCATGGAAGCCCACATCGTAAAAAAGAATACAAAAAATTTTATTAAAAAACCAATGTATGAAACATAATGGTTACAAAAATTAACTAATCCCTGGGTTTCCACATAAGATAACATAGGTAAAAATATGGATATGAAAGAGAAATCTAACCATCAAGTTCTGATGGAGAGTTGTAGAGGACATGGATAGGAAAAATCCAACAGTCACAAAGCCATAAATTTTTGATGATCTAAGGAAACATATTATTTATAGGATATGAGGACACTAGGAAATTATTTTTTGTTTCCAAGATCATTTCCCTAAAGTTGAAGAATTTGAATAAGAAGAAATACTTACTTTATTTTGGTAAAATCTCACCATTGTTCGAGCCTTGAACAATTTCCACTTCATCTCTTAATGAAATGAAGTTGAATTTGTATTCTGTGAAGTGCTAGCGGATCATGCGATAGAATGATAGGTCATTCCATCTGTCTCAAAAATAAAGTTAGCAATAGTTATATACATAAGTTCATCTACAGTTAGATTAATGATATATGGTTCCAAAAATGGACTTATACATCATCTATCATACCGCTTAATAAAATAAAACTAGTTTCTACTAACCATGGACTTCATGTATGCCAAAGGTAGGCGATAAAGGCCTATTACACTTCATTTGTGGGTTCGATTCCCACAGCATTGTCCGACGCGACAAGTTGTCGCCCGTCCTATGGGTTGTCCTTTTACACTGTTATAACATTACCGAAATAATATCAAAAAATGTTCTAGCCTTAAACAATACTATCTGATTCCCAATATAATCTAGTCCAACCTTATGATTTATCCAAAATACTTCTTTCCAAACTCAAAGTATAAATAGAAGTATTACTAGAATGGTCATAAACAATCAAGTGACTACCATCATTTATATATTATAATATATATCTTGTTGATCGCATTCCTATCATGTGAATACCATAATCATGTATTCTATTGAAACATAAATTATCATAGAACCTTAGTGAAAACATGAATGCTGTCAAAATTTAACTCTTTCCACATACATAAAATCCCAAAAATTCTACCTACTCAAACCATGATATCACTTTGTCCTTATATCATTCATGAGCTCATGAATACTATCATACATATTATTTTCTCCTTATCCCTTCATTATGTGAATTTTATCTGCTTTCCAAAAATATTTCAATCACTTTTCATGGTTACCGCTACCATATAATTATTGAAAACCAATACATATATATTCCAAAATTCCACGATACCATAAATGAGATTTCATGATACTATTTTGAAATCATATTACATAAACACTTAATCATTACAAAACATCATTGTCATGCTCAATATCACAAATAGTGATTGCATGTGACTTTCTATTATCCTTTGCCTTAAGAGTTTGCTCACATTGATCATCATTAACTCTTCGATTAGGGCATTGATTAGCGTAATGCCCCATTTCCTTGCACTTGAAGCATTGAAGTGTTGGTGGAGCGTTCCCTATAGTCTTTTCATTATTCACATCATTATCTACCCTTTTCCCATTACTTCGACACTCAGCTACTCGATGACCTTATTTTCCACACTTAAAACATTTTCTAGTCCCTTTAAGACAATATCCACCATACTTCTTTCCACACATTGAACATAAACAAACATTCGTCTTCTTTTCACCATTGTTTTGAGATTTTTCGTTGAACTCCATATTTCATTTCTTTTAAAACAATGAGATGGATATGTAACAACAACTTCCATTTCAACCTTGATAGCACAACACACAACTTCTTCATAGCTACTGAAGTCTGTTATAGCTAATTCCCTTCGAAGACTTGGTTTTAATCCACTGAAGAATTGATCAACGTTAATTTCAGGATGGATGATAATGCCATATGAATACCTTGCATGCCTTGTAAAATTCACTTCATATATACCAACAGATTCATCATCCTTATAATAAATCTCAAGGAAATCTTTTTCTATCTTTGTTCTAAGAATATGAGGGAAATACTTACTGAAAAACTTGTTCTTGAACTCGTCCATTTCCATGTATTCAATTTCTTCTTGGGGACTTGTATTCTTAATTATATTCCACCACTGGTATGCTTCACCATCTAACTGGTAAATAGCCAAAATGACTTCTTCATGCTCTGAACAGCGAATTATTGAAAATATATTTTCATGGTACTGATCCATTGTTCAGAAACAAGTGGATCAAAAGACCCATTGAAAGAAGGTGGATGTTGACTCATGAAGGAATCAATAGAATATTGTTCCCTTATCTGATCATTTGGAAATCCAGAATGATTCATAGCTTGTGTAAGTATAAAAATAAGATTTTTCACTCCATCTCCAATCACATTTTGTTGTTCAGGAGGAAAATCATTGCATTGTCCATTACATTTATCAACATGGTTCCTTCAGGTTCCAGCCATCATCTAAAACCTAAAAAGAACATTGTGAGAGGCAAAAATCATGCTAGGAAAACAACATAATAAATGGGTATTACCTTCAATATCTGACATCGTATATTTAATTCTAATATTGTTACCATATTTCTAGGACTATAACCTATACTTATACTTAACCTTAGGGAAATACCTATACAAACCTTAAAAATATATCTAGGGATCTCACTAAATTTCTCGCATCCTAGTTTCCAAAGGTTGAATAAACCTTTCCTATGATACCAACTGTAGAGACCTATACCTGACGTACATAGACATTACTTTACTTTTGCAGAATTCTTAATACATAAAAAAAATAGGCACCAAAGGACCGTAATAGTTTAGTGTCTTTGGAAACATGGAACATAATCTTCTAATCATGGTGAAAGATCTTCAACATCTACCATAAAGATCTTCCCCTTTTGTTTTCTTACCTAAAACATTTCTTTATATCCTAGGGAAAAGAAAACATAAAAAGGGTGAGCTCAAATTCTCAGTAAGGGTGAACATAAGGAACATAAAACAATCCATAAACATTTGAATGAAAAAACTTGAACATAAAATCTAAACATCAAAATCTTGAGCAAAGACATAAATCTTTGAATTACGTAAGGCATATATCATAATGGAACATCAATCATGATAAAATAGCGTCAGAATAAAACATGTAATTGTGGAAAATCATTAAGCACATGATATGATTTCCATAGTATCCAAGGCATTGCTACTAAGACTATCTTAGTGGACAAAGTCCCTTTCTGAATCGAGTTCACTCCTTGTTCAAGTCCTGTATCACTGAACCAGATTAACTTACCATTCCAGCCATGTCTATCTAATGAGATATAAAACTTTAACCAATTAATTGGAATGAGATATAGGTATCACCCATCTCATAATGAAATCATTCTTACGTGTGCCACAACATAAACATAAATCATTCATCATAACCCAAAAAATAAAATGGGTTTCATAAACATCATCCCATCATAACATAATCCATATAAAACAAATAGATATCACTTCATCATAATAAAAGTGAAACCATGTAAATTATAGAGACATTATATTTGAAACATACACATATAAAATAATTTCATCTTAGATGGAAAATGGTTTTGATAAAACCCTTGAAAACAATTCTTGAGGAAAATATCGTTTCTTCTTAAAAATTAATTTCTTTTCTCAAAATGCCATGAAATTTTAAAAGAAAAGGATTTTTTTGAAAATAATCATGAAATTTTGTAGAGGAAAAATCATTGAAATATGTCATTATAGAACCATAAAAATCCATTCATTCCGTATAAGTTAAAAAAACATTCTTCTCGTACTTTTTCCGGAAAAGTCAAAAAGTACCTCGTATGGTAAATAAAAGAATGATTCCATACATACCATGTAGTAAAAGTCACAAATGGGTAAAAATAACTTTAAAAATACATGAAACCATTTTTAGAAAACATGGTCATGGATCATAAATATAACCCTAGTAAATACTTACGAATATACAAATCTCGGATAAGAATGAGATTGGAATAATTATCCCATACCTTAGGACTGATTTCTTCCATATGTGTCAGAGACTCATGTATTGTGGGTTTAGACATATTATTAACTTGTAAAAGAACCATAATAATATTTATGATCTCATATATTATTCACTTATGACTTTATATTATCCTTTCATTTGTCAATTCAATGTTAAAGCAGCGTTTTGGGTAAAAAAATTTCATTTATCGTCCATGTTTTGACTTTTAATTATTAATATAATTAATTAGATCATGATTAATTAATTAAATAATATAAAACATGAGTTATATATAATATATATTCATAATATACATATATATAATAGATCTATAAATGGAAAGAAATACATCGTTCAGGGAGATGGTAGGTCGTATGTATGCATGAACGCTATTTTCATTTCCTTATTGAATCGAATAAAATTAAGTAGATGATATATACATATATACATAAATCCATTAGGATTATTATTTCATATATTTAATGATTAGTTATTATATATACTTTATAATCATTCTATAATTATTAACATGGAAAATGAATCTCATCGCGTCGTGGAGACGGTAATCCGTACGCACGCACGAGCGATGATATCGTCCCTTATTTATTGAATGGAATTCGAGTGGATGATATAATATCTTATAATCAGTATTATTTTATAATAATCGTATATAGTTATTCTTTACACCATTATACCCATCCAAGTAAGGTGGTGGTGGAAAAACTTATTACACCACGGCGTGGAGAGGGTATTCTGTATGTACGCACACGCGGTGATTTCATTTTCCGTAGGATAGATAGAAGGTGAAATAGGGTAGTTTCAGATTTATAATAGAATATTAGTATATAATTAATACTGATGTTATTACTTTATAATTATACAACTAAAGAAGAGTATGTGTAAGAAGAAAGAAACTTGAAAGAGTCGGTAGAAGAGATTACCTCTTCCTCGACGCAACTCCTTTAAACTACTTAATAGGGCACTACAGTTGGTATTTTGATAACAACAGAACCTATATGATATAAATAAATAGGTTGAGAAAATGTATTGTCTGGTGTTGGCTGAGCTTCAAGGCTCAAAAGGGTTTGAAGAGAAGAGGGAAGGGGTTCCCTTTTTATAAGGGAGGAGAGGGGCACCATTGGAATTATAAGAAATATTAATTTATAATAAATTCAATCCCCACATAAAAACTTACAAAATGACTCATATCTGAAGCTTAGATGATATAGGGTTGTTATCACATCATCCAATACAATTTAGACATGTTTCGAATTTATTTTATACATTATCAAATTGATTTATCCTTATTTAATCAATTTAATTTTATTTGTGGTAATAAGATTCTAAATTTTAAATTGTTTTAAATAATTACTTATGTGTTTTGAATTGTAAATAATTGAATATTTATGACATATTAGACCATATATATTTTAATTTATAATTTTTAAATAATTTTTTGATTTTTAAACAATTTTATATTATGTTATTTTTATAAAATAACAATAGTGTCAATTTTGACACTATTCATATATTTAAATTTAAATAAAATCCTCACAGAAAATATGTTCAAACTATATGCTTTAATAGATTCATTCCATGTCATATGTATCTATAAAATTAGTGGATAACATTAACTATTTCATATAATATTTATTTTCATATTTATAAAACCATTTGTTTGATATTTCAATCAATAAAATAATTTCAACATCACTACTGTGTCACCTTTAATGATAATAATTTAATCCCTAAAAATTATAAAACAATTCAAATGATATAGGTAATTTTATAATATTTTTTATACTATTCATGTTCGAAGTTTCATGATGTTTATCACTAAATGAAAATTAATATACTTATAATATTTAAGAGAGTGACATGTTGTCACTTTCATTGGGTTTAATAATAATTAAATTATTTTCAATGTAAAAAGACCCTAAAATGAATCTAATACGACCCTTAAGTGATATGGGACGACTTTTAGACATCCAATATAATTTTTTCATGTGTTAGGGTAATTTTATAATCTTAGTTTTACCCTTAATTACCTGATTTTTCTTTAACTGAAGTAAATACAAATTACCATAGTTACTATTCATAATATCAAAAAAAAGTAACCTATTAACAGAATATTGACCCACTGAATCCAAATATGGGATCCATTTTTAAAAATTCTAAACACAGATGTTGCAGTAATTTAAATATAATTTATCCTGTTGTTAAGAAAACGGGTTTTAAAAGTTAAAATATTGCCAAAGATTGAAACGTTTTTACCTATGAATTCAACGTAAATTTAATGGTAATGACATACATTATATTAAATGTTAAAAATATATTCTATTTATACTTTTAAACCATTAAATATTATAATTTAACCATATAAATTATTGCGATGTAAAACGTTGTTTTTGATTAAAATATAGCGTGTTTTTACTATTCATTAAAATATGAAAGTTATCAGAATAATATAAAAAATTTATCCAAAGTAAAATTTTATATCCTGATTTAAAATAAGAATTTTTTTTATTTCAAAATGAAATTATAAACATGTAAAAAACCAGATTTAAAGTGGGTCCGCCATCAAAAAGTGGCCAAACTGTATTTTTTGAAAAATACTTATTTTACGTGAAATTTTTTTTTGTTCTCATACCATGTTCTAGAAAATGTGTATGATGAATAATAATGTGATTAAATTTATAATGTAGTTAATACTATTCATAACGGTTACTCCATAAAAATATTATAACAATATATCATTGTTTAGTGAATGCCAGTATTGCGTACTACACATGCTATCGAGGAAGGTTGCAATTGCACATAATGCAAGCCAGGTCAGGGATACGTTTAGTGCAAGATCCATTTGGTGTAGAGTACAACACAAGACATAAATGAAATTAAAAAGTTTAATTCTCATAAAATCTCGGGTTGTTAATTTTTTGGTTTAGTTTTTAATAGAAATGAGAATAAAAAATACTTGGTAAACCCAGACATTTAGAAAATTAAAATTATATACATTAACCATATTCCAACCAAATAAAAATCTTTTAAATAAAACATGTTTTCTCTTTAGGGAAAATATTAATAGTTTTTTCATCAATTTAATAATTGTCCCTAATATCCCTTAAACACTAAAAAAACAATTTAATAATTTATACGAGAAAAACTATTAGCTTTTTACATAAAAGATAAGAATATATTTGTCCAACTAAAAACCATAAATGAACATTTTCTTAAAAACATAAATTTACCCTAAAAAAATGAATCATTATAAAAAGATCATTATCTTACATTTTGGTAATTAAATTATTTCCATGAAAATTCATTATCAATTATATAAAATTCATTTAAGTAACATGGGAAATTATTTTTTCAAGTAAAAAATACAAATTCAATTTCTCATATGGATGAATTTCATCTCCGATGTACCCAATACATTTGAGGTTAATACATTACTATTCATCCTTGGTTTATCATGGAACCAACCATCACTGGTTAGTAATACCACCTCCCATCCTTGGTTTACCCTAGAACCACCATTAATTGGTATATAATGGACCGAATTTCCGCAAAATCAATTCCCATGAACCGTAACTTAATCATAAAACATGAATACTTTTATTCTAACAACATTCCCCCGAAGAAAATCAGTTATTTTAAAATATATTGTCTACATATAAATAAAATAATTTTATTTTAAAATAACAATGTAATCATGTAATGAAATATTCAATACATTGTGTATTTAAGAAAATGTGAAAATTTTATAATTATATATATATTAAAAATATATTCCTGTTAAATTTTTTGAATGGAAACATTAAATGAGGATTATTAAAAAAATTATGTAAAAAATTTCAAAGCATCGATGTGAACATTAATCCAATGAATTAATTAGTTTTATCAGATTTAAATAAAAATAAAAAAATTGGAAAAACAATATAAGATAATCATAATTTATTTCACACATAATATTATCCTGACATTTTCAGTGAAGTATAAGTCTAAAATAATGAATCAAAATTAGGATATGAATTTACAATGATTATATATGAATTAGTTTTTCACTTTCACTTAATTTCCTTGATAGTCAATGTATATTAATTATTTACATCATTAATGAACATTTACATATATATTTTATATTTTATAATATTATTAAGCTCAATTATTTCCATTTCTATGAGTTACCAAGATCCAAATCCCCATTCCGTGAGAATTTTTTTCATGGTTGTATTGTAGTATAACACATATATATTTTTAGATATTAATATATAATGGGAAAAATACTAAAAAAGTGAAATTATATGGTACTTATTCACCTATGTATTTTTAAATGGTCCCATATATTTTTTATCCTCATGAGGATGATTCATTTGATAAATCCTCAATGATAATAGTTTAGTTTCTTCTGTCTATTTTTTCTGACCATAATGAATCTATATCATTTTTTAATATCATGGCTATATATTAGTTACATAACATGAGACAAATTAATGTACTTACTATAAATATATTGAACCAAAATAATTGTTTTATGACCATCCTTGAATGTAATAATAAAAAACAAGAACATATTTTTCAATGGATATTGTTAATCAATATAGTTTGGACAATGTGTGTTCTTCATGGAATAAGAAGAGTAGATAAAATGGATGGATAGAGCGTAAATCATTGGAAATATAAAATTCTATTATATACATGATAATATAGTTATTATGCATTTATGGGTGAATGTTGTGTATAGATGGTATATGAAGAAATGAAAATAAGAGAGTTGTTTTAATAACGTTACCCCCTGAATATCACCTTCGAGAATGATCCATTGAGGTACATGGAATTGTTCAATTAGTGAGATCATACCCTATAGAATGTTTCTAGGTAAGTGGATAATAACATTTTACTGGTGATGGTTGATACAGAAGGATCAATGTGGTGAAATAAAGTGAAGGAAGGGGTTCCCCTTTTATAATTGAGATGGGGGTCGTTTTTAAAATTTTATAAAATACTAAATTATTATTAGTCAATTATAGAGCCAATGTATTTAAAATTTACATTTTAAGAATATGGGATTAATAGAATCTCCATATATTTTCCTATAGAGAATTATTTAATATTTTTATTTTTTAAAATATTTTAATAAAATACTATATACATGAAATATCCTTATAGTAATATTTAATATTATACATCACTCTATCTTTAAAAACATAAATAAATAATAAAATTAAAAAAATTATTAAATCATATTAATGTCGCAGATATCTATATAATTCATTGATCTCTTTTGAAATATCATAATTATCCTCAATTTAATATTTTTAATATCCAATATATCATTTTTCCTTTAATTTAATAACTACTACATAATCGTTTTTGCACTTTTTAATGTAATAATTTTTAACTTAAAAATTAAAAATAAATTATCATAATAAAGATAAATATTTTATATTTTAAAATAATATTTATGGTCAATCATATCTTCTTTAATACCATATGTTAAATGTTTTAAAATTATTAAAAGCATTAGTGTGAAAAGTACTACTTTTTTATATAGAAAAGACTGTAAGGGGATTAATGTCTACCAAGTGGCTCAAAATGGTCATAAATTATTCCTAATTAATATTTCAGTTGACACTAACTCATTAAATAACATTATGATATGTTTTAGGGAAATGTTTTTGATCCTTTTCATAAATTATTTTATCCTTAACGACTTGATTAACCATTAACCATGGTAATAAAATTTATATGTTTACTATTCATATTTTCCAAAACAAAAAATTCCAATTCAATAAGGATTTACCTTTATATTACAAATAAGAAATCAAATATTCAAAATTTAAAAAAATAAGATGAATAATTTAATATAAAATTGAACTGAGAAAAAAATAAAAAACAAATTTTCAGAAACACACATTTTTTAAAAATTGAAAATGTTTCTATACTAAATTCAAAATTAAATATCCATAATAAACAATAATTAGATTAATTTAAATCAAAAATCATAAATGAAAATTTAAAATTAATAAATTGAATAATTTTATAGTGTAAACAAAATTCAAATTTTGAAAGAAACCACTAATTTTTCCTGTTCATTAAAAAATAAATATTTTTTTAATATTCAAATTATTCATCAAAAGATAATTTTAAAAATATTAATTAAAAATTAAAAATATTTGTTGAAATTAAAATTCTTTAATTTAATAATACATTATTTTTGGACTACTTTGTGTATAAGGATTATAATTGATGTCATTGGTTGTCAATGGATGATAATTATGATAACATGAGTAAAGGAACTCCACTATGTGAAATAAATACTGGAAATAAGAATATTATTGAGCTTGTACAAACATCCGATGACTTCTATCAATGTGATTCATGTATACACCATCATGATGAAAAAGAGAAAAGGAAGGGGTTTTGTTATTTTTTATGACATATTATCTTGGTTATACATTTTTTATAAAAGTAAATTTGTACTATGACTTTAACAAAAATATGGGCCACCATACAAGTGTAGTTAAGTACCTCAAACCTCTTGTGCATGTGGGACCCGATGGTCATCCATGCCCAGAGTAAAACCCTCAAGGCCATCCCCGAAGATGCGTATGGTGGACTTGTGTAAGCCCCAGTGGTATAAAAAGTGGGAACTAGGTTCGTGCCCAAGGAGGGAGAGTGGGCTCTAAGAGCGCGCCTGTGGAGAATCAGTGTGGGGATGCACCAAAGGGGGGAGAGATGTAATCTGGCACTAAATCCACACACATTGATTGATAAACTACGTCTTTTACATGTCTCTTCATCGATGTGGTACAAATATTTTAATGAAAAAACTATTCTAGGCCATCAATATGATCTCGTGCGCGATCATGGACGCACGCCTAATCATGTGACCTATAATATAATCGTCACAATCCAAGCCTGATCTTTGTTTATCCCATGACAGTTGATTGACCAAGTCGTAATCTTAAACCACCAAGCCAATAGAGGTATCCCTATGGACCAGACCACTAGAGTTGATGTCAGGACTCTTTGATCTCGCTTCTAGCCACCATTTATGCTCAGAAGTTTTGTATTAGGATTGTCATGATGTAATGAATCCATGCATATAATAAATTTTCATGCATACCATCGAATAATAAAGATCACACGTGGATGAAGAAAATAACGCTTCGAGGCCATGCTGGGAATCTCGTACCATGCAGGAAAATTTTTAATGCATTCAGAAATTCATACATGATGGGATAACACCAAATTAGAGGGTTCTCATGGATAAAAAAGAAACAACTAAGAATCCCAACGTATCTCATTACTATGGTTTGGTGATTTCAAAATCTGTGAACTACATGAAATATCTCGATGATTTCGGATGCGTATAAGATTTGGTCACCACATATAAAAAGGGATACACCAATCCGATAATGAGCTACTACTTACATGCCTTTCGAGAGCTTATGTTATGAGGAACACAGTTTTTCTAATATTTATGTTGATGAATGGGAATAGAAAATCCCCAATATGATTTGGGTTGATGATTTTTATAACACGTAGTGTTCTGTTTTGTGAAGAATTATAACTTTGTACTATTATGGTTTGCGTAGAAGAAGAACCACATGCTATTCTGGTTCATGAAGCAATGTTCTCAGGTACCACTCGGTTTGACTGCAACTGCTCTAGTTTGCAGGGATAAGTGTCCCGCGTATCATTACAGTTCATAAAGGGATGTTCCGCATGCCACTCAGTTCACAGAGCAGAACCACGTACCACGTTGTACGTGATGTAAGTCCACACTCCCTATGTTATGGAAACCTTTGAGTCCCTTGAGAATGGGGGAGCCACGAAAAATCCTGGTTCATAGAGGAGATAGGAACACTATCTGCAGAGGAGAACTCTATACCCTTGGTGTATAGGAGGGAAAAAGAACACCATAAAATAACTGAATGCACACATTAACGAATGAATAAATTCATATTCTTATAAATATAATAAAATAATAGTGAACAATGTGTGCTCAGAAATGTATAAGAAAGAATGTGCATGGTGATGAGAATTTCATGCATATATTCATAAGAATTATTTGAAAAAGAACACACATAAGGTCCAAGAACATCCAAATAAAGTGATAATAAATCAACAGAAATAAAATAAGAAAAGATCCTTTATGTTTTCATAACAAAACCATACACATTTGGTCCTTATAAAAGAAATTAAAAGAGGAGGTGCATGCATTCATTCATGTATGTACATCTGTGGAGACTTTGAAAATAAACATCAATGGAAAAGGGTGGAAGTGTGTAATTAAGTGAATAGTAAGATCACAACTAAATTATAATATGCATGGTCACATGCATACATGGAAGAAGAAGAGATTATTCTGATGACGCATAGTGAAATAATTTTTAGTGTTTTAACAATCAAATGTGGATTTGTGATTCTAGAAAATAATAATAAGAAGTATTAGTACATATGGTTGTTGAACTAAAGAATGAGAATGAATTTTAATGGTAATCAACTCTGGATCTCGATGTAGGAGAATTATCATACTGAAAAGAAGACAAATACTTCCAAGCCTTTCCATTGAAGGCACCTTTACTTACATAAACTGAGTGTGTCTCCACATAGGGCAGTGAGCTTGGGGGAGTTAACGGAATTGATCAGAGGGAACCACTATCCAATACCTATAATTTTGTAAGTTAAGTGTGCCTGGGACAAAGAGACTATACCTAACCATTGTAATCCAATGATAACAAAGAATAGAGGAATTATCTATGACTGGCAGCATTTTGGAATATGTGCATTAGATGTATCCCTTAGTGGTGAAACAATTAAAAGTGATGTGTTTTCATTATACTAGTGACTGTTTTAATTTCTAAACATATCCATTATATATGTTTAATTAAGTTCCTATCAATGTGGGAAAAATATCCACTAAATAGGAGAAACGCTTGACACTCTGGTTTACCCACCATCTTAGGGAGATTTAGTGTCCTTAAATTGGTATTTGAGAAAAAATGTTTTACATATGTTGGAAACTCTTCAGTAATTATATATTGAATTGTATTTGAGTTTTCTTTCCAATTTCCACAATGAAGTGAAGTCCTAATGGAAATTAAGTAACATTTTAACATACGTGAATATCCAAGAAGACCGTAAAAATAGGAAAAATAATAAAAATAAGTGGTTTAAGAAGTCACTCATGTGTAAATAGGATGACATATATTTTCCACCATTACATCTTTATAAGGAAGTAATATTAGGCTTGGAAATTAAAGAGTAGGTGGATCATGATTCCACCAAAAGCAATGATTCCAACCCAAGTTGTGATGATGATAAAAGCTTTACTTCACATGATCTGACAATATATAAATTATGAACATATCTTCATGATATTCTGGTTGAAAGAGGTTGTGTTGTTTTTATAATATTTCAATGTATGAAGGTAGAGTTAGCCCAACTAGAAAAAAGGTGATAATGTGAAAAAGGGATTAAAAGTAGAAATTATTGAACGTTTAAATATCCATAGACAAATTGAATACTTTGAAGTGAAATAGAGAGTCAATGATACCTTTGATGAAAATATCACGTCATTTAAAGATGAACTAAAAAATAACTCTGAAGTCATGGTTTTAAATTTGGAAGAATCATCCATGGTGAACAAAGAGCTTGACCATTTGTTACAAAGAAAAATTAAGATGAATGAAGATGAGGTTAAAAGATTGAAAAAGTCCTGTGACAAGAAGATGATCATGAAAGAATATGGGAAGATAATCCTCAACATGGAAGGTCTAAAATTGGGAGCCCTGTTTACAAATATTTTGAAGACACATATTGAGCCTTCACAAAAGAAGGAAATAGTTTATACGTGTATGAAATGATCAATAGAGGATTCTACTGTCAATTTATATCCAAAAAGTGATAAGAAGATACTGAACTCACTCATTGATATATCAAAAGTATCTATGAAAAAAAGGTACCATCCATAACAACTTTTACTATTTTTTATAAATATGTTTTATAAAAAAGGTCAGTATGGAAGAAAAATTATAAGAAAGTATGGATGAGGAAATGTGATTAGAAGAAACCAATCACTATAATTCTTCGACCCCAGTAACCTATAATCAGTGCATTATTACATAACATTTTCTTGATACATCGAATCATTTCCTGAAAGGCCGATCAGTTTAGTAGCCTTGGAAGTACTATATACATACCTATGTTTTAAATCAGATAATGATATAAAAAAATAACATTGTTTCCCCATTGAAAACTCTTATATCACTTAGCCAACTACTATAGGATAATCATAATACACTTTGTTTCATCGTAGGATAAATAAAACATTAAAAAGGGGTGAGATCAGATGCTCCTTAAGGATAACAATATAGGGGAAATTTTCATAAATTAGAATAAAAATTTAAGGCAATGTATAAGACTAGAATGCAAGCCTTTTAAACATAAACCTCAGCATAATATAGAAATTATAAATCAAATAATGTCATTTACTTATTCACTTGGATATTCTACCAGCCGAATAATCATATTTAATATCAATAGCCAATTTTATAATGATAGAATGAATAATTCCAGACTTCATAACAACATAGTCAAGGCCTGGTGCCAAAACTAGAAAGAATATTTTGTCAAGGACTTGTGCCAAGACACTAGTTTTTCTCATGAGACCTACCAATGCATCAAGAACCTATAGCAGTCTCCAACTGTCTCATACTAATTAAAATGAATTGCTCATATGAAAATGATTAAAATGACATAAACATTCATATTAAAAATAACATCCAAAATGTCATTAATGTTTCTATAAACCGTTAATGGTATAAAAATAACACTTCCATAGTCAAAAATATCAAAAAACCTTCAATGCAATATGAAATATTTGTATCATAATAAATCAACCTCGATCTAGAATAATATCCCCTAAATGATGCTGACATAGTAGAAAATGACCAGTAAAAATCATTGAAAGAAATATCCATTTTTCATGAAATCATTTAAAAATCATATAAAGGAAGTAATATAAATGATATTTTTGAATCAAAGTGTCCCCTACAACTTTTATCCTTTTGAAATTAATTATCATTTTAAAACATTCATGTCCACATAAATAATTTCATAAAACCATTTTGAAAACATGGACATTAATGAGAAAGGATTAGAAGAATAAATATTTAAAACATTTAAAATGATGTTTCAGTAAATTGTCCATTAAAAATAATTTCGTTGAAAACTGTTTTATGAAACATGGACAACGATAATAAATATTTCCCAGTAGATACATACGTGAAAAAAAATTCATATAATAACGAGATTTTGAAATTAACCCTTATCTGGTAATTTTCCTTAGTGGATGGTATGTTAACCTCCTGTATAATGGTTAACAAATTGTTATTATACTAGTAATGAACTATATACATAAATATTATATCATATACGATCCTCTAATACTGAAATGTTAATCATATTTCAGTAGATCCATCATTTCGGGTGATAACTGATTCATTTTCTATTATATGCTTGGTTACGTAATCCATGTTTAAATTTATAGGATGTATTTGATTCAAATATAGAATTATATTATATTCATAAACATTATTTTTAATCATAAAATGAAAATTATTCTTAAATTATTATTATGGGGAATGAATCTTATCGCGTTCGTGGAGACGATATTCCTTACGTGCACACGAGTGACAATATCATTATATTGATTGTGAAATCATATGTAATTGGATGGTATATCATATATAAAGAATCATTAACATGTTATATTTATTATTTAGATTAGTTATACTCTTTATTATACTCATCAAAAATAATGAAGTGTTTGAATAAGAAACAACACCACGACATGGAGACGGTAAGTCGTACGTACGTACGTATGGTGACCATGTCATTTACAGGATGTGTAGATTAACAAATATGGTTGTAAAATATTTATAATAACATCATAGTATGTAGAAGGTTATTAATTTATTACTTTGGTATGTAATCAAAAAATAAAGGGGATGTAGAAGTAGAAAAGAACTTGAATGAGGGTGGTGAAATTATTACCTCTTCATCGGGTGTTTCCTTTTGAGATGATCTAAACGGATCCATAGGTTGGATTTATGATCAAAATAAGGACACTAGTATTATGTGAAGGAAGTTTGGAGAATATTTGGGTAGGGTTTGGCTAAGCCAAATGGATTTGGAGGTGTGAAATTAAGAGAAGAGTAAGTACCCTTTTATAAGAAAGGTGATGGTCAAATTAGGAATAGTTTGACAAATTATTCTCTAATAAAATTATTTTCCATTTATAATGGCTCAAAAATATTTTATTTCGAGGATAAGGTGGGTATGGTTCGAAAAATAATCAAAAAAATATGTTTTAGACTGGTTTAGGTCCCCATATTAACCTTAATTTTTAGAATTAACTATTAGTTAAATAGGTTGACATTAACAACATCTGTTTGTATTTTTATAATATATGGTTACTAAACATACAATAAAATACTAAGAGAAACTCAAGTGGTTAATTATTAATATATATAACCTTATCTATGTCCTTTTGACAATCCTTATATTTTTATGAATATTATATCAACTAATAATTTAGTATTAGTTTCAAGAACCCAATTATGTCAATTTTGACAAAATTTAGTATTTGATTTTTTAAAGCCATTAGAACATTATCAATTAGAATAAAATTTAATAAATCAAACATATCATGTCATATTAACCTATAAACTTAGTGAAATTCATCAAAAGACTCAATTTACATTTATTTGAATATTTATAATATCAAATATTTTAATATTACATTTAGAAGTTAATTACTACATCATCATTGTGTCATAAAAAAATTATGTAATGTAATGTGAGAAAACTATAAAAAAACCATTATGTATGAATTTTTTTTATCTTTATAATGAATATTTATCATAATATTTATCTTATGTGTAACCCTATATTAAAACTGGTTTAGTTATTACACTTTGAATTTAATACTTTTAACTGTTCTTTGAATAAAATAATGAAAAATGTCATTATCTATTCTATGTGGAAGAAAGATGATAATATTTTATTTCTAAGGGGTTTTTATGTCTAATTACATGTATCCAATAGAATTAAGACATGTGGTAGGGTAATTGTAACATCATTTTTACCCGTAATTACCCTATTTACTTTTAACCATGGTAAATAAAATTCAAAAGATACTATTCCCCAAAACATATTATCATATTATTGAACCCCATTTTACCTAATGATGTTAACCAAGTCTATCAGGTTTCTGAAATTCTACTCATAGAAGTGGTAAAATTATATTTTATGCAAATTTTTAAATGTTCCTAGAAGCTGGGTAGAAGATGGTAAAATGTTCAAATTATATATATATATATATAAACGTATTATAAAATGACTCAAATGAATTAAATTTAACATATATAGGTATTATTTATCTATTTTGATGTAAAAAAAATAAAAAGATAATTATTTAAATAAAAAGTCAGTTTTAAAATATAATTCAGTGTTTTTCACTATTCATCTAAAAATGAATGTTTTCAAAAAAAAATCAAATATTCACCCTAAGCTAATATTGATATTATTAATTCAAAAATGTATTCTAATTTATCATATTAACAACATAGAAGTTGCATTATTTAAATTAAAACTAAATCCTGTTGTCAAAACCAAAAACCATTTTTTAAAAGTAAAAACAATCAGAAGATTGACATGTGATTATGTCAAATTTACACATGAAATTACTAATAATAAATTAGATTTTATTAAAGGATAAAAATATAATCTAATTATACTTCAACCCATTGAAATGCATAATTTAATACTATAAATTATTTTGATTAAAAAAGTTGTTTCAATTAAAATATAGTATTTTTCAATATTCATCAAAATAAGAATCTTATCAGAAAAGTAGCAAAAATTTAACAAAAATATTTTATTTCCCTAATTCAAAATATGAATATAATTTCATTAAATTTAATATATATAAAAGTTTCAAATATTGGTTTTAAAAAGGGTTTCCCATTAAATGGTTTTAAAATTTCATTTTTTGAAAAAATACTTCTTTTATTAGTAAAAATGAATTGGTTCTTATATTTTTTTTAATAAACACATAAAATAGATTCTAAAATTATATGGAGTATATATAATTCAAAATACAATTAATACTATTCATAACCACTTTTTGAATGACTAGTTCGGTAAGTCGTCGTGCGCTCGAACTATGTGTTGCGTGTAGCGCAAGCTATTGAATTATATTAAAAAATAACTTACAATGAAATATTTGGGTATTATATTCTTCCCCCTTTTGGAAATTTAACCCTAAAATTATTAAAATTGGGCTTGGGAACTTCATTGAAAGTCCAACATCAGAAAAAGATCCAATAAAACTATCAGTTTAAAAGAAAGAAAGTGTAGTACAAAGGTCAACCGAGATAACCGATTCTAGGATTCCATGTAAGAAAACATGGATATGGAAGATATACTTATTTTCATGTTTTGATGAAGACTGAGAGAAAACATAATCAGGAGAAAGTTGACATCAAGAAAACCACAAACTTGTGATGCGATAAACGATCATTATTTTTAAAGTAGGAATAGTAAACGAACAAGGTTTTTTTGATTTAAGTTCCATTTCATAAAGTTGTGGAATTTATTAATGAGAATGAATAAGAACCTAAAGAGATATACATTATTTTTTAGTAGAGTTTCATCCTTTAATAAATTTCTACCACTAACTCATCTTTTATTTTTTCAAACAATGAGTATTTAAGATGACTTGGTCACACCTGAAACGCTAGAATCCACTTCTACAGAATCACATAATCCAAAAAGGATATACTATATATTTACCTTGTCTCTAGATATTAAAAAAACCAAAATGGTTAGTATAAGACTAGATGATCCCCAAAAAGGATAATCCTTTAGAGAAGGAAATACTAATCATAATTTCTAAAATTAAACCAATAATACCAAAAGTTGTATAAATACCATTAAATTAACAATTGTCCTTAAAATCCTTCAATATAATCCAAACTAATATTGAAACACCAAACTTAGATGAATTTGGTAACATAGTCTTCCATGTTAAATTGCATATCCGAATAACATCGACTACTCTTAAAGTCACATACATAAAACAAATAACATAATATAGTATTTTCTATGGTAGCTTAATCATTTCCTTAAATAACCCAAATTGATATAAATCCAATATAAAAACATAGATAAAAATCCACCATTAATCCTCAAATGAAATACAATAGTATTATATTTTTCTTAGGCATATAGTGTTCCCAACAGAGTGAATATATTCAAAAATAAAATTTATCACTTAATCACCAAATCATTTTCATATACTAAGGATATATATTTGATAAGAAATATGATCCCAAATAAACTTATTATTGATAAATAAAATCATTTAACTAAATATAATTAGACACACTAACTAGGGACTTTATGTAGTCTAGTAGGAGGCGATAAGTCCCAATCACTCTCAGGTTGGGGGTTCGATTCCCACAACATCTTCCGACGTGAAGATTTGTCACACAGTCTTTGTGTTGTCATTTTGCAAAAGATATATTTTACAACATTCCCAAAATGAGATAAATTCCTCAAAATAACCATAATATAATTTCACCACATATGTTATCCCACACCTCTCATTTTCATCCAAAATTTTAATTACTTGAAATTGCCTCAAATTGAAGGATCATATAAACCCAAATAATTATTTATAACTCTATCAACAATAGAAAAGATAATTCTTCCAAAAATAGTATTTTCAAATAACAAACTGCAGGGTTACACATATAAGAGAAAATTAATCCAATGTAATCCCATCAACAAAGAGAACTAATACTTTTAATTATTTCTGCAACCATTTATTCCAACATAGGTTCATCCATGACTAAGAGATTATCCTATAGAATAGTACATTCACTCATGTAATGCCTTGGTCCCCTACATTTAGAGAAAATGACTATAAGTGGATTCCTGGGATCATTTTTATTTTATTCCATAGTACTCTTCATTTTTACTTGGCAATTCTTTACGTTATGTACTTCTATACCACTCATAATGAATTTTTTTGTTCTATTGAAGCACTTACCAAGGTGTTTCCCTATATATTTCCTACATGATGGAAATTGATCTTACTTTTCTCTATAGTATCAATTGCTGGAGCTCTTATCATTCACTTCCTTTCACTTATTTGTTGGGTTCGAGAGTTTCTTAATATATATGTTATTGATCATATTTTTGGAAACATAATTATGTATGAACCTAATATTTTTAACACCAATAAACATTAAATTTAATTTCTCATTTCCCCCACCATTCCCACCTAGTACATCATGTTCAATGTTTCTATGAATTCATTGAATGCAGCCATTTACTAACACTAGAAAGCATAGTGTGAGTAATAAATTCAATAGGGAATATCATAACACCTTATTTTCAATATAAAACACATTTGGATTAACCTAGGTAATTTATTCTCATTTTATATTTAAATCCTTCAAATCATTTTTAAATGAAAATGTGAATTATCCTATGAATATCCCCTTAGAGTGTCGTAACCAAGAGTGGAACAATGCATGTTTTCATGTACAAGGATTCCCCTGGTGAAGCCTGAAATAACTTTTCTGAGTTTTCACTTCTTGTTACATCTATACCAGAACCTCTTCTACTTTCTCATATCTAGATAGGGATGTATTTCTTGGAAAACCCACATAATATTTAATTTTCCTACATTTTTTGATGGTCTTCTATACTAATCCTCAATATCTATCATATGGTAGTGCTTCCTAACCAGAGTTTTTTTTACTAAATATAGATTCCAAGGATTGTACTAAAATTTCTTTGATACCAATTGTAACACACCGTACCTAGTTAACTAAAATCAGTGCATTATTACAAAACATTGGCATGAAACAAGGAATCATGTCCCAAAATATGAATCATATTAGTAGCCTCGTAAGTACAAGATACATACATAAATTTTACATTACATCATGAACTAAACAAATTGTGTCCCCTTTGAACACTCTTATAACCCTTATCCCATACTTGGAGGTTAATCATAATATACTTAATGGAATCCTTGGAAAAATAAAACATAAGAAAGCGGTGAACTCAAATGCTCAGTAAGGATAACAATATAGAGGACACTATCAAAAATAAGAATAAACATTAATGGCAATGTATAAGACAAGAAAACAAGCCTTTTAAAGTTAAATATCAGCGTAATGTGGCAATGATAAATCAAATAATGACATTTACATATTCACATGGATATTCTATTATTTGAATAATCACCTGAAATATTAATTGACAATTTCACAATGATGGAATCCATATTTCCAGACTTCATAACTACATAGTCACGACATTGTGGCAAGACTAAAAATAAGATTTTCTCAAGGCCTTATGCCAAGATAGTATTTTGGGTCACGAGACCTACCGATGCATCGAGATGCTATAGCGGGCTCCACCCATGATATACTAATTCCAACACATTCTTTAAATGAAAAATTTTAAACATATCCAACACATTTGAATTAAAACTAGCATATGAAATGCCAATAATTTATCCATAAAACATTAATCTTCTAAAAACAGTAGATCCACAATCAAACATATCACAATAACTTCAATATAATATGAAATATTTGAATCATAATAAATCAACCTCGATGAAGAATAATATCCCATAAAAGATGTTGACATAATTGAAAATGATAATTAAAAATCATTGATAAAAATATACCATTTAATGTAATCATTTAAAAGTCATTTAAATAATGTAATTTAAAAGATATTTTTGATTCAATGTGTCCCATACCACTTTGAAACTTTTGAAAGGAATTAACATTTTAAAACATTCAAGTCAATATAAATAAATCCTTAAAACCATTTTGAAAACACGGTCATTAATGAAAAACGATTAGAAGAATTAATCTTTTAAACATTTAAAATTATGTTTTAGTAAAAATTATCTTAAAAAACCCTTTAAAAACTCTTTTATGATACATGGATATAGATAATAAACATGTCCTAGTAGATACTTTTGTAAAAAAAACCTTGGATAATTAAGAGATTGTGAAATTAACCCTTACCTTATACTTTTCTTTAGTCAGTGGTATATTAAACATTGGTATAGTAGTTAAAAAATTGTTATGAAATTAAAAAGAACTATATAAATAAATATGATGTCATATATGATCCTCTAATATTTCTTATTTAATGGTATTTATATAGATTCATCATTTCGGGTGTTAACTGATTCATTTTCCGTTATATTCTTGGTTATGTAAGCCATGTTTGTTATGGATAAGATGTATTTGATTCATATACAGAATTATATTATGTTGAAAAAAATAATTTTTAATCATAAAATGAAAATTATTTTTGAATTATTATGATGGGGAATGAATCTCATCGGGTTCGTGGAGATGGTAATCTGTACGTATGCACGAGAAACAATATCATTATATTGATGGTGAAATCATATGTAATTGGATTTTATATCATATATATAGATTCATTGTCATGTAATATTTTTTATTTACATTAGTTATACTCGTTATTATACCAATCCAAAAAAACTAAGTATTTAGTTAACAAACTACACCACGACGTGGAGACGGTAAGCCGTACGTACACACATACGATGTCTTTGTCATTTATAAGATGGGTAGAATAAATAATATGGTGGGAAAATATTTATAATAACATCACAGTATGTAGAAGGTACTGGAGTTATTTTTTTCTTACTGAATAAACAAATAAAGAGGATGTGGAAGAAGAAAAGAACTTAAAAGAGGGTGGTGAAATTATAACATCTTCTTCGGGTGTTTCCGTTTGAGTTGATCAAAAGGACTCCATAGGTTAGCTTTATGATCAATGTAAGGACTCTAGGGTGATGGAGGGAAGGTGGGAGGATATTTTGGAAGGGGTATGTCATACCAAATGGCATTGGAGGTGTGAAATTAAAGGAAGGGGTAGTACCCTTTTATAAGAGAGGCGAGGGTCGGTTTACGGAAATCTAGAAATGATATTTTATAATAAAATTATTTTCGGTTTTTAATGGCTCGAGAATGATTTATTTCGATGGTAAGGTGGTAATGGGTCGAAAACCTCTCAACCAATAGGTTTTAGACAAGTTTAGGTCACCATATTAACCTAATCATTTAGATTTAACTCTTACCTAAATACGTTGACATTTACCATGTCTCTTTGAATTTTTATAATATATGGTTATTAAACATTCTACAAACTTCCAAGAGAACTCCAAGTGGTTAATTATTAATATATATTCCCTTATCTAATTCCTTTTGAAAAAAATAATATTTTAAGAAATATTATATAAATTAATAATATAGTATTTGTTGTAAAAACTCAATTATATCAATTTTGACACAATTTAGTATTTGATTTTATTGAAGGACATGAAATAATTATCAATTCGAATACAATTTATTAAATCAACCCTAACATGTCATATTAACCAAGAAAATTAGTGTAATTTTTCAAAAGTCTCAATATACATTTAGTTGGATGTTTATAATTATAATCATTTTAATATTTCATTAATAAAGTAATTATTGCATCGTCTTTTTGTCATAAATAATTTAAATTATTTAATGTCTATAAATTATAAAAAATAAAATTATCTATGAAATATTTTTTGAAATTCTAATGAATATTTATAGTCTAATTTATCTTATTTGTAACCCTATATTAAAAATGGTTTAGTTATTAAACTTTTATTTAACACTTTTAACTCTTCTTTAAATAAAAAAATAATAAATATCCTAATATATTCCAAATGGAGGAAAGATAATCATATTTTATTTAAAAGGTTTTTTATTGTAACGCCCCGACCCCAGCTACCCAGAGTCGGTGCATTACTTCGTAACATTGGCATGATCACAAGAAAGATCAAATCTCGAAAGACCGATTGGTTTAGTAGCCTTGGAAACACTAGATATATTCATAAGTTTTACATTACATCATTAAACGAAAAACTACTACAACAACAAATTGTCTCCATAATCCACACTCATATCCCCATATAATATCCCTGTAGGTCATTCATAACTTACTTCTTCATTTCCTGGGAAAAAATAAAACATAGAAAAGGGGTGAGCTCAAATGCCCAGTAAGGATAACAATATAGCGGAAACGTTCATAAATAAGAATAAACTTTTAAGGAAATGTATAACTAAAACAAAAGCCATTCAAACATGAACTTTCAACATGGTATGGCATAAATAAAATGAAATAATGCCATTTACCTATTCACATGGATATTCTACTAATCGAATAATCACATGCAAAAATCAATAACCACTTTCATAATGTTGGAATGCATAATGCCAGACTATCATAACCACATAGTCAAGGCCTCGTGCCAAGACTACAAATAAGATTTTGTCAAGGCCTTGTGCCAAGACACTAGTTTGTCTCATGAGACCTACCGATGCATCGAGGAGCTATAGCGGGCTCCACCCGTCCCTTATTAAGTCCAATGCATTCCCATATGAAAAGGTTTAAACATAACATAAACATTCGTATTAAAACTAGTATACGAAATGTCAATAATTTCACCATAAACTATGAATGGTATAAAAATAGCACATCCACAGTCAAACATATCACAAAACCTTCAATACAATATAGAAGTTTTGTATCATAATAAATCAACTTCAAATAAGCGTAAAATCCATCAAAGGATGTTGACATAGATGAAATCAAAATTCTTTTTAAAGAAGTATCTCCTATTATTTTGAAATCATGTAAGATCCATATAAAATAAAACATTTTCTTTGAAAATATTCTTATAAGCTTGTATGGAAAGCTTCGACGATTTTATAACGGCGGAAAATAACCGCACCCGCCGTATAAGTTAAAAAAAACATTCTTACCTCAATTCCGTCGAAAAGGTTTAAAAGGACCTTGTTTTGAAAACGATGGAAAGATTCCTTTATAAACCTCTTATAAAAAGTCAAACAAGGGTATAAATGACCTTAACCCATATTCTTGTAAATAGTAAAAATGTTTTGAAATACATTTCGAAGAAACATGGATGTGGATGATAAAGAGATCCCAGTAGATTATTACGTATAAACAACCTCGAATAATGAAGAGATTGTGAAATAACCCTTACCTTGTACTTTTCCTTGGTTGGGGTAGGTTAACCTCCTGTATAATAGTGAAATAATTGTTACTAAATTATACAAGAATCATATACATTAATATGATATCATATATGATCTTTTAATATTGATTTGATAATAATATCTTAGTATTATCGCCGTTTCGGGTGTTAACTTACTCATTTTCTTTATATGTTTTGTTACATAAGTCATGGTTGTTGTATCTTATTCATATACAGAATGATATCCAGTCCTTAAACATCATTTTTAAATCATCAAATGATAATTATACTTGAATGGATACGATGGAGAATGAATCTCATCGCGTTCGTGGAGACGGTAGTCCGTACGTACGCACGAGCGACAATATCATTCTTTTGATATTAAAATAATATATAAAAGAATGGTATATCATATATACAGAATCATTAACATGTTATATTTATTATTTACATGAGTTACACATCATTATTATACCCATCCAAATAATATTATATTGAATAACAATTACACCACGACGTGGAGACGGTAAGCCGTACGTACGCACGTATGGTGACATGTTATTCAAAGGGTGGATAGAATACTGAATATGGTTGTACCATACTTATAATAACATCACAGTATATGTGATATACTGGAGTTATTATTTTAGAATGGTAAGAACAAAGGAAGAAGAAGTGGAAGAAAAAATGAACTTAGAAAAGGGTGGTGAAATCATTACCTCTTCTTCGGGTTCTTCCTTTTGATTTGTTCAAAAGGGCTCCTTAGGTTGGCTTTCTGATCAAACTAAGGCCTCTAGGTTGTAGTGAGGGATGTTGGGAGAGTATTTGGGCAGAGTTTGGCCGAACCAAAAGGCTTTGAAGGTGTGAAGAAATGAGAAGGAGGAGTGCCCTTTTATAAGAGGGGTGAGGGGCACTTTTGGAAAAGCTAGAAATATTAATTTATAATAAATTCATATTCGGTTTCCAAAGGCTCCAAAGTTGACTATTCAAAGGATGAGGTGGGGATAGGTCGAAAACAACTCATCCAATAGAATTTAGACAGGTTTGGGTACTTACATTAACCTTATCTTTAAATATTAACTCTAAGATAATTAGTTTCACTTTTACAATATCTCTTTGTATTTTTATATATTATGGTTAATAAACTTACTATATACATCCAAGCGACCCCCAAGTGGTCCATTAATGATTAACCTATCATAATATAAGTCTCTTGGCCGAACCTTAGATTTTTAGGAATTTAATATCAATTAATAATATAATATTTGTTTTAAGAACTCTTTTATGTCAATTTTGACACTATTCAATAGTTGATTTTTGTGAAACTCATAACAGATTGATTACTTCGAACAATGTCCATTAACTCAATCCTAAGATATCATATTAGCCTATAAAATTAGTTTAATTCATTAAAAGTTTCATATTATATTTATTTGGGTATTTATAATATCAATTATTTTAATTTTTCACTATTATAGTAATTACTGCATCATCATTGTGTCATAAATAAAATAAATTATTTAATGTCTAAAAATTATAAATAAACTATCATTATGTAGGAAATCTTTTTAGAGTTCTAATGAATATTTATAATCTAAAATCCAACATGTATAACCTTATGTAAAAATTCGTCTTCTAAAATATGTAAGCTTATGCCATTTTTGTATTCATTTTAACTTAATTAAAATAGAGTGTCATTATCACTCACAAGTGGATCCATGGGGTCCCAAAATAGACCCAAAGATGCCCATGGTCGACCATTTATCAACCAATAGGGTTAAGACACGTTTTAGGGTAATTTAGTATTATTATAATATTATTTTTTTAACCCTTATTTACCGGATTTACCCTTTAACCATGGTAAATAAAATATTTACCGCAGTAATTATTCAAAATGTCTAAAAATAAAAGTTACCTATTTACACAATTTGAACATCCTGATTCCAAATATGGAATCCATTTTTCTAAATTCAAAACACAGAAGTGGCAGAAATTAATTTAAAATTAATTCCCGCTGTCAAAACAAAAAGCGTGTTTTTAAGAGATAATAACTATCAAAAGATTGACACTTGTTTATGTTCGGTTTAATTGTACAATTATGTCCAATGACCAACATTATATTAAGTGGTAAAAATATATTCTAAATATACTTTAAAACCACTCAAATTAATAATTTATCACTATTAATTATTTTGATTAAAAAAGTTGTTTTTAATTAAAATTTAGTTATTTCACTATTCATCAAAATATGAAAGTTATCCGAAAAGTACCAAAATTTCACCTTAGGCTAAATTTGATATTCCGAATCCAAAAATGAAGTCCATTTTAAAATATAAAATATATATAACTTCAAAAAGTAGGTATTACTATTCATAACAACTAGTTTGATTGGTTACGGTGTGTTAGAACTCGAAGTTGCGTACAACACACGCTACTGTTTTATCCAAAGGAAAGCGTACCGTGGACGCTTGGGACGTTTCATTTTAAATTTTTTGATGTCTCCATTTAGTCAAAAAGTTTAAAATATTGTATTTAAAAAGGTTTCACTATTAGAAGTTGATAAAATTGAAATACTGAAAATGAATTTGTTCTTGCATTATGACTAAGAAACTCATAATAGGGATTCTAAAATTATAAGGATTATATAAAGTTAAAAATGTAGTTAATACTATTCATGACCTCTTTTAATGGTGTTATTGAACTCGGTGTTGCGTGTAGTGCAAGTTATTGAATTATTTTTAAGAAATAACACACTCTGAAATCCTGGGGTGTTACATTCTCCCCTCCTTCAATAAATTGCGTCCTCGCAATTTGAAATTGTTCTTCGAAGATAAAAGGTTGAAAGTAGAAAATATATTTGTGGGAAAACCCACATTGGAAATTGGGTTACTAAAATTTAGTCTTAATATGAGGAAAAGAGAAATGAAAGGGTCACCACCAAATTATGATCTTGATTAGGAGAACATTGGTGGCAATTAGAGACATATAATCGGAGGAAAAACGTAAATATTTATAGGTAGTGATTGAGGTCATCAATCACAAACAAGTGTATAATTGAGGTCCTTAAAGTCATTAATCTATGGCGATTTGAAGTACCATCGGTTCAACAAAATATAGGGTATTGGGATAACACATTTTTGACATTTCAAAATATCTTAGTTGAAATCCCACATCGAAAAATGAATTAACGAGGCCTCTATTTAAAATAAAGAGTAGAAAGTATGAAGATTACCGAAAATAACACATATTAGGGTTCCATGTAAGAAAATATGGATATGGAAGAAAAATCTAACCATCAATTATCTGATGGAGAGTGGTAGAGAACATGGCTATGAAAAGGCCAACAATCCAAAAGCCATAAATTAGTGATGATTTAAGGTACCATCTAGGAAAACATTTTTGTTTTAAGTTGCTTTTCTTAATATTGAGGAATTTATTTATGAGATTGGCTAAGATCATAAGGAGATATACTTAGTTTATAATTAGAGTTTTATCCATTAATAAATTTCTACCAAAACTCATCATTCACTCATAAAAAAAATTCTATTTATACTATTCATAGAGGGTTCCAAAATAAATGAATTTATAATTCATCTACCAGATCTTTTAAAAAACTACTTTATTTAATCCAGGACATCTCGTGGGATAGTGGTAGGTGATACACCCTTGTCGCCCTTTGGTTGCGGGTTCAAGTCTCGCAGCCTTGCCGGACGCGACGGGTTGTCGCCCGACCTCCGGGTTGTCCTTTTATGGCAATCCAAAATAATCCAAACTAGAACTATCCAAAAGACTTCTGTCCAAACTCATAGTCCAACATTCATAAGGAAGGTAAACATAATATAGATCCTTTTTACCCCGTAAGAGCATATGAATACCTTCATCATGTATTACCATATTCTTTATTGATTACATTCATGCTCCCTTATTCCATATAGAATGCTGGATATACTTCATTAATCCAAAAATGTTTTAAACCCCAACAATGATGGAATATACAAATCATTAATCAGTTCCAAGGTAGTCAAGAATATCCAATATAATTTATCCAAAATCACTACCTCAGTATCAGAACTATATTATGATTTATCATTCTCTCAACCATATATTTTCCAAAAATTTATCCTGCTATTGAGTCACTTTTCTTTGTTCCACACAATCTCAAGTCCTTAATGAAATAGTACTGCAGTACAATCCTTATATACTCCATAATTATTATAACAAGTACATTGTTGATACAACACTCAATTGACATAATCAACATAAGAACTCTAATCATTCCTCTTCATCTGTGGTAGTATCATAACTTGATTATTATCCAATAGCATCATTTGCGGCATAGTCTGATGACTGGGACATAGGTTCGCGTAGTGTCCAAACTCCTTGCAAATGAAGCATTGTACATTTAAAACCATTTTCTTACCCTTTCAATCACGTACTTTGTGCCCTTTTCCTCCACACTTATAACAAACTCCCATTCCTTTCAGGAAATTTCCAGGGTGTTTCTTTCCACAGTTACCACATATGGGAAAATTCTTCTTTTCCCTCTTACTTTTATCCATCTTTCTCTCTTCCATCCTTTTCTTCTCTTGCTTCCCTTCAAAGCCATAGGACTCAGTAAACTCTTTACTTATCTTATCAACACATGATATTATTTCTTCATATGATGATAATACATGGGAGACTATTTCTCTTATAAATTCTAGCTTAAGACCATTAAAGATATGATCCTTCATTCTCTTTGGATCATGTGAATTTCTGGAGTTCTCATTCCTTCTACTGGGCTCCATTTCTAAACAATGGCATACACTAGATTAGTTTATGAATCAAAATACATAATCCCATACTTATAAAACACTTAACATAAATTGAACTATTTATGGATATAATCCATAATCATAAGAATGTTTTCTTTGAGGAAGTATATACTCATAATCCCTTCAAAATGATTTGTAAAGAAAATGAGAGTTATCCTAATCATATCCCCCGGGAGTGTCGTAACCAAGAGTGCAGCAAGGCCCGTTATTGTGCACTAGTTCCCGTTCGAGTCTAGCTCAAAGCGGTGTTTTCGGGTTTTACCCCTAGGTACATCTGTGCCAGAGCCGCCTCTACCTGCTCGTATCCAGACAGGGATGTATTGCTCGGAAAACTCACAAAATCTCTACAATACCAAAATTCTAGGAAGTTCTTCTATACTAATCCTCAAAGTTCATCTTAGGTCTACGTGCTCTAATCAGAGTTTATCTAAATCTAGTTTCCAAGGTTTGTACTAAACTTCCTCTGATACCAACTGTAACGCCCCGACCCCAGCTACCCAGAGTCGGTGCATTACTTCGTAACATTGGCATGATCACAAGAAAGATCAAATCTCGAAATACCGATTGGTTTAGTAGCCTTGGAAACACTAGATATATTCATAAGTTTTACATTACATCATTAAACGAAAAACTACTACAACAACAAATTGTCTCCATAATCCACACTCATATCCCCATATAATATCCCTGTAGGTCATTCATAACTTACTTCTTCATTTCTTGGGAAAAAATAAAACATAGAAAAGGGGTGAGCTCAAATGCCCAGTAAGGATAACAATATAGCGGAAACGTTCATAAATAAGAATAAACTTTTAAGGCAATGTATAACTAAAACAAAAGCCATTCAAACATGAACTTTCAACATGGTATGGCATAAATAAAATGAAATAATTCCATTTACCTATTCACATGGATATTCTACTAATCGAATAATCACATGCAAAAATCAATAACCACTTTCATAATGTTGGAATGCATAATGCCAGACTATCATAACCACATAGTCAAGGCCTCGTGCCAAGACTACAAATAAGATTTTGTCAAGGCCTTGTGCCAAGACACTAGTTTGTCTCATGAGACCTACCGATGCATCGAGGAGCTATAGCGGGCTCCACCCGTCACTTATTAAGTCCAATGCATTCCCATATGAAAAGGTTTAAACATAACATAAACATTCGTATTAAAACTAGCATACGAAATGTCAATAATTTCACCATAAACTATGAATGGTATAAAAATAGCACATCCACAGTCAAACATATCACAAAACCTTCAATACAATATAGAAGTTTTGTATCATAATAAATCAACTTCAAATAAGCGTAAAATCCATCAAAGGATGTTGACATAGATGAAATCAAAATTCTTTTTAAAGAAGTATCTCCTTTTATTTTGAAATCATGTAAGATCCATATAAAATAAAACATTTTCTTTGAAAATATTCTTATAAGCTTGTATGGAAAGCTTCGACGATTTTATAACGGCGGAAAATAACCGCACCCGCCGTATAAGTTAAAAAAAACATTCTTACCTCAATTCCGTCGAAAAGGTTAAAAAGGACCTTGTTTTGAAAACGATGGAAAGATTCCTTTATAAACCTCTTATAAAAAGTCAAACAAGGGTATAAATGACCTTAACCCATATTCTTGTAAATAGTAAAAATGTTTTGAAATACATTTCGAAGAAACATGGATGTGGATGATAAAGAGATCCCAGTAGATTATTACGTATAAACAACCTCGAATAATGAAGAGATTGTGAAATAACCCTTACCTTGTACTTTTCCTTGGTTGGGGTAGGTTAACCTCCTGTATAATAGTGAAATAATTGTTACTAAATTATACAAGAATCATATACATTAATATGATATCATATATGATCTTTTAATATTGATTTGATAATAATATCTTAGTATTATCGCCGTTTCGGGTGTTAACTTACTCATTTTCATTATATGTTTTGTTACATAAGTCATGGTTGTTGTATCTTATTCATATACAGAATGATATCCAGTCCTTAAACATCATTTTTAAATCATCAAATGATAATTATACTTGAATGGATACGATGGAGAATGAATCTCATCGCGTTCGTGGAGACGGTAGTCCGTACGTACGCACGAGCGACAATATCATTCTTTTGATATTAAAATAATATATAAAAGAATGGTATATCATATATACAGAATCATTAACATGTTATATTTATTATTTACATGAGTTACACATCATTATTATACCCATCCAAATAATATTATATTGAATAACAATTACACCACGACGTGGAGACGGTAAGCCGTACGTACGCACGTATGGTGACATGTTATTCAAAGGGTGGATAGAATACTGAATATGGTTGTACCATACTTATAATAACATCACAGTATATGTGAGATACTGGAGTTATTATTTTAGAATGGTAAGAACAAAGGAAGAAGAAGTGGAAGAAAAAATGAACTTTGAAAAGGGTGGTGAAATCATTACCTCTTCTTCGGGTTCTTCCTTTTGATTTGATCAAAAGGGCTCCTTAGGTTGGCTTTCTGATCAAACTAAGGCCTCTAGGTTGTAGTGAGGGATGTTGGGAGAGTATTTGGGCAGAGTTTGGCCGAACCAAAAGGCTTTTAAGGTGTGAAGAAATGAGAAGGAGGAGTGCCCTTTTATAAGAGGGGTGAGGGGCACTTTTGGAAAAGCTAGAAATATTAATTTATAATAAATTCATATTCGGTTTCCAAAGGCTCCAAAGTTGACTATTCAAAGGATGAGGTGGGGATAGGTCGAAAACAACTCATCCAATAGAATTTAGACAGGTTTGGGTACTTACATTAACCTTATCTTTAAATATTAACTCTAAGTTAATTAGTTTCACTTTTACAATATCTCTTTGTATTTTTATATATTATGGTTAATAAACTTACTATATACATCCAAGCGACCCCCAAGTGGTCTATTAATGATTAACCTATCATAATATAAGTCTCTTGGCCGAACCTTAGATTTTTAGGAATTTAATATCAATTAATAATATAATATTTGTTTTAAGAACTCTTTTATGTCAATTTTGACACTATTCAATAGTTGATTTTTGTGAAACTCATAACAGATTGATTACTTCGAAAAAAGTCCATTAAATCAATACTAATATATCATATTAGCCTAGAAAATTAGTTTAATTCATTAAAAGTTTCATATTATATTTATTTGGGTATTTATAATATCAATTATTTTAATTTTTCACTATTATAGTAATTACTGCATCATCATTGTGTCATAAATAAAATATATTATTTAATGTCTAAAAATTATAAATAAAATATCATTATGTAGGAAATCTTTTTAGATTTCTAATGAATATTTATAATCTAAAATCCAACATGTATAACCTTATGTAAAAATTCTTCTTCTAAAAGATGTAAGCTTATGCCATTTTTGTATTCATTTTAACTTAATTAAAATAAAGTGTCATTATCACTCACAAGTGGATCCATGGGGTCCCAAAATAGACCCAAAGATGCCCATGGTCGACCATTTATCAACCAATAGGGTTAAGACACGTTTTAGGGTAATTTAGTATTATTATAATATTATTTGTTAACCCTTATTTACCGGATTTACCTTTTAACCATGGTAAATAAAATATTTACCGCAGTAATTATTCAAAATGTCTAAAAATAAAAGTTACCTATTTACACAATTTGAAAATCCTGATTCCAAATATGGAATCCATTTTTCTAAATTCAAAACACAGAAGTGGCAGAAATTAATTTAAAATTAATTCCCGCTGTCAAAACAAAAAGCGTGTTTTTAAGAGATAATAACTATCAAAAGATTGACACTTGTTTATGTTCGGTTTAATTGTACAATTATGTCCAATGACCAACATTATATTAAGTGGTAAAAATATATTCTAAATATACTTTAAAACCACTCAAATTAATAATTTATCACTATTAATTATTTTGATTAAAAAAGTTGTTTTTAATTAAAATTTAGTAATTTTCACTATTCATCAAAATATGAAAGTTATCCGAAAAGTACCAAAATTTCACCTTAGGCTAAATTTGATATTCCGAATCCAAAAATGAAGTCCATTTTAAAATATAAAATATATATAACTTCAAAAATTAGGTATTACTATTCATAACAACTAGTTTGATTGGTTACGGTGTGTTAGAACTCGAAGTTGCGTACAACACACGCTACTGTTTTATCCAAAGGAAAGCGTACCGTGGACGCTTGGGATGTTTCATTTTAAATTTTTTGATGTCTCCATTTAGTCAAAAAGTTTAAAATATTGTATTTAAAAAGGTTTCACTATTAGAAGTTGATAAAATTGAAATACTGAAAATGAATTTGTTCTTGCATTATGACTAAGAAACTCATAATAGGGATTCTAAAATTATAAGGATTATATAAAGTTCAAAATGTAGTTAATACTATTCATGACCTCTTTTAATGGTGTGATTGAACTCGGTGTTGCGTGTAGTGCAAGTTATTGAATTATTTTTAAGAAATAACACACTCTGAAATCCTGGGGTGTTACATTTATGGTCTAATTACACTTATCCAATAGAATTAGGACATGTGTTAAGGTAATTATAATATAATTTTTACCATTAATTACTATATTTACTTTTAACCGTGATAAATAAAAGTCAAAAGATACTATTCAAAAAAAATTATTTTCATCTCATTTAACCATATTTTACTTACTAATGTTTATCTTTTTTCTCATATTTTTAAAATTCTACTCACAGAAGGGGTAAAATTATGTTTTATCAAAATTTTCCAATGCTCCGAAAAGGTGGGTAAAAGATGGTAAAAAGTTCAATACAATTTTTTGTATCCTACCTTATTATAAAATGAATCCAATGAATTAAATTAGTCATATATAGGTATTACATATCTATTTTGAATTTAAATAAATAAAATAAAAATTTAGTAAAAAAAGTCGGTTTTAAATAATAACGTAATGTTTTTCACTATTCATCTAAAAATGAAGGTTTTCAAAAAAATACCAAAAAATCACACTAATATAATTTTATATTCAAAATTACAAAATAAAATATAATTTGTATATTACAATCATTGATGTTGGATTAATTAATTTAAAATTAATTCCAGTTGTCGAAACCAAAAAGCATAAGTAAAAACTATCAAAAGATTGACATGTATTTATGTCAAATTTAAACATTAAATTAATTATAATGACATAAATTGTATTAAATGATAAAAATATAATATAAATATACTTCAAAACCATTAAATTAATAATTTGACACTATAAATTATTTCGATTAAAAAGTTGTTTTCAATTAAAATTTAGTATTTTCCAATATTCATAAAAAAATAAAAGTTATCAGAAAAGTACGAACAATTTATCCAAAATAAATTTTTATGTTCTAATTGTAAAAAGAAATATAATTTCATTAAATTAAATATATATATAAGTTTTAAATATTTGTTTTAAAAAGAGGTTTCCATTAAAAGGTTGTAAAATTACATTTTAAAAAAAATAATTCTTTTATATGAAAAGGTGAATTGGTCATATATTATTTCTATGAAACGCATAATATGGATTATAAAATTATAGAGGGTATATAATATTCAAAATTCAGATATTACTATTAATAATTGCTTTTTGAACAACATGTTTGGTAAGTCATGGTGCGCTCGAACTCGTTGTTTCGTGTAACACAAGATATCAAAATTAAATTAATGAAAATAAGTTACTATGAAATCATGGGGGTGTTACAATCACCATGGATATGGTGGATAGGAAGAAGTAGTAGGAAGATGTTTCACTAGATAGGGAACACTACTTTAAGCATAAGGACCAACAACATTTTTCCAACGACATCTATAGGAAAAAATTTTGGGGTCAATTTTAGTGCTGCAATAGATTTCGGCTCTGAGCACTAATTTGATGTTATAATCCTTAAAATGAAAAAGCATATAGAATGTCTATGTAAAAATGGGGAAATCCAGAGAATAAGAAGAAACAACAACAAATCTAGAATCTTATGTATACTGCAAATAGATTTGGAAAGATTGAAAATATATGGGTGGTATGAAATTGGAGTGTTAACAAGAATATAGCATTATTATGTCAATATATATCCCTAAATGATAAGAATATAGTACCACATAAGTGAACTAAGAAAGAAGAAGCTACCATGGGATGAAATTAGAACAATATCGAAAAAGAAAATTCTCCAAAGAAGAATCCACGCAAAAATGGTGAGAAGCCCTTGGATTCAATATTTAAGAAGTGGAAGAGTGGAACATACAAAATAATTACTAAAAATGACAACACTTTGAAGAGTAAATGTGGAAAATCGAAGCATTCTTACATAGTTTTTAAGGACATATCATTTATCCGGCCTGATGATTTGGAAAGAATGAGAATGAAAGGAGATACACATGATAAGGCTTGGGAAAATGGAAATAACAAGATTCCACATAAAGATAGATAAGTCTTGTGTGTCAGTTTCAACAAGGCTTGTCACACTATTAAGAATTGTAGTGCATTTCTTCCAGATAAATAAGAATTCCTCAAGAAGATTCATGTTGCACCAGAAGATTATGGGGCTTTGAATGATCATGAAGAAAGAAGACTCACAAACAATGATATTCATGAAATATTGAGATTTACACAACCATAATCATATTTTAAGATCAAATATTCAAGTGTGAGGATTAGAGAAAGTGGAGCATCCTGGTTGAGAAAATAATCACATCTTTCTTGCTCACATTGAAGAATCTAAGAGGACCCACCTTATTCCCTTAAATATGTGCTTGTTATATTTGTTCTTATAATACATGGAATTGAAGTTGAATCCATCTCTCAGGGGGAGAACCTAAGAATAATTATGGAGAAGTGTTCCCTACATGGGGAGCCACATTATGATGTTTCCAGAGTTATTAGTTCAATTAGTATCAACATCAAATCAAAATAAAATTTAATTACTATAAAGACAATTTAAATATCATGTCATTGGAAATAAAGTTTCAAGATGAGTATCTTATGTTACCTTCTTTATCCTTATATTTTAATGAATGTGGAAAGACCCTTGAATACAAGTAAACATGTTCTAATCACATGAGGTATCATGGTGAGAGTATAATGGCCAACATTTTGTTATAGATCAAATCCTCTTATTTTCTAAATCGAGAATTTCTCAAGTAGAGTTAGAGTGAAATTAATGATGACACATTGAATAAGTATGGAATGATACCCTATCTACCCTAAACATTGTATTTCTTGTCAATAAGGGGGAGATAAAGTGAAATGAGAGTTGAAAGTTAAAGTGAGAGAGAAGATAAAAGACTCTAATTTTTTGCATTGAAATGCTCATTTTAGAGAACAATGAAGTATTGAAAACAAACACAAAGAAAGAGATTGTTGGGACCACCTTGTGTATGAAGATTTTATTTTTTGTAAATGAGTATCAATTGATGTTAATGATTATCAACACAAAAAAAGGAAATCTCCTCAGTGAAATGGAGAATGGAAATAAGACGATTGTTGAGCCTGTCCTAAGTTCCAAGGACTTGAATCAAAGTGATACATGTTAACACCACCATGACCAAGAAGAATGAGTAAGTGTTTTTGGCATTTTTTATGTTATATAATCATGGTTATACATTGTTTTTAACAATGTACATTTGTTCTATGCCTTTACAAAAAATAGGGGCCACCTTACAAGGCCATCTGAGTACCTCAAACCTCAGGCGCATACGGGACCTGAGGGTCACCCGTTCCCAAATGGAAGACCTTATGGCCAGAAAACAAAAGGCACATGGGGTCCATGTATAAGACCTAGAAGTTATGCATAGAGGGCACTAGGTGCACTCCCAAGGAGGCAGAGTGGGTGATAAGAGCGCAGCCGTGGAGAACCAGTGTGGGGAAGCACTAGAGGGGGGAGAGGAGTAATCTCGCGCTAATGCTGGACAAATGTATTGATAAACCTTGGAATTTCCATGTCTCTATTTCGATGTGGGATGATGATTTTAATGAAAAAACTATTCTTAGATGTCCATCTGATTCCTCACATGATCGTCACCGCTTGCCTCATCCCGCGACTTACGATCTAATCGTCACTGTCTGCGACTAATCAGGGTTGATCTCACGGATATTGATTGACCACGTCATCATCTTCAACTTCCAAACCCAAATAGGTATTCCAATGACACAGTCCACGAGAGATGATTCATGGAATCCTCGATCTCACTTCTAGTCACCATTTATGCTCAGACTTCGTGCATACGGATCCTCAAGACGTAATGAATCCATGAATTTAATTACATTTTCATGCATGCCACAAAATAATGAAGCTCGAATGTGGCCTACAAAAATAGGGTTGTGTGGCCACATCAAGAAGCTTAAAGCATTCATGAAATTGTTTTGAGGCATTAAAAGACGCATACATGATAACATGAAAAAGGAGGGGCCTTACAGTTAAAAAGAAAACAACCGAAATCTCATCATATCTCATGACCGTGGTTTCATGATTTCAAAAATAGTGATCTTCGTACAATATATCATGGGTTTCAGATGTGGAAAAGATTTGATCCCTACATGTAAAAAGGAATCCACTTATCTGAGAATGTGATGTTGCTTCCAAGCCTTTTGAGAGCCCATGTTATATGGAAAAGATTTTCTCTGATCATCATGTACAAAAAGAGGTATGGATGATTTGAGAACTATTCTAGGTTCATGAAGAGTATCCCATGTATCGTTTTGGTTCACAAAGAGGATGAACTGCATACAGTTTTAGTTTTCATAGAATAAGAACCGTGTAAGAATTTGTTTCATGAAGCAATGTTCCTTCTGACCACTTGGTTCGACCCCATACCATTCTAGTTCACGAGGATGAGTGTCCCACGTATCATTCTGGTTCATGAGGGGAAGTATTTTGTACCACTCAGTTCACGTAGGAGAACTATATACCCCTTGGTATGCGAAGGAAGTCTTCACTCCACATGGGATGGAAGCATTTGAGTAACTTGAGAATGGAGGAGTCGTGAACCATCTAGGTTCATAGAGGAGATTGGCACACTATGTTCATAGGATAACTATATACCATTGGTGTGTAAGAAGAATACCAGAACAAAATAAAATACTCAGATACACCCATAAATTTTTGAATAAAATCACATGATTATAAATATAATGAACTCAATTTGAACACTTTCTGTTGAGAAAGGGATAAGAAACAATGTGCATGGTGACGAGAAGTGCATGCATATATACATAATCATTATTAGAAGAAGATCAAACATAAAGTCCATGATAATCCA
Organism: Viscum album; assembly: GCA_963277665.1. Classification (NCBI taxonomy): domain Eukaryota; kingdom Viridiplantae; phylum Streptophyta; class Magnoliopsida; order Santalales; family Viscaceae; genus Viscum; species Viscum album. Next base: position 2,094,522,423 of record OY728123.1, on the reverse strand, counting down.
AACCATGTCGTTAGAAATTAATAGAAGGAAAATGAGAAAAAAGGTAGCATGTGCTCTTAACAGAACCATTCCCATTTTGACCTTTATTCAAGAAATTAGAAGATTAAGTTCATGTATTCATGTATGTATGCACATATTTGGAGACTTTTAAAAGAAATATCCTAGATAGATGGAGCATGTGGTTAAATAAGTGAAGTGTAAGAGAATAAATAAATTATCACATGCATGGTAAAATGTATATATGAGAAGAGAAGAGATGATTCTAATGATGCCTAGTGATTTTTTTAATTTTTTAAACAATTAAATGAAGATTTGTGATTATGAATAGGAAGAATATGATGTATAAGAAAATCTGGTTGTTGCACTAATGAAATAGATTTAATGTTAAGGAGCATCATCTCCAGATCTTGATGCAAGAAAAGTTTCATGGTGATAATGAAATAAAGACTGTTATGCCTATCCATTGAAGGGAAATTTACAACCATAAACTAAGAGTGACTTTACCCAGGGTAGTAAGCCAGGGGGAGTCAACGAATGTGATTTGAGGGAAGAACTATGTCGTCCCTCAGCATTAGTAAATTAAGTATTCATGAGACATAGTGACTGTAAACGAACAATGTAATATTTATCTTGTATAGATTAGTGGAATTATGTTTGACCGGATACCAATCGGCGTATTCTCCTTGGACGTAGCACTTGGTGGTGAAACAAGTAAAAGTTAATTGTTTCCCTTCTGCATGTGAATGTATTAATTACTACACATATCCATCATAATGGTATAATTATTTTCCTACCAAAATGGGAAAAAGATCCAATAAAAAGGAGAAATAGTTGACCCCTTGATTCACCACCCTCTTATAGTGACCTAGGGTCCTTTACATTAAATACTAAAATATTAAAATTAGATTTAAAAAAATATTTCATTATTTATTTTAATAATTACATAACATAATGATAATATTATTTACATTTTAATTCAAGAATAGTAATAAATTTGGAAAAAATTATTCAATTATTACATGTTTTTATTACATTATTTCCCCTTATGAATCTTAAATCCTTGCAATTAATTCACTTATTAAACAAGTAGGTATACCATTCCCTCATTTCATTTTTATATTTCCATGTATCTTCTTTATTAACATGGTTTCTCCGAAAAACCATAACCTAGTGAATTAACATGTTCTCAATAAATTATATATATGATTAAGAATATGAATAGGATTTTTTCATATTAAAGGTTATATTCCAACTACAGTACCTTATAGATGAAAGAATGTAAATAATGTTTCGCACACTATATTAAAATTTATTCAAGAAAAAAATTATGTACTTGGGATAAACTTGGAGGCAAAGATCCTTTGTAAAAAAATAGTCCAACTTCACCTAGGATTTCTTATAGTATAATAATATGTTTATATAAGTTTCCCTTGTTACCAAAACACATAACTCTTTTCCATGGTGATATTTAATGAAAAACAAGAACTCCAACCTTAAGTGAGAGGGTTTTCCTCCTATTATCCACATAACGTTTCTATATGCTTTGAGAAATCATCATATGTTGTTGAACCATTTTATCCTTCAAAACCACATACTCTACCAATTATATTCCCATGAAATTACTTTCACTTTTTAATCCCAAAATACAATAGTTTTACACCAATTTACATATTATTCCTCAAAATATTTCATCTATAAACTAAAAAACTATTACTATAGGAAACCATAAATAAAGAATGATTTTGATCACAAATTACATGTTAATATATTGAATAGGAATGCAGAATAACTTCCAAGGTCTGAATTGTTCATTTTAATTGTCTATGATACAGAGTATGAAAGGCTATGCTGAAATTTAATTTAGTGGCTTAAAAATATGAAGGCCATTTAGAAACAAAGATGTAAACTTGGGACCATTTTCAGATACAATGGGGTGAGGAACTCCATGTCACCTATCTACCTCCTAAAGATACAATCAAGAATGTTGATCTAATGACATAGTATCTTGAGTGGGAATTAAATGTGAAAATTTACATAATCGATCAACTAGAACCAAATTACATTATTACCTCGAGATGTCTTTTGTAGGATCACTATGAAATCCATATATATATATATATATATATATATATATATATATATATATATATATATCCCATTTCTACTTTTGAACTAGAAATGGTGGATGTATCCTCTATGTTAATATTTTTTATTACTAACCTATTTTCAAGTCATGTATTTGATAGTATTGTATGAATTATTATTTTTTCATTACATCCCATTAGTAACACACTTGAATGTCTCCATATAACCTAGTACTTCTTGGATGTGATGAAATAAGAGAACAATGATCTTTTCAAGAAAACTTAATATTCTAATGGGAATCAATAGGAACATATAATCTATTCCAAAATCCCGATATACTTTCCTTGTCATCATTAACTTTAGATAACAATGTCCACTTTACACATTCTACATTTTTAGGTAACTCGAAATCTTGCTTACGATATTTAATTTTTTTGTAATAGAGTTTATTGCACTAGAACATGAAACAAATTAGACAAAATTTCTAAACCAACTAATTATTCACTAAAATATCATCAAATCATTATGAAAATGGTCACAATCCAATTTTATCATAGTTAATGTAGCATTATATTTTAGACATAAAGCATTGGACACATTATTTTCATTTCAAGGATGGCGTTGGACTGTGAAATTATAATCCTAAATGAATTTCATCCATTATATATTCGTTAGGTTTAATTTTTTGAGTAAATATATTCATTATGAATTTATGATCTGTATATATTTCATACATGGATTCCTATAAAGGATTCCACCAAATTTTCAATGAAAACCCCATATTAGGTAACACAAAATCATGGGTTGGATAATTTAACTCCTGATGTTGTAGTTTTCTTGAATCATATTCCATACCAAACCACTCTAGATCAGATCACAACTGAGTCCTTTTAATGTAAAATTGCTATATTTTCCAAAATCACCATTTATTGATGTCATGTACAAAAATAGAAAAATTCATAATAATATTTTTAATTCTCAGAAATAATCATCACAATTTTTCCCAGATAAATTTAACTTCTTTTATATTTAACAATGATATTGGGATAGATAACCATGAAGTGTTTTTAATAAAATGAAATTTATAATCTACTAATCCCCGAAAAAATTAAATATTAGTAAATTATTTCCGACTTTTCCATATATTAAAAACATTTATTTTGAGGTGATGAACTATAATTCCATATTTATTTACTATCTACGATGGAAAAAAATCTGTTGTAATAAAAATAATAATTTCTAAATTTTTAATATAACTTATTTTATTGTGGTTTTTTCATTTCAATTGGTATTTTTTTGGTTATCATTTTTAATTTATTTAAAAATTAAAATTATAATCGATAAAATTGATGAAATTCATATCCTAATAATCTCATAAATCTATATTCCTAAGATCTATAAATACTCCAGGGGAATATTTAAATAAGATTTCCTAAATAGTAACGCATAAGTCCAATATCTATCATGGAATGTTGATTTTGGAATTTCATACTCATTAAACATCAATTGATGGTACCCTACCCTTAGATCAATATTTGAAAAAATATTTCGCTCCATGGAGTTAATCAAAATAATAATCGATATACGACACTGGGTGAATTTTCATAATAGTGATGTTACTTAATGAAATATAATCAATACAAAGTCTCATAGAACCCTATTTATTTTTAACTAAAAAATAAGATCACCCCATGGTGATGTTCTAGGTTGAATAAAACCTTTATCTACAAGCTCTTAAAAACTATTTTCACTATCCAAATTTCTTACTTTGGCCATTTGATTAGTGGATTGAAAAATTGTTTTCATTAGGGACAAAATAAATAGTAAAATCAACTTTTCGATCAGGGTTGACTATAAGACAAGTAACAAGAAAAATATCCATGTAATCATTCACTACTGGCACTTCATTAATATAAATATTTTTCTTGATTTCAAAGATATGTTATAAATACCTTTCTCTACTATTTATAGTCAATTTTTACACATCATGTAATCTTAGTAATGGTATGAAAACATTGAATAGAAATTTATTATCATAGAAATATATCATATAATAACAAAGTAAATGTTATTATATACACAAAATAAGGTCAAATGGAATAATAGGTAGTTCATTATGTTTTTTAGGAAAAATAATTTCACAAATAAGAATTAAAATATTCCTGAAAATCTTTTTTTCTTTAATAATTATCCATATATTTTTGACAGAAATTTATATAATACATTCATGTTTTGATATTATTATAACCATAGAGAACATATAGTAAAAATTAAATAACATGAATATCTAGATCCAATGTGGGTATCAAATAAATTTAAAGACATGAGTATCTGAAATTTCACCAAATTATTTGGCATCCAAACATGAACTGTTGTGAGAGAAAATGAATTTTTCATGAATTTTTCCTTAGTTCTAGAATATTTATAGCCAATGACACATACATAAGGAAGAAAATAGCATAATGACCCAAATCTTTGAAACTAAAGAATCTTAACATCACCATTTCACTATATGTCTTCTCATTTTCCATGGTATCATGAAACATGTTACTAGAATTTCCACATCAAATGAATTTCCGAAATCGTATAAGACATTACCGATGGTGCATTTTCTCACAAATTTCACAACAATGAAATTTTATTTTCTAACAGATAAATTTATATGATGTAATATTCCTTATTTATTTAAAACCTAAACTATTCATTTAATTTCCATCCTGTGGAATATACAACTCAAAAAATTGCATCAGAACCATTACATCCTAATTAACGTGTTTGTAATTTCTTTTGAACACTCTTGAATTCAATTATCTACATAAAATTGGTTTCAAATGAGGGTAAAATATATTACTTTTACTATCAATGTCAGAAAAAAAAATATGGTATATACCAAGACAATCATGTGAATCATTCTTCATATGCTACAACATAATCTTCATTCTTATTGCTTAGTTATAGAAATTATTTCTCTATTCTGAGTGGAATGGTCTTAGAAAATTTATTTTCCAGAATAATTGTCATAAAATAGCACCATTATATAACATTAAGATCCTATTTATCTCAAGTATTCAAAACTATGGAACATCATCAAAAACATTCACCATCAAAATTATAATCATCTAGGGATACAATTTGGCATTATGAACATCCCATGACATCAAATATATTTCCTATAGTGATAATACATCCTTTAGCTTCCACTATATTTGTGGTCTCAATGAAATACGGAGGATTATGCCTCATAAAATGTTGTACTACTTACAGATTTCTTTTTTTCTGATTCAACAACTCCCTTGCACATATACCAACACTACTTACATGGTTTTTCAACTGATACATCATTGTAAAAACTATTCAATTACAACTCCAAAAACAATAGGATGTTGATTTGGAAGACTGTTTCCACCTAATTACTTCCCAACACAGTTCATTTTTTCTTCTATAGAAAACCATTATTAATATAAAAATGTTAGATGAAGCAACATGGTAATCTACAAAAGGTTAGAAATAAAAAATAAAAAATAAATATATATGAATATTTTATTAAAATTATAATAAACTCTAAATTTATCTAAACCATCTAAAAATATCAAAATTATGGACATGAGATTAATAATTACATATTCTTGGGATTTTAACTAGAATTATCTCTAATAAAAACACGTGGATATTATACCTTACACTAACGGATAAAAACAAACCAAAACTTTTCCACGGTGATCTATGAAGACTATTTTCATAAAATCCAAGAATACTGATATGTAATTAGTAAGTCCAAAAGAAATCAGTAGAAACTACTAATTCATCAATTAACATTCTTTTTTAGGGGTAATAAAATTTGGCCAATTGTGATCAAGTCCCCCATGAATTGTACTAGCTGATTCTAATGAAGACACTTGCTAAACATAGAATACAATTTCTCATTCCGTAATATCTCTAAAATAATCAATAGATTTTTTTCTTTTTCCACCTTCCTCTCATTGATAAAAACTAACATATTTTTCATGTATGTATCTGATGGATCTATTCATTATATCCATTAAGATTTTAGGGAGATTATTATGTCTATAGTGCATCACTATAAATTCCTAAATCCCATACCTTGTTCAAAAAAGCATTCTACTAAATATGTTTCTTCTCAACCTTCTATTGATGAAATACAAAAACTTTCCGCATTTGAGAAGTACTAATCTCGTCATAACTGATCAAACTAGTCATCAATACTAGGAAGATGATACGTTTTCTTTATCCTAATACTATTGAGATCTTGTTAATCTATACACATCTGTATTAATCTTCAATTATTCATGACAAAAAGAAGTGACACACCCCATGGAGATACACTACACAATGTAAACCCATTTTTAAGGTGCTCTTACAATTACTTCTTTAGCACCTCTAGTTTTCTTGGGGTCATCTTTTATAGTCATTTTGAGATAGTAGTATCTCCAGAAATGAGTTCTATTGAGAATTATAGCTCAGAATATAGGGAATGTTCATGCAAATATTTAATAAATATATAATTTTATATCCTCACATTTTTCATTTCCTCTAGGATGATACCTCTATTTGAGTAAAATATTTAAGTGAGGTACTATTCTTCAATGAGCATTAACACCCACACAGTTGAATGGTTTTCCAAAAAAGATTCATGACAATTCATTTGTTTATAGTTGGGAATGTGATGGTTTGAAATAATAAATGATATTTTATTCTTCTGAAATTTGAAGTGTTCTCTATAAAATTAGAGTCAATCTATCCCCATTACAGCGTCAAATTCACCCAATGGAAGTATTACAATTTTCCATGGAATAATATTCCGTCATATTCCAGTAGGAGAAGATTCCAACACATGGGATATAGTTATTTAACCATTATGAGGTTTTATAGTTATACACACTTCACGGTATCTTGGATTAAATTAAATAGTTATAGAAAAATGTATGATATTATGGAATGTATAGAACTATAATAAAATTATACTTTTCCATTAATTTATGTATAAAAAATGTACCTTGTATAAATTTTTTTATTTCTCCACATGACCAGTAGTAACTATTTTATCTATAGAGATATTTGAAAACACCAAACACAGTAATAGGGAATTCAGATGCAATTCAACTGCACATCTTCCCATTATTAATCTATGTAATAGATATTGGTATTCATTAAAATTATGAAATGAATTATAATACACCTAATACTAGCTATCTATGTTAGCTTTGGATAGTTATATACCCCATACTCAAGAATGGAATTTTAGGATAAATATTCATAACATCACACAATTGGATTAATTATAATGTTTAAAATAATTGGACTAAAACAATTGTATACCCAAGAAACTCCATGATAACAAAATAAATATTTGGAATAAAATTGAGACAAATTAGTATGTGTGGTATCTCATATCTCAGGTCATGAATGAAGATTAAGTGTACATTAGCGTCAAGAAATAGATTCCAATGGTCATTTAATACTACCTAAGAGAAATATAAAACAATTATAGTATTTAAAAATTTTATTTTTTCCACCAAGGCTTGGATGGAAACCTATATATTGGGCCACATGTTTTACCTCTAAGGATAAAGCCCACTTAATAATGTTTGATACCTCATAATTCCACTCTAGTATAATTTTAGCCTACACTACCATTGAATATTTAATCTTCATGATATGTGTCCTAACCTCATGATTATCTAGAGTATCAAAAATTTAGAAGATAATAATGTGATGGGTTACAACTAGGTATGTTACAAATTTGAATGTATATGTAATTAAAACTCATAAAAACCTTGGAGTCTAGTATATCCCCAAACTCAAAAAAAATTAATCACCAAATCATCATCATGGAAAATATAACTATAATCATATCCAAAGACTACATAGATACCCACCTATGTTCAAACAAAAAGTCATTTTCAACAATTAACACTGTTTCAACTCATCAAATTCAACCAATGGAGTAGTTTTATCATATAAACAAAATAGCCAATCAAAAATCCAAACATGATCCTTGAATATTTAAAAAATGGTTATATACAAAACAAATTAATCATGAAGGACAAGAAAAATGAGAAACCCAACATCGGATAAATTGACCATCAAGTGGTGTAGTTTTGTAACATGATATTTAAAATGTTAATAAGTACAACATTAAGAAAAATAGAAACCCATTCATGTGTTAAGTAAAACAGTTGTTTTGTTTAAAATTGATGATGACATAGAGGGGATGATATTACATGAGACCACGCAAAATTAGGGGAAAATAATAAAAGGATTGTGAAAATGTAGAATTCAAAACCACATATGAGAAGGAAAGCATGATGAATGATATGATGGAATGTAATGTTATATAATATATTAATGAATTTGTATGGAAGGTAGAATACCTAAATTTATATCCCGATTGACCACCTCTTTCACTCTAAAAAGGATGTTGTGTTTGAGATATTTCTAGAAATTGAAAAACAATATGCCATTAATATTACATTTTTAGATGAAATTTCACCTATACCAGTGTATGTATAAAAAATTCGCAAGGATTATATCCAAAAAAATTTGATGATATTGGATTAACTATTTTTATTATGGAATGAATCAATTTTATTAAAAAGAAGATATCATTGAATATGGGATATCTTGGGAGTGTGCCTATCATTTTTATAATTTGATAATGAATCATTAGGGATTCTGTTTCTGATTTGAATGGAATCAACAATCTCATTCCATTTACTGTTTTCTTAATATTGGTATTGGTCGAACCTAATCTTATAAGATATGTTCATAAACACGAATAATGATAATTAAACTACCTAAAAGGGTTCGTTTAGGATATTTATGATGATGTGGAAATTTATTTACCTTTATTATTGAATTTGGAAATGGTTGAAGAATTTGATATTCAAAAAATACATGATAGCACATTTTATAAAACCTATAATGAACATTTTAATGTATTCTAATGTATGATGGCTCAAAGAAACTCTTTTTAGAATGCATGGAATGATTGGATGGGATGTTCTGGAATAGCATTCCCAATGGGGGATAACCATGCACAAATCCAATTCTGGGTATGATCCTTGGCCACCAGCTAGGTCTCTCCGTTCTAGTATGTTATCTCGCCTCTAATTACTACACTAAAACCCCACTCCAGATTGATCATAGGGATGGGGGACATTTCATTTAGGAATCACAACTGGTTTGGGATGGTCATTCGCATCCATTAGTGCCCTACCACCTCAATCACCTTTAATGAGGTTAATTCCCATATGACATTAATCAACACAATGTTGGACAAGGACCCACATGAAATCATCAACCTCATCGAGATCAACATCAAATGGGATAAATGAACCTTACATCCTTCTTTCTTAGGGTAGTTCTCATCACGAGATATCCAACACCCTCGAGCCACCTAGGAATAGATCAATCCATGGAATGAGATCCTTTGGTCAAACATACCCTCCATAAACTCAAATTTAAAACTAGAAGGCTATGTCACATGGATATTTCCACTGATGAGAACATCATGTGTTATGGCATCTCATTGTCTTCAAGGTTCAATTACCGATCAGACATCCTAGAGAAGAGTTCAGGGCATTTTTTTTGTTACAAGAGACTATGAAAGAGTGGTTTGGTTGTATATTGGTAAATTTACAGGTATTATTGATATCCATATGGTGGATATGCCGTTTCTTGTTCAATGGTTCCATGGTGTTATGGAGAGGGGTCTGGAGAAAATGGCACACAACATAGTACTTCTAGTGGATTGCAAGTCAGTCTAGACAGTGAGGAATAAGGCCATACATGAATGGAATATTACCTCCGGTCTAGGAGTCTTCCATCAAACTAAGTTCCTTATTTTTGATATGGACAGATCCTTTGGAAACTAGATGGAGGAATGTACAATTCAAAGGATTCATGATCGTAATAATATCACTCCTCTGGGAAGCATGAAAATTATATGTAAGAGGGTATGTTAGTCACCTCCATATAAAGGGCTCAAACTCAATACCGATGGGTCATGAAACATGGAAATTGTTCATGTAATATGTGATGTGTGAAACCCGTCACAATCTATCATCATGGCCTTCTATGCTACCTTGGGTCACAGATATTCCCTCTAGGTAGTGGCAAAGGCTATACATTATGGCATCCTCTTATGTCGTCAAAAGGAGATCTTATTATTTTTAGTTGAAATAGATTCGCAAACCCTCCACAACTCCATTTAAGGAACTGGATCTATTTAGTTGTCTATTAAGTACATCTCCATGAATTGTAGGGGCATGATCAATAAAAACATTGGCGTGGTTCATACTAGGAAGGAGGGAAACATAGTCGGAGACCATCTCTCCACAATTAATGTCCCAGGCCCGGAGCCCATTTGTTTTCAAACTGTTATCTCCATAAATCCACAAAGAGTTATCCTAGTTATAGGTTATTCCCTTGGCCTCCACTACATTTGGCCACCTTAGGCCTCTCATCCTAGGTGATTTGGGCATGTCTTTTATTTTTATTATTGTATTCATTGAATAACAATTTACATTATGATGATGATGATGATATTTTTGAAGATAAAGAATAAATTTTTCTGGTGAAGATATAAATAGAATAGAGAGTTTTATGTGGATATAAAATATTTCAAGTGAATCTGGACTTGAGTTCACACCATCAAACATTTATTTGTTAATGATAATAGGTTTTTTCTTCCAAATTTACTACATTTGTTTGTGATAAAATGATACCATACCACGGATAATCAATTATCAACTAAAAATTGAGAGCAATTAATTTTTTTAAAAGAATTCAATATAATTAGATTTTAAATTTATTAAATAAATGGTTATATCTTTGATATTAGTCCAAATATTTGGACATATAAAATATTTTACAATGAACTGGATACGTTTTATTTTTTACAAGAGATAAAACTCACACCAATTATGATAGAGTTTCTAAAAAAGCATGTTCCAAAATAGGTAGATATAAAAACTATATTTTAATTAAATATAGGGAATCAATGAGACCCTATATTCTATGAATAATAAGGGATAACTAAATGAACTATAAAATTAATTTATGGTACTAATATTCATGATATCATTTATATTGAGACTGTGGATAGACTATGAAATGTGTAATGCATCATCGTGAAATAAATAAATTAATAAAAGCATCCATAATGAAAAATTTGGAATAATTTTACATCATTGACTTATATTATTTAATTTATGGATACTCAAGTTACAAAAAAATTACAATATTCATAGTATATCAATCATATAATACATTATACTACTCTTGTGTTAAATATATAGATCAATTTTCTTTATTTTCATGTGTAATTCACCATTGACATTACTGGTATATAAATAAAATATATTTCAAGATATAGAAGAATAATTTATATAAATAATAATTGATGAAAAATAATTATATGAGATATCACTCTTGGAGTTGATGATAAATGTAAACTTAGTTTTTAGTTCAAGATAAGGGATATTCTTGGTGATCAATTAGGATAAGTACCACATTATTTTTATATAATTAATAGAACTCGAGCACTACATTTCAATTCATAAAATTACACAATACTCTATAATGTTAAAGTTGATAAATTTGATTCTTGATATTATAATATTTTTTATTATTTTAATCATTCTTTTATGTGATATAATTTATAACCACATCATAATTTCATATTGACGTTAACTTGACCAAATACTCATCTATTTTCCAAAGTTGTTTCTTTTTTTAATTTGATTAATATTTTAAATCAGACTTATCAATACTCTAATAAACATAAGTGGAAACCTTAATTACATTTTTCTAATCGTGGATAATTAGTTTTAATTAATATAAAAATGATAAGATTATACCATTGGAGATTCAATAGAAAAATATTTTTATCATAACTTTTAAACATTATATTGACAATGCCAAATATTAAGAATTTCCAAATTCAACTCAACCTCTATAGAGAAGGATCCCAATTCAATGGTATTTTCTGTTGATTTGTTAATATCAAAATTTTTCCTCACTATGTTAATTATCTACAGAGATAATTAATATTTAATGTATGTTTTGAATAAAAATAATACATATATAATGTTGAATTAAAATATCATTATAGTTTTTTTATAAATGAAAGAAATTACCAATATATTACTATGGGTGATTACTTATCATAAATTTAGTTAATTAATATAAAATAGGAAGAATGTATATATAACACCAATGAATCCCAAAACAATTATTTTCTAAAATGATATAATCACCATTAAAATGTTCAATGATATATAAATTTATTAGAAAATGGTACAAACTATCATCATTTTTAATAGAAATAGTGGATGTGGTTTTATCCAACATAGAATATTAATTAATGGATGATGTTATTATCATCATATAGTGATGAGGTGAAATAATAGTGAAATGTATTCTTCAAATTGTAATTTAAAAACATTTTTAATTTTTTTATTCCTTACCCACTAATGAACACCACAAATAGGAAAAAAAGTAGAAAAATACTATAATATAGGTCATTTTTTCTCTCCCTTTAAAAACATGGTAAATAAAAATAGAAAATTTATCATAAATTACATTATGATTTAAATTTTGGAAAAATAAAGGAGATGACCTGAAATCCTATTCACAAGGTCATGTAATTTGATGTGTGTGGATTTTATTTCATTATACCATTCAATTTTTGTTTCACTAAATCATTCAATTTATTATGTGTCAATTATGTCATAAAATTAGTGGATGATGAATCTAGATCACAATTTTTAGCCTGTGTGGATAAAAGTTATTAAAATAAAATATATTTGTGGTGTTTAAAACCAATAAAAATCTCATTAGTGATCATGGGATGTACATAGGAAACTCATTCTATAGATATTAATTGAAAAATATAGAGTTATATATAATATTACCACCCATTATCATCCAAAAAAAGTAAAATATAAGATATGTGATAACAAGAGATAAAAATTATTTTAGATAGGATAGTGAACTAGATATATAATTATTATATTAAGAAGTTATATGTTACTTTTTATGTATATTAAACAACATTTAAGAGTCTCATAGACATGAAAGTGATAAGTAAAATCCTTGGAAAATGAAGATATCTGTAGTTTATTTTGATCAACACTCATAATTAATTGGGAAAACGATAAAAATATATATTTGATATTCTATTCAAATAAGAATATTACCATTATATTTACTGTAATAACAAAAGATATATTCATATAATAATTCAATGATTTATAATGAAATGCCAAAAAATAATATGATCAAAAAATTAATTGATGGCATTTTCACCACATGATATATAATGACTCTAGATGGGAACATTTATTTTGGTCAATATCATTACTAATGAATTGTTAGAGATAAAAAGGAATAATGAGATCTCATTCAATGTAAAACATCAATAATTCAATATATTCTTGGAAATTTACAATGATAGTAGTGTTTTTTCTATGAATTTTTATTATGGTAGTGAAATTAATTTCATACTCCCAATTAAATTACAACACTCAAATGTCTTGATACATATCAACCCGTCAAATAAAATATTTTGTGGATCTATAAGGGGTTAGTAAAAAACACAAAAAACAATTTATCAAATGTTATAAAAAATATCAATCCATTTTGAGTCATTATTATCGCGGAAATTTTATTGGGGGAAAGATAATAATGTTTGGGGAAATTTCAATTTGACAGAATTAAATAATTCCAATCAATTCATTGACCTTTGTTGTGTATTTTTTGCTAAGAATCACCCAGGTCATCATGTCATCATGTATTGTTAGATGAAATAAGAATTTCACAAATTTTTTAGTTCATTTTAATATTTTATTCAATTAATTAGACATGATTTGTGGAATTATAATCAATTTACAAAATAATATTTATAAGAAAAATCGCATTAATATAAAAAACACAACATGAACTATCATATAATCCCCAGTACAAGATCATATAATTAGTGATATAAACCCTTCCATAAATTATAAAATCCTCCATGGTATATTATTATCCCACTAGGGAATACATGTTAGAGTTTTGGCAATATCCCCCTATCCAAAAAAATCTCAAACAATCTATTTATTCCCAACCATTCCATTTCACCCAACTCAAACCAGAGTGTCCATTCCATCCCATCCTCTTATCTCCCTTAAAAAAGCATTCATTACTTTTAACTATATTAATCCATTTAGTATAGTCTATATTTAAACCATGAATATTATCTCCCTGGAAAAATGTCCATATATGAAACCTTCAAAAAGGTCTATACGAGACTATCAATGATGTAGTGGATCATGGCACCCACACCCACCCTTGAAACTCCCCCATCCAAGAAACATCCTCATTCTATGCATCCATAAATGTAAATACATATATTATTCGTCCCTAAGGGTAGTGGGAACCCTAAAAATCTTAATAGTCCACAATTTTAGGTTATAGAGAATAAAAACCAATAGTAGTAACCTAAGATATTGATGGTCTAAATTAGGAAAAATAAATCATATGACATGAGTGCCAATTAACAGATAACCATCAAGGAGGAGTTTAGAAAGAATCTCTCAGATTTTACTATGGGGAAAAACCATAGGTAAAGATAAGGAATATTTTGGTGTTTTTTGAATCATTACCTCACATTATCAATTGATGGATAGGATAAACATCCATCTAAGTTGACAACCATTGATATTATAATTAAAACTGTTTTTGTGTGAGACTAAGTATATATAACTCAGATTTTAGTTATAATTCATCTTAAAAGTCCTTATGAATGAACCATATAAGAGTTTGGATATTTTTAGATTGTCCGTAATAAATTATTGCCTTGGTGGAAAATCCATTCCTTAATATATATATATATATATATATATATTACATTTTAATAAATAAGTAATAATTAATATATTATATTACACACAACCCCAGTTCTTAAGGGGCCATGATATAATATACTATTATAATGTAGCTGTTAAATTATGGTTAATAATAATAATAATGACATTATAAAAAATATGTATATATGTTTTAAATAATTAAAATTAATTTATAAATTTATAATATATAAGTAGTCATTTTTAGTAAATCCAATTTATGATTCAAAATATGTTTATTCAAAAATGGTTCATCTTCCTTTTTTTGAATACAAATTATATGTAAATTGTTAATTATTCATTAAATTTAATGTTTAAATATGATATTGTTATATAAAATATCATATCATATTTATCATAAGGTGAAAATGTTTTATATTTCAAACCAATTGATATTTTGTGATTAGTGAAAAAATATCAATTTTATTGTACATTTTCTTATCCATGCATGTAGTTAAAAAATATAATTTCGTTGAATTGAATTTAAAATTTACATAGACTAATTTTGTTAAATATAATCCTATTAATATCAATTTAGTCAAAATTATGTCTAATTGTTGTACAATTGTTTTTACATAAATATGTATTCTTCGGGAAAACATTTTTTAATTTCATTTTGAAATATTATTTTAAATGTTATTTTTTCAACATAAATAAATTTAATATTCTAAAATTGACTTGTTTTTAATAATCATTTTCAATTATTAGTCATGTTTCAACATCCATTATTAGTTATTATGAATATTATCATTTGTAAAAAGTCACTTACCATGCTCAAAGATAAAACATGTTGAAATTTGTAGACTAAAAATGAAAAAAGATTAAAATAAAATAAAATAATATATAAATTTCAATTTATGGTCATATTTAGAACACATATAATCTTATATTCTCATATCAATTTTTTGGATCACTTTTTCCCGAATAATGCCTTAAAATATTATTATCATTTTGAACCTTCCATAGGTATCCTCTCCCTTATTTATTGAAGGAAACCAACTCTTTTCTCTTCCACATAAATAAAGAGCTTAGTTGATATATTATTGGCTACCCAAATAATTTATTAATATCCCTATATAGTAATAGAATTCCTTTTTTGATCGAAATGTAGTCCATTAATGGGATAAGGTTTTAGCCAGTGATGGTAACTCAATAAAGATGCCTAACTCTTAACAAAGTAAATTTAATTTTTATACTCTGGATCCTATAAAATAATTTTTCATTTAAAAACATGAAACAAATATAATAAATGTACTGATATTTTATTATGATTATTTTACAAATATTTTCCACTCCATTCCATCAAATGGGAAATGAATGTGTCACTTTTATGTATGTGTGGACTATTTCCTTCATATTGGATATATTTACTTTCCCATCACCATATTTCATTGTTTTTAATTATAATGGATTTATAATTTATATAGGATACTAATGAAATAAAAATTCATCTATAATTATATGTTCATATATAACATCTTATATATGAATATTTTAAAATCTTATTACATCTCTCATGGGTATGTGTGGACTAATATCTCCACTAAATGATGTTCTTTGGTTTTCATTTTCTCGTTATATTGATGGTAATAAAGATAAAATTAAAGAATATTAATGATATATATGACATAAAAATGATTCCATTATGTTGAATTATAATTTAACATTATTTTTTTAGATACGTCAAAATGTTGAAACATCACTTGTGCATACAAAAATAACATCAATAAAAACAAAGTAATGAAATTCATTTTTCACAATGACATTATATGAATTTTTATAAAATAATATATAATTCAATAATATGGAACATATTTTATTATTATAATAATTATAATGATGAACCTATGATCAAGCTACATGTCCCCAGACCATCAAAGAAAAAAAGCATTGAAAACATACAAATATTGACATAAATACACATCTTAATAAATAAATGGTTAATAAAAATAAAAATAAAAATTCTAAAATAACGATACATAGTATGTAACAAATTAACTTGGTTGTAGAATATATTAATAATAGATAGATATTTATTATGTAGAATTTATAAACACAAATTAAGTTTAATGAAACTTCATGTACGAGATTTATTATACAATCTCAATTCATTTTTTCATGGTCTATGAAATATTTTTTGAAGGAAAATATATTGAAAATATCCCTTAAAACACATATATTTTCTTATATTCTCATTATTTAGCTATATTTACTTTTAAAAATACCATTTCCACATCTTTGGTCATTAAAATGATCAATGCTTATTTATAAAAAAAGAGATTTTAACTTCTCTTTGATCCATATTGTTTTTCTATATTGTCCATGATATGTTTAAAATGAATTCCTTAATGTTTTTAATATTATAAAGTGAATAAATAAAAACATTTCTTAAAATATATAAATTTTTATAAACAAAATTTTAAAAAAATTTCTCTCATTTCATAAATGATGTTTCTTAACAATTGTTTGAAGATAATCATCCATTTAACATATTCCACAAGAATTTATTTCCACTCATCAAGACTCCTATTTGATTTGAAAATTCCTTTATGAAATTAATAGTTCATTTAGATATATATATTTTTTCTAAATATTCGTAAAATTTTCATATCTTATGTATGTTATTTGAAAATGAAATAATTATTGTCCTCATGAAATGTTTAAGTGGGATTAAAAAAATGTCTAACAATATATTTTAATGTTATTTATGATTAATTAGGGTTATTATCCTAAGATACAATCAATAATAATTCTCATGTTTTTTATTGAATATAATCATTAATTCTTAGTAAAACAAATTTTAATTTCCACAGTTTGAGATATGATGAAATGATAAATAGTCTCAGGTCCTCTGGGTACTAATATGACTTGATTATGATTATATGGAATCTTGGTCTATTAAATCCCTCTAATAAAATTGATAAATTATATATGGATATCTCATGAGATGATGGTTAATATATTTTACATTATTCCTATGGTCTTTGTTAAAATTTTTTATGTTTGGTTATGTTTTCTTACAGCTCTTCGGAAACGATAATCTATGATTATGGTTATGAATGTTATTGTTTTTATTTAGATTCACGAGTATGATCAATTTTACATTGTCTACTATATTATATGTGAAGATAATTGAAAATATATATGTGAAAAATATTATTTTCACCAAATTTTATGATTCCACATTTCAATGTTATTACTCTTGAATGATGACTATTCCTATCATCTAATTATTTACAATTCTTCTAGATATTAGTTATTTTTGTTTTTTATGGACATATATTTTATAAGAAAAAATATTTTATGTCGTAAATATTCATATATTTATGTTTTAATACACATATAATTATCTTATTCTCTACTATGGTTGGTATGACTCATTTTTACCCTTATTAATAATATAATCCCTCCAATTTTGATGTTTTCTATCATTATATTTGGATTGGATATTTAATGTTTTATGAGTCTAAAAGGGAACCATATGTTTTTTAAAATGATGTGGCTAAAGCCTAAATTCATTACTCAATGAAAAATCATATTTAGTGTGGGTAAATGGAGACCCATTACATAGCCCAAAGGCCCAATGCCAAGGGGCCTAAATACAAGTCTTGATAGCCCATTTTTAGGCCCAAAGTACCCCTCGGTGAACATTACTGCTATAGTACAACACTACTACAGTTCCTACTATAGTACCTCCACCACAACATTATGTGATATAGTGCCTCCACTGCTACAGTGTCTCCACTACTACTATGCCACTACAGTTCCCTACTACAGTTCTTCTATAGCACCCCAGAATTTTATGCCTTCCCGGATTAGATCCTCAATCTTTGGGATGCCAAGAATGAGCCTGTATATATTATCCTTGTACATAAAACATTTAGGATTCTAATTAATTATTTGTTGGGATATATATTTAATATTTATATAAAAATAAAATAAATAAAATAAATATTTATTCTATTGTTGGATCATTATTTTTGGTATTAAATTAAGGATTAGTAATTTTTATTTATTATTTTGTAGTAAATAAGATAATAGAACATAATAAATCATATAGAGAATATAATGTGATATAGGATGTTCCTTAAGTGTTATACATTGATAACAAAATGTCAAAAATTATGTTATACACAGAAATTGGTTTCTTATCATTGCATAACATATTTTTTCTAAATCATAATTTTATCTATCATTGGTTTTAAAAAACTATTGGAATCATAAATAGCCGGGTTAATAATTGATGTTATGTGTAATGCGATGATATTCCACTAAATAACCTAAATGTATACAAAATTGGGATGAAATAGCATTAAATTTTTATCAATGAAATAACATAATATATGAATATTAATGTAAATAATGTTGATATTATTATTATAGCTTTGTGGTTGAAATTTTCAAATGACTATATAATTTTACAATGTAAACCCACTTTTATTTATCTTACGATAAACTAAATTTTATTGTTGTATCAATGTTTTGGAAATAATATTTTCCATTTACTAGTTCTCTAACATTGAGAACATTTTCCTCATAGTCTATTACTTGGTAATAAAGTAGATTAATGGTGGAAACTATTCAAGAACACATGGAAAATGATATTAATAAACTCCATTGAATTTGTTAAAATTATGAGTTCATTTATCCATAAATACATTCATCCAATTCATTTTAATAATATTTAATGAGACTATATGTATATGGACCATGATGAAAATTAATCCATTGATACCAATGATCAAAATGTCAAAATACATTTAGTTAATATTTATGATGTATAGTTGAACATGTGGAAAAATTAATCAATTCATTTTGGGCTTGAAACTATGTCTTTGAATGTAATTAGACTTAAGAAACTTTTGTATCTATGTTAAAATATTTCGTTATGTTTTGAGGGTAGAAATGGAATGTCATAACTATAATTAATTTTTTATTATTATTGACTAGAAGAATGAAATGTATATTTTTGAAAACCCACATGGTAATTCCATTGATGAAAATAAATTACAACTAACAATATTAAATAATGTTATGTGATTAAACTATGTAATTTTTCTGAAAGGTTCTAGAAGATGATTTTATTATTGTAATACTATCCATCAAGCTGGTTATTATTGATGAATGATTAAATGGTTGGAAAAAAGGAATAGAAGAATGATTCAACCAATGAGGTTCGACGTTTCATATATAGGGATACTGAGAATTATATAAAGCAATTACATAATATAAGAGTTAATAATGATATTATGTCACAATTACCACTATGATCTAGATATAGTGATGACCTTTTCTATGAAATCTGATGTGTATAAATAGATTAATATTGTAAAAGATATTCTTATCATCCTCTCTAGAAATGAAATTTTCTTATTTGATTCTTTACTTACCAACTATTTTTTGTCAGAATAAATTCCTAACAATTACAAATTGCAAAATAAATGTTTACATATTGACATATTAGTAAAACCCTATAATGTAAAAATGATCACTTATTATGTCTATATAAACTCTTTTATAGATGTCTGTGAGAATTTTCATCCCAAATATCATATTATTCTCCAAGTAGATTGATTTGATGTGATGTTTTTTCAAGGATGGGTTATATATATAAATACCATTATTGTTTTTGAGGATTTTATGTCATGTTTGATATTTATAATCGACTTATAATTTTTTATCGGTGTTACTGTTGGCAAGAACAACAAATTTAAATTACTTAAATTATATGTGTAATACTACCTATTTATATGGGATACCTATATTAATGTTTTGGGGATAAAAAATATTGTTGGGATGACTATTGTTCGGGAATTTGAAGATTTATAACCTAATGAGTTTCTATTTATTTTAATTAATTGTAAGGTTGAGTATTTGATAAAAATTATTCTAAGTGATAGTCTTATGTTATATACTCCATATAGAATATCCTCATATGAGTTGTTCTAATTGTATAAAAAATTCAAGAGAATGTTGATAACAGATTCATAATACAAACTGTTTCACTATAGAGTGGACCCATCCCATTAATTAAGAATAATGATTATACATTTCATTTTGTATTTATTATTAGGAATATAACATGTTTAAATTCAAAAAAAATTATCCTCTACCCTATATTGATGACTACACCAGTGATCTCAAAAATTTTCTGGGATAAATGTCCATTCAAGATAAAAGAAATTAAGGTTCAAGAAGTTTTATATACAAATAAACCTTCTACATATGGTTTGGTAATTAAGAAATTATTATAAATATATTTGGACATACCAATGCCTATGATAATTTCATTGATTGGATGACAACTATCTCTAGAGATTACCTTTACTAGATTTCTATAGACTTAAAAGAATATATTATTATATATTACAAGGGAAATAATGTTCTAGCATAATATTTAAGGATTATATTGAAGACCCTATGAGGATAGGTTTAATGATAAATTTAAAAGTTGTGAATTTTAGATATATTTGGTCAAATAAATGTGTAATATACTATCATTTGAATGTATATTAGAGGACCCCCAGAAGATATAATTTAATTGAAAATGGTCTAAACCAACCAATATATCTGGGGTGTATAGTTTTATTAAGATGAATAAATACAATAAACACATTATAATGGATTTTTAATATATATATATAATATATTAACCTTGTGTATTTTAAGTGGAACTATGTTATTGTGGATATATGCATGTGGGGATAATTTTGAGATAAGAAGATTGTTATTCATTAGACCTGTATTTCCACAACCCTATAGAAATGAAGGGATTATTATCTATATTTAATCATTATTGATGTAATTAGGATGAAAACTCATCATAAATTATATGGTGTTATCTTATGCATCATTCCAATGGATGGTTTTTTTCAGTTTTTCCAAACTCGTTATTTGGAGTTGGAAGAATTAATTTTTTCATTGAAAAATATGGATACATTATCATAATGGTGAAACCCATTAAATATATACTGGTTACAAAGCATTGAAATATATATTCATGTATAAATATTGGAATATTTTCCAAATGAGATGCATATATTATATTTTTAATTATTAATCACCGATATACTACCACTGTGGGAATGTAAATATGTTGGCGGCTATTATGAGTAAAATAGGTCGTGCAAGTTTGACACAATGAGGATAGAATGAGCTCTGGTATTTATTGATTTGTATAATATGGATATTGAAATAATGACAAAATGAGATATATTATGTCATTATATGATGAATATTAAACAACCCAACCATTTGGGCATTAATTAGGTGCATTCGGTGGATTTGAAAATATCAAAAAAGGTTGGAATTGTTCATGAGTTCAGAAATAATTCTAATGGAATAATAACATTCACTAAATAAGAATTTTCTCATCAATACTTGACAGGAATAATGATTTATTCTAGGAATATCATAGTTACACATTCTTTATTCATCCAGGATGTATAAATATGTATGGATACATGAATGAGTATTTATTATGGGATAACATGAAAAGGGATAATAAAAATAATGTATTTCAATTGTTTTTATGTAAACAAGTTAAGGATATGAGATATAACAATATGGAGGTGTGATAACCATTACCTATACTAGAACTGAGTTGAGACAAAATCTATTGAAATTTAATCATTAGAATCTCTAAAATATCATAATAGAACAATTTTATTTGAGTCTTAGTCCATCTCCTTAGAAAAGTAGCACATATCATCATACTCAGATACAATATCAACCACGAAAAATTTATATGGATATACATTAATTAAGTTGTATAATTATAAGGATTACCATGTTTTATGAATTTTTATTATGATAAAAGGATTTCCTCAATGTTTTAGAGATGGCTTCAGCATTAATTGAATATAATGTGGAATTTTGGAATTTCTTATCAACTATAAATTGATGGACAGTGAGAGAGGACTATTAAATCCCCAGAGGATATAGTTAGATCACCATATATGTATTAAAATGTGATTGATATCACCACTATATTGTAACTAAATTCAAAAACAAGTTTTAGGTGTCTTAATTTATTACATTGATATAATATAGAAGGGATCACACACTGAATGACTGAATAGATTATTTTTTTCTATAAAGTAGATATATTCATTATTACCATATTACAATTGAAAACACAAATTACAAAATTAATTTAGAATTTAATTATTCAATATAGAAAATCATTTTATATTCTTCTTTGTACACATCTTGGATTTCTATTAATGGAAAAATAAGGGAGACCTCAAATTCTCCATGATGGATTAGTACAATTGAAGCTGTCATAAATCAATAAGCATAATAAATATTGAATGGTAAATAACTAAGCACAAATTTAATTTAAATAATATTATTATCCTAATCAAAATAGAAATGTTTATAATTTAACACACATTCTATATAAATATTATGATTACCATAGTTAGTATGGAAATATAAGGAATTTATGACACAATCTATTTAATTAATGAAATAAACATTATAGTTCAATAAGGAATAATAAAAATGGAAAGTAAAATAAATAAAAAGTATTCCCATTAATTATTAAACTAAAAATTAACTACATCTTGAAAGAATATAATTGTGATAATCTCATAGATTATTAAAAATAAATTCCGTATGATGGATGTTATTAACTACCATACATCATGATCTTAGAAGTCATGATACTTCTATTAACAATATTGTTTACAAGATACTGTAAAAATAATGGCTAGTTATACACCAGATATCCATTTAAATAATGTCATACAAATTATTCATCAAATAAGACTTGTGAAAAATCAAGGGTCTATATGTAACTAGGAACAACATGTATATGTATTTCTAATATATTCCCAAAATATTAAATTATTGAATTTATTCATGAACAATATGCCTTGTCAAAAAGTATCTGTATTATGCAAGGAATAAAAATTTATCAGTATTTCCATAGTAAATAAAATTACATTCAATGTAAAACATAATATTGGGAAATTAAATACGTTTTAAGAACAATTTATATCCATGATAAATAATATGCATATTTTGTATTATTTTATAGTCCATTGATAATATGATAATATATATTTCTAGGGAAATATAATGACTAAAAATAAAAATTTCACTTCATCCCTTGTTCAAAAAATCATAAATTAACAATAGAATCAATACATAATTTATCAATACAACATATCCCAAGTATAGTATTTGTATAGTAAAGGGTTTTTATTATTTATTTCTATAAATATATTAAAATTATAAAAAAATTATTGAGGAAAATAACATAATATCATTGAATGTTTTTCTTTTCAAATAACATTTTCTATAATATTAAGAAAAGAATCATATATTAATTTTTTTATACATGTTAAAAAATAATCAAATAAATGAGATATTATGAAGCTAGGAAATTTCATACATTCCATATTGGTGAATAAAAAAAACATTCCTTTCACACGGTGGAATAATAGTAAAAATTGCTTTGTGAAGAAATAAACATGAAGACAACATTAATAATATTATTCAACAAGTAATGAATGAGGAAAATATATTTTTTAAACCAACTGTAAAATGATAAATCATTTTCCCAAACATTTTCTGGAATCGTAGATTTAAATGAACGAATATTCTTGATTAAAGGGATAAATGATATAAGATTATAATGAAAATATTTTCCCAATTATTTTAAGTACAAAATTCTGTAAAAATTATTCTGTTAGTGGAAGGAATCACAAATTACAAAATAAGAATAAATTTAAATTTTTATATTATCCAACTATAAAATAATTCTTCTCTATGGATATTCAATCATAAATAATCGTGATTAAAATGAGGGAGTGAAATAAACCCAAATAGAGATCAAAATGATTAATTGATAATTAATAAACCAATAAATTATTTTTATAAAATGTAAACAAATATAATAAAATGGAAATAAAACATAATATATTAAAAATTAATTATCGACTTATTCCATGTATAACGAAGAAAATAAAGTTATAATGTAATGTAATGAACAAAATTTGAGTAATGAAATTCATTAACACTTGGTAATTTCCATTTAATGCCCCATTATTTTAAATAATTATAATTAGAAAAGAAAATAATATTATTTATTCTGTATTCCTTGTATAAAATTTACAAATTTATTTATATACACCCTAAAAATAATATAGGTGAGTTAGATTACAATATTCCTCAATGAAAGGAAAAATTATGCAAATCCATTACCCCATGTTTCATTTTAAATGATCTTTATGTAATCAAATTTATAATGATTCATTCATGTTATTAATATATTGAAATACCCTAAACTTATTTTTACTATCATACAGTATCTTATTATTAAATTTTACTAACAATTTGATAATAATATTTCGTTATTTTCATTGTTTTGAGTGTTAGTTTACTTGTATTCCCATATACATTTTTTCAGGAATATTCTGGTTAATTCTTATATAAAATAGATCCATAATCATAAGAATTATATTAATTTTATGAATAACATGTTTAATTAATATATATATATATATATAATAAATTCCTTATTAACAGGCATTCATTGAAAATGAATTGCATTACTTCACAGAGATGGTAGGACGTATGTATACCTGGAAGGAATATCATTACATTAATAATTGAATGAATAATTAATTTGATGATAAATTAATCACAAAAAATAAATATAATCTCATATATATCATATAAATTAAAAAACTATATCCTTGTTCTATTTAGTATAAATCGTATATGAAAAATGAATTACACCACACACAAAGAGAAAGTTTTTCATACTTGATGTGACATTATTGTAGTTTTAAAAAAATGTAATGTAAGAAGATATATGTGATAATATAATTAAAAATGTATAATTATATCATAAATATATTATACATGTGTTAAATATATCATTATATCAGTCCTTGAATAGTGTTGATGGAAACCAAATTTCACCGGTTTGTGAGGCAGTTGTCTGCAACAAACATGATCGATAGTTGCATTTCACATTTAATGGAAAATGATATAGATGTAGGTCATTACCATAAAATAATAATATCATAGTATAATTATGGAAATTATGTTATTATATAATTATTTTTTAGTGTGATTATAATGTGATTGATTATGAAATAAAAAAAATCTAATTTAAGAATGATACCACTTCTTTAGACATGTGGATTTGGTTTTCCCCAAAATATATAATAGGAAAGATTTTTTAAAAAGGTTTCTATGATATATTTATGGGTTAAAGGGTTTTATAGATATTATTAGACACCATTTTACTTTTATGTGAACAGAGGGGAGGATAGGGGGTGGACCTCTATATGTGGGGGAGAGGATACAAATGGAATTACTGAAAAAATATGTTACATTAGTGTTTTTATAATGTCCCAATACAAGAAAATAGTTCATTATCAACAATTATATGTTCTAAAGATGAAATATAGATAAAAAATCGGTGGTTTATAGGTTTATATTTCATTTTAACCCTTGTCCTTTTATATTAAACCCTGGAAAAGCATTTCTTACCTTAACTACGGGAATTCATTTTATACTTATTTTACTCTTCATATTGGAAACAATTATGTCTACCGAAAAAGATAATATAAAAAATTATTATTCTAACTATGGATTCCATTCCAAAAAATTAAGATTATGGTTTTATCATAATCCAATTTAAAATTAAACCTGCAGACGTGACTAAATTTCATGTATTCCATGAGAAAATTGTCAATTGAATACATGATATTAATATTAAAATACAAAGTGAAATTTATTAAAGTGACATATTATTTTACACATATAATATAATTAGACTAATTTTCTAATAAAAATATATTTATAATGTAATTCCCTCATCTGAATTATAGAATTGAAAATGAATATTTCATTAAAAAAGAGTATATTTCATTATTCATCAAAACATTAATCATTTTAAAAAAATATGAGATATTCACCATATAGAATTTTTAATATTTTTATTTCAAAAATAATTTTAATCTTATCAACTAAATTTACAAAAGTTTCTTAAAACTAATTTAAAATTATGATCTTAATCCATAAATATAATATTTTTTAGAAATAATTCAGTTTGTTAGAAAAAATTTAATTTTCTTATAAATGATCCTTATTTTTGTTTTTAATATATATATAACAACAATGTTCATAATTTTTCTTTTGTATTGGATACCTTAAAATTTAATGGCTATGTTATAATGGTATACTATATTATGATTCATTTATAAATTGGGATTCATTTTATTCTTGTTTCAAAAATGATTAATTTCAATGAAATATATTTCCAAGGTTTTTAATCATGGTATTCCATGTGTAATATGATACCAAATATAATTTATTTTTTAAGCATGATGAAAAATAAGTTCTATTATCATACTCAAGGTGACATTCATGTTAATCCAAATTATCCTTTTTCATATTTTTTTCTTTATAGGTACAACTATGAAAAAATAGAATACTAATTTTTTTTATCAAAAAATGAATGTATTTCATTGAAAAAAACAAAATATATTCATTTACAATAAATTCGGATTATATTTTATACTTTTCATCATTTTTTACTACAAGGATATGTTTCATAATATATGTTTTCATAAATATAGTTCCCAATAATTATACTAAAATTTCTCTAATACTTACTATAATGAACCTTGATCTAGAAACCAAGATCCACTTTCTTTCTTCATTAAATTGGTATAGTATACAAGGAATCACGTATTGATAGACTAAATAGTTTAGTAGTATTGGTAAACTAAATACATGTTTGATCCCAGGGTTCATTTGAATAAACCTTTTTTTCTTTTTCAAGAATATCATTATTCCCTAGAGAATATCATTACATATCACTCTTAGTACACATCTGGAATTCGTAGGAAAGAATAAAATAATGTTAAGATCAATTGGTCACTAAGGTTTAAGTATAGCGAAATCAATATTGAATAACTAATACAAATTAACATGGAAAGGTAAATAACTGAACAAACATGACATTTAAATTATTTGAGTAGAATAATTAATATGGAAAGGAAAATATCTAAACAAAAATTCCATTTAAATAATATTACTAAAAAAATACATATGGAGAGGTTAAATACTAAATCCTCATGAAATTAAATAGATAATATGTCTGTATTAAAATTAGAAAGTAATAATCAATATGGAATAGTAAATAATATAACAAAATTCCATTTTACCAGTGAATTGAGAATTTAATTTATCAAATAAAATTTCTTTTGAAAAAATTTCATGGAAAATAGTAAATATATTCTAGATGATGGAAATGCTAAATTATTGGACATCATGATCTTTATAATCATGATACCACTAATCTCATGACCTTTCACAAAATATTTTAAAACTAATTGGTTAGTATACACCAAAAACACATTTAAAAATGATTATCCACCTAATTCATCTAAAAAGACTACCAATTAATTGAGGAGATAACTATAAGTAGTCCCTAACTATGTCCTCATGTCCAAATAATTCCTCATATATCGATTCATCAGATTAGTTCTTCAACAGTATGTCATATGAAAAGATATTACTATTATGCAATGATTATGGATTTATCAATTCTTCCACATGAAATTAAATAACATTAAATTTTAAACACTATATGTATATATATTATATTATTTAAGAAATAAATATATCCCTGATAAATTGTACGGATATTTAGAAAACAATTAATGTCCTATAGTCACATGAAATTGGTTTTTTCATTGGAAAGTTAATGATTACAAAAATAAATCAAGAATGTGAATATAAATATATTATTTATTTAAATAATCCATAAATCTTCCATAGAATGAATAATTACAATATCAATACAACTTATTCATATTGGATTATAATTAAAATAATTATTTTTTCCATATATTAATAAAAATAAAATAAAATGATTATAAGGAATATTTTTTTTTGGAAAAAATCATTTTAACTTTGATGTTCACTTATGAGAACAAAACATTCCGAAAATATTGGAAATAATACCTTTTAAAAACAATTAATTAATTTTTTTAATGAAACATAAATAAAATGAGAAGTCATGGTAAAAATAAATTTTAAATAGGTCATTCAACTTAAAAAATATCGATTTCACTCTGTTGTAAACAGGTAAAAACAACTCATTTGAAAAGAGGAAATTTGATTGAATCAAATTAATTTTTAAAATTTTAAAATTTAAAAAATATCCCTAAATATATAGTTTTAAAAATTTAAACCATTTTTGAATGAAATTTATGAATACATGTTTTTTGAAGAAAAATGTGTTTTGAAGGAAAAGTTAAATATAGTAATATTTAAAAAAAACATATTTTTAATAATTTTTAGTACCGAAGAGATAAAAATGATACTATTAAATTAAAAATAATGTATAACTATAGTACAATAAAATTAATGGGGTTTATTGGAAAAGGATCAAATAATTTCCTTTAATGGAAATTCAACCAGTATCTCTCCTCATTAAAATGAGATTGTGAAATAGATCCATCCAAAGATAATAAAATTTAAGTGAGAATTAATAAAATGTTTAATTACTGGTATCAAATTTAAATAAATTAAATTAAATTCGGAATAGAACATAATTTAGTAAAAATTCATTACATTCATAATCTATTGATATTAAAGGCAATGAAAACAAATTGCATTATGAAATTAATTTCAACTTTATAATATTCAATTCAAATCCAATTATATGAAATAATTAAAACTAATGAAATGAATAAAATTAATTATGAAGGATTAATAATATTATATATAAAAGGGGATTATATACCCTATATAAAATAAATTAGACGCATAATGTTACAATATGACTCTATAAAGGGGAATTCGGAAGAAATCCCTTACCTCACATGTCTTTTGTGTTGAATGGTATTTAATATAATATATAACTTTTTTAATAAAACTTTTAATATATTCCCGAAAAATATTCCAAATTATAATAACATATAGGATACTCTTATTTAATATAACAACCTTTTTTATAAAAATATTTCATTGATTCTATTAGTTCACGTGTTAATTGCCTTATTTTTTCATGTGAGTTCTATCATGAATGTTTAGTTTCTTTGATATAGGTCATAGAATCATGATATATATAATTATATCTATTTTATAAATAAAATATTTTCTTATTATATTTCTTTTAGAATCATTTTTGAATGAATAATTATATTATAAATTACATCGTATTGTGGATATTGTAGATCGTACATACAAAAAAAAGACAGTATACCATTAACGAGTGAAATTTAAATTAATTGGTTAATATATTCATCTATAATAATTAATATAATATAATACATATAACTTATATAAATTTATGTTTTCGTTATTACATTCCTTGTAAATTTTTAGTTAAAAACGAGTCACATCGCTACGTAAGGTGGTAGTCAGCAACATACATGAGCAAAGTCATATTAATTTAAACAGAATCGAAACTAATAATGTATGTGTTATATTATAATTAAATAATTATAATTATATTAAAAATATAATATACATTTTTTAAATCTTTCTATATATCCATTTTTTATATTGATTATGGAAACAAATTCCTAAATTTCACGAAGCAGTAATTATCTACAAACATGATCGACATTTTTGTTTCATATTTTATGGAAGAGTAGATGAATATTGGTAATGAAAATAAAATAATAACAAGAAACTATATTGAATATACTATTTTTATTGTATAAAAATGGTGTAATATGGTTTGAATTAGGTTGAAGTAGAATTAAAATAATAATGATCATTTAAGAATGATACAACTTCTTCAGAAAAGATATCTACATATACATAAACATATTCTATGATGTTTATATTGTAAAAAATATATATTTATTATTTTATCATGGGATTAAGGAAGTGAATTTGGTAGTTATTGGATGATTAAAATTAATTTGTATGCTTTAATATGGGGGATAGTGTGTGGCCTTTTATAATTGGGTAAGAGGACATATATGGAATTTTTTAGAACACAATATATTTATCCCACTTTTTCATCTGGTTAAAAACACATTAAAGGGTAATTATTGACCCTTATTTTTGATATGGACTAAGTATTTCTATCCTTATTTGTGTTGGATGAGTTGGTAAGACATTTTAACCCGAACAGTTTTAGTTTAAACCCTGGTAAATAAGTTTTTATATCAATCCCTATAATTATTTATTTCATTATTTTCTATACATATTGGATAACAAATAAGTTGAAAATATAATATAATATATTTATCATAATTTTTATTATAGTATCCATATTACATGTTCTAAAAGTTATGGAAGAGATTACATTTAAGGAAATATATTTCATGGGTTGTTTAAGATCAATATTGCATGTCAAATACACTATCATGAAAATTCATATATTATAATTTCAAGATGTTATAAAAAATACCCTTTTGAATTATTTTTTTATAGATATATAATTAAATCTACTATTATGATTTTGGTATATGAATTTAGTTTATGGTAGGAAGTGTATAAAATCAGCATATTGATATTATGTTGTGTTGGACTCCCCATGTATTAATCATGTTTTAATGATCATAAATACAATTCAGTCTATAAACCTTGTTAATCTTGTGTAATCTTTCTCACATAAAATGTACAATTGTTTTGTAAAGTTATAAAAAGATCTTAAGTGATAGACATTCAGTTTCATTACAGTCTACTATCTTTGATTTACATTATAATGTTTTATTTGATAAAGGATTAAATCTAATTCAATTTAGGAATATCTCTGATTATGTCTGAATACAAGTATTTGGCTAATTCTGAGACACCGTGAGTCTACCACAAGGTAAGTTTTTCAGTAAAAGGACCTAGAAACCATGAACTAGACATAGTGAACCAGACACCGTGACCTAGACACCATGAACCAGACAACGTGAACCAGAAATCGTGACCCAAACCCCGTGAACCAAACACCCTAAACCAGACACCATGACCCATACATAGTGAACCAGAAAATGTGAACCAAGAACCGTGATCTAGACACTATGACCCAGACACCGTGAACTAAACACCATGACCATCCAGACACCAGGACCAATCCAGAAGCCATTTCAAGGAGACAACGTTTCATAGAGAATCTGTTTAATGAAAAAATGTGACATGATTTCTTAATGTATTTTTTTGTTTTTCATTTTAATATCAAATGGTCATATTGGAATATTTTAAATTCACTAACATATTTAATTTTTCTTTGTATACATGTCACCTGACAGTATGAGGTACGAGGTGTAAAATACATGCAACCCGTTGCCTCCAACACATGCACTTTAAGATAAAAGAGTTGTGTGGCCCCGAAACAGCATTTACATGGAAGTGGAATAACGTGAAACAAGTGTGTGATCACAATAATGAATAAAACTCTTAGAGAAATTTTGAATACATAATAGTAACACACAACTCGACACTATTGAAGAACACACGAATCAAACTTCAATCCCATAGTGGAGGACATATTCACCATCAAGAACACCCAACAATCATTATAACTTGTTATAATTTTTTTTCCATAAGAGGAAATGATTTCTGCATCTGCTTCATCCTAGAAGCCCAGAGCTTCATAGACAACCACTCAGAGCACTTATAAACTTATATCATCATTTCTACTCTATTGTGTATCAATTTATTATCTTTTGAGCAGTGTGTGTATCTGTATAACAACTCAATTTTTCTCCTACATTAAACTGAAGGATACAAGTTATCCTTTATCAAACATCTTTTTACCCTTGTTTATATCCGCAGATAAGTGTGGAAGACGTCCCTATGTGGCCTGGTAGTTTATTCCCACATAGAACTATGGAAGAGGTCATGTGACCTGGATAGTCTTGTGTACTCTTGTTAAACCTGATCTATGGGGTGAATCAAGATTAATTATATATAATTGTTTGTGTCACGTGATCACTAAGTGAAGTGGACATAGTCTCAGCTTGAATCTGAACCCCTAGTTTTATATCTGATGTGCTGTTTAAATTGTTTCTTCTCTATTTTAGTGTTTAACTTAGGTTTTACTAAATTCAATTGGATAGTTAATCATGTAATGAATATATAATTATGTAGACTTATTTTAATAGCTTCAAAAGTAATATTAATAACTACTATTAATGTTACTAATAATTATTCATTATTATAAGAAGATATTTAAACTGTCAAACTTTTGTAACCATATTAATTGGAATAACTAGGATATATTTACATTTATTTGTGAAACCTTATAAGAATATTTCTAAAAAAAATTTATAGATACTCAATTAACCATCCCCCCTCAGTGATCTACTCCAACCAACATGTTAGAGAATTATTTCTAATAGGACACAGGATTGCTGAAGATATTGAAGATATGGTTAGAGTAATTATTTTGAATTCCAATGTCTCTCATAGTTGATTGAATGTTTTAGAGATAATATTTAGAGATATTTAGAGTTTAATGTTGGTTATAATGTATTACAATGAATATCTCCATGGAAACTAGTTATGCATTTTTTAAATGTACTAAGGATGTGCCCTAGATATACGAGATCCCTGAAAAGTATTGATAATATTGATATTTTTTCATATAAAATAGATTATCCACTTAATATATCTAAAATTAATAATGTGATCCGTGTATCTTTCATGATGAAATAAATACCTAATCATTGTCATGTTCAAAACCTATTGGACATTCCATAGGAATGTGATAATTTATATATGAAAAATAAGTGGTTATTATAGTTGAATATTTAATTTTATGCAATATAATACCACTATCAAGGTCAATGTTTTATGGTGAAGTTTTAAATTTTAATAAGTAATGTGGGAACATAAACATGGGATGAGGTGGAAGTACCCTAGTTGTTTGAATAATTGTGAACGAAATTATGGGATAAATTTTATTAAGTAGGGTATAATGTGACATATAAAGATTATATATATATATTAATCTTAAAGTAAAAATATTGTATTGAATATATAATTTTATATGAATCGCTATGTCTAAATAAACCCTGATATAATATATTGTCACATCCTTGTCCTTAAATAATGGTTACTCATATGCATATTTGTTTAAAAAATTAGATAAACCATGACCTTCTATAAACATATTATATAAGTCAGAAAATGATAAATTTATTATAATAAATATAATTAAAAGTTAATATGAATATATAACAAAAATTTTCCACCTCCTTATATAAAATAGAAAATGAAATTATCAATAATGTATACATGTAGACTACTACCTCCACATTGTGATATGATTAATTTTCAATCACTATATTTCGTAGAAATTTCAAGATATTTGGATTCTCTGCCTAATTTAACAACTGTCACTAATGTTCCATCCACCGGGGTGAAGGAGTAGAAGATTCAGCTGGAATCACATGACCTTAGAGACAAGGAGCAATGAGAAATCCTTGATTAAATTGAATCCTTGCTATATGTTAATAATAAACCCAATAAGATTGAGGAAGACTTCCTTAAATCATGTACTAGTAAAGGGAAAATTCTGATGGTGGACTCAGATGGTTACATTACCCTGATTCCTAAAACAATGATGTGAAGAGACTATTCTACCCTCGAATGAACAATAGTAAGAAGATCTATTTAACCCACTAAGAAAGAGAATCAATCACTCCCATTAGTGGTTGATCGACCTATTTATATCTCTTGTTAGATTGAGGAATATGATGAAAGAATGAAATGCCTTGTATAAAAGATTCCAATTTCAATGAGGATGTGGTGGGAGAAGCAAACAATTCTTGGATGGATGAACGTGATGCAATCAAATTCAAGATATATCATGATGGTAACATTAATGATAAAAAATAACATGAAATTAGAAAACTTATGTTCATTATGATATTGGATGAACATAAAAGAAACCCATATTTTTACTTCAATGTGATACCACGGGAGTGATTTATTTGTTTTGTTAAATTTTTCTATGTGAGGGACTTTTTGAATTTTTATTTTTTCAGGGCTTGTGTTGTTGTCTTTTCCTAGTATGATTTTTTCTCCGCTAATTTAGGATGCCTACTTTTTGGGTTTAATTTTCATGATGGCTTAGGGAAATGTTGTTCCCCCTTTTCTTTTGGGGGATGTTGTGTGCTACTAGTCTTCACTTTTTTTTGAGGCACTATGTAATGCATTAAAAGATCAGTATTCAGTGGAGAGATTTGACTTGGAAGAGTATTGGTCTTCTATGAGAAGCTAATGAATATAATTTTTGATATGTTTCACCTAATCAGCATCATGTTTCTTGGTGATAATTTTTACTTCTCAATAATAGGACAGTGTTAAGGGATTTTATGGGATTCTCAATAAAGATATGTTTTCCTTAATGATGTCTTGAATACCATGTGTTGTTTATACTTGATAGAGGTCGTGATTGTCGTGCATTTCACTTGCTATTTTATAGGATCCTGATCATTTAAAAGTAATATTCTGGATGTTTTTTGGTTTTGGGATGCAATTTCAATGATTAAAATTATAGAAAGAATGATCTAGTTGTTGACAAGGTCTTTTGATCATTTTCTCCTACTTGAGATGCTTGTATTTCTTCTTGGTTTCTCAACATGTCTGCCCCATCAGTCATTTCATGTGTAATATATTTACACCTCATTCTAGTAATGATAATTATGTTATTAATTAATTTCATTGGGCATGAATTGGGTGACAAATTAATTTCACATCCTTTATTAGAAAAATACACCTTATTAGATTTCCATTAATTTGAAAACGATAATTTCGCTCGTGCATTAATGTGGACTACCACCTCCATAGAGTGATGTAAGTCAATTTTAATTTCGTATTTACAACGATTGTAATGGAGATGGTTTTAAAGAATATATATCATATATAATATATAATAATTTTTATATAATGGTTATTTATTATTTACGATTCCTTCATTCCACCAATGAAAAGTTGAATCATCACTAAAATGTATATATGGACTATTGTATCCACCAAGTGATGTAATTGATTATCCAAAATTAATTTATATGAATGGTTGTAAAATTTTATATATAGTGTAAATATAAAACATATATCTTTATTAATTTTCTATATATTCATAATACTAGATAATGTGCAATTACAAGAAGCGTGAAACCGAAACATGCGTCTAAAATGAACTTGTTTTCACATGCATGTTCTTTTTAATGATGAAAATATTTATACAAATATAAATTCATGTTATATATGAATTAAAAATGGTAACTTATGAATGAATATGGTTCTATAATAATTTATAACTAAAATATATTTATTACATAGGTGAATTGAATGCATACAAGGAAGACATTACTTGAGGTAAGTGATTTATTTAAGAATTTCATTTCTTTGAGGGATTATATAAGATAAATAATTCTGAAATAAAATATATAGTTATTATATTTTAAAACCATTATATTATATTATACTTATACAATTTAGGGAATATTTGGGTAATGTTACCATTTTCCACTCATTGGTATTTGAATTTATGAAAAAATGATTTTTTCAAAATAAATATTTATTTCATCTACGGTTTGTTATTCATATCATCCATTTCCATATTTTTTTATAAAATGTTTTAAATTATTATTTTACAATTTTCAAATGACTAATATAGAGATATTTTACATTGAATAAAATATTTTAAATTGAATAATCATTTCTTTATAGAAATGTGGTATTTTAACCGAAGGTGTGAACAAAATATATATCTTAATTTATATAAAAGCAATAAATTTTCATATAATGATGACAAAAAATTGATTTTATGACTCCATTAAATTATTCAATTTATTTTTTTTTTAATTATTTTTTAATTATTTATTCAAAAAATTATTGATTTTATATAATTTTTATCCAAATTAAATGAATGTTTTCCTCATTAAATGTTACAGTGAGATTTTAAAGATATTTTTTCTATAAAAACATCAATTGAGGTTATCTATGAATCACTATGGTTAGTAACCAATGCTAACATCCATATATATTTTTAGATCGCTAATTATTATAATGAAAAAAATTGTCGAAACCCATTGTTTCCATGAGATAGGGTAGGGTGAAAAAATAAATTTTTTGATGTCCATATGGAAAACATATGAATAAAAAATAATTATGTAATGGGTTTTCCCATTAAGTCTATTAAACACATTTTTGTATTAGTATATTGATATATTACTAGATAATGAAGATATTTATGGACATTTTTGTGAATAAAAGTTTTTAAAATTTTATTTCTGAGTATGGTATCAACTTGTAACCCTAAAAATATTAGGCATGAAAATTATTTTGAATGTATATATTCACATGTTGATATGTGAAAATGATGTATTAAAATTATTTCTACATGTTTCTTAGTAAAAATGATTGTAGATGTTAATGTTTAAATGTTTTTTATTTCCTACTATTTTGATTTCGTATGCCAATGTTGTGGATCATGAATGGTGAATGTTACATTGAACCCCTTATTAATCAAAATTCATGATGTGAATTGATTTTTCAGTTTAATATCATATATTCTTGTGTATGGATATTTTAAAATTAGGATATTAAACATGATTATATTTTTATATATAAAGGCCCAAGCCATAGTTTCTTAGATCCAGGGCCTTATATTTATTCATCGGCATAAATACAAGAAAGTTATATCCAAAATAACTAAATAGTTTAGTAGTTTTGGAAAACAATATACCAAAATATGTTCACCATTAAAACTTAAAATTAAATACATAATAGAAATTCCATTGGGAGCTTCTATGTGTCACAGCCCGTCCCTCGTGTCCCATGTCGTGACTACCCCAAGCCCGCCTTCCATAGCCCAGGGGATGGAAACTAGCCTAGAATAGGGTATTCCCTAAAAACGGGTAGGCATTTCCTTTATAACCAGTAACTCAAATAATTAAGCACAAAGAAGGATACAAGTACAAAGTAAAATTATGTAGTAAATAGGGTGAGTACAGAAAGTAATATGGGCCAGAATAAAATATCAACTATAAATTACAACAAAAATTGGAGAGTACAAGTAAAACGAAGTACACATACTATGAAAACCCACCAAGGACTCCTACCTGAAGGGTAGGTACAACTCTCGAATGGTCGTCTCTATGGTTCACCACATCTATAGTCCACCTCTGAGCAACCTCCAATCCTGGTACCCTTGTCCCCAATCAAAGTTGTCCATCATCTTCACCAAACAAAATAAGATGCAGGAATAACCCATGTAGGGGTAAGTATAATGATACTCAGTAGGGACCCCAAGAAACTCTAAGGTGACATAAAATCCACAAAGGATAAACCAAAAAACATGAAAACAACTGACAACCCTACTTAGGTATATACTCATAAATATACATAATTTGTTGAGTAAACCCATCTAAATAATGATGAAATAGAAGGCCAAACTCAAAATACCAAAACCAATCTATTTCATGAAGGAAATAATATCTCAAAGATAAAGACTCAACTCACACCAGGTATATAACTCTGAGAAATAGAATTATGAAGCTGACCCACATAGGATCACTATGGAAGATGATAGCCAGCCACATGATTCTCTAGAGATAGTAACAAGTAAAATTCCGAACACATTGACTGTTGGAGAACTCCTCTTATTTAGAGTAAAGTGGTCCTACCGTGTCACATAGAGGTTCTTCCTACTATCCTTGGAATGCTGGGGTACTCAACCTGTCGAGTATCATGTGTCTGCCGCATCACACGGAGGCGCTCCCCACCGTGGGTATGTCGTGTCACACAAAGGTTCTCCCCTTAATATCTTGCTGAAGTACTCCACATGTCGAGCACCATGGGTATGCCATATCACACATATGTGGTCCCTACTGTGGGTCTGCCGCATCACAAAGAGATGCTCCCCATTGGGACCATCAAGTAACTCCGATTCGAAACTGTCACCAGTAGTCATGTCTCAGCCAATCACTGGGTTCCGTATGTATCTCGCATGGGATAACCTCTAACCAAGCCATATGTCATTCCTCAACCACACTGTTATTCCATAATGAAGTATCATGAAGGTATTTCACATCAAAATGGACCCAACTCAAAAGATAGTGTGTCAATAGGATGCCAGGTCTGTAAGTTATATGCGTTTCTACTCTGAGGGCCTTCTTGGAATCAGGGTCCAATCCAACCAGTAAATCCACCAACCATATCCAAAACTCAAGTTATTTACACCAAAAGGAACCTCTCTATCCATGTATTCCAACACCATAGATGGTTCATCAAAAGTATTCCCGATTTTCATGTTATGGTCGAAAAGGTAAAACTGGGTTCAGATGCGCTTGGGTCTGGTCCGACCTTGTCGAACAGATCCAGCATGATCGGGCCGAGACCGACCTGACCCGGTTCAGGTTTGGACTAGATGGCCTGGGCGTTGGCAGGCCTGGCCCGCTAGCCTGAAGTCCAGTGCTGCCCGCGAAGGGGGTGGCCCAGCCCCAAACGCGAAGGGAGTGACCTGCGGTGTGGCCCGTGGTGGGAAGGAAGTCGGCCCTAGCTGCAATCCGGGGGGGATCCCACCCCATCCCCCTATTAATCTGATCATCCTGATGGTTGTTCATTCACCCTTCTGGCACACAGGACTGCTAAGTAGTCCCACATGGTGCACCTCGGCCGGCCAGAATGGCGGGTCGGTCATCCTTCCAATGGCACAGGATGCCACTGTCCCCATGCGGTCAGCCAGGTGTCGGCCACCGTCTGCCTCCACAGTGGCCAACCGACCACATCCTACTACTCCATCGGCTGCATTGATGCACTCTTTCGCTCTGCCACGCGGCCGGCCGGTTGCCGACTGCCATCCTGCCCACCGCGGCCGATGGGTTGCGACGTCCTCTTCAACCAGCGGCACGAACGTGCACCACCCTTCTTTTCTCATGGTCGACCTTGTACTGGTTTTCTCCTTCTTCCACGAGTCACTAGTTCTCCAATCTATGCCCGAAAAAAATTATACTATTGTATATTCATGATCCTTGTGTTGAGGGATTCACATCCATATATCATGCTTGGAAAAAACTCTATATTTCCAGCGCCAATTAAAATTAGTGGATTGAACAACACACAAAGATTGTGTGAAGTAATAAAATTATGAGAAGCAAGGTTAATGTTAGGGATGATGGAAATTTTTGTTTGTCCATCATCGTCATAAATTTAGAATATGAAGATTCAATAGAATAAATTGAACTTTTAAAAAAACCTACGTCAAATGTTCGTTGGAGGTGGCACAAGGAAGAAAGATGTGGTGGATGAAGAATGTCGGTGTTCATCGCTTCTGTAAGAGGCTTATGATTCGTGCTCGGTGTTAGTTCCTCGTTCTTCATTGGGGGTGGTTCTTCGTTGGAGAAAGTTCTTCCCAGTTCTCCAAGGTCTTTGAAATCTCCTTGGCCAACGATTTCCAACCATGAAATTAAAAGCCAATATATATTAAAATAGGTTTATTAAATTAATTAAGTTTGGGATAATTAATTTGGTTTTGTTGTAACATTAATGTTGGCATAATTAAATGTCACATTAAATGGAATTCACGTTGGCACAATTGAATGGGAGGATTCCAAGAAATTTTTCCACGTTAATGAAGGGTTCGGGTGGTTCCCACAACTAAAATTCAAAAAATAGGTTTCAAACTCGGGTGGCCCTCTCTTCCATAACTCATATGGAGGTTTCAACATAAAAAAATATAATAAAGATGTAATATTTTATTTTAATTATTTTAACACACCCACAAAAATATGAAAATTAACTTTCACTCTCAACCAACTACGGGCGTGGTAACAATCTCCTTAATAAAATATCAGCGCTGTGAGTTTAATGGTCACCTTAGATTTCCATTCCAAGAACTGGTTAAAAGGTACCAAAACCCACTCACACGTTTACTGAACGTATCAAAAAAAAGTTCAGAAATTTATTTTAGGCACTCTGGGCCTCAAAATCACGTGCCGTCTATTTTTGCGGACATGTAATATTCTTATATCATTAAAAATATTACATGGAAATATCATAGTCTTTACATTATTCCCACACATGGGATTGTATCCCCGTAATCCATATCACAAACGAAGGGAACAAGTGGGGGGTACTGAGCACATATCAGAGCCTTCCGCTCCCATGTTCTCTCCTAGAGGTTCACGTGCTGCCCGCGAACATGCACCAGAGGTATCAACGCCCACGAAGGTCCCACTCGTATCAACCCTCAATCTCTACTAGAACCTCCGTAAATGTAACCCCATCGTCGATGTCCAGTTCACCGTGGTCGATTATGTGAGATGGTTCGTGAACGTTTCTCCTTATCTAAGATACGATGAAATCATTACGCCCCTGGTGCAGTTGTGGTAGAAGAGCTAAGAGGTAAGCCACCTTTCCAACTCTGTTTAGGATCATTAAAGGTCCAATGATCCTTGAAGATAACATTACTCCCCAGCCAAATCTATTCATACCTCGTCAAGGTGAGACTCGTAGAAAGACGTGGTCCCTATCCATGAACTTCAGAGGTCTCCGCCTCCTGTCCGCATAGGATTTCTGCCTACTCTGTGCAGTCTTCATCTGCTCCTGGATGATCTAAACCTTCTATGTGGTAGCATTCATCATCTCTGGTCCCATGAGTGTTGGCTCCCCTGGATCCGTCCACCACAAAGGTGATATGCAAGATCTTATGTACAACACCTGAAATGGTTCCATACCGATAGTGGAGTGATAGTTGTTGTTGTATACAAACTCCAAAAATGGTATGTGATCCTCCAAGTTGTGGCCAAAATGAAGGACGCAAGCACATAGAATGTCCTTGAGGGTCAGTATGGTTAACTCCATCTGACTATCAATCTGATGGTGGAATGCGGTGCTCAACCGAAGTTGTGTCTTGAATCTCTCCTTCTACTCCTTCCATAGTAGGGAAGTAAAACGTGCATCATGATTGGAGACAATATTTAATGGAACTCCATGAAGCCATAAAATCTATTCCACGCAGAGGCATCCCAAGCTTCATATTGATCCCTGCTCTCATATAGGTAGATAGTGGGCCGACTTGGTGATACGGTCAAGGATCACCCAAATAGAATCATGACTCTAGGATGTGGATGGTTGTCCCATCACAAATTCCATTTTCATTCCATCCAACTTCCACTCTGTCACCTCTAATGGATGATCTAAGCATACTGGATCCTGATGGTCTACCTTCACATGCTAACAAGTGAGGCACCGAGAGAAACTCCACCACTACCTTCTTCATTCCTGACCACTAGTGCCGATGTTAGAGGTCATGGTACATATTCAATAGTCCTGGATGTACCTATAGAGGGTACATATTAAACTCTCTCAAAACTTCCTCCTTAAGTTCTATGGGTACCATAGTATGCCCTCTAAAGAGGATGACATGCTCCCTAGTATCATAAAATTCATCAGTTGTCTGTCCTGTGTATATTTGGGCACATCGAGCCCCACAGTCTGCATCACCAAGCTACAACTCCCTCACTTGATGAAGGATAGTGGGAGTGACTATCAGAGACTGATGATAAGCTGCCCCATATCGATCCATAGAAGATATCTGAAAAGCGGCTTGCTGCTCTATCAACTCACTCAGCAACAATATACCAAATCTCCTGCTTAGTGCATCTGATACTACATTCACATTCCTGGGAGTATAGACTATCCCAAAGTCATAGTCCTGGCGGAACTAAATCGAACACCACTGTCTTAGGTTAAATTCTTTTTGAGATAACATATACCTGAGACTCTTGTGATCAGAGAAGACTATAAGAAATTCACCCATCAAGTAATTTCACCACATCTTCATGGCGAAGACTACTGATGCAAACTCCAGGTCATGGGCATTGTTTATCTATTCATGTTGTATCAGCAGTCAAGAATCATACGCAATCACTGGTCTCTCCTGCATCGGGACACATCCATGCCCGGTCCCTGATGTGTCGTAGTATAGTACATACCCAACGCCTTCCTCTGGTAGCCTCAAGATGGGGGCACTCGTCAGTCTCTTCCTCAGATCCTAGAAACTCTATTGGAATCACTTTGACTGCATGAAGGGTTGCACTTCTTTGTCAATGAAGATAAAGGTTCCACAACTCTGGAAAAGTGAGGTACAGAACTGCAGTTGTAACCAGGAAAACCATGAAAACTCTTCACCTCCATCACTATCATGGGTGGATCCTAAGCTTGTATAGATTCAATATTTTCTATATCCACTACAACTCCAGCATATGAGATAATGTGTCCGAGAAAGTTGACTACTTGAATCCAAAACTGGCACTTTCAGAGCTTACCATAATGCTGGAACTCTCGGAGTGTGTCCAAAACTATCTGCAAATGATAAGCATGAAACTCCTCCATTTCATTGTATATCAGGATGTCATCAATGAAGAATACCACAAAGCGATTGAGGTATTGGTAGAAGATCTTGTTGACAAGTCCCATGAACATTTCTGGGGCACTGGTCATGCCAAAAGGCCAAACCGAGAACTCATAATAGTAATACAGAAATCTGAATGTTGTCTTCTGCACTT
Source organism: Viscum album (assembly GCA_963277665.1). NCBI lineage: Eukaryota > Viridiplantae > Streptophyta > Magnoliopsida > Santalales > Viscaceae > Viscum > Viscum album. The sequence continues at coordinate 2,094,478,922 of OY728123.1, read as the reverse complement.
CCCCATATCGTACCCTGAGCTCGTGGTAGCCAGATCTGAGGTCTATCTTCAAAAACCATCATGCTCCCTTCAGCTGATAAAAGAGATCGTCAATCCTCAGAAGTGGGTACATGTTCTTCACAGTCACCTAGTTCAGGCTATGATAGTCCACACAGAGTATCAAACTCTCATTTCCTTTCTAGGATATAAAATCAGGGTCACCCAAGGGTAAACACTGAGCCTAATGAACCCCTTTCTCTGCAAGTCCTCTAGATGTACTCACAGCACTCGATGCTCTATGAGAGCCATCTGATATGATGGTTTAAATATAGGTTTCATCTTGGGGTCTAAGTTGATGTAAAATTACACCTCTCAGTGAGGAGGTAGATCTGGAATGTTAACAGGGAAAACATTAGCATAATTTTCCACCACTACAATATTTCTTGGACAATCGGTATCAACCTCTCTAAGGGTAAGGCTAGCCAACTAATTGTGATTTTCTGCACCCTCCTTAGGCTAAATCTATCAAGTGCTGCAAAGGTTCGCTTCTAACTGGTGTAGGAAAATATGGTCCCATCTGTGAGGAAACACTGCACATTTTTCCAAATACCATCAATCTGAGCATGGACTGTGGATAACCAACCCATACCCAATATGACATTGTAAGGCCTCAACAACACTACTATGAGATCCCATCCAAATATCTCACAATCTAAAGTAAGGTCACACTACCGACACTAGGGCGTAATCGTCGAATCCGCTCTCATAGGAGTCTTTAGCTATTAGGATCGAGCTAATGTCTCTGTCGGATTATTCGAGCTCCGAACGAGGGCTGTGGAAATAAATGAGTGACTGGAACCTATGTCTATAAGTACTAAAACTAATTTGGAGTATACATATATCATACCTCTAATAATATCTAATGCGCTGTGTTTGTAGGCCATAGCTACCTTGAGCGGAGCTCATCCCTCTCCCCCTACTCCCTGTGGTCGGGGTGGACCACCTGGCGGTGGTTGCGGTAGAACCTCAAAACGTCACCCACCACCTGTTGCATGACCTAATCCTCTTCCACGTCTGCCTCTAGCCTATAGACCACATCGATCAATACTTTTTCTCTGCCTCGGTGGTCCCTCGACCATCTATTGGTCGTAAGTATTGCGGGTTGGGTAGTCGCGAGCCATGTGACCTTTCTCACTGCACTTGAAACATTGTGTGTCTCTCGCATGCCGTTCTCTTCCTCGAGAGCCTCGCACCACCAACCCAGTATCCCACAGTCATTTGTCTGTAGGTTCGGTCCTCTTGGACCTATGCATCATCTCTCTGCTGCTAGCTACCGATGACTCTGCTATGTGTCATCCGGTTGTGGGGCTCACAACTGGTGACTGATTAGCAAGAAATTCTCCACAAAAAGTGCTCTCTCTAACCCCCACTTATGTCAGGATGCTGAGAGAAACCATCAAATCTTTAATCTCCAATATGAGCCCCTTATATATGGTCTAATCCCGGAAGAAAGGGTCATGAACCATGTTAGTGGAGTACCGTGAGAGGTCAATGAAACTCACTATATACTAATCCACAGTCATGCTACCCTACTACAAGTGGATAAGCTCAAGTATATGAACTGAGAGTAGGGTTGCTGAGACGAACTCTCCCTAAAGAAGACTAGCAGCATCGATCACCATGAGATTAGCTGGTGTCTCTACCAGATGAAAGACTCTAACCAAATCATCCATCCAATCCTCAGCCACCTGTGGATCTGTCTCGCCTCGAAACCTCATGGGTCACGGGTGATGGAACCTGTGAAACACACTCAAGCAGCGTACTCCCTCTTCTACTGGGGCTGTTGGCATCGGTTGCCCAACAGGTAGTGGTGCTTCGGGTACACCACCTGGTGGTACAACTGCCATAAGGGGGCCCTAAACTGAAGCCTCGTGGATCGTTGTGCTATCATCATATATTATTAATGGAATCCTGGATGGATTTCTTCGTGGAGGAATCCAGAAAAGAAATAGGTGCGACATAGTCATTATGTTTATACCTAGTGAGAAGACTCGAATAGATCACAAAATTTTGAAAAACAAACGCAATCTATGTTTTCATGAACTTAGTCAGAAATCAGAATTCAGGGCCCCGGTGTTTGGATACGTCAGCCGCCGCACCAAAATTGTACTCCCCGAATAGAAAACCACACCCATAACACTTAACACTACAACCACTTAGAAAATATCAGAGTTCTATTTCATCGGTATATCTGAACACCTCTGACACCAATTTTTCAAGACTCATCCGTCGGGGCCCTAGTCGTGACTACCCTAAGCCCACCTTCCATAGGTCAGGGGTAGGTGACTAGTACCGAAAGGTGTGTTCCCTTAATATTTTGAGGCGTTTTTTTATAACCTTTAACCAACACAACTATGAACAATGCATGATACAATCACAACGTAGAACTATGTAGTAAATAGGGTTTGTAGAAAAAGTAAAAGGGGCCAGATAATAATCCCAACTATAAAGTAGAGTAAAAATTGGAATGTACAAGTAAAAGTGAGTACACATCCTATGATAACCCACCAAGGAATCCTACCTAATGGGTAGGTGCAACTCTCAAATGGTTATCTCTACGGTACACATCTTCTATAGTCCACCTCCGAGCTACCTCCAGTCCTCATACCCTCATCCTCAGTCACTGATGTCCGTCCTCTGCACCAAACAGAACAAGGGGTTTGCATAGCCTGTGCAGGTGTGAGTATAACAATACTCAGTAGGGACCCCAAGACCCTCGAAGGTCTCACAAAATTCACAAAAGATAAACCTCAAAATATGAAAACAACTGACAACCCTACTAAGGTATATGCCCATATATATACCTATGTTGTTGAGTGAAACCATCTCAGTCATGAAGAAACATGAGGCCCAACTCAAAATCCCAATGCCCAACTATTCCATGAAGGAAAGAATATCAGTAAGATAATGGATCAGCGTACAACAGGCATAAAACTCCGAGAAACATAATTATGAAGATGATGGCCAGCCCTAGGATTCTCTAGGGATAGTAACAAGTAACATTATGAACACCTGGGATACTGGAGAATTCCTCCTCTATCGAGTACAGTGGGCCTTCTGCGTCACACATAGGAACTTCCCACAAACCTTTGAATGCAGAGATACTATTCTTATCGTGTATCATGGGTCTACCGCAACACACAGAGGTGCTCCCCACCGTGGGTCTTCTACGTCACACAGAGGCTCTCTCCCTTATGGCCTACTAAGGTAGTCCTCCTGTCGAGTATCATGGTTATGCCACATCACGCAGAGGTGCTCCCCACAATTGGCCTACCACGTCACACAAAGGCTCTCCCCACTAGGCATGTCGAGTCACTCCGAGTCCAAACAGTCAACATTCATCAAGTCTCAGTGTGTCACAGGGTTTAGTACATATCATACATGAGAGAACCACTCTCCAAGCCATAGTTCATACCTTAACCACCCCGAAGTTCCATGAGGACATATCCCAAAGGTATGTCACATCAATCGGATGCCCGGTCTATAAGTTATTAGTGTTTCTACTTCGATGGCCCAGATGGATTCACGGACCGATCCAAACCGTCTGTACACCAACATTATCCAAAACTCAAGTGGAGTATACCAAAAGGCATGTCTCGATCAAAGGATCCTGGAATCGCAGACTGTTTGTCAAAACAATGCCATATTTTCAACTTATTGTTGAATAGGTAAAACTTTGTCTAGATGGGCTCGGGTCCTGTTTGACCTGACGGATTGATCTAGCCCGACCCGACCTTGATTGACCCGACCTGGTTAGGGTCGACCCAATCCCATCTAGGTCTGGCCTAGATGACCTAGGCATCCGCGGGCCTGGCCCACGAAGGGGGTGGCCCAGCCAGGCCCGCGAAGTGTGCTACCCATTGGCGCGACCTGCTGGGCAGCCCGCGGTGTCCTGGCCATCCGCACTCGCCTCAACCCCGGGGGGGGGGGGGGAGGTACCCCCTGTAATCAAAACATCCAATTGACCATTCAGTCACCCTTCTAGTATCAGGGATCTCTTGGCAGTCCCACATGATGCGCCTCGGCCGGGCGGAACGGCCGGCTGCTCTTCCTTTAGTGGTGCGACGACACTGCTATCAACCTGCGGTCGGCCAGGTGTCGCCATTCCTTCCAACATCGTGGATGCGTGCCACCATTCCTTCCTCTCGTCTAGATGGGGGTTGACCATTTCCTTCTTCAATGAGCCCCTTCACCATCATTCCATGCCTGAAAAAATTCATATGGTCGCATATTCAAGATCCTTGTGTCATGAACTTCACATCCATATTTCATTCTCAATGAAACACCATATTTCTAGAACGAATAAAAATTAGGGGGTTAGAGAAACACACGAAGAATGTGCGAAAAAATAAAAGGATGATAAGCATTGTTAAGGTTTGGGATGATGGCTAGGTTAGTTTGGCCATTAGAGTCTTAAATTTTGGATATGAAGATTCAATAGAATAAATTGATCGTTTTAAAATTCCTACCTCAATTGTTCGTTGGAGGTAGCGTGAGGATGAAAGTTGTAGTCATTGAATAATGTCATCGTTCATCACTTCAGCAAGACACTTCTGATCAGTGCTCTGGGTTAGTTCCTCGTTCTTCGTTGGGGGGTGGTTCATCGTTGGAGAATGTTCTTCCTATTTCTCCAAGGTTCACATACTTCCCATTTACCAATGATTTCCATCCAGGAAATGAGGAGCCCTAATATATTAAAATAGGTTTATCAAATTAATTAAGGTTGGCATATGTAATTTGGTTATGTTGGAACATTAAAGATGGAATAAATAAATGGAACATTAAATTTAATTCATGTTGGTACAATTGAATGGGGGGATTCCAAGGAATTTCCCCACATTAAACAAGTGTTCGGGTGGTCCCCACCACTAAAATTCAAAAAGGAGGTTTCAAACTCAGGTGGAATGCTCCTCCCTAACTCAAATGGTGGTTTCAATAAGAAAAATAAAATAAAGATGTTTTATTTTATTTTCAATATTTTAAAACACCCACAATAGTCCAAAAACTATATTTCACTCTCAACCTACTATGGTCAAGGTGAAGGTCTCCTTAAATGAATATTTTCATTTAGAGTTCAATGGTACCCTCATATTTCAATTCCGTGCACCGGTTAAAAAGTTAGAAAAACCCACTCGCATGATTACTCAACGAACCAAAAAAAATGTTCAGAAATTCATTCCAGGAACTTTGGGGCCTGAAATCACGTGACATCAATTTTCACAGACTCGTAATATTACCAAATAATTAAAAAAAATTACATGGAAAAATTCTGGTCTTTATACTATTCCTTCTATATATTCGGTCCTAGTCATTCATAATATTCATTTTCGCACCCTTTGAAATATAAAACATCCGAATGGTGTAAGCTGAGATGCACGGTTAGATAATGTAATAAATTAAAAGTAATCATAAAAATAAACACTATATTTGAGTTACCACTAAAATAACATTCCATTAATAAAATATAATAGTACATAATGTTGTAGAAATAAAAGGTAATAAAATAATACTATAATAAATGATCACAAGAGTTTGAAACATTACCAATGAAATTCTACTAGTAGAATAGTCACATGGTTTATCAGTTAACAATATAACATTTAAATAATTACTAACGTGGTATGTATAAATCAAACTGTCAAGTCCTCAACTGATACATCTGAAAACGATTTTTTCCTATTTCAAAACTATATCTGAAAATGGGAAAGGCCTCGATAAGGTCAATATCTATTTTGTCTCATTAGACCTACATATTTATCGGGGGGATATAGCTGCCACCACCTATCTCTTACTAAGTCCAATTAATTTCACATTTTAATGAGGTTAAACATAAACAACATATACATTCACATGGAATCTTACATAAGATTTTTAAATAACATTTTGTAACCATTAATCATAAACACAAACCATTTGGAGTAATATAGTGATTAGTATCAAGACAGAACACATATAGAGAAATAGATCATAAACAATTAACTAATATATGGTAAGTGATATCATATAAATTTTAATCATAGTAAAACATAATAATCAAAAATATTGTTTTTATAGATGAAAATACCCTTATAAAGTTGGAATGTAAGTTCTAAGAGAAATAGTCTTTTACTATGAATACAATAGTTATTTTGGAAAAATATTTCTATAAAAGAATAAGTGACCTATGATTTATTTTACATAATTAATTTGGTTATTTTATAGAAATATTAGTGTACAAAAACATATTATATATTTCTCTTTAAAATATGAATGAATTCGAGAAGTTCCCTTAAGTCAAACTTTATTATCTGGATAAAGTTTTGAAAGTTCCTTTTAAAAAAAGTAAATCCAAATAAATTAAATAAGGATTATATTTATTACACATATATATAATACATTAAAATAAAATTAATTTGTAGTAGATAAAATTAATGGACAATGTCATTGAGGTAAATAGAGAAGAAGATTATCCAGAATGACAAAGGAGGTTCGGGTTGAAAATGTACTGATGTATTCTTAACTTGACCTCAATGTCATGCATAATTAAATTAAATCCATTAATTAATTATTTCATAACCTTATCATTATAAATTTAGATAATTATTTTTTATTACGTTCATTTATGTTCTTATTGAAATGTTATAAGATTGAATTCTGTCATATTAGAATGTTTCTGTTCCTTGATTTCAAGATCGATCCCCTTGATTATAAGTAATTAAGTACATGTGGAATGTATATTGTAAAATAGAATTGAACTTATATATTATTAATTAAAATTAGTAGTGTGAATTTCTATTTATATCCTTTTGTTACATGGTATGATGATGAATCAATAGATAATACATTATGTGATATTCATTTAGATTTTTATGGGGGTCTTTCTATAAAAAAAATATATTTGTTATATTTATCAACATAATGTATAAAATATGGTTTGAAAATCAATAAAAAATAATTTAATTCATATTTTATATTTTTTTCAACCATAAAAATAGTTTCATGAATAGCCTTGAAGAAGAAATTTAGGAATAAAACTTCATCGTCCATGAAGGTTGTAAATTTTCACCTCCTGTAACACGATTCAGATTATAATATAAAAGAGAGAGAGTAATGAGATTAATAATGGTTATTACATTAACAGTATATAATTATAGTATATAGTTGATAATTTTGTTATAATGATCAATTGTATATAGGATTTTACGAGGTAATAATAAAACAATGAACATAAAAAGAAATTAACTGGAAAAAGGAAGAGTATTTTACCTCTTGAAATATAATCCTTCAGAACCTCTTTCTGAGAAGGGGTTTTGGTCTTTTGGAAAGAACAATAGATAATATACATGGAGAGTTACTGGGGAAGTGTATTTGGAAAGATCATTGAAACGATTCAAGTTTTAGAGGGTTGAATAGACGAGGGAGTGATGGGTGGTTTTTATAGTAGAGGAGTGGGGTAATTTATGAATATCTTATTCATTATTTTATTATTTTTCTCAAGACATGAATGAGTGTTGATTGTTATGAACATAATTATTAATAAGTTTATATGAGTTCAAACCACGTTTTCTTACATCATCAATACCTCACCCATGACTCAATAAATAATGTGTTTTTCTATCATCCTAAATTATAATGTTTTAATATTCCCAAAAAATTAACTATTTTAGAAAAAAACCAAAAAATGACGATACACATTATTCCATCTGTAGAATTAATAAATGGACTCCATTTTATCAAAAACAATTTCTTAATATTGGAAATTTATATTTCAACTAAAATCATTATTTACCTGAAAAGTACAGATTTTAAATTTAAAATGGTTTTTATAATGCATTAAAAAAGTATTATAAAATTATTATAAAATTATTTGACAAAAAAATATTTATTTAGGAATAAATATTATTTAAATTAATTTTATTTTACTTCAATTTATAAATTTAATGTTTTCCATAACTAATAATTACTCATGAGGAGACCAACACTTAATTATTAATTTTTAGAATATTCACTCTCATTTATATGGTGCCTAAATTTTTTTTATACATTAATGGGAGAGTTTACTTTTCATAAGGGTAATATTAGTATTTATAATGGTACATTACAATTCAAAATGGTCATGTTACTACTCAAAAATCCATAAATCAATCCAATTATAGTCTAAATATCTTACTGATTGCCACTTTGTATGTACTTATTTCAAAATTCAAAACACGGAAGTGGAAAAATTATATCGAACAACATGGTTGCAAACTATATCATATAAATAATAATGTGTTTGTTTCACAGAGGCTTGTTGTTTCATTCATTCTATTTTTAATTTATTTTTATGTTCTTGGTGTGTTACATTATATCAATAGAATTATATTATTCTATCTTATGATTGATATCTTTTTGTTTATCATTACAATGTCTATGAGCTCACATATTATTTTGTTTACATTTTTATAGTTCGATTATAATTTTATGGGTATTATTTGTCTAGAAGGGTACAATAGATAATGAAAGGTAAATTTAATAGATAAATGTTACATATTATTATATTAAAATTTATTACATCTCATAATGATCCACACCAGAATAATATTGTTCTAGTATCATTGGAATCATGGAGAGATTAGCAACTGGTTCACAAGTATCACCCATTATGGTCATCAAATCTGATACCCATATTAAACATATCGTTCTTAAATTATTTATTCATATCATATGGAAATGAAACACAAGAATGGGTGAGATCATATTCCTGGTAAGGGTAAAAAGGTAGATATCAATGATCATATAATAAAAACATGAGAATAAGGCAATGATAGCATGGGGAAAACTTTTGAAACCCAAAATACTTATATAAAATATTGTAATATTGATTCATCGTGTAATGAATGTATTTTTAAAAGATTTATCTCAAAATGGAATCAATGAACATGATCCTTGATTGAATAAAATTTTTATAGGACACGTAATTAAGCTATACACATAGGAAAAGAAAATAATTTACTCTGTAGTCAGGGCATCACATCCTACTCTATAATATTGGATTGGGTTCACTCCACAAACCATCATTGTAGTCAAGGTTCACTCTAAATAACATCATAGTGGACAAATTTCACACAATATACGATCATAGTTGAAAAGATTCACTCTAGATACTATAATAATAGATTGATTTCAATCCCAAAACTATATTAGCTGTTATGTTTTAGTACCAAAAGAAATCATTGTGGCCAGGGCCACACACTGAGCATGGAAGACAACTTAATAAATTTTCGTTTATCTCATAAGATAAAAATATTTACACAATGAATTATTATGAGATATAGGTCCCACCATCAAACCATTAAAATCATACATATGTGCACAAAAATATTTTAAAATATTCTTCATATCAGAACCTATGATATTAAATTTTTTTTCATAAATATTTTATTATAGCCTGACGCATGGAAAATAATGGGGTTTATAAACATTTTATCATATCATCGTAGTATAACCCATTGAAAATAGATTATTTTCATACATATTTTTTCATCATAAACATAAACCATCCCAGAAATGAATAAGGGTATTATCCACAATAAATCACAAGTGAAACAATGGGTTTCTATAATTAATGAATACAAATTCATTTTCATTACCATTAAAGTATTACCGAGGAAAATATTATTTACATTTTAAAATTAATTACTTATAATCTAATAAATTTAAAAACATTAGGGAAATTGTTTTTATAGAAAATTTCCCTAGTATCATGAAAATGAATCACTAAATAATTAAGTATTCATTATGGTGTGAGGTTCCATTCGTGCTATATTTTTTTATTAAAACTATGTTTTCATAATGACATAATAAGTGAACATATATATCTTTGAAACAATAATATGAAGATTACTTTTTAAACCTCTTTTAAAAAATTAAATATTTTATAAAAAATACTTTACAATATCAAAGGGTAATTTTTTGAACCTTCATTAAAATATTTTTTGATTACATTTATATTGAAAAAAATATATTTTTTTACTCATGAGATATATAATATTATTTTTTCATAGACTTTTTTCACTAACATAATTAAATAAGGATATTAAAGTGGATAAAAAATATTTATTTTTGTGAAATTTAACGAGGGGGATAAAATTCATAAGTTTCATTACCGATAGGAAATAATATTTTATCATCAGAAACAAAATCATAAACAATCATTAAAACAATGAAATTATTACAAAAATCTCATTCCATGTTTTAATTAATTAAAGCGCTATAAAAATGATTTAATGAGTGTTATAATGATATTTATATCCATAAATGATTTACTATAAGAATCATAAATGATATTCATGTAATGAAAAATCACCAATTAAAATAAACATGTTGTGAATATGGAATATTTACCATAAAATAAAAAGGGATATTATAATTCATTACCTAAGGATTGAATTCATTTATTCATGTGAGAACCTTCAATATAATAAACATAGATATATTATATATCTATTTAATAAACATAATCATATATTCTGTACCATATGTTTTTTATTTATAATCATTTTTCTTTCAATTGTTACAAAATTATTTAATTATAATAAATGTTCTGGATTATATTGAGTTTGTGTTAAATGAATTTGTTGTTCTTGTGTTTTTGGTATTGGAAGTTTAATCTTGGTTAAATAATTTAATTTTTTTAATACTCATATAAATACCATATATATTCATTTTATATGTTTTTTTATTCATTTATTAAATATATTTATAGAATAATGAATAATTATTCGTGGAGATGGTAGGTCATGAAAATTCATGAATGTAATTTTAATTTTTTGAATTACAGAAAAAAGAGCAGTGAAAATTTAATGTAATTTTTTGAATAATTATAATATAATATATAAAATATATATTCATTAAATATATCCTTATTACCACCCACATAAAATATAAATAAAAATTTAATCACATCACATTTTGGATATGGTAGTCCACACAGGCACTTTAGTGATGTTATAATTTACTAATGGGTGAGAAGGTAAGAAGGTCTATATTATATGATCATTAAATAAGTATAATTATTTGATAAATGCTTATATAAACACTAAAAGCATTAAAATACCCATCCATAAGTAATGGGATGATATATGATTTGTATGGATTTTTGAGATTGTAATCTTTACATATGCATATACGATAGTTTCACTTCCAATTTGATGAAACTCGATGAAGATGATAACCTTCTCTTAGAAGGGCTTCATTCGGATCTCTTTTTAAGGATCATAAGGATGGTATTTTTTGAATAAAAAATGTTATAGAATGTATATATGTATATTATGAAGATATCTTGGTAAGGTTGGTTAATTAAAGCATCATTGTAAATTATGAACAGAGATATGAGGAAGTAGCCATTTATTTTAGAGTAGGAGTTTCATTTTTTTAAATACACAAAACTATTCAAAAAATCGAAGTCAATCTCAAGAAAATATTATCCAAAACTGAAAAATATTTTGTGGAGGTGATATATGGCTATTTCACACATCCAACACTATATATAGACCTATTTTAAAGATGTTAAAAACATAACTATAGGTTATACACTTTGAAAAATATAATTTATTGACCATTGTAACAAGTTTGTGACAATATTTTTACTATTTAGTATGAAATTTTTTTGTTTAAATTATTACATCGTATAAATTTTTCTTATTCAAAATATGAAATACATGTTATCAAATTCAAATAATAGTAGTGGATGAATGAATTTATAAATAGAAACTATGATTTTTATGGAATGATTGTTTTTAACAAATTGGCTTTTCATGGGAAAAGATAATTACCATTACCACTATAACTAGTAATAATCATGGTTTGTATTTAAATTTATATTGATAAATATATATAATATATAAATTTCAATTATATCATTTCTAATTATATTTTATTTTAATTAATTAAAATGGGAAACCATTATGGTAAATTCACACAGTCATTAGACAAAACATTTTTAAGCCTAAATATGAACTCAAAATAAAATCAATTATAGAGAAAATTCAAATGTAATTAATTTTAATAATTCATAAAAAATAAAAAATATTTTATTTCAATTAAAGTAAAGTGATTTTTTGGGCTTCAAAATTACATTTGTTTTACTAAAAAAATGATACTTTCACTAAAATTGATATTTTTCATTATTTATTGAAAAGTAAAATATTTCCAAAAAGGCCAGAATTTCACCCAGTTTTAATTTTCATATCACTTTTTATAAAATTAATTTCAATTTATCAAATAAAATTTGTAAATATTTTGAAATTAATTATAATATTTTATCATAATAAAAAACAAAAATCATTTTTGAAGACAACTATTATTTATGAATAAAGTAAATTTTCTAAAAGCATAGGTATTATTTACTAAGAATTTATAAAAAAACTTTATTTATTATGATATATATATATATTGTAATTTAGATAATAATAATAATAAAATTTATTTTTGGAAAGGTTATAATATATATATATATATTATTTGTAATATTTTAATATTATAATTTGCTTCGTTGAAAATCAATGTTGTGTAAAACACAAGATAATAAAGGAATAATTTTTTTTAAAAAATAAATATATTATGAATTATCATGGTGTTAAAATATTCAATATTCCTCATAGAATATCATTAATGGTAATTTTCTCTATTTTGTTTAGGAATAATTTGTAGACATAAAATGACATTATACCATATGTTCATAACACATGTTCTCTGTTTTTTTATATTATTTTTTGATAATTGTTTTGAGCCATTTAGTGGGGAAAACATATAATTTTTAATTATATATATGAATATTTTTGATGTTTGTATTAGGCCCATGACAAGGGATTCAAATATATCAGTCTAGATAGATTAAGAATCCAAATATATTGGATGCACTGAACATGACATGTCATCCAATTTTTGGTCATGTGATATGAACCTTACCATATTGTTTAAAGAAATACAATATTAAATTATTGGTGCAATATTCCCAAAAAGATTTTCATGGTGAAGACACGTGAGAATATCTTTATGGTTGATGCCACAGAGAATACAATGTGATGAAATCAGTTTGATCTTATGAAAAATAAATCCCTCTAAATACTTTTTTTAATAGGAATACTGGCTTATCACAATGACATGATAGGACTCGAAGGAATATTGAACTCTAGTAGAGGTGTGGTCAAACTAAAATATGAAAAAATAATTATATAGGTGGGAAGAAGGTGTTATGTTTTAACTTTAGTAAGGCTTCCCGCGTATCTATTTTTTATGAGAATCAAAGACCAGGTAGTTCTAATGGATTTACGGTGTTGGGATTGAACCTCACGGAGGCTTCATATGCATCTTTTCAAGATAGGAATCAAATTCCCTGCTTTACAAATTTTTTGCGGCATAAATATGAAATGGATTCCCAAGGGACACATTATAACTTATTTAGTATCATGATTAACAATGATATCATTGACAATATGATCCATTATCGATGTGAAAACCATAGATAATATAATATCACCATGTCACACCATCATTTCATGGAGGTACATACACTAGAGATGGAATCCCATTATTTTAATAGACATAGACATCCACTTGTTGAAGAAGGAGGGTATATATAAGGACCTTACAATATGATATGTTGAAATTAATTCAACTACATTACTCAAGAATTGATTCTAAAGGGATTTATTTTCGACTCCTCCACTGAGGGATAATGGTGAGTCTATAATAGGGTAATAATTAAAATTGATATGAGGATTTAAATTTTTAATTTTCATTATTGTGTATAAATTACATACTGGTACATTCATATCCTTTTATTGGAAATAAACATTCATGGATTACACATGATTCATTTCACAATGCATGTAGTAATAATGAAATTAATGTTATATTCTAATCCGATAAGCCTCAAAACACCACATCCAATGAAGGGAAATTATTTACCATTTTAAAAAATTATTATGATAATAATTATTAATAAATACTAATAAGTTTAATTAGGGACATGTTTTACCATTGGGATTTATAATCAAAGGAGGAACACCCTAGTGTATCCTATATTATGGTCACAGACATATGGAGTCCTCAAAGGTGTCCTTGATTTCGACTACATTGGATATGAGGACAATATAAATATTTCCCCTTAATTTTATGTATGATATAGAGTTAGTGGTGTAGGTTTCCTCATATATGTAATATTTGGTTGAAAAAATATTGAATTCACTCATGTTATACCTTAGATAACTAGAGATGACTTCATTGATGTTGTACTAGGGCGAGTTGAAGGTATCTCACCCACGTGATGCTTGTGAGAGCAGATGTTATTTCTCCCAACAGATTCTTAGGGAGATCAATATGAGTAATATTAAATTACACATGGGATAAAAATATATCTTGGAGAATTTATTAAGGATATGAATTTACCAAATGATAATGGGTGTCCTCATATGTCCATTGAAGAGGGGAACATATTTTTCAAATTTGGGAGGGGTCCATCACATTAGATCTATGGAAATAAGAATTTTTTGGTATCTAAAAAAGGTTATTTATGTTTTTGATCCTTGGGATCCCTTGAAACTATTTTCTCTATTAATTACCTCATGTTTTATATCATCAAAATATACATGGGGATCATTAATGCATGGGCGAGGGAGTTTGGGGAGTGGAGCTTTGAAAATATATGAGTCTTATAAAGAGGGAAAATGAAGAGGCCATGGGTCTTATAGAAATGATATATTGGGGTAGTTCATGAATTAGTTACCATACATAAGTGACTCATTTATGTGGGTAACAGTAGTTGATCGTTTTTGTGGTAGTCAGAAGAAAACATGTTGTACAGAAGGCCAATTGGCATAGAATTTAGGATTTTTTTGGTTTTGTATTTCTCATTACCATATCTTCTTAGTTTCACATTTGATATCTACTATCTACTCAAGATTATTATTCTAATCAAACAGTGTGTACCAATAAATTCTCTACATTTTATTGAATCAAATTGGGAATGGTATGATTTAATAATAGAGCAAGAATTACACGAGAATGAATTTTTCCTTTAAAGACGACCATTTGTTAATATTTACATATCGTATCTCTCTATTACAATTTATGCCAACAACATGTGAAACCCATTCAAAAATATAACCTTCTTAAATAAATGAATATGTTAGTTTTCAAATGTTCTTCATAAGGCACCATCATTCCAATAAATAGTGATGTACACCTAACATGATCCCCTATCACTCACACTTTTACTATATTAAAATAAATTTACGTCTCACGTATTTTGGACAAACAAACTTTAGGTATCTGTCTTCTTAGGAATTTTCCCTTCAATAAACATAGAAGAATACATGATGAGTTATTCTAGGTTGACAATAATAGAGAGGTTTTTTTAATATATCACATAAAGTGACTTTTATGATCCTTTTTGATGTAACAAGTTTAATGGATCATAAAAAGTTGGTGTGGTCACTTTTGGAAAGTAACATCGACGAAGAAACTTGTGTAAATTAACATTTTTAAAGTGGATTTCCAAGTATCATTTTTGAGAACATGATTTTTTTTAGAATACTCACGTGAGGCTAATAAATCCATATGGGGGAAAAATGGATCAAATTCATCCAAATACAATGATCATATACTAAAAAACCTATATCTGGATTCATAAGATTAACACTAATTAAGTCATGATTGTCTCTATGAAGAGTTCCAATGGATTGTAACACATTTCATGTTTTGGATGAATATTATAGTGCTCAAATCAAGGATATGATGGAAATTTTGGGCTTATGATACTATTTTCTATGTGACACAACCCATTTAAATCATTCTCGACATTTAAATATGTACCACATAGATTATTATAAATGTGAATTTTATTCATTATATGAAAAATGTCTTCAATGATATATTCTCACCCAGATTCTCATCAATTATATACTATGCCCCTCGTTCAATGAATACATGAATCTCATGGTAACTAACATCTCAACCAAGTAATCATATATGTTTAAAATAATTTAAAACACCATGTTTTTGTTGATCTAGGAACTAATTGATAATGATTTGAATCCTCACATAATTTATCAAAAAAAGTTTTTGTCCTCTATTTTTTACAACTATAAAATTGAAAATTCAAAGGGATGTTATAATGATTGGGTCATCTATTATGAAGGGGTTGTTATTCTAAAGTTGATGTGACCTTACAAGATACAAAATATTTTTTCTTAAATTGAATATAAATTCAAGGATTACACAATTTGTGATTACATATAGATAGAACATACATACATGTACAAGAATTGAAATTTCTTTCCATAGTTTTTTAGCCAATGGAAAACCCAAGAATACACATTTAAAATGAGACATGTGGATTAATACAATAGTTTGTGTGATGTGTACATGATATCAGGGGCACCTTTATTTTGTAAAATGAATGATGATTTCATCATTCTGAAGTTTATGTGGGATGATACTGAACAAAAACATGATTAATCTTATGAGCCATTAGAAATGGTATTGAAGGTCAATGGGAATGACCCCAACCTACTAGATAATATTAATTGTATGGTATTGGTGAATGACTTCCTAATTACCTATGGGTAGAGTATGAGAATAATGAGATTTATTATAACAGAATGTTAGGGAATACTATGTAAATATTTTCATCTATTAGAGTAATTAAAATACAACACATTGGGGTATACAATGGACTCTATTAGTCCTATAAATTCACATCATTATTTATTAATAAAAGTGTGGATAAAACCATATTTTCATAGTTATTGTGAGTAAAATAGTGGAATGGGGATAAGTTATTTCCTCATTATGAACATGTTACAAGAACTGGATCACTTGTTGTTAAAATCAACCACCATACTGAATAATTTCTAGTTCTTGATTTTCATTTATAGAGGGGAGGCCAACATTCTCAGTTGAGTACATTTCATTATTTTTTGGGTTTGGAGTGTGATAGATCATAGTTATTTGGTGTTTAATAGTTAATTCTATTTTTTTAAATATGAGGTCTTCCATTTTTTTAGAGTCATTTCTAGTTGTTGACCCATACTATTAATGTATGGTTCTACATTAATCATTTTGAATTTTTCTAGTGAATTCAAAATCACTCCATATGGTGATCCGCCCATAGAAATGATTATTGATAATTTCCCTGATGGTTATGATCCATGACCATAAATGATATCCTATGGAGATAGAATATTGAAAACATGGATAGATTTAGATCTTATTTATTAGTCATAAAAAACTTTTGTATATTTTTACACAAATTCATTTTCATTCAATAATTGAACATATCATATCCCACATATGTTCGGTCAGAGGTACTACCCATAGTGGTATGATAACTCTAGATTCTCATAGCATAGAGTGCATTAATAGATGTAAAAAAGTTGCCTCTATAGAATTCATCCATTTAGATAAATCCACTATATGTAAATTTTTTAATCTCTTTCAATCCTCAAGGGTTTCTCGTAAAAAAATTTACATGAGTAATTTCATATATAAATCCAAGATGAGGAAGGGATGAAATGAGGGTTAGACCATATAGTGATAGTGATGATGTTCCTATATATCCTCCATGAACCCAATAATAAAATATTAAATTTTATTGAGTATAATAGACTTTACCCGCAAGATATTAGATAAGGTGATCCAGTCTCCATCACTAGGAAGAGGCTTGGGACATAGTGTTCAATACATATAAGGAATAAAGTTATAGAAAAACCCTCATGATAAAGGATTTTGGGTAATCATTAGAACCAATTAAATAGAAACACTTTGTACAACCTAGGGAATTTCAATTATGGAATCATTAACCTTCTGTTGTTAGTAACTTATAGGTGACTCTGAAAATCTGCATTTATATTCTTCAACTCAAAAAAATTCAGGCAACCTAATACATTCATTACGATACCAATCCTATGGAGTTTAATATTTACAATCATGAGTTTGAGATTCTCATTTGTGTCACTGATTGTTGAATTCCTATAACAAGATTCATATCCAAAATGATATAGAGGGGAATCAGTATAGAAGTTGTTGATCGACCAATCGATGAATGTGATGAATGTTTTGATTCACATGATGTAAATCCATGAATATACATCACCATCCAGACTTTATAAAATTTTGAACAACTTTTGGGAAAACAAACCTATTTTATTTCTAGGGAAATAGGATGAATCATTAGAATTAGAATCAACAAAATACATTTTGGATGGTATCCCCATTTGGATGATGGAGATATATCCTAAAGAGATAGAGGATCCATCACCAGTAAAAATGATCTTAGAGGAAGACGTGTGAGGAGTGTTTTCTCATGTACCTCCCAATATATTAATAATTTATAGGATATATTCAATTACTCCATCATTTGAAGTAAATTTTTTGTTGATATAGAAATAGTTTTCTAAATATATCATCATTTGGGATTAGATTTCATAGAACCACACATTCTTGATACTTCTAACAAATGAATCTAATTATGATTTTAGATTGTATAATGTAATTTAATTTTCACTTTTAATGAATCTACCACTGAAATATCAATAGTTGAGGAGGTTATTCATGAAATAGTACATACTCATATAGGATAATCAATGACTTTAGTGGGAGATGATTTAAGGGACATGAACCTACATGATCCAATTACAATAGGGGATAATATAATCATTGAAATAATTACTAATTGTAACAATGTTCCATAGAGTACTTATTTGATTCATTCATTGATAAATTTCAAGCAACATTACATAAATTATAAGCTCCTAAGACCATAACCCTAGATTCATCTTCTACATCAAAATAGGATGATACAGATCTTGGGTCGTCAGATGTAACTCACCAATGTGACTATGAATCAATGAGGTACATGGGGGAGATATCTATAGATCATCAGGAGGTATTTTCACCACCAATAAAACATCTAAATGGAATATATTTTATGTTATGTATTAAAATTGAATAAGGAGTGCATATCATAGACTAATCCTTCTTTAGACTCTGAAATGTCAACAATAGATGATTCTAAGACTCCTTGACCCTCTGGAGAGGATCCTATTGGAACTACGGAGGGTGAAGTTAGTGAATGGTCAGATTTCATTCTTGACCTCGAAATCCTTTTCTTCCTCGTAAGATAATATTTGGAATCACTAAAACACTATTTAATAAATAAATGGAATGAAAGGAAATTTTTCCCTAATTAATATCCCCATCTATGTAGAATAGTTTTTTAGATGTACACAAGGATTTTAAGTACACATTTATTTTTTATGCCAATCTAACCACATTAGTTTTTATATAATAACTAGGATTCAGAACTCATATAGATTTTCAATTGAGGATAATGGGTATGGGAATTCATTAGTAGGGCATCAATGTTGCTGGTATTCTTTCGACGAATGAATCTCTAGCTTAGAATGTTATTAATAGGGCTCTCATGGTTCATTTGACAAGGTCCCTAGGAATTTCAAAGAGTGTTTTCCCATTCAAAAGGACTCCATCCAATATGGATATAAATCTATAGATATTTGAGTGGGATGACTTAGACCTACAAACAAATCAGTATGTAAATGAGTATAAGTTGCTATTTTTTCTCACTTTTTGTGTCATAATAAATTTTTAATGAAATTTTACATAATTATATGTCCTTATAGGATCTTTATTCAATGATGAATCCTAAATGGATTGTTTTTACCTAACATTGGCCCACAACATTTGGATATGATAATGTTACTCCATGGGGAGATATATACGTTATTGGTTTGAGTTATTTCATTATATGTTATGTATCCCCCAATGATTATTTTTTTTTATTTATAGGTACAAAACACATTATGGTTAATGAGAAATTTTTTTTGGTTGGATATGTGGAATCATTATTTAAATAATCTGATGAATGAAATATTTTTTTCCTTGTTATTGACACCGTACAATTAATTTCACATTGAGATATAGTGTTTTTGGATACCATGACTTACATTTTCCCATAATGGAGGTCATTCGATAAAGGGAATATGAACATAATTCACAACAACATTTCATCACAGAAAGGTTGGTTACCAAATTTATGGACCATTACGATGCATTGTCTCAAGTGAAACCTGATCATTCTATTGGGTTGGAGGAATTTGAAATAAAAATTGAAGAGAAAGGATTTTTAATGATACAAATATAGTAAGGCATGATTAGTACTAAGGTAAAATCTTTTTATCTTCATGTATCACAAGAGGATGATTCTGATTGGTTAAAATATATTCTTATTACCACATTGGATTATATCTATATTTATTTAGAATTAAATTCTACACTGTGTAAAAGGATTCAATAAAGTACTAAATATGTCTCAAACATAGATCTGAAAGATTAAAATATATTTTGGTGATAGCCTGTCATATACGATGGAGAGACTCCAACTTGTGGAATCTCCGCACAATTTTTTCAATAATTTTTATGAATGTTCTTATTTATTATATGTTTCCTTGTTTATTATTTAAGTGTAAGAATATCATAATTTAAGAAGAATTTTGGAATAATTTTTCCCATTAGGGAAAATATCTATGATAAATGTTGGTGTAAATGAAATCATTGTGAAACTAGAGTTATTATATCTAAATTAAAGAATTAGGTAACATTATTTTCATGAACCCCAAAATATTTTTTGGAAATATTCAAAAAAATGTCAAAAATGAAGGAATATAATTCTCCATCATTTCCAAGGGCCTTATATCCAACTGAAGATATTTTGAAAATTTATAAACAAAACAAGATATATATAGCGGTACCTACAATAATTGTGTATTTTATATCATTTCCATACTTTCTTTCTATGTATGATATACAATAGGCCTCATGGGAAATATTTGTTTTTTAGGCATCCCCTTATTGGATTTTAACCTTAAAATGTTTCTACATTTTATGTTTGAGTTTCCATACATAGTCTGGATCATGAAATGTTCATTTTTTCGGAGAAAAGACTAAACTTTTCCCCAACATCCCCATTTCAATTTTTAAAATTGGTGAGTATTATGTCTCATTCCATTATTTTTGTAATTTATTATAAATGGGGTCAATGAAACTAATGTTTTTGTTCTAAAAACATTAACTATGAAACAATGTAGACTAAATTGGATAGTTATGGAAGAAAACTAAAATTAATGGGGTGACATAATTCTAATTTTTACTATCTCAATGAAGTGCATGGAATTCAGTTTATTTTTATTATGTTTTGACAACAAATATAAAAAATGAAATCTAAATGGGATTGACATTTCACAAAAAGCATAATGAATAACAAACATGATGGGGTTATTATAAATCATAGAAATGGTCCTCTAGAATATAAGGTAATGACATGGTATAGGTATGTTTCGAATAATTAATGGAAAAGTACAAAAATCTGTTTTTATTATGATTTTTCATTTAGTACGACAAAAATTGATCTTTTTCAAGTGAAAGAAGATGCCTCCAGTTATCATTTATTATTAGGGAAACACATGTAGGGATGTATCAAGAGTTTTGTATTCATATTTATAAGAGTAGTTTCTTTAGGAGTACAATATTTATTTCATATTTTATCGATGAATGTTTATGAGGATCTGAGTTTCCCTTGACATGAAGTGAAATTTGTGAAAGGATGATTTCAAGGAAGTATAATAGAATAATTTAGATAGTAAGTGTCTGTATATGTTTTATAATTACATTATATAGATCTATATTGAATTTAATAATGAAAATTACATATATGTAGGTACACTGAAAACCATGTTAGTTCATACGAGAAAGAATACTGAGTCATATATGTTTTACGTCAAAAACAAAAATTGTTTGATATAGGGATAGTGCCCAAAATGTGGCATCCATAAAAATAAATTTTGACTTATTTTTAGTGTGAGGTGAAATTTAATAAATCATTAACTTATAGATGTCATTTATAAAGTGATGTCATTGGATATGTATATGTGGAATGACCATAAACAATGATTGAAAAGTGTGTTCTTTAATCACGAATTCATGGAATATAGAAAAAAACATTATATTGTTGATGAATATATCTCAACATGAAATTATATATTGGGGGCCAGTATGTAAAATTGAATTAGGGGAGTAGTGTAAATAAAAAAATAGGATCCCTTCATAGTTATATATTTTTAATCCTTGATTTTCAATGATGGTTTGTGAGGAAAATGGTTTCAGAGGGATTTATGTGTAAGTTGTGAAAGGTCAATATTAATGATGTATGATGGAAACATTCAGACTTGAGAATTATCTGATTACTTTATTATGATCTTATTGATATAAAAAGATAAAACTTCCCATGTGTCTTGAATGCGTTTTCATGCATAGATAATGATATTATTGAAGGAAATAATGGTTAATTTTCCTTTGATCATGTGTTTTTATATGTGGGAACCTATATTGGAATCATCTACATATAAATGTGTCCAATTTTAGAGATGATGATTGTATTTTATTTCTATGATGAGACTAAAATGTAGGATTTTTGTAGAACTCTATTTTGTATCAGAATGGGAATCAATCCACAAGTAGTTCTATGAGTGAATGTCCTCTACACAGAAAAAACATAGGGAAATAGATGAAATTTTTTCATTTTATTTCATGGTAAACATATGGGATGTAGGAATCACTACATATTGCATTAAAATGAAATTCAATACACATGTAGTTATAGGATTAAATTCAACACATAGTTTTTGTTCATATGTAAATTAAAATAAATCCTTGTAAGGAATATATCATAATGGAATTTATGGTCATGTGAGATTGAATAAATATTCCGGAACATTATACATGGAATGGAATAAAAATTAAAACATGAATAATCACCCAAAACATTAATACTCATGTGAGTCATGATTGGTGTTTGATAAACGATTGAATTTTAAGGTTATCAAGATTTAATGGAATTTAGAATTAATGATTTATTGTAATGAGGAGGACATTATTTTTTATATTATATTGGATATGTTTTAATGGAGTTTGATATAATGAATCTAGGATGAAATGTTTCTTATGTGGTTAATATTCAAATAGTAATGTTTTTGGATTTTTTTAATATAATATATAAAGGACATATGGTTTTATACATTTTAGTGTCACCAAGTATTTAATAATGTCTTTAATTTTAAGTACATTCATCTGAGTTTGTTGCTGTGTTCAACATAGTTTTTCATATAGTAGCGTCAAACCCAATGAAAATGAAGGTTGTAGGGGAAAAACACTAATGAAGACAATCTCACGTGTAGGGAGAATTATTTTCCCTTGCCTAAGATAGAGGTTATATGAATAAATAAATAACATGTATTCATAATTAGTAATCATCACATAGTTCTGAAATGTTGGGTAGTAGATGACCAACACTGAGGAAGAATTTTCATCCTTGGTGATGGGTAATGTATCACACATATTTTATTCATGATATAGGGACATCAGCATTGTAGTTTTAATATATCACATAAAAGTAGATATAAGAAAATATAAAATCTTATGTTGATGATGTGTTATTTTAAATAGTTTATGGCCACATTTCATTGAAATATATTGGTATTTTTACGGCATTTCATTTAAGACAATTTGTGAGAGTGAAACATTTTTTCCACAAGTTATCAGTGAACTGTATGTAAGTGTTGATCAATGGGGTAAAATTATAATCACGAAAGGATCACTAAGAAGGGTGATATTTTATTGGGTAGGAGACAGTGGGTTTCGACATTACATAATATCCTTAATAAACAATAATCATTCCCAACGTTGTTTAATAATATTGTTATATATATGAGTGAAACAAATGGATAAGGTACTCTCAGGATAGGGCCAAAGAATCACCTAGTTTAATGTCATGAGATAAGGATCAAAACCATATATTTGTCACTTGTAAAAATAATGAGTGTAGAAAAAAAATTTAAAATTGAATAGAAAGGTGTTTTTTCCACATTTTCATGTTCATCTATCATTGAATTTTTTTTATCTTTTAAGGGTTTTCATCTTGATTCCTTTATCATTGAAAACTAGATATATTTAATTATGATTCATTTATTGGAAGGGGTGATATTATCTTCATCCATAATAATAAATAAATATTGACCATTGGAGTGGAGCTTATGGATGATTAATGTTCCCTCCAAAATTAGTTCAAGAGTGAGAGGTTTCTTCAAATTTATGATAGGGGTACATAAAGTCCAAGAATATGCCCCT
Source organism: Viscum album (assembly GCA_963277665.1). NCBI lineage: Eukaryota > Viridiplantae > Streptophyta > Magnoliopsida > Santalales > Viscaceae > Viscum > Viscum album. Next base: position 2,094,454,661 of record OY728123.1, on the reverse strand, counting down.
TAGTGGAACAAACATAAAAAATTAGTTTTTAAATAAGGGGTTATACAGTTTATATGAAACTCTATTTTAGTAAAGTAAAATAGTTTTTTATCATCCTTACAATCCGAAACATCTAACAATTTTTTGAATATACACATATATGGATATTTCATCACAAATGGAAATGAAGATTGATTGAAATTAGACCTAAATAGGTAGATGATATTTTAATGAATATAGTGATTTAGGGGTAACTCATGTGTCTCTATCAGTTATTATAATGCAATCCCAAAATATGTACATAATATTTTAGGGACATAATTTATTTTCATTATGCCCCAGTATCAAGAGTATGTTTGATTGATTTGTATTTACTAACTATATGTTTCAATTTTTTTTATTTCACAGGGATGTGAATAGTTGGGCTCAGTATTGGAATCATGATATATAATTTTTAATTTGTAATAATATAGATTTGTATTCTGTTCTACCAATATTATGTTTTGGAAACCACATTTGGTGATGATTTTAATCCTCATATAGTATATGAAGTTCCCATTCCTTCCTTCCGTGAACGGTATTCCCCCAACCCATTTAAAAGAGAATCTAGTAGTTCTATAATGTATATAAACATCATAATTGTAGGTAGAGGATATGGATGTAAAACATATATAACATATATAGAAAATATGTTGGACTATTTGGTTGTGTGATGTTACTCTAGGAATGAATGATGACTTTAAAAAACATTTGACAAGAATTGACCCTTTGGAAAGATCTTCACAATCATTTATCATTAAATTTTATAATTTGGAAACCTATATGATTAGATAGTAATGCATGGTCCCTGACTAATAGATTCCATAAGTTCCAATGTCTAAATCTTACATAGTAGAAATTGGTCCCCCTACATCAATTCATATGAGGGGATCTTTATCCCATCATAGTTTATAGCAAACATTATCATTATCCAAGAGGTCGAAAATAGTTAAATTAATTACCAATCATTGGATTTTCTATTTTCAATCTCCCTCAAGGGGGATAATATTTTATTGGAGATAATAAAATATGGGTTTCATCCTACCATTTTATGAATTATATATCTCATAGATGAAGTTTACCTCATTGATCTCATCCATGTTATTAGAATTGAATGACGACACTCTTATGTTATGCATAATATTGAAGAATGGTTCTTCATAGAATAGATCAACCTATGCCTTAGAAATATGTTATAATGCACATGTATGGTAATTATTTGATCATATTACAATTTTTAAATTTATTTCATTTTTTATTCATCAAGAAACCCTAAAACATTGTAACATAGTAGATACAACCATTTATTTATGATATCATAATTACCATTGATCTTCTCGATTACTAACTTAAAATCATTTTTAACCATTACATGGTCCATTGAAATTCATAGAGATTTTTCTAAACCTAAAATATGATCTTTGTACCATCCCGCATTGTTGGTGAATCCTTCCTAAAATTGAATGGATAATTGAAAAACAGCATTTGAAAAAGAGACAAGTGTGACCCCAAAACATACCATGCTATGTTTGTTGTTTTCTATTATCTTCAATTTTTGGATCCTCGATGATCCATTAATATTTATTTCTTATGTATGGGTCCAATATTGAAAAATGAAAATATATTCAGCAGAAAAATTATTATTCAATGATTTTTTTAGATGGATGATGTGTAAGTAATCTTTATAACATTGTCTTGTTTATTAAATTTTATGGTATGAACCATATGTCAAACTATTTCTGAATGAAAATCCACATTGACAATCCTTTTGTCTACATAATAATATTGAATATATATATGAGAAGAGCATTACAAGAGAATAAATGATCCTCATGTTGTTGATGGTACTTTCTCTTTATTTAATAAAAAATATTACTAGAAGGAAACACTACAAGATATATAAATATTTAGTGTTAGTAGCGAGTGTGGTTTAACTCAGATAATAGATGTATTTATAATTTTCCAAATAATTAGGTTGTTTATGAATTGATCCCATTGGATGATATAAGGTCATCACATATAGAATGATAGGATTTCCTTTAATATGTTTCATGACCAATGGTATACTCAAAATACATTTTTATGTCTATCAATGTGTTCTTGGTAGTTATCGATCCATTAACAAGTGACTCTATTTTCATTATCTATGTAAAGGTAAAATATTATCATTTATGATTTACTATGAAGTGACTTATGTTTTAGAGGGGTCCTTGTATCCCAATTCTCTATTTAAGGTTACAATGTTGTGACATATTTCAGATATACATAGTATTCTTAGGATCAAATTTAGTTTGATGATGACATACTACAAAACCAATATATTGTGCCAAGGTGGCACTAAATACACAGTCCGATGGATTCATTTTTAGATTAACCTTTTGAGATTTTTTTAATATGTTCTAATGTAAAATGAGGTGATCATAACAATATTGATATACCCCCACATCATAATGATTGTAACAATATAAAAATAATCCCTTGCAGGGAATAAAAATTCAATGTTCGACACGTTGGTATCTGGTTCCATCATTATCTAAACTAAAATTCATCACATAATAGACTTATATTCCATGGGAATTACTAAAATATGTGACCTATTAAATTTTAGGGGTCATCCATATTTTTTTATTTCAGTTTCAACCATCTATAATTTAGAGTTATTGATATTTTGTAGTTGAATCAATCATATGTTCAACAATTAAAACCCATTAATCAAATTTTTCCAAGATAGTTAAAATCCATAAAAATGATGAATATAATACTAATTATATTATTTTTTATTAATGGAAAATTTATTTTATCCCTTATTTGGATACTGGACATATTTAGTGAATTCAGATTTTATGAGAATGTTAAAATCAATAGTAAAATTTTTAGCATTTTTTATATCCATTATTTTGACATACTTCATAAAAATGATCAGATCTTCTATAAAAACCAATTAGTAGGTTTAAATATCAAGATCATTCCCTATAATTTTAGATTAATTCATGGAAACCACATATTTGTGGTTATTTTAAATATAGTTATATAACACTTAATCATTGGAGGATACATAAATGTTTACCAGTGTGACTCAAAGATCCTATTTTGTACCATGATTTATCACTTAGATCCCATTGAGAGTAGTATAGATTCTTACATCAATTGTTTGAGTGGATTCATTGGGGTACTTATTATATTATACCGCTATAAATATTTCAGGTGTCAATGTTGATCAAAGGGGTATTTTGAGTTAGAATAAAGATAAAAACACTAATATTATGATTTTAAAGTAAGGGTATTCCCACTGTCTAGTGGTAATAAAATATTTTCATCATATTTAACTAATGATGAATGGTTCTTCTGAATTTTTGGGAAAACAACTACGGTGTTTTCTAATTGGGTGTTTCTAAATCGTGGTTCTATAGTTAACACTACATATATAATAGATTTAGTAGGTGTAACTAATATAATGATAGTTGATGAGTACATACTCAATTCCAAAAATATATTTTTGATAATGTTTATGGGTCACAAATAATTTTTCTAAGTATTTTAAATTGTTTTTTATGGTCATTTATATAGTAGTTGGAGCAGAATCCTTGTTGGGACTATCATCCATGAGTTTTCTACCTGGTCTCCAATAAATTTAAGCATGAATTTGTTGTGATTTAAAATATTCAAATAGTTATTTACATTGAAATATTACTATCATTATATAAAAAAAATATTTGAGACATTGATTGTATGGTAATGGTACAAGAATATGTTAATGAGACCAATGCCTCGTTTTTAGAGAAATTATAAAAACATACCACTAAACAATATGAAATTTTTTATTAGATATATGGTCTTGAAATTTCTTTTTTTGGTTCATTAGGTGAGAAAACGTTTCTCACCCATTTTATACCCCTAATTTTTTAGAGCTAATGGGGATAAGTAAATGTAAATATAACGTAATTAATTGAAAGCTCTAGAGTGTAATGATATTTGTACCTAATCCATTATCATAGAATTATTTCCAAATGTTACTGTCATTATTCAAACACATACACACTTGGTTTTGATGTGATCATATATAATAGAATGATTTTCAAACACAATGAAATAGATAACCCCATTAAATGACATGAGATAGATTTATATATAGTATAACTCACCTTAGATGATCACATCATAAAATTCTTGAAGTATTAGTAAGGATTATATATGCTCTTATAGAAGTTCTTTTCATATATTATTATCATCAAATATTGAGTGTTTTTCTATGAAAATGGAAAACCCATTCAATATATAACATATCTGATCAGTATTTCATACATTTCCAGATGGGATTACACTATATATATAGAGTATTGGTTTTATAGTGCTTGAGGTTGATGAGTCCCACAGTTTTACAGATGTTCAATGTATTGATTTCACTAGTTGATTAGGCCTACTTTGTTTTCCAACATGTCTATAATTGTCAAAATATCATACACATAAAAATCCGTCATCCCAAATAATTGTATTTGGTAATTAATTTATAAATAATAGGTTTGTATCATAGCTTTTATTAGGATTTCTAACATTCTCTATAATATTTTTAGATGATTATATATATTTGTTGAAAAATAATCCTAGATGTTGGGATCAACGTAGATAATGTCTTCCTCTGATTACTCGGGACTTATAAACACTTCCTTTGGTTTCCAAATCTTGTCCTGGGATCTTGGATTCATTTTAATACAAAAAATTATATATGTATTCCATTAAATGAATGAAATTAATTCATTTTTTGAGTTATTATTCATGAGATACATATTGGGGGGGGTGATTCCTGTAATACCATTTCTAGGGTTGATTCCCATGAAACTATTTGGTTGGATGGTAGCCATCCTCTTGAGAATAGAGAAATAATGTATGATAGGTTCATTAATATATATATTTATGGTTGATATTGGTTCATCTTGTTGTTTATGAATTTTTTTTCTAGTTTGTCCATTTGGTGGATGATCTGCTCTTTGAGGATTATTGTGCTGATTGGGTCCATTATTCAATTTAATAAGAGATTAATATAATAGTCAGTTGTTTTGACTAATATATAAGTGTAACATGAGATTGGTTTTTCACTATTTAATGCATCTTTTCATTCAAATTATATGCACAATTACCTGTAACTATTTTATCAGTCGCCTTAATCTTCTTGAGTGGTATTAGACACACATGCCACGTGTGCTAGTTTTTAACTAGTTGTACATACTATGAATAAAAAATATTCAATATAAAGTCATTAAAAAATAAATCCTATATATTAATACCAAATTTTTTTATAAAACAATCCATAATTTTGGAATTCATTGAGACCAATCTCTTTAGGGTTTATAGGATATTATAACCTTTGTAAGGTGTTTTCCATGGCTAATATAAAATTTATAGAATCACATTTCTAACTCAATGACTCTTATTAAAAATTTTATCCTAAAATTGAATAAATTTAAACCACCATATGAAATTCCAATGTGGATATTTGTAATATCTTTTCAATTTAGAAAGTAATTACATGACATAATGCATGAGATTCAATTTTGGACTCAGTTTAAGAGTTGGCCTAAATATGATATTCACAGTCACTATATACAAATGGAGTCAATGGAAATTTATTAAAAAATTTCAAGTTCCTAAATCCTAACTATATAATATTTTTTGGAATGAGTTTAATTTGAAACTCTTCATGAATGTTCATTATATAGAGGATCAACAAATCATCCAAAGGAAGTTGTTGGTTGATGAAGTTATTCAAATTCATTCACCTAGAAAGAAAATATAAAAGTCTATAATTGTATCACTACATTAAATTCTATATTTTGATGATAATATTATTCAAAAATGTATATCTGATGTGATAATAAATCTATTGTTGGAGATATTGTAATCCATTGATCAACGAGGATGAAAAACCGATATACATGACAAAGTATGATTCCTAAACTGTTTTGAATAATTCCATAATTTTATCAACTTATTTATAAAATAGGATCCCCATCATGGTGAAAATTTTAGATTAAATTTTTTTAATTATTGTTCTAGATACTTGGATCCTATGAATTGTTAAATTTTGAAATTATTAATGATGGGAACTAAAATATCCACATATACCCATTTAGGATAATTCTTTATTTTTTTGTTACATTAGAGATAACCATCATTCCATGTCTTATAATAGAACTATTAATTAAAAAATAGTGCGGATGAGATCCAATAAGATGGCCAAATGAATAATAATTTGAATATCAGATGAAGTAGGTGTAGCCAAATATGGTGTTTTTTAGTAGTTGTAGCTAAAAACATTTATGGGATGACATATAACAATTAAAATTTCATTCTCCCAATTTCATCCCTAATGGATTGAACACATGATGTTCAGATGGTATTTGATCGATATATATTTTTGTCTACATCATTTGTTAATAGTTTTCATTAGATCAAATTTTATGGGAATACATGGTCTTTCATGTTGAAGGTGATATCATGAAAGTGTAATAAGAGGCCCTTCACGATGAAATTATCAACTAGAGATATTTCATCTGGGTAAATCCATGTTATGTTTCACATGGTTCGTCATCTCTAACACATACTGAAAAAATATTTCCCCAACCATTATAGGATAAACAAACTTGAGTAGAATATGGGTTGTTTACACAGCATAAACAATTTATTTAATAAACACTCTCCAATTAGGTGGAATTTAAACATGCATGGGAGACCCAAAATGTTTCATAACCATTTAATTTATAATATGGATACTTTTATTACTCATTTCATAAAGAACCATGATTTGAATTTAAATATCCTCTTCCTCCACTCCACTGAAGGATTAATATTCTATAGAGTCTGTACGGATTGTATTAATTATATTTACTAATTCATAAAGCATTATGGGAATCATACCACCATCAGAGGGGATGGAGGGTTGGTCACCATTAAGGAATCCATTGTAAAGGCCATGATAATCACAATAATTGGTCTATTGGATGGGTCAATTTGAATTAAAAATATTATATAAAGTTATAATTTCCATAAATGTCTCTCTATGGGCCACTTTTTGAAGAGTAATCCTAAGAGTGTCCCCATAAAAAATCATTGTACATATTCCAATAGAGGAAAAATGGGTCACTGGATGCAGAAACTGTTGAATATATTTTTCTAATTTAACTCATAAACAAGAAAATATGTACTTAATTTGGAGGAGGAGGCTAAGATAAAAATTGTAGCTATATATTCATGTTGGGGATAATATTCATCCACTACATCAAAATACCATAATGAATTTGGATACATTTAAGGATAACTTTTTATAAAAAAATCCTATGATCTAGATGTTTAGGGATACTTCTATATTTATGTAGGAATAGATACCATAACTACCCTCTTAATCATTAGTATCATTGTTGGAGAATGAATTTATTGGAATATATTGTTTTTAGGTGACCTAAACAATCTAAATACATTGATTCTTTTTTATGATTATATTTGAGGAAGGTAAAATATTGTTCATTATATTATTATTCATGATACAATAGTATTTTGATGAATCCATTGTGCTGGTGATCAAGATTCTAAGATTTTTTTTCATGCTCGATTCATGCTGAGAAAAACATCTAATTTATATAGTGCATTCTTTTGGGGGTTGTATCAAAATGACATTTCATCATGTTGCTATTTTTTGGAATTTCTGAGTAGGGAATGAGGTGAAATGTAATGCTTTATATTCTCCCCATTCAGAAATAGGGATGCATGGTGGGTATTAGGACATGACCTTAAAAAAATACACAATCTGAAATTAAATTAATAATTCACATTGAGGATCTTTTTAGGTTTAGTGTTTTAGAGAGTTAGGCCATAATTATTACATTTCATATAAAAAATTACAATGTATACACTTCTACTCAATTTATATTTTTTTCATAAAAAACTCCTTGAAAAAATGTGTCTTGTCTACTTCCTTGTTTTAGACAACATGAATTTTCCATGATCCAATCCTTGACCATATTCAACTTTATGTCCTGTGAAATACATTTCAAAAACTTGTGATGAGCATAAAAAGCTCAATAAGGGATACAAAAAGAAGGAAAACTGTTATTTTTTCAAAACTACAGGTAAACCATGATTACCCTATCATATGTAATACATTTCACCTTTATGAAGTAGTTAATACTCTTAACTGAATAAAACATCATTGCTTACCATTTTGTAACCAAAGTATTTCCATAAAACCCATAGAAATAACACATAACATATAAAGGTATCTTGGGACATAAACATTGTTAGATGGAATAACCATACAGTCAAATTCCAGACACATCACTAAATGGAATAGCCATATGAACAAAATTCATACCCAATGAATTGTAAGTTATAACATAGCCACCCATCCCGGTTTACCACGGCACCTCCCATCATTTGGTTTATCATGTAATCACCCTTTAATTGTCCAAGTACCATTATATAATCATAACACATAAAAAATATTAAAGAAAGATAACATTTCCACATTTCTATCACAATATATCATTTAAATATATTGATATAAAAAATTCATTATCAAAATAATTTTAAATAAAAAAATAGGCAAACGAGTATATGTTATTTATTTTCCCATAAAATACATTAAAACTTGTTATGGAAGACAATGATCAAATAATACTCACAATGGGGGAAAAGGTCATTATCAACACTTACATTAAAACATTCTATTTTTTCATTTAGAAAAACTCATCATAGAAAAATATTCCCTTTGAATGAAATGAAAAGTCAAAGGTGATTATATACCTTCTAAACTAAATTTGTGTATAATAAAAAATATGCGTCAATAAAAGGAGATTGAGATAATGTCCCTTCCCTCATATCCAACTTGACCCCTTCATTCATTAATTTCATTAATAATAAACATAATTATATTTCTACTTTCTTAATAAACTTTTTGACACTTTTTATTCTATTTATATCACTTATTACATTTCTATAATAATTAGATAATTATTTTAGTTCAAATCGGACATTTTGTTGATGTTCAGAACTTAATTTAAAAATGAACTTGTTATAATTATAAATTGTTCATGTTGTAGAAATTCCATTATCTCCAGAATTATATTCGTTATTTAGAAATCATATATATCATATATATCTAGAATATATATATATTTATAATAGTACATAACATTTGGAGATAAGAAATCAAATGAACCATTCATGAAGACGGTAAGACGTACGTACGCATGAATGAAACATTCATTTCTATTTCGTATTTTAATGGAATAAAAACAAAATTATACATTGGTATATTATAATTCTAGTATAATATCATATTTAATTTCATTAACTCTATCCTTTGTACATCCCACATAAGGAATGAATGTGTCATATCACATTGGAGGTCTATGTTCGTGTAGTTCAGATCCTTCTAAAAAAACACTATATTGAGGATAATTTTTTGTTATAAAATAAATGAGTAAAAGAGTTTATGGGGTTAGATAAGTAAAATAAAAAAACTTAAAAGAAGACGTTACCTATAAATCAGGTATCTCCCATTGGATTGAACCAAATGGTTTACTTGAAATACCTTCTTCCTAAGATAATTCTTCTTGGAGGATAAGAGGGATGTGGGTTGCTTATTTACAAAGAGTTCGGATGAGGCAAGGGGTTTGATGGGTTTGAGGAATGAGTTAGAAGTGGTATCCTTTTATATAGGGAGGATGGGCACTTTAGGAATGATTGAAACAATTATTTCGTGATAAACTTATCTTAGGTTTAAAAAGATCCAAAAATCATTAAATTATAATATAAAATGACTCATGATAGAAATAAAATCATCCAATAAGAATTTTATAGGATTTGGATACTGTTTTAGTATTTATAATCTTATTTACTTAAAATAATTCATTAATGAGGAAAACAATGCATCATTATGGTGTCAAAAGTAATAATATTTATTTGATAACTAAAAATTATAAAAGAAATACCATTATGTAGGAAATATTTTTTATCTTAAAAATTCATATTTATTGTTGAAGAGATAAATTATATATGTAATGCCCTGAACCCAGTTACCTTGAGTCGGTGCATTATTACAAAACATTGGCCTGATCACAAAAGATCAAGTCTCGAAAGACCGATTAGTTTAGTAGTCTTGGAAACACAAGATATATTCGTAAGTCTTAAATTACATCTTAATGTAAAAAAACTACAAAAACATATTGTATTCATATCCCCTCATACTATCCCTGCAAGTCATTTATAAATTACTTCTTCACATCCTGGGAAAAGTAAAACATTGAAAGGGGTGAGCTCAGATGCTCAGTAAGGATGAAAATATAGCGTAAACATTCATAAATAAGTATAAACATTTAACGCATTGTATAACTAAAACTAAAATCATTTTAAACGTTAACATCAGCATAATATGGAAAAGATAAAATGAAATAATTCCATTTACTTATTCAAATGGATACTCTACTAGTCGAATAATCACATGCAATATCAATAACCACCTTCATAATGATGGAATGCATAATGCCAGACTATCGTAACCACATAGTCAAGGCCGTGTGCCAAGACTACAAATAAGATTTTATCAAGGCCTTGTTCCAAAACACTACATTGTCTCATGAGACCTACCGATGCATCGAGGAGCTATAGCAGGCTCCACCCATCACTTATTAAGTCCAATGCACTCGTCATATAAATAGGTTTAAACAATCATAAACATTCTTATTAAAACCATCATACGAAATGTCAAAACTTTCTCCATAAACCATGAATGGTATAAAAATAACACATCCACAATCAAACATATCACAAAACCTTCAATACAATATATAAGTTTTGTATCATAATAAATCAACTTCAAATAAGCTTAAAATCCATCAAAGGATGTTGAGATAGATGAAATCAAAACTATTTGAGAGAAATATATCTTTTTTTTAAATCATTTAAAAGTATCATAATTATAAAATAAAACATTTACTTTTAAAATATACTTATAATCTTGTAAGGGAAGCTTCACCGAGTTTATAATGGTAGAAAATATCCGCAGCCACTGTATAAGTTAAAAAAAGACATTCTTACCTTAATTTTGTCGAAAAGGTTAAAAAGGACCTCATTTGGAAAATGACGGAAACATTCCTTCATAAACATCTTATAAAAAGTCAAAAAAGGGTATAAATGACTTTAAGCCATCTTTTTTAAAATAGTAATAATGTTTCGAAATTCATTTTTAAGAAACATGGATGTGGATGATAAAGAGGTCCCAGTAGATATTTATGTATAAACAACGTCGGATAATGAAGAGATTGTGAAATAAACCCTTACCTTGTACTTTTTCTTTGGTTGTGGGTAGGTTTAAATCCTGTATAATTGTGAAATAAATGTTCTTAAATTATAAAAGAATCATATACATTCATATGATATCATATATGATTTTTTAACATTTCATTGTTAATAATATCTTAGTATTATCGTCGTTTCGGGTGTTAACTTGCTCATTTTATTTTATATGTTTTGTTATATAAACCATGTTTGTTATGGATAGGTTGTATATTATTCATATCCAGAATGATATCAAGTCCAAAAACATTACTTTTAATCATCAAATGAGAATTAGAATTGAATGGATACGACGGGGAAAGAATCTCATCGCGTTCTTGGAGACGGTAGTCCGTACGTACGCATGAGCGACAATATCTTTCCATTCATATTAAAATAATATATAATTGGATGGTACATCATATATACAGAATAATTATAATTTTATATTTATAATTTACATGAATTGCACATCATTATTATACCCATCCAAATAATAATGTATTGAATAACAATTACACCACGACGTGGAGACTGTAGGCCGTATGTACACATGTATGGTGACATGTCATTCAAAAAATGGATAGAATACTGAATATGGTTGTATCATATTTATAATATCATCATAGTATATAGAAGATACTGGATTAATTATTTTAGAATGGAAATAACAAATATAGAATAAGTAGAAGAAGAAAGGAACATGAAAGGGGGTGGTGAAAACATTTTCTCTTCTTCAGGTTCTTCCTTTTGATTCGATCAAAAGGGCGCCTTTGGTGGACTTATGACTAAAGTAAGCCCTCTAGGATTATGTGAGGGAAGTTAAGAGAATAATTGGGATGGTTTTGGACAAAAAAGGTTTTTAGGGTATTAATAATTGGTTATAAATGGTGTCCTTTAATAAGGGGGGAGGGGTTCTTTAGGAGAAACTTGAAGTATTAAATTATAATAAATTCATATTAGGTTTCTAATGGCTCCAAAATGGATTATTCAAAGTCTAAGGTGGGTATGGGTCGAAATAATTTCATCCAATATATTTTAGACAGGTTTGGGTCACTGTATTAACCTTGTCATTTATATTTAACTCTTAGTTAAATAGTTTGACATTTACCATGTCTCTTTGGAATTTTATATTATATAGTCAATAAACTTTCTATAAACATAATAGAGACCCCCAAGTGATCCATTAATTATAAAAATATCATTATATAAGTTATTTTGGCAGATCCTTATATTTTTAGGAATATAATATCAATTAATAATATAATATTTGTTTTAAAAACACATTTATGTCAATTTTGACAATATTTAATAATTGATTTTTGTTAAAGTCATAAAAACTTTATTAATTCTGAAAAAAATAATTTAAGAAATCCTAACATGTCTTATTAACTAATAAAATTTGGTTATGGAATATAAACCTTCAAATTATACTTATTTTAACATTTATAATACTAAATATTTGAATGTTTCATTAATAAGGAAAATACTGCATCATTATGGTGTCATAAATAAATTTAATTATTCAATGTATAAAAATTATAAATAAAATAAAATTAAGTAGTAAATATTTTTATCTTTCTAATGAATATATATAGTCTAAAATATAACATATATAACCCTATGTAAGAATTTTGTTTCTAAAAGATATATGCTTATGTTATTTTGGTATTTAATTTAACTTAATTAATATAAAGTGTCATTATCACTTACGTGTGGATCCATTGGGACCCAAAATTGATCCACAGATGACCATGGTCGGACATGTATCATCCAATAGGATTAGGACATGTTTTCGGATAATGAATTATTATTATAATATTATTTTTTACCCTTATTTACTGGATTTACACTTTAACCCTGGTAAATAAAATATTACCGAAGTAATTATTCAAAATGTCTAAAAATAAAAGTTACCTATTTACACAATTTGGACCTCCTGATTTTAAATATGGAATCCATTTTTATAAATTCAGAACACAGAAGTGGCTGAAATTAATTTTAAAATAATTCCCGCTGTCAAAACAAAAAGTGTGTTTTTAAAAATAATAACTATGAAAATATTGACACTTGTTTATGTCCGGGATAAATGTGAAATTATGACCAATGAAATTTTTTTTAAATGGTACAAATATATTCTAAATATAATTTAAAACCACTAAAATTCATAATTTGTTACTATTAATTATTTCGATTAAAAAATTTTGTTTTTAATTAAAATTTAGTGATTTTCACTATTCATAAAAAATTGAATGTTTTCATAAAAATACCAAATATTCACACTAAGCTAATTTCGATGTTCTGAATCTGAAAATAATGTCCATTTTGAAACATAAAAAGTATAAAACATCAAAAAGTGGGTATTACTATTCATAACAACTAGTTTGATTGGTTGTGGTGTGTGTCAGGAACTTGATGTTGCGTATAACACACACAACTGTATTATTCAAAGAGAAGCATACCATGGAAGCTTGGGGTGTTACATTCTCCCCTCCTTCAAATAACTTTTTCCTTGAAATTTATAAAATATTAATGCATAAAAAGACTCTGGTGGTTCTTTATCATAAGTTCCTCAAGTTCCCACGTTGCCTCTTCAATCTTATGGTTCCTCTATAGAACTTTCACCAGACGAGTCGTCCAGTTTCTCAGCACTTGTTCTCTTATATCAAGAATCCTGACTGGCTCTTCACAATAAGATAGATCATGTTCCAGTTATAATTCCTCATAGGTGAGTACATGCATTGAGTCAGGCATGTATTTTTCTCAATAGTGATACGTGGAACACATTGTGAACTTTTGAGAGATTTTTCATCATTGCCAAACGATAAGATGTAGCCCCAATTCATTCAAGAATTTCTAAAGGTCCTATGTACGTGGGACTCAATTTACCCTTCTTATCGAAACGTATAACCCCCTTCCACGAAGATACCTTCATGAAAACATGATCTCCTACTTGAAATTCCAAATCCTTCCTTCGGTTATCAGTATAGCTCTTCTTGCTACTTTGAGCAGCATTAATGTGGTTTTGGATTCCCTTCACCTTTTCCATCATTTCCTCCACCAGTTCTGGGCCTACAAGTTTTCTTTCACAAATGTCATCCCAACAGGTTGGTGTGTAACATCTCTTTCCGTATAACGCTTCATATGTTGCCATCCGAATATTTGAATGGAACCTATTGTTATAGGAAAATTCCACTGGTGGTAAATATTGATCCCACATACCCTGAATGTCAAGTGAGCATGATCTCAACATGTCTTCAAATGTTTGAATAGTCCGTTCGGATTGTCCATCAGTTTGGGGGTGGTAGGCAGTGCTCAAATGATGTTCAGTATCCAAGGCCTTCTGAAGACTCTTCTTGAATATTGATGTAAAACGGGGATCACGATCAGAAACAATCAATAAGGGTACTCTGTGAAGTCTCACAACTTCATTATTATATAGCCTTGCTAGATTTTCAAGTGGTAGATCTTCTCTTATAGCAAGAAAATGAGCTGATTTGGTAATATGATCAATAATGACCCATGGTGCATCGTTCCTTCTAGGAGTCTTTGGTAATCCCATTAAAAAGTCCATCATGATATTATCTCATTTCCTCTCAGGTATGGAAAGAGGTTTCATGGTTCCTCCAGGCTGTTTCCTTCCAGCTTTCTATTGTTGAAAAACCATACAGTTTGACACAAAATCAGAAATCTCCCTCTTCATGTTGTCCCACCAATAATGTTCCTTCAAATCTCTATACATTTTGGAGCTCCCAGGGTTTATAGAGTAATTGGAACTATGAGAATCATCCAGAAATTCCATTTTTAGATCAGGTATATCTGGAACACAATGTCCCTTCCCAAATTTAAAAATTTCATCTTCATACTCAAATTCACTCAATCCCCCATCTTTCATAGCTTAATTTTTTTTAAAATTCTTCATCACTGGTCTGATAACTCTTAATCGTTTCTAGTAAAGATGGTTTGGAAACCATTTGAAAAAGTATATATGTTTCACCTTCCATGGTGATTCCCATATTCATCATTATTAGATCCATGAAAATAGGATCACTTTCAATTATCATCTTGTTCAAAACGCCATGATCCTTTCTTCTAAAATCATCTTAGACCTTATTTTCCTTCCCCGGGTGGTAGTGTATTGTGAAATCATAATCCGTGAGTAGTTCAAGCCATCGCCTTTGCCTCATGTTGAGTTATTTTTTGTGAGAAAAAATATACTTCAAACTCTTGTGATCAGTATAAATCTCACACTTTTCACCATAGAGAGATTTTCTCCAAATCGTCAAAGCAATCATTACAACTGCTAACTCAAGATAATGAGTAGGATAGTTTTTCTCAGGAATTTTCAGCTGTGGTGATGCATAGGAAATAACACTATCATTCTTTACAATGACACAACCATGTCCTTTCTTCAATGCATCACTATAAATAACAAACCCATTATCCTCCGATGGTAGAGTCAATATAGGGGCACTGACTAATATTCTCTTCAGTTATTCAAAAAAATTCTTCAGACTCTTTCATCCAAACAAATTTAACACCTTTACATGTGATCTTTGTTAATGGGTAATCAAATCGAGAAAAATTCTGGATGAAACGCCAATAATAACATGCTAAACCAATAAAACTACGTAACTCGGTTTTACTCGTCAGTGCTGGCCATTCTTGGGTTGATCTGGTCTTAGAACGATCAACAGAAATTCCATCTTTAGAGACAATATTGCCAAGAAAAGAAATCTTCTGATTCCAGAATTCAAACTTGCTAAACTTTCTATATAACTCATGTCTTCTAAGAGTTTTCAGGATAATGCGCAAGTGATTTTCATGATCTTCATAGATTTTGGAATATACCAAGATATCATCAATAAATACCACCACAAAATCATTGAGATATTCCTTGAAAACTCTATTCATTAGATCCATGAATACAGAGGGTGCATTAGTCAATCCAAAAGTCATTACTGTAAACCCGTAATGCACGTACCTGGTTCGAAATTCTGTCTTCGGAATGACTTCGTTATTCACACACAAGTGATGGTATCTAGTTCGAAGGTCAATCTTAGAAAAGTATTGATCTCCATGTAGTTGGTAAAATAAATCAACAATGCGAATTAAGGGATACATGTTCTTTATTATTATAACATTGATTTCCATGTAGTCGATACATAACCCCATAGATCTATCTTTCTTATTAAAAAAAGGACAGGGGATCCCCATGGATAAACGCTAGGGTGAATAAAACCCTTATTACTCAATTTCACTAATTGTTTCTTTAGTTCAACTAATTCCACAGTGGCCATTCTATAAGGGGTCTTCGATATAGTCCTTGTACTAGGAATTAAATCAATTGAAGACTAAATTTCCCATTCTGGAGGATGTCAAGTTAAATCTTCCAGAAACACATCAACATATTCACCCACAATAGGTACATACTCTATTTGAACATTAATTTCCTCACCCATAGTTATTTCATTCTCTTCCACCCTGATAATTGAATTTAGTTGAGTTACTGGGGGTGGATCTAGGTAAGAATCAGTTGGTGAAGATTCTTCTCTAAAGATAATGTGTTCTTTATCATCATCATCAAAAATCGTAACCTCCTTCTTCTTACAATAAATTTTGGCATCATTGTACGATAGCCAATCCATACCGATGATTATATCAAATTTAGTCATGGGTATGACGATGAGATCAGCAGATAAAAAAAATTTATATACCATAATTGGAACGGATCTACAGAACTTTGTAGTAATGATATATCCATTATGAGTTTTAACTGACAACTCCCTTGTTAAATCAAATTGTCAATATCTAATTTTCATTGCATACTGGTAAGATATGAAACAATGAAATGATCTAGAATCAAATAATGCATTTTCTAAACTTAAGGAAACCATTAAGTTACCTGCCACCACGTCTTTCAGAGATTCTACCTCAGCTGTAATGATTGCATATGCTTGGCCTTGATCCCTTGGCCTTTTTTGAGGTATGTTTCCCTAACCCTTAGGAAATTCATTTGCATAATGTCCTATCTCTCTGTAGTTGTATCATTGAACATCATTAGCTTCTTTCTTCCCCTTATAATCACGAGCATGGTTGCATTTTTCACCACACTTGTAATAGACTCCCATTCCTTTCAAGAAAGTACCAAGGTGTTTCTTCCCACATTTACTGCAGGATGGATATTCAACTTTTCCCTTATTATCTTTATTTCCATTTCTAGAGTGATCAGCAGATCTCTTCTTCTTGTTCTTTTCTTTAAAGTCGTAAGACTTGGATAATTCTATTTTCTGTCATGATATCACATGAGACAAAATCTTCGTATGATGGGAAGGATTGTGATACTAATTATCAAAGAAGAAATGGTTTTAACCCATCAAAGAAATGATGAATCTTAATTCGTGGGATATGTATATAATCTCCAGCATACCTTACTAACCTTGTAATGCTAGCCTCATACATTGCGACATTCTCATCCTTCTTTTGTCTCAGACTCAGAAATTTCCTTTCCATATCCGCTCGATGGTCACGAGGAAAGTATTTTTCTAATAAAATATCTTTGAAACCCCTCCATTCCATATTTGATAATTCATCATCTTCCTTTGTGTTTTGAATCAATGACCATCATTCATCAGCATCTCTAGTGAGGCGGTAAAATTCCATGATAACTTTTTCCCTTTCACTACTCCCCAAGGCATGGAATATTTTCTCTAAAGAATTTATCCATTTCTCAGCTACTAAGGGATTTGAACTCCCATTTAATGTTGGTGGTTGTTTCCTCATGAAGCGATCTAACATTGATCCTCCACACTGCGGATCAGGGTGCTCCATACGGGTAAGGTTATTATTCATAACCTGAGTGAGTTGTCCTTGTATGGGGATTAGATGATCAGCACCAGTTGCATCACCAGCTCCACTATAATTATCTTGAGCATGAGGGAAATCCCTAAATGGAGTACCTTCATTGATACAGTTTCCATTTCCTCCACTAGGTGCCATTTCTAAACAATGGCATACACTAGATTAGTTTATGAATCGCAATATATAAACCCAAACATGTAAACCACTTAACATAAATTGAACTATTTATGGATATAATCCATAATCATAAAAAAAAATTCTTTGAGGAAGTATATACTATTAAACCATTCATAATGGTTTGTAATGAAATTGAGAATTATCCTAAGAATATCCCCCGGGAGCATCGTAATCAAGAGTGCAGCAAGGCCCGTTGTCGTGCACCAGTTCCCGTTTGAGTCTATCTAAAAGCAGTGATTTTGGGTTTTACCCCTAGGTACATCTATGCTAGATCTACCTCTACCTGCCCGTATCCAGACAGGGATGTATTGCTTGAAAATCTCACAAAATCTCTACAATACCAAAATTTTATAAAGTTCTTCTACACTAATCCTTGTAGTTCATCTTAGTTATATGTGCTCTATTTAGAGTTTATCTAAATCTAGCTTCCATGGTTTGTACTAAACATCCTCTGATACCAACTATAATGCCCTAACACCAGTTATCTAGAGTCAGTGCATTATTATATAACATTGGCATGATCACAAAAGATCAAGGCTCGAAAGACAGATTAGTTTAGTAGTCTTGGAACCACTAGATATATTCATTAGTCTTACATTACATCTTAAAGTAAAAAAACTACAATAACATCTTTTCTTTATATCCCATAAAACTATCCCTGCTGGTCATTAATAAATTACTTCTTCACATCCTGGAAAATATAGAACCTTCAAAGGGGTGAGCTCAGATGCTCAGTAAGGATAACAATATAGAGGAAACTTTCCTAATTAAGTATAAACATTTAAGGTAATGTATCACTAAAACAAAATCTTTTTAAACTTGAACTTCAACATAATATGGAAAATATAAAATGAAATAATACCATTTACTTATTCACATGGATATTCTACTAGTCGAATAATCACATGAAATATCAATAACCACTTTCATAATTACAGAATGCATAATGCCAGAAAATCATAACCACATAGTCAAGGCCTTGTGACAGGACTACAAATAAGATTTTGTCAAGGCCTTGTTCCAAGACACTAGTTTGTCTCACGAGACCTACCGATGCATCTAGAAGCTATAGCGGGTTCCACCCGTCACTTATTAAGTCCAATGAACTCCTCATATGAATAAGTTTAAACAATCATAAACATTCGTATTAAAACGAGTATACGAAATGTCAATACTTTCTCCATATACCATGAAAGGTATAAAAATAACACATCCACAGTCAAACATATCACAAATACTTAAATAAAATATGGATGTTTTGTATCATAATAAATCAACTTCAAATAAGCTTAAAATCCATCCAGGGATGTTGACATAGATGAAATCAAAACTATTTGAGAGAAATATCTCTTTTTTTGAAATAATTTTAAAGTATCATAATTGTAAAATAAAATATTTACATTGAAAATATCATTATAATCTTTTAAGGGAAGCTTTCATGAGATTATAATGGTAGTAAATATCCTCACCCACCGTATAAGGTAAAAAAATACATTCTTACCTTAATTTAGTCAAAAAGGTTAAAAAGGACCTTGTTTGGAAAACGACGAAAAGATTCCTTTATAAAAATCTTTTAAAAAGTCAAAAAAGGGTATAAATGACTTTAACCCATATTCTGCAAAATAGTAAAAATGTTTTGAAATTCATTTTTATGAAACATGGATGTGGATGATAAAGTGGTCCGAGAAGATAATTATGTATAAAAAACTTTGGATAATGAAGAGATTGTGAAATAAAACCTTACCTTGTACATTTTCTTGGATGAGGGTAGATTAACCTCCTTTATAATGGTGAAATAATTATTATTAAATTATAAAATAATCATATACATTAAAATGATATCATATATGATCTTTTAACATTTCTTTGTTAAAAATATCTTAGTATTATTGTCGTTTCAGGTGTTAACTTACTCGTTTTCTTTTAAATGATTTGTTATAAAAGCTGTGTTTGTTATGGATAGGTAGTATATTATTCATATCCAGATTGATATCAAGTCCTTAAACATTATTTTTAATCATAAAATGAGAATTAGACTTGAATGGATATGATGGGGAATGAATCTCATCGAGTTCGTGGAGATGGTAGTCCGTACGTACGCACGAGCGACAATATCATTATTTTTTCATTAAAATAATATATAATTGGATGGTACATAATATATACAAAATAATTATAATGTTATATTTATAATTTACATGAATCACACATCCTTATTATACCCATCCAAATAATAATGTATTGAATAACAATTACACCATGACGTGGAGACGGTAGGCCATACGTACGCACGTATGGTGACATGTCATTCAAAGGATGAATAGAATAATGAATATGGTTGTACCATATTTATAATAACATCATAGTATATAGAATATACTGGAGTTATAATTTTAGAATGTAAATAATAAAGAAAGAAGAAGATGAAGAAGAAAGGAACTTGAAAGAGGGTGGTGAAAACATTACCTCTTCTTCGAGTTATTACTTTTGATTTGATCAAAAGTGCTCCATAGGATGGATTATTACTAAAGGAAGGCCTCTAAGATGAAGTGAGAGAAGTTGAGAAAATATTTAGGCAGGGGTTGGATGAACCCAATTCATTGAGGGTATTAAAAAGTGGTTAGAAGTGGTGTCCTTTTATAAGGTGGAGGAGGGGCTCTTTAGAAAAAACATAATGTTTTAAATCATAATAAAGTCATATTTGGTTTCTAATGGCTCCAAAGTGGATTATTAAATGTCTAAGTCGGGGATTGTTCTAAATCCTTTCATCCAATAGATTCCATACATATCACGTTCCAGTTATAATTCTTCATATGTGAGTACATGTATTAGGTCAGGCATGTATTTTCTCAATAGTGATACATGGAACACATTGTGAACTTTTGAGAGATTTTTCAGCATTTCATAATGATAATGTATAGCCCCAATTTGTTCAATAATTTTAAAAGGTCCTATGTACATGGGACTCAATTTACCCTTCTTATCGAAGCGTATAACCCCCTTCCACGAAGATACCTTCAAGAAAACATGATCTCCTACTTGAAATTCCAAATTCGTGCTTCGGTTATCGGCATAGCTCTTCTGCCTACTTTGAGCTTCATTGATGTGGTTTTGGATTTCCTTCACCTTTTCCATCATTTCCCCCACCAGTTCTAGGCCTACAAGTTATCTTTCACAAACGTCATCCCAACAGGTTGGTGTGAAACATCTATTTCTGTATAACGCTTCATATGCTGCCATCCAAATACTAGAATGGAACCTATTGTTATAGGAAAATTCCATTGGAGGTAAATATTGATCCCACATACCCTGAATGTCAAGTGAGAATGATCTCAACATGTCTTAAAATGTTTGAATAGTCCGTTCTGATTATCCAACAGTTTGGGGGTGGTAGGAAGTGCTCAAACGATGTTCAGTATCCAAGGGCTTTTGAAGACTCTTCCAGAATCTTGATGTAAAATGGGGAGCACGATAAAAAACAATCATTAAGGGTACTCTGTTAGGTCTCACAACATCATTATTATATAAACCTTGCTAGATGTTGAAGTGGTATATCTTCTCTTATAGCAAGAAAATGAGTTGATTTGGAAGATGATCAATAATTCCCCATGTTGCATCGTTCCTTCTAGGAGTCTTTGGTAGTCCAATGAAAAATTTCATCATGATATTATCCCATTTCCACTCCGGTATAGAAAGAGGTTGCATGGATCCTCTTGACTATTTCCTTCCAGCTTTCAATTGTTGAGAAACTATACATCTTGATACAAAATCAAAAATCTCCCTCTTTGTGTTGTCCCACCAAAAATGTTCCTTCAAATCTCTATACATTTTGGAGCTCCCATGGTGTATAGAGAAATTGGAACTATGAGCATCATCCAAAAATTCCCTTTCAGGATCAGGTATATCAGGAACCCAATGTCCCTTCCCAAATTTAAAAATTCCATCTTCATACACAAATTCACTCAATATCCCATCTTTCATAGCTTTAATATTCTTTTTAAATTCTTAATCACCAGTCTGATAACTCTTAATCCTTTATAGTAAAGATGGTTTGGCAAACATTTGAAAAAGTATAGATGTTTCACCTTCCTTGGTGATTCCCATATTCATCATTACTAGATCCATGAAAATAGGATCGCTTTCAATTATCATCTTGTTCAAAACTCCATGATCCTTTCTACTCAAATCATCTTCCACCTTATTTGCCTTCCCCAAGTGGTAGTGTATCATGAAATCATAATCCATGAGTAGTTCAATCAATCGTCTTTGCCTCATGTTGAGTTATTTCTGTGATAAAATATACTCCAAACTCTTGTGATTAGTATAAATCTCACACTTTTCACCATAGAGATAGTGTCTCCAAATCTTCAAAGAAAACATTACAAATGATAACTCAAGATAATGAGTAGGATAGTATTTCTCATGAATTTTCAGCTGTGGCGATGCATAGGAAATAACCCTATCATTATTTATAATGACACAACCAAGTCCTTTCTTCAATGCATCACTATAAGTAACAAACCCATTATCCTCTGATGGTAGAGTCAATATAGGGTCATTGACTAATCTTCTCTTCATTTCTTCTAAAACATTCTTCACACTCTTTCATCCAAACAAATTTAACCCCTTTACGTGTGATCTTTGTTAATGGGTTATCAAATCGGGAAAAATTATGGATGAAACGCCGATAATAACCTACTAAACCAATAAAACTACGTACCTCAGTTTTACTCATCGGTGTTGGACATTCTTGTATTGATCGTGTCTTAGAACGATCAACATAAATTCCATCTTTAGAGACAATATGTACAAGAAAAGAAATATTTTGAAGCCAGAATTCAAACTTGCTAAACATTCCATATAACTCATGTCTTATAAGAGTCTTCAGGATAATGTGCAAGTTATTTTCATGATCTTCATAGATTTTGGAATATACCAAGATATCATCAATAAATACCATCACAAAATCATCAAGATATTCCTCGAAAACTCTATTCATTAGATCCATGAATACAGAGGGTACATTAGTCAATCCAAAAGGCATTACTGGAAACCCGTAATGCCCGTACCTTGTTCAAAATGTTGTCTTCAGAATGACTTCCTTATTCACACACAAATGATGGTATCCAGATCGAAGGTCAATCTTAAAAAATTATTGAGCTCCATGTAGGTGGTAAAATAAATCATCAATGCGAGGTAAGGGACACATTTTATTTATTATTATAGAATTGATTACCCTGTACTCGATACATAACCTCATAGATATATCATTCTTCATAACAAAAATGACAGGGGATCCCCATGGAGAAACACTAGGGTGAATAACACCCTTATTACTCAATTATTCTAGTTGTTTCTTTAGTTCAACTAATTCCACAGTGGCCATTCTATAATGGGTCATAGATATAGTCCTTGTACTAGGAATTAAATCAATGGAAAACTCAATTTCTCGTTCTGGAGGATGTAAAGGTAAATCTTCTGGAAACACCTAAACATATTCACTCACAATATGTACATACTCTATTTGAACACTATTTTCCTCAACCATAGTCATTTCATTATATTCCTCCCTAATAATTGAATTTAGTTGAGCTATTGGGGGTAGATCTAGGTATGAATCAGGTGATGAAGATTCTTCTCTAAAGATAATGTGTTCTTTATCATCATCATCAAAAATCGTAACCTCCTTCTTCTTAAAATAAATTTTCGCATCATCGTCCGAAAGCCAATCCATACCGAGGATTATATCAAATTTAGTCATGGGTATGACGATGAGATCAGCAGATAAAGAAAATGTATATTCCATAATGGGAACAGATCTAAAGAACTTTGTAGTAATGATACATCCTTTAGGTGATTTAACTAAATACTCCCTTGTTAAATGAAATTGTAAATATCTAAGTTTCTTAGGAAACAGGTAAGATATGAAACAATGCAATGATCTAGAATCAAATAATGCATTTTCTAAACTTGAGGAAACCATTATGTTACCTTCCACCACGCCTTTCGGAGATTCTACCTCAGCTATAGTGAATGCATAAGCTTGGCCTTGATCCATTGTCCTTTTCTGAGGTAAGTTTCCCTGATGCTTAGGACATTCATTTTCATAATGTCCCACCTCTCTGCAGTTTTAGCATTGAACATCAGTAGATTCTTTCTTCCCCTTGAAATCACGAGCTTGGTGGCCCTTTTCACCACACTTGTAATTGACTCCCATTCCTTTCATGAAAGTACCAGGGTGTTTCTTACCACATTTACTGTAGGATGGATAATAAACTTTTCCCTTCTTCCCTTTATTTCCATTTCTAGAGTGATCAGTAGATCTCTTCTTCTCTTTCTTTTCTTTAAAGTCATAAAACTTGGATAATTCTTTTTTCTTTCATGATAGCACATGAGACAATATCTTCGTATGATGAGATGGATTGTGATACTAATGATCAACGAAGAAATTGTTTTAACCCATCAAAGAAATGATCAATATTACTTCTTGGGATACGTATATAATCTCCAGCATACCTTGTTGACCTTGTAATGCTAGCCTCATACATTTCAACATTCTCATCCTTATTTTGTCTCAGACTCAGAAATTTCCTTTCCATATCTGCTCGATGGTCATGAGGAAAGTATTTTTCTTAGAAAATATCTTTGAAATCCCTCAATTCCATATTTGATACTTCATCATCTTCCTTTGTGTTTTGAATCAATGACCACCATTGATCAGCATCTCCAGTGAGGCGGTATACTTCCATGACAACTTTTTCCCTTTCACTACTCCCCAAGGCATGAAATATTTTCTCTAAGGAATTTATCCATTTCTCAGCTACTAAGGGATTTGTACTCCCATTTAATGTTGGTGGTTTTTTCCTCATGAAGCGATATAACATTGATACTCCACTCTGTGGATCAGGGTGCTCTATACGGGTAAGTTTATTATTCATAACCTGAGTGAGTTGTCCCAGTATGGTGATTAGATGATCACCACCAGTTCCATCACCAACTCCACTATAATTATCATTAGCATGAGGGAAATCCCTAAATGGAGTACCTTCATTGATACAGTTTCCATTTCCTCCACTAGGCGGAATTTCTACACAATGGCATACACTAGATTAGTTTATGAATCACAATACATAAATCCAAACTTGTAAAACACTTAACATAAATTCAAATATTTATGGAAATACTCCATAATCATAAAAAAAATTCTTTAAGGAAGTATATACTATTAAAACCTTCATAATGGTTTGTAAAGAAAATGAGAATTATCCTAAGCATATCCCCCGGGAGCGTCATAACCAGGATTGCAGCAAGGCCCTTTGTCATGCACCAGTTCCCGATCGAGTCTAGCTCAAAGAGGTGTTTTTGGGTTTTACCCGTAGGTACATCTATGATAGAGCTACCTCTACCTGCTCGTATCTAGACAGTGATGTATTTCTTGAAAAACTCACAAAATCTCTACAATACCAAAATTCTATAATGTTCTTCTATACTAATCCTCAAAGTCCATATTAGTTCTATGTGCTCTATTTAGAGTTTATCTATATCTAGCTTCCAAGGATTGTACTAAACATCCTCTGATACCAATTGTAACGCCCCGACCCTAGTTACCCTGAGTCAGTGCATTATTATATAACATTGGCATGATCAAAAAAGATCAAGTCTCGAATGATAGATTAGTTTAGTAGTCTTGGAAACACTAGATATATTCATTAGTCTTACATTACATCTTAAAGTAAAAAAACTTCAAAAACATCTTGTCTTCATATCCCATCATACTATCCCTACTGGTCATTCATAAATTACTTATTCACATCCTGGAAAAAATAGAACATTGAAATGGGTGAGTTCAGATGCCTAGTAAGGATAACAATATAGAGGAAACTTTCATAATTAAGCATAAACATTTAAGGTAATGTATAACTAAAACAAAATCCTTTTAAATTTGAAATTCAACATAATTTGGCTAATTTAAAATGAAATAATTCCATTTAGTTATTCACATGGATATTCTACTAGTCGAATAATCACATGAAATATCAATAACCACTTTCATAATTACGGAATGCATAATGCCAGACTATCATAACCACATAGTCAAGGCAATGTGACAGGACTACAAATAAGATTTTGTCAAGGCCTTGTTCCAAGGCACTAGTTTGTCTCATGAGACCTACCGATGCATCTAGGATCTATAGCGGGCTCGACCCGTCACTTATTAAGTCCAATGCACTCCTCATATTAATAGGTTTAAACAATCATAAACATTCATATTAAAACTAGTATATGAAATGTCAATACTTTCTCCACATACCATGAAAGGTATAAAAATAACACATCTATAGTCAAACATATTACAAAACCTTCAATAAAATATTGATGTTTTTTATCATAATAAAACAACTTCAAATAAGCTTAAAATCCATCCAAGGATGTTGACATAGATGAAATCAAAACTATTTGAGAGTAATATCTATTTTTTTGAAATCATTTAAAAGTATCATAATTGTAAAATAAAATATTTACAATGGAAATATCATTATAATCTTGAAAGGGACGATTTAATGAGTTTATAATGGTAGAAAATAGCCTCACCCGCTGTATAAGTTAAAAAAACACATTCCTACCTTAATTTTGTCAAAAAGGTTAAAAAGGACCTTGTTTGGAAAACAAAGAAAAGATTCCTTTATAAACATCTTATAAAAAGTCAAAAAAGGGTATCAATGACTTTAACCCATATTCTGTAAAATAGTAATAATGTTTTGAAATACTTTCTTAAGAAACATGGATGTGGGTGATAAATAGGTCCCGGTAGATAATTATGTATAAACAACCTCGGATAATGAAGAGATTGTGAAATAAA
The DNA here is from genome assembly GCA_963277665.1 of Viscum album. Taxonomy (NCBI): domain Eukaryota; kingdom Viridiplantae; phylum Streptophyta; class Magnoliopsida; order Santalales; family Viscaceae; genus Viscum; species Viscum album. The sequence continues at coordinate 2,094,427,420 of OY728123.1, read as the reverse complement.
ACATTAACTTGTAATTTTCATTGGATGAGAGTAGGTTAACCTCCTATATAATGGTAAAATAATTGTTATTAAATTATACAATAATAATATACATTAAAATGATATCATATATGATCTTTTAACATTGATTTGTTAATAATATCTTAGTATTATTGTCGTTTCGGGTGTTAACTTACTCGTTTTCTTTTAAATGTTTTTCTACGGAAGCCGTGTTTTTTATGGATAGGTTGTATAGTATTCATATCCAGAATGATATCAAGTCCTTAAACATTATTTTTAATCATCAAATGAGAATTATACTTGAATGGATACAATGGGGAATGAATCTCATCGCGTTCGTGGGGATGGTAGTCCGTACGTACGCACGAGCGACAATATCATTATTTTTATAAAAAAAAATATAATTGGATGGTACATAATATATAAAGAATAATTATAATGTTATATTTATAATTTACATGAATCACACATCCTTATTATACCCATCCAAATAATAATGTATTGAATAACAACTACACCACGAAGTGGAGACGATAGGTCGTACGTACGCACGTATGGTGACATGTCATTCAAAGGATGAATAGAATACTGAATATGGTTGTACCGTATTTATAATAACATCACAGTATATAGAATATACTGGAGATACAATTTTAGAATGTAAATAACAAATAAAGAAGAAGATTAAGAAGAAAGGAACTTGAAAGAGGGTGGTGAAAACATTATCTCTTCTTCGGGTTATTACTTTTGATTTGATCAAAAGTGCTCCATAGGATGGATTATGACTAAAGGAAGGCCTCTAGGATGAAGTGAGAAAAGTTGAGAAAATATTTGGGCATGGGTTGGATGATCCCAATTCTTTGAGGGTATTAAAAAGTGGTTAGAAGTGGTGTCCTTTTATAAGGGGGATGAGGGGATCTTTAGGAAAAACAAAAAGTATTAAATCATAATAAATTCATATTTGGTTTCTAACGGCTCCAAAGTGGATTATTAAAAGTATTAGGTGGGGATGGTTCTAAATCCTTTAATCCAATAGATTCCCTTCAGACCAGGTTCCAGTTATAATTCATCATAGGCGAGTACATGTATTGGGTCAGGCATGTATTTTCTCAATAGTGATACATGGAACACATTGTGAACTTTTGAGAGATTTTTCAGCATTTCCAAACGATAAGATATATTCCCAATTCGTTCAAGAATTTTGAAAGGTCCTATTTACATGGGACTCAATTTACCCTTCTTACCGAAGCGTATAACCCCCTTCCACGAAGATACCTTCAAAAAAACATAATCTTCTACTTGAAATTACAAATCCTTCCATCGGTTATCAGCATACCTCTTCTGCCTACATTGAGCTGCTTTGATGTGGTTTTGGATTTCCTTCACCTTTTCTATCGTTTCCTCCACTAGTTCTGGGCCTAAAAGTTTTCGTTCACAAGCATCATCACAATAGGTTGGTGTGCAACATCTCTTTCCGTATAACGCTTTATATGGTGCCATCCGAATACTTTAATGGAACCTATTTTTATAGGAAAATTCCACTGGAGGTAAATATTGATCCCACATACCTTGAATGTCATGTGAGCATGATCTCAACATGTCTTCAAATGTTTGAGTAGTCCGTTCTGATTGTCCATCAGTTTGGGGGTGGTAGGCAGTGCTCAAACGATGTTCAGTATCCAAGGCCTTCTGAAGACTCTTCCTGAATCTTGATGTAAAACGGGGATCACGATCAGAATCAATAAATAAGGGTACTCTATGAAGTCTCACAACTTCATTATTATATAGCATTTCTAGATGTTCAAGTGGTAGTTCTTCTCTTATAGCATGAAAATGAGCTAATATGGTAAGATGATCAATAATGTCCCATGTTTCATGGTTCCTCCTAGGAGTCTTAGTAGTCCCATGAAAAAGTCCATCATGATATTATCCCATTTCTTCTCAGGTATGGAAAGAGGTTTCATGGCTCCTCCAGGCTGTTTCCTTCCACCTTTTAGTTGTTAAAAACCCATACATCTTGACACAAAATCAGCAATCTCCCGCTTTGTGTTGTCCCAGCAAAAATGTTCCTTCAAATGTCTATACATTTTGGAGCTCCCAATGTGTATAGAGAAATTGGAACTATGAGCATCATCCAAAAAATCTCTTTTTTGATTAGGTATATCGGGAACACAATGTCCCTTCCCAAATTTAAAAATTCCATCTTCATACACAAATTCACTCAATCTCCCATCTTTCACAGCTTTAATATTCATTTTAAATTCTTAATCACTTGTCTGATAACTCTTAATCCATTCTATTAATGATGGTTTTGAAACCATTTGAAAAAGTATATATGTTTCACCTTCCATGGTGATTCCCATATTCATCATTACTAGATCCATGAAAATAGGATCTCTTTCAGTTATCATCTTGTTCAAAACTCCATGATCCATTCCGCTCAAATCATCTTCCACCTTATTTTCCTTCCCCGGGTGGTATTGTATCATGAAATCATAATCCTTGAGTAGTTCAAGCCATCGCCTTTGCCTCATGTTGAGTTCTTTCTGTGAGAAAATATACTTCAAACTCTTGTGATCAGTATAAATCTCACACTTTTCACCATAGAGATAGTGTCTCCAAATCATCAGAGGAAACATTACAACTACTAACTCAAGATAATGAGTAGGATAGTTTTTCTCATGAATTTTCAGATGTGGTGATGCATAGGAAATAACCCTATCATTCCTTATAATGACACAACCATGTCCATTCTTCAATGCATCACTATAAATAACAAACACATTATCCTCTGATGGTAGACTCAATATAGAAGTATTAAATAATATTCTCTTCAGTTCTTCAAAAACATTCTTCACACTCTTTCATCCAAACAAATTTAACCCCTTTACATGTGACCTTTGTTAATGGGTTACCAAATCGGGAAATATTCTGGATGAAACATAGATAATAACCTGTTAAACCAATAAAACTGCATACCTTGGTTTTACTCGTCGTTGCTGGCCATTCTTGGATTGATCTTGTCATAGAACGATCAACCGAAATTCCATCTTTAGAGACAATATGGAAAAGAAAAGAAATATTCTAAAGCTAGAATTCAAACTTGCTAAACATTCCATATAACTCATGTCTTCTAAGAGTCCTCAGGATAATGCGCAAGTGATTTTCATGATCTTCATAGAATTTGGAATATACCATGATATCATCAATAAATACCACCACAAAATCATCAAGATATTCCTTGAAAACTCTATTCATTAGATCCATGAATACAAAGGGTGAATTATTCAATCCAAAATGCATTACTGTAAACCCGTAATGCCCGTACCTGGTTCGAAATGCTGTCTTTGGAATGACATCCTTATTCACACACAAAAGATGGTATCCAGATCGAAGGTCAATCTTAGAAAATTATTGGTCTCCAAGTATTTGGTAAAATAAATCATCAATGCGAGGTAAGGGATACATGTTCATTATTATTATAGCATTGATTTCCCTGTAGTCGATACATAACCTCATAGATCTATCGTTCTTCATAACAAAAAGGACAGGGGATCCCCATGGAGAAACACTAGGGTGAATAAAACCCTTATTACTCAATTCCTCTAGTTGTTTCTTTAGTTAAACTAATTCCACAGTGGCCATTCTATAAGGGGTCATTGATAATGTCCTTGTACTAGGAATTAAATCAATGTAAAAATCAATTTCTCGTTCTGGAGGATGTCAAGGTAATTCTTCCAGAAACACATCAACATATTCACTCAAAATAGGTACATACTCTATTTGAACATTAATTTCTCACCCATAGTTATTTCATTCTCTTCCTCCCTGATAATTTAATTTAGTTGAGCTACTGGGGGTGGATCTAGGTAAGAATCATGTGGTGAATATTCTTCTCTAAAGATAATGTGTTTGTTATCATCATCATCAAAAATCGTATCCTCCTTCTTCTTATAATAATTTTTCGCATCATGGTCCGAAATCCAATCCATACCAATGATTATATCAAATCCAGTCATGGGTATGACGATGAGACTAGCAGATAAAGAAAATTTTTATTCCATAGTGGGAACGGATCTACAGAACTTTGTAGTAATGATACATCCTTTATGAGTTTTAACTGAAAACACCCTTGTTAAATCAAATTTTAAATATCTAATTTTCTTAGAAAACCAGAAAGATATGAAAGAATGCAATGTTCTAGAATCAAATAATGCATTTTCTAAACATGAGGAAACCATTAAGTTACCTGCCACCACGTCTTTCGGAGATTCTACCTCAACTGTAGTGATTTCATAAGCTTGGCCTTAATCCCTTGGCCTTTTCTGAGGTAAGTTTCCCTGACGCATAGGACATTCATTTTCATAATGTCCCATCTCTATGCAGTTATAGCATTGAACATCAATAGCTTCTTTCTTCCCCTTGCAATCACGATCTTGGTGTCCTTTTTCACCACACTTGTAATAGACTCCCATTACTTTCAAGAAAGTACAAGGGTGTTTCTTCCCACATTTACTACAAGATGGATAATCAACTTTTCCCTTCTTCCCTTTATTTCCATTTCCAGAGTGATCAGCAGATCTCTTCTTCTATTTCTTTGCTTTAAAGTCGTAAGACATGGATAATTGTTTTTTCTGTCATGATAGCATATGAGACAATATCTTCGTATGATGAGAAGGATTTTGATACTAATAATAAATGAAGAAATTGTTTTAACCCATCAAATAAATGATCAATCATACATCTTGGGATATATATATAATCTCCAGCAAACCTTGATAACCTCATAATGCTATCCTCATACATTGCGACATTCTCATACTTCTTTTGTATCAGACTCAGAAATTGCCTTTCCATATCTGCTCGATGGTCAGGAGGAAAGTATTTTTCTAATTAAATCTCTTTTAAATCCCTCCATTCAATATTTGATACTTCTTCATCTTCCTTTGTGTTTTGAATCAATGACCACCATTGATCATCATCTCGAGTGAGGTGGTAAACTGCCATGATAAATTTTTCCCTTTCACTACTCCCCAAGGCATGAAATATTTTCTCTAAGGAATTTATCCATTTCTTAGATACTAAGGGATTTGTACTCCCATTTAATGTTGGTGGTTTTTTCCTCATGAAGCGATCTAAAATTGATCCTCCATTTTACGGATCAGGGTGCTCCATATGGGTAAGGTTATTATTCCTAAATTGAGTGAGTTTTCCCAGTATGGTGATTAGATGATCAGCACCAGTTTCATTACCAGCTCCACTATAATTATCTTGAGCATGATGGAAATCCCTAAATGGAGTACCTTCATTGATACAGTTTCTATTTCCTCCACTAGGCTCCATTTCTAAACAATGGCATACACTAGATTAGTTTATGAATCGCAATACATAAATCCAAACTTGTAAAACACTTAACATAAATTGAACTATTTATGGATATAATCCATAATCATGAAAATGTTTTCATTGAGGAAGTGTGTACTATTAAAACCTTCATAATGGTTTGTAATGAAAATAAGAATTATCCTAAGCATATCCCCTAGGAGAATCGTAATCAAGAGTGCAGCAAGACCCATTGGCCTGCACCAGTTCCCGTTCGAGTCTAGCTCAAAGAGGTGTTTTTGGGTTTTACCCCTAGGTACATCTATGCTAGAGCTGCCTCTATCGGCTCATATCCAGATAGAGTGATATTGATTTAAAAGCTCACAAAATCTCTACAATACCAAAATTTTAGAAAGTTATTCTATACTAATCCTCAAAGTCCATCTCAGTTCTATGTGCTCTATTTAGAGTTTATCTAAATCTAGCTTTCAAGGTTTGAACTAAACATCCTCTGATACCAACTGTAACGCCCCGACCCCAGTTACCCAGAGTCAGTGCATTGTTATATAACATTGGTATGATCACAAAATATCATGTCTCGAAAGATATATTAGTTTAGTAGTCTTGGAAACACTAGATATATTCATTAGTCTTACATTACATCTTAAAGTAAAAAAACTCTAAAAACTACTTGTCTTCATATCCCATCATACTATCCCTTCTGGTCATTCATAAATTACTTCTTCACATCCTAGGAAAAATAGAACATTGAAAGGGGTGAGGTCAGATGCTCAGTAAGGATAACAATATAGCGGAAACATTCATAATTAAGCGTAAACATTTAAGGTAATGTATAACTAAAACAAAAGCCTTTTAAACTTGAACTTCAACATAATATGGAAAAGATAAAATGAAATAATTCCATTTATTTATTTACACAGATATTCTACTAGTCGAATAATAACATGAAATATCAATAACCACTTTCATAATTACGGAATGCATAATGCCAGACTATCATAACCACATAGTCAAGGCCTTGTGACAGGACTACAAATAAGATTTTGTCAAGGCCATGTTACAAGACAGTAGTTTGTCTCATGAGACCTACCGATGCATCGAGGAGCTATAGAGGGTTCCACCCGTCACTTATTAAGTCCAACACACTCCTCATATGAGTAGGTTTAAACAATAATAAACATTCGTATTAAAACTAGTATAAAAAGTGTCAATACTTTCTCCATATACCATGAAAGGTATAAAAATAACACATCCATAGTCAAACATATCACAAAACCTTCAATAAAATATGGAAGTTTTGTATCATAATAAATCAACTTCAAATAATCTTAAAATCCATCAAAGGATGTTAACATAGATGAAATCAAAACTATTTGAGAGAAATATCTCTTTTTTTTGAAATCATTTCAAAGTATCATAATTGTAAAATAAAACTTTTACTTTGAAAATATCATTATAATATTGTATGGGAAGCTTTGATGAGATTATAATGGTAGAAAATAGCCTCACCCGCCGTATAAGGTAAAAAAATACATTCTTACCTTAATTTTGTCGAAAAGGTTAAAAAGGACCTTGTTTGGAAAACGAAGAAAAGATTCCTTTATAAACATCTTATAAAAAGTCAAAAAAGGGTATAAATGACTTTAACCCATATTCTGTAAAATAGTAATAATGTTTTGAAATACATTTTTAAGAAACATGGATGTGGATGATAAAGAGGTCCCAGTAGATAATTATGTACAAACAACCTCGAATAATGAAGATATTGTGAAATAAAACCTTACCTTGTACTTTTACTTGGATGAGGGTAGGTTAACCCCTTATATAATGGTGAAATAATTGTTATTAAATTATACAATAATCATATACATTAAAATGATATCATATATGATCTTTTAACATTTCTTTGTTAAAAATATCTTAGTTTTATTGTCATTTCGGGTGTTAACTTACTCATTTTCTTTTAAATGTTTTGTTACAGAAGTTGTGTTTGTTATGGATAGGTTGTATCTTATTCATATCCATAATGATATCAAGTCCTTAAGCATTATTTTTAGTCATAAAATGACAATTATACTTGAATGGATACGATGGGGAATTAATCTAATCGAGTTCGTGTAGATGGTAGTCCGTACGTACGCACGAGCGAAAATATCATTATTTTTATATTAAAATAATATATAATTGGAAGATACATAATATATAAAGAATAATTATAATTTTATTTTTATAATTTACATGAATCACACATCCTTAGTATACCCATCCAAATAATAATGTATTGAATAACAATTACTCCACGACGTGGAGACTGTAGGCCGTACGTACGCACTTATGGTGACATGTCATTCAAAGGATGAATAGAATACTGAATATGGTTGTACCATATTTACAATAACATCACACTATATAGAATATACTGGAGTTATAATTTTAGAATGTAAATAACAAATTAAGAAGAAGAATAAGAATAAAGGAACTTGAAAGAGGGTGGTGAAAACATTACCTCTTCTTCAGGTTATTACTTTTGATTTGATCAAAAGTGCTCCATAGGATGGATTATGACTAAAGGAAGGCCACTACGATAAAGTGAGAGAAGTTGAGAAAATATTTGGGCAGGGGTGGGATGAACACAATGCTTTGAGGGTATTAAAAAGTGGTTAGAAGTGGTGTCCTTTTATAAGGGGGAGGAGGGGCTCTTTAGGAAAAACATAAGGTATTAAATCATAATAAATTCATATTTGGTTTATAATGTCTCCAAAGTGTATTATAAAAAGTCTATGGTGGGGATGGGTCTAATTCCTTTCATCCAATAGATTCCCTTCAGATCAGGTTCCAGTTATAATTCCTCATAGCTGAGTACATGCATTGGGTTAGGCATGTATTTTCTCAATAGTGATATGTGGAACACATTGTGAACTTTTGAGAGATTTTTCAGCATTGCCAAACAATAAGATATATCCCCAATTCGTTCAAGAATTTCAAAAGGTCCTATGTACATGGGACTCAATTTACCCTTCTTACCGAAACGTATAACCCCCTTCCACAAAGATACCTTTAATAAAACATGATATCCTACTTGAAATTCCAAATACTTCCTTCTGTTAGCGCTATAGCTCTTCTGCCTACTTTGAGCTGCTTTGATGTGGTTTTGGATTTCCATCACCTTTTCAATCGTTTCCTCCACCAGTTCTGGGCCTAAAAGTTTTCTTTCATAAACGACATCCCAGCAGGTTGGTGTGCAACATCTCTTTCTGTATAATGCTTCATATGGTGCCATCCGAATACTTGAATGGAACCTATTGTTATAGGAAAATTCCACTGGAGGTAAATATTGATCCCACATACCCTGAAAGTCAAGTGAGCATGATCTCAACATGTCATCAAATGTTTTAATAGTTTGTTATGATTGTCCATCAGTTTGGGGGTGGTAGGCATTGCTCAAATGATGTTCAGTATCTGAGGCCTTCTGAAGACTCTTCCTGAATCTTGATTTAAAACAGTGATCACGATCAGAAACAATCAATAAGGGTACTCTGTGAAGTCTCACAACTTCATTATTATATATCTTTTCTAGATGTTCAAGTGGTAGATCTTCTCTTATAGCAAGAAAATGAGCTGATTTGGTAAGATGATCAATAATGACCCATGTTGCATCGTTACTTCTAGGAGTATTTGGTAGTACCATGAAAATGTCCATCATGATATTATCCCATTTCATCTCAGGTATGGAAAGAGGTTGCATGGCTCTTCCAGGCTGTTGCCATCCAGCTTTCAGTTGTTGACAAACCATACATCTTGACACAAAATCAGCAATCTCCCTCTTTGTGTTGTCCCACCAAAAATGTTCCTTCAAATCTCTATACATTTTGGAGCTCCTAGGGTGTATAGAGAAATTGGAACTATGAGAATCATCCAAAAATTCCCTTTTTAGATCAGGTATATCGGGAACACAATGTCCCTTCCCAAATTTAAAAATTCCATCTCCATACACAAATTCACTCAATCTCCCATCATTCACAGCTTTAATATTCTTTTTAAATTCTTCGTCACCGGTCTGATAACTCTTAATCCTTTCCAGTAAAGATGGATTGGAAACCATTTGAAAATGTATAGATTTTTCACCTTCCATGGTGATTCCCATATTCATTATTACTAGATCCATGAAAATAGGATCGCATTCAATTATCATCTTGTTCAAAACTCCATGATCCTTTCTGCTCAAATCATCTTCCACTTTATTTTCCTTCCCCGGGTGGTAGTGTATCATGGAATCATAATCCTTGAGTAGTTCAAGCCATCGCCTTTGCCTCGTGTTGAGTTTTTTCAGTGAGAAAATATACTTCAAACTCTTGTGATCAGTATAAATCTCACACTTTTCACCATAGAGATAGTTTCTCCAAATCTTCAAAGAAAACATTACAACTGCTAACTCAAGATAATGAGTAGGATAGTTTTTCTCATTAATTTTTAGTTGTGGTTATGCATAGGAAATAACCCTATCATTATTTATAATGACACAACCAGGTCCTTTCTTCAATGCATCACTATAAATAACAAACCAATTATCCTCCGATGGTAGAGTCAATATAGGGGCATTGACTAATCTTCTCTTTAGTTCTTCAAAAACAACATTCACAATCTTTCATCCAAACAAATTTAACCCCTTTACATGTGATCTTTATTATTGGGTTATCAAATCGGGAATCATTCTGGATGAAACGCCGATAATAACCTGATAAACCAATAAATCTTTATACCTAGGTTTACTCATCGGTGTCGGCCATTCTTGGATTGATCATGTCTTAGAACGATCAACAGAAATTCCATATTTAGAGACAATATGTCCATGAAAAGAAATATTCTGAAGCCAGAATTCAATATTTGCTAAACATTCTACATAACTCAGGTCTTCTAAGACTCTTCAGGATAATGAGCAAGTGATTTTCATGATCTTCATAGATTTTGGAATATACCAAGATATCATCAGTAAATACCACCACAAAATAATCGAGATATTCCTTGAAAACTCTATTCATTAGATCCACGAATATAGAGGGTGCATTAGTCAATTCAAAAGGAATTACTGTAAATCCGTAATGCCTGTACCTGGTTTGAAATGTTGTCTTTGGAATGACTTCCTTATTCACACACAAATGACATTATCCAGATCGAAGTTCAATCTTAGAAAAGTATTGAGCTCCATGTTGTTGGTAAAATAAATCATCAATGCGAGGTAAGGGATACATGTTCTTTATTATTATACGATTGATTTCCCTGTAGTTGATACATAACCTCATAGATCTATCATTCTTCTTAACAAAAAAGACAGGGGACCCCCATGGAGAAACACTAGTGTGAATAAAACCCTTATTACTCAATTACTCTGGTTGTTTCTTTAGTTTAACTAATTCCACAGTGGACATTCTATAAGGGGTCTTCGATATAGTCCTTGTACTAGGAATTAAATCAATTGAAAACTGAATTTCTCGTTCTGGAGGATGTCAATGTAAATCCTCAGAAAACACATCAACATATTCACTCACAATAGGTACATTCTCTATTTGAACATTAATTTCCTCACCCATAGTTATTTCATTCTCTTCCTCCCTAATAATTGAATTTAGTTGAGCTACTGGGGGTAGATATAGGTAAGAATCAGGTGGTGAATATTCTTCTCTAAAGATAATGTGTTCTTTATCATCATCATCAAAAATCGTAACCTCCTTCTTCTTATAATAAATTTTCGCATCATGGTCTATAATCCAATCCATACCGAGGATTATATCAAATTCAGTCATGGGTATGGCGATTAGATCAGTAGATAAAGAAAATTTATATTCCATAATGGGAACGGATCTACAGAACTTTGTAGTAATGATACATCCTTTATGAGTTTTTACTAACAACTACCTTGTTAAATCAAATTGTAAATATATAATTTTCATAGAAAACTAGTATGATATGAAACAATGCAATGATCTAGAATCAAATAATGTATTTTCTAAACTTGAGGAAACCATTAAGTTACCTTCCACCACGTCTTTCGGAGATTCTACCTCAACTGTAGTGATTTCATAAGCTTGGCCTTGATCCTTTGGCCTTTTCTGAGGTAAGTTTCCCTGACGCTTAGGACATTCATTTGGATAATGTCCCATCTCTCTGCAGTTGTAGCATTGAACATCAGTAGCATCTTTCTTCCCCTTGTAATCACGATCTTGGTGGCCTTTGTCACCACACTTGTAATAGACTCTCATTCCTTTCAAGAATGTACCAGGGTGTTTCTTCCCACATTTAATGCAGGATGGATAATCAAAATTTCCCTTATTCCCTTTATTTCCATTTACAGAGTGATCAGCAGATCTCTTCTTCTCTTTCATTGCTTTAAAGTCGTACGACTTGGATAATTCTTTTTTCTGTCATGATACCACATGAGACAATATCTCCGTATGATGAGAAGGAGTGTGATACTGATGCTCAACGAAGAAATTATTTTAACCCATCCATGAAATGATCAATATTACTTCTTGTTATACGTATATAATCTCGATCATACCTTGCTAACCTTGTAATACTAGCCTCAAACATTGCGACATTCTCATCCTTCTTTTGTCTCAGAATCAGAAATTGCCTTTCCATATCTGCTCGATGGTCACGAGGAAAGTATTTTTCTAAGAAAATCTCTTTTAAATACCTCCATTCCATATAGGATACTTCATCATCTACCTTTATGTTTTGAATCAATGACCACCATTGGTCATCATCTCCAGTGAGGCGGTAAACTGCCATGATAACTTTTTCCATTTCACTACTCCCCAGGGCATGGAATATTTTCTCTAAGGAATTTATCAGTTTCTCACCTACTAAGGGATTTTACTCACATTTAATGTTGGTGGTTTTTTCCTCATGAAGCGATCTAACATTGATCCTCCATGCTGCAGATCAGGGTGCTCCATACGGGTACGGTTATTCTTCATAACGTGAGTTAATTGTCCCAGAATGGTGATTAGATGATCAGCACTAGATGCATCACAAAATCCACTATAATTATCTTGAGCATGAGGGAAATCCCTAAATGGAGTACCTTCATAGATACAGTTTCCATTTCCTCCACTAGGCGCCATTTCTAAATAATGGAACACACTAGATTAGTTTATGAATCGCAATACATAAATAAACTTGTAAAACACTTAACATAAATTGAACTATTTATGGATATAATCCATAATAATAATAATAATTTTATTTGAAGATGTATATACTATTAAACACTTCATAATGGTCTCTAAAGAAAATGATAATTATCCTAACCATATCCCCCGAGAGCGTCGTAACCAACAGTGCAGCAAGGCCTGTTGTCGTGCACCAGTTCCCGTTCGAGTCTAGCTCAAAGCGGTGTTTTTGGGTTTTACCCCAAGGTAAATCTATGCTAGAGCTGCCTATACCTGCTCATATCCAAATAGGGATGTATTTCTTGAAAAACTCACAAAATCTCTACAATACCAAAATTCTAGAATGTTCTTATATACTAATCCTCAAAGTCCATCTTAGTTCTATGTGCTCTATTTAGAGTTTATCTAAATCTAGCTTCCAATGTTTGTACTAAACATCCTCTGATACCAACTGTAACGCCCCGACCCCAGTTACCCAGAGTCAGTGCATTATTATATAACAATGTCATGATCACAATAGATCAAGTCTCGAGAGAAAAATTAGATTAGTAGTCTTGGAAACACTAGATATATTCATTAGTCTTAGATAACATCTTAATGTAAAAAAACTACCAAAACATCTTTTCTTCATATCCCATCATACTATCCCTACTGGTCATTCATAAATTTCTTCTTCACATCCTGGAAAAAATAGAACATTGAAAGGGGTGAGCTCAGATACTCAGTAAAGATAACAATACAGCGGAAACTTTCATAATTAAGCATAAACATTCAAGTTAATGTATAACTAAAACAAAATCCTTTTAAACATGAACTTTAACATAATATGGAAAAGTTAAAATTAAATAATTCCATTTACTTATTCACATGGATATTCTACTAGTTGAATAATCACATGAAATATCAATAACCACTTTCATAATTACGGAATGGATAATTCCAGACTATCATAACCACATAGTCAAGGCCTTGTGATAGGACTACAAATAAGATTTTCTCATGGCCTTGTTCCAAGACACTAGTTCGTCTCATGAGACCTACCGATGCATCGAGGAGCTATAGAGGGCACCGCCCGTCACTTATTAAGTCCAGTGCACTCCTCATATGAATAGGTTTAAACAATCATAAACATTCGTATTAAAACAAGTATACGAAATGTCAATACTTTCTCCATATAACAAGAATGGAATAAAAATAACACATCCACAATCAAACATATCACAAAAACTTCAATAAAATATGGATGTTTTGTATCATAATAAATCAACTTCAAATAATCTTAAAATCCATCAAAGGATGTTGACATAGATGAAATCAAAACTATTTGAGGGAAATATCACATTTTTTTGAAATCATTTAAAAGTATCATAATTGTAAAATAAAACATTTACTTTTAAAATATAATGATAATCTTTTAAGGGAAGCTTTGACGAGATTATAATGGTATAAAATAGCCTCACCCGCCGTATAATGTAAAAAAAATACATTCTTACCTTAATTTTGTCGAAAAGGTTTAAAAGGACCTTGTTTGGAAAACGACGAAAAGATTCCTTTATAAACATCTTATAAAAGGTCAAAAAATGGTATAAATGACTTTAACCCATATTCTGTAAAATTGTAATAATTTTTTTAAATACATTTTTAAGAAACATTGATGTGGATGATAAATAGGTCCCAGTAGACAATTATGTATAAACAACCTCGGATAATGTAGAGACTGTGAAATAAAACCTTACCTTGTACTTTTCCTTGGATTAGGGTAGGTTAACATTCTATTTAATGGTGAAATAAATTTTATTAAATTATACAATAATAATATACATTAAAATGATATCATATATGATCTTTTAACATTGCTTTGTAAAAAATATCTTAGTATTATTGTCGTTTCGGGTGTTAACTTACTCATTTTCTTTTAAATGATTTGTTATAGAACCTGTGTTTGTTATGGATAGGTTGTATCTTACTCATATTCAGAATGATATCATGTACTTAAACATTATTTTTAATCATCAAATGAGAATTATACTTCAATGGATACGATGGGGAATGAATCTGATCGCGTTCGTGGAGATGGTAGTCCGTACGTACGCACGAGCAACAATATCATTATTTTTATATTAAAATAATATATAATTGGATGGTACATAATATATACAGAATAATTATAATGTTATATTTATAATTTACATGAATCACACATCCTTATTATACCCATCCAAATAATAATGTATTGAATAACATTTACACCACAACGTGGAGACGGTAGGCTGTACGTACGCAGGTATGGTGACATGTCATTAAAAGGATGAATAGAATACTGAATATTGTTGTACCATATTTATAATAACATCACAGTATATATAATATACTGGAGTTATACTTTTAGAATGTAAATAACAATGAATGAAGAAGATGAAGATGAAAGGAACTTGAAAGAAGGTGGTGAAAACATTATCTCTTCATCGGGTTATTAATTTTGATTTGATAAAAAGTGCTTCATAAGATGGATTATGACTAAAGGAAGGCCTCTAGGATGTAGTGAGAGATGTTGAGAAAATATTTGGGCAGGGGTTGGATGAACCCAATGCTTTTAGGGTATTAAAAAGTGGTTAGAAGTGGTGTCCTTTTATAAGGGGGAGGAGGGGCTCTTTAGGAAAAACAGAAGGTATTAAATAATTATAAATTTATATTTGGTTTCTAATGGCTCCAAAGTGGATTATTAAAAGTCTAAGGTGGGGATTGGTCTAAATAATTTCACCCAATATATGTTAGACATGTTTGGGTCACTATATTAACCTTACCATTTATATTTAACTCTTAGTTAAATAGTTTTACATTTACCATGTCTCTTTTGATTTTTATATTATATAGTAAATAAACTTACTATAAAATTCTAAGAGACCCCCATGTGGTCCATTAATTTTACCCCTATAATTATATAAGTCCTTTAGACTGTCCTTAGATTTTTAGGAATAGAATATCAATTAATAATATTATATCTGTTTTGTAAACTCATTTATGTCAATTTTTACAATATTTAATAATTGATTTTTGTTAAAGTCTTAACAACTATATTAATTATAAAAAAAATCATTTAAGAAATCCTAACATGTAATTTTAACTAATAAAATTCGTGGATGGCAGCAAAACATTCAAATTATATTTATTTTAACATTTATAATACTAATTATTTGATTATTTCATTAATAAGGAAAATACTGCATCATTATTGCGACATAAATAAATTTATTTATTCAATGTCTAAAAATTATAAATAAAATACCATTATGTATTAAATATTTGTATCTTTCTAATTAATATTTATAGTATAAAATATAACATATATAACCCTATGTAAAAATTGTTTTTCTAAAAGATATATGCTTATGTTATTTTTGTATTTACTTTAACTTACTTAATATAAAGTGTCATTATCACTTACAAGTGGATCCATGGGGTCCCTAAATCGACCCAAAGATTCCAATGGTTGGAAATTTATCATCCAATAGGGTTAGGACACGTTTTAGCATAATTAATTATTATTATAAAATTATGTTTTACCCTTATTTACCGGATTTACCCTTTAACCATGGTAAATAAAATATTTACCGAAATAATTATTTAAAATGTCTAAAAATAAAAGTTTCCTATTTACATAATTTGGACCCCATGATTCTAAATATGGAATCCATTTTTCTAAATTACAAATACATAAGTGGTAGTTATTAATTAAAAATTAATTCTCGTTGTCAAAACAAAAAACGTGTTTTTATGAAATTATAACTATCAAATGATTGACACTAGTTTATGTCCGGTTTAAATGTTAAATTACGCCAAATGACCAAAATTGTATTAAATTATAAAAATTTATTCTAAATTTACTTTAAAACCACTCAAATTCATAATTTATCACTATTAATTATTTTGATTAAAAAAGTTGTTTTAAATTAAAATTTTGTGATTTTCACTATTCATCAATAATTGAAAGTTTTTAGAAAAATATCAAAAATTCACCCTAAGCTAATTTCAATATTACAAATCCAAAAATGAAGTCCATTTTGATTGATAAAAAGTATAAAATTTCAAAAAGTGGGTATTACTATTATAACGGCTAGTTTGATTGGTTGTGGTGTGTGTTAGAACTCGATGTTGCATACAACACACCCTACTGTATTATTCAAAGAGAAGCATACTTTGGATGCTTGGGGTGTTACAATATATCCCCATGTAAAAATTTATTTACGAAATGATATTTTTTTATGTCATTTTTGCATTTACTTGTAGTTAATTAAAATAAAGTATCATTATCACTCCCATGTGGCTCCATGGGGTTCCAAAATCGACCCAAGGATACCCATGGTCAGACATATATAAAAAATTGGGTTAGGAAACATTTTAGTGTAATTATATATTATTTTAATAATACTTGTTTGCCATTATTTACTAGATATACCCTTTAACCATGTTAAATAAAAATTTTACAGAAGTAAATAATAATAAAGTATTAAAATAAAAGTTATATATTTACAAAAATTCCACCCCTGATTCCAAATATGGAATCCATTTTTTGAAATTCAAAACACCAAAGTGGAATATATTAATATAAAATTAATTCCCACTGTCAAAACAAAAGGAATGTTTTTTAGAAATAATAACTATCAAAAGATAGACTCTTATTTATGTCCAATTTCAATGTGAAATTACTTCTAATGGCCAAAATTGGATTAAATGGTAAAAAAATATTCAAATTACAAATTAAAAACAATTAAAAATACAATTTAACCTCATCAATAAATTAGATTAATAGGTAGTTTGGAGTTAAAATACAGTATTTTTCACTCTTTATTAAAAATAAATTTTATCATAAAAATACCAAAATTTTACTGAAAGTAAATTTTGATGTCCCAATTCTAAAAAAGAATCTTATTTTGTAAAGTAGAAACTATAAATTTTATAAAAACAATATTTAAGAACAGTTCTCCATTAAAAGGTGGTAAATTAAACTTTTAATGAATATTAGAGTATCTGTGCTAAAAATTATATTCATTAACATTTTAAGCCTCTAAAGTTTATTTTGATAAATGTAAAAACATTAAAAACAACATGTATAATCATATTTAATTTGTTCTATTAATTCCCACCAATACAATGTAAAGGTGTTAACTACCATTTAAAATAATATTATTATATTATTAGTGTGCAATGTTTGATTTAAAAAAACCATTGTTTTGTAATAGGTATGCCATCGAAAATAGCATTCCATTTAAAGTAAAATTAATATTTAATTAAAAATTATTAATAAATATGAAAATTTATTGATCTTTATTTACGTGGGATGTTACATCCTTCCCCCATTTTGGGAATTGCGTCCTTGATTTTTTTATTCACTTAACAAATAAGTGGATGTATTTATCCATCATAACATTTTCAGATTCCCACATTGCCTCTTCAATCATATGGTTTTTCCACAAAAACATTACCTGATGAATTACCTTATCCTGCAACACTTTCTCTCTTCAATAAATATTTTTGAATGGGGTGTTCCTTATAAGAGAGATTCTCTTTCAACTGACCTACATCTAGGCTCAAACCAGAGATTGATATGGAATATACTTTCTCAACATTGAAACATGAAAAGAATTGTGTACCTGTGATAAAAATGTAGGTAAAGACACTCTATACACAACTGTTACCACTTTCTCTAGGATTTTATAAGTCCCAATGAATCACATTCTCAAATTTCCTTTCATACCAAAACCCATCACACTTACGCATTGAGAAACATTGAGAAATACATGATCACCTACGTAAAAAGATCCTTTCTCTGGTTATCTGCATTACTTTTCTGCCTGCTCTTAAAAGTTCTCATGTTCTTCAGAATTAACTAAAATTTTATTTTCCATCTCTTCTACCAATACTAGTCCCATCAACATCCATTCATATAATTCACCCCAAAAAGATGGATTTGGACTATGCTTCCCATATAATTCCTTAAATGGAGCCATTTGTATACTCGAATGAAAATTGTTGTTATAAGAATATTCATCCCAAGAAAGGTGTTGGTCAGAAATTTCTAGGTAATCCATTGAACAAGAATGTAACATATCCTCCATGGTCTGAATTGTTCGTTCTAACTACCTATCTAATTGAGGATGAAAAGCTGTATTAAAATTTAAGTCAATACCCAAACACTTTTGAAGGCATTTATAAATGTTAGAAGTAAACCTAGGATCATGATCTGAAGCAATGGAGAGAGGAACCCCATGAAACCTGGCTATCTCTTTAACATACAACCGATAAATTTGATATAGTGATTGAGTATATTGAATAAAAATTAAATGAGTAGATTCAGTCATCCGATCAACAATATCCTTGATTGCATTGTTACATTGAAATGTCTTCGGTAATCCCACAACAAAGTCCATGGATATATTTTCCCATTTCCACTATAGCACTAGTGAAGACTGAAGAATTACTTTCAGTAACTGTCACTTTTATTTTACCTATTTACATGTCAAACACTTCACAGTAAAGTCAACAATATCACTTTTCATTCCATCTGATTAGTAATACTCACAAAGAACTATGTACATCTTAGTATTGACAGGATGAACTGAAAATAGAAAACTGTGGGCTTCACACAATAACTCATTCATCAACTATGAATCACAAGGCACACATAATCTCCTCCCAAACCTCAAACCACAATCATTATCAATGATAAATTTTGGAAACATTCCCTTCTGATCCAACTCTACCTTTTTCCATAACTCACTGTCTTCTTTATGCACTTTCTTTATTCTATCTGATAGAGATGATTTCACTGACACTCGAAACAAAAAAGATGAATTTTTAACACCCACAACTTCTATTCCAAAGTTAATCAAATAAAAAACCGATGGATCTCCTTCCAAATGTACCAAGGTTAATGTAGAATTATATTTTCGACTCAAAGCAACAGACAATTTTTTTTCCTTTCCCAGATTGTAAAGGATCATGCAATAATAATACTTGATTAATTATATCCATCTTCTCTATCTCATGTTCATTTCATTCTATGTGAATATAAAAATCAATCATTTGTAGTTAGTATATATATATATATATAATTTTACTCCATACAGATAATGCCTTTAAAATTTAAAGCAAAACAATAGAAGCTATTTCTAATTCATTTGTAGGGTAATTCAACTAATGAGGTTTCAACTAACGTGAAGCATAAGCAATTAACTTATAATTATGTATAAGGAAAAAACCAAGTCCTTTCGACAAAGAATCACTATAGATAACAAATTCACCATCTTTGGATGGTAATTCCAAAACAAGAGAATTATCGAATATTCTTTTCAATTCCTGAAAAATAGTCATCACATTGTTTTATCCATATGAACTTAAAACCTTTTCGACTTAACTTAGTCATTGGATGAGATAATTGTGAAATATTCTCAACAAAACTATGGTAATAACCTGATAAACTAAGAAAAATACGGACCACGATTATATTTATGTGCCTTTTCAATTGATCAATAAATTTTATTAGCAGGATAAACAGTTATTCCATTTTATTGAAACAATATGACCAAGGAATGAAATTTCTTGTAACCAAAACTCACACATACTAAATTTCCCTGACAGATTGTTTTATTTTAAAATTTGTAAGACAACCTTTAAATGAATTTCATGTTCCTATGAACTTTTTGAATAAAACAAAATAACATCAATAAACTTATGCACAAACATATCAAAAATACTCATGGAAAATTCTATTCATAATATCCATGAATACAGTAAGTTCATTGGATTACCCAAAAGGCATAACTACAAATTCATAATTGTCATATCTAGTACGAAACACGGTATTTGGAATGTCTACTTCCTTTACTTCAAACTGATGGTACCCCGACCTCAAGTCAATCTTTGAAATTTACAGTGCTCCCTAGAGAAGATCTATCAAATCATTAATATGTGGAAAATGATACCTTTTCTTAACAGTAATGTTATTCAATGATCTATAATCAATGAAAAGTCTCATGGAACCATATTTATTTTTAACAAACAATACAAGAGCACCCCATGGTTATGTTCAAGGTCAAATGAAACCTATAATTAATAACTCATGCAATGGTTTCTTTAACTCCAAATGTTCCATTTGATTCATTTGATAAGGGGGTTTTGAAATTGCCTTAGAATCAGGAACTAAGTCAACTGTAAATTCAACCTCTTGATTTGGTATTATACTTGGAAACTCATCAGGAAAAACATCTCGACACTCATTTACCACTGATATATCATTAATCTGAATAGTTCATTTTTTTTCAACAATATGTGCAAGGTAATATTCATTTCCGTATTTTACTAGTTTCTCAGCATCTTGATATGTTACCAAATGTAAGGGTTCTTTCTTGTACCCAAACAGAAATTATTTCTGAAAAGAAACCTATTTAGATCTATAGTAAATCTTATCATGGTAAATAGAAATCAAATCCATACCCAAAATAACACCAAACTCTACTAGAGGAAATAGAGTAATGTTTTTTTGGTAGATTCATTCACCACATAAGAACAAGGAGGTTCTTATGTTTTCTTTTTGTCTCAACATTTCCCCAGGTGTTTTTTACCATATGTTCAGGAATCATATATTGACATGGATTTCCAAATATACTAGATAACTTCTTAGGAATGAACAAATGTGTAGACCCTGAATCAAATAACCCATTGGCATAATCTCAAACAACAAACAATGTACCTTATAATACTTCATTTAACGTCCCAACATCCTATTAAGTAGTTGAAAAGGATTTCACCACCGCTTTATGCTTGTATTCGGACTTCTTTTCCTCAATTGAGTTATTCATTGGACACTCATTTTCATAATGACCCAATTAATTGAACATAAAACATCTTACTGTTGGTTTCTATTTTCTAGCATGATCGTCTTACTCACTGTTATGAGCAATATGACCAGACATATATCACCGGAATAACTTTCCATACATTGACAAACATTATCCAGGATTATTTTTACCACACTTCTCACATGATGTATATTATATTTTCTTACCTCCATGCTTCTTTGATGAATTTTTTCCCTTTTCCTAATAACTAGACCTCTTCTTTTGATTGCTCTCTTGGAACACCTAACTATTAGAAAACTCCATTTCTACCTTCTTGGAACATTTGACAAGTTATTAATAGATTTTGAATTCAAGAGAGGCTAATTCTCTTCGATATTGTGGCTTCGGTCCTCATTAAAATGAATTTATCATAATATCAAGATCTCAGATGAAATTTGGAGCATACCTTGCCAGTCAAGTGAATTTTTCTTCATAAGAATCCACTAAGTCATCCTCCTACCTCAATTCCATTAATTGTTTTTCCATCCTAATACGAACCACCTTAGGAAAATATTTCTCAGGAAACATGCCTTTTAATTCATCAAAAGAAATAGAATTAATCTCCTCACCACCCCTGATATTTTTCATTATCGACCACCCCTAATCATATTTACCTTCTAAATGATATAATCTGAGACTAACCTTTTGATGTTCTGAACACCACATGATATCAAAAATATTCTCAAGTGCTTTAACATACCGTTCAACTAGCACAATGTCTGATGATCCTCTGAATGATTGGGGAAATTGCCTCATTATTTGATCCACTATTGAAATGTTCTTATATTGTTGATCTGGATGATCTCGTGCATGGATAACACCTCTATTTATAGCCTTAGTCAACTGTGACATCACTGCAACAAACTATTCAGTTATGATTCTGACAATCTCAGGTTGCTAATTTTGAAGGATATTCTCCTCTGTATGACTTCCCAATATAGCTTCCATGTTTCCTCCACAGAAATACATTACGTAAACAGAAATATATTAGGCAATGCAACATGGTAATATGTAAATTTTATATCATTTTAATCTTACCATTATTTAGTTTAAGAATATTTTTAACACATAATGTTGTCTAAACCGACCACTAATATGAAATATAAGGACCTGACCATAAAACATTTCATAGCACTAAATTAAATGAATAGCTCAAATTGATGATCATTTCATGTTTAGATTTTTATAGAGTTAGGACATAACTATTGAATTTTATCTCAAGAATTATAATGTATACACTTCTAATTAGTTTAAATTTTTTTATAAAATAAAAAATCTTTGAAAAATAGAGCCATGTCTAGGTCCATGTTTTAGAAATCATTACTTTTACATGATCCCATCCTTGAAACTATTCCTATTTTTTTCTGTGAAAAATTCCCAAAAACATGTGATGAGAATAAAAAGCTCTGTAAGGAATACACAATAAAGGAAAACTATTATTTTTTTAAAACAGCAAGTAAAATAGGAATACCTTATCATTAGTAATACTTTTCTTATTTATGAAGTAGTAAATACACCTCACTGAATAAAAGATCATTGAATACCATTTTGTATCCAAATAATTACCATAAAACCCATAGAAAGAACACATAAAAATAAAGTAAACTGGGGTCACAATCATACATAGATAGAATAACCATGCGGTAGACTTCCTCGCATATCACTAAATGGAATAGCCATACAACCGACTTCTATAAACAATGCATTGGAGGTCATAACATAACCACCCATCTTGGTTTATCACGGAACCACCCGTCATTTGGATTTTTAGGAAACCACTCGTCAAATATCCATGTACCATTATAAAATCATAACACATAAAAATATATAAGGGACTGATAAAATTTCTATATTTCTATCACAATACATCATTTAAATATATTGACATAAAACATCCATTATAAAAAAAAATTTAAATACCAAAAAATTTACAATAATATTTGGTATTTATTTTCCTTTTAAAAACATTACGGCTTGTTAAGGAAGAAATAGATCATATAATACTGACGGTTGAGGAAACCTTCATTTTCACCGCTTATGTTAAAAAATTCTTTTTTGGTTTAAAAATACACCGCATAGAAAAATATTACCTTTGAAGGAAATTAAAAATAAAATTTTTTTATATACTTTATAATAGAATGTTGTGTATAAAACAAAATATGCTTCAATGAATGGAGATTGAGACGAAGTCCCTTACCTCATGTTTGAATGGACCCCTTCGTTCTTTAATTTACTGAATAATAAACATAAATTTATTTCTACTTTCTTAAGAACCATTTTGAATTTTATTATTCCTTTTTAATCAATTATTACAATTATATTAAAATTAATTAATTATTTGAGTTCATATTATACATTTTGTCGATGTTCGGAACATAAGGGAAAAATGAATTTTTTATAATTATAAATTGTTCATGTGGTTGAAATTCCATTATCTCCAAAATGATATTAATGATTTATATATCACATATATATTATATATTCATTATATATATATATATATATTTATAATATTACAAAACATTTGGAGATACAAATGAAATGCACCGTTCATGGAGATGGTAAGATGTACGTACGCATAAACACTACTTTAATTACAATTTCATTTTTAATGGAATAAAAACATAATTACACATAGGTATATTATAATTATATTATATTATAATATATAATTTCACTAACTCCATTCTTTATATGTCCCAGATAAGGAATGAACAGGAAATATCAATTTGCGGGGGCGGTAGTCTGCACATCCTCAAATAAAATTATCACGTTTACCCATTATAGAAACCATAATGGTATGATAGAAATGACAAATACAGAAGAATAAATAAAAAATAAACATAATATATATCATATATAAATATAGTTTCATCATAATGGCTACCACAATATGCGGTTGGAGATATATCAACAATCATCGTTTCGTGAGGTAGTACTTCACCTCCACAGAAACAGTATGTATTTATCCATTATATGGAGGTGTGTGTAAGTATAATTCTAATAATTCTCATAAAAACAACATAGTATTTTGAGGATATGGGTTTTGTTATAAAATAAATGAATAAATATAGTAATGTGGGTTGGGGAAGTAAAATAAAAGAAAATAACATAAAAGAAGATGTTACCTTTAAATCAGGTATATCCCTTTTGTTAGAATAAAAAGGAATACTTTAAGTGCCTTATGCCTATGCTAATGATTATTGGAGGAGGATATAGATGTGGAGAGAATATTTAGGCAGTGTTTGGATGATCCAAGGGGCTTGATAGGTGTGAGTATTGAGTTAGAAGTGGTTTCATTTTATATGGTGGAGGAGGGTCTCTTTTGGAAGGTTTGAAATAATAAATTTATTATAAACTGATCTTCTATTTCAAAAGGTCCAAAAATCAATAACGTCAATGATAAGATGATTCATGTTCGAAATAAAATCTTCCAATTAAAAATTTGCATGTTTTTAATTGTTATTTATTATTTATAATCTTATGTATTTAAATCATTCATTAATGAAGTAAATATTGTCTCCTTATTGTGTCATAATTAATGTTATTTATTTGATGCCTATAAATTATAAAAAAAATACCATGATGTAGGAAATATTATTATCTTTCAAATTAATTTTTATAGTGGAATAGATAATTTATATAACCCCATGTAATAATTTATTTACTAAAAGATATTTTTTATGTCATTTTTCCATTTACATTAAGTTAATCAAAATAAAGTGTCATTATCACTCCCATGTGGCTCCATGGGGTACCAAAATCGACACAAGGATTACAATGGTCGGATATGTATCATCCAATAGGATTATCACACATGTTAGGGTAATTTTATATTATTATAATAATATTTATTTAACCCTATTTACCAGATTTACCCTTTAACCATGGTAAAAAAAGTTTTAACTGAAGTAAATATTCATAGTAACTACAAATAAAATTTAACTATTTATACAATTTGGACCTCCTGATTAAAAATATAAAATAAATTTTTCATATTCTAAACATATAAGTGACATAAATTAATTTAAAATTAATTTCCACTGTCAAAACAAAAGGCGTGTTTTTTAGAAATAATATCTATCAAAAGCTTGACAGTTATGTATGTCCATGTTCAATGAAAAATTACTTCTAATGGACAAAATTGGATTACATGGTAAAAATATATTATAATTTCACTTTAAAACATATTACATAGATAATATATTATTTTAAATTAATTAGAATTAAAGGCATTTTTGAATTAAAATATTGTATTTTTTACTATTCATTAAAAATGAATTTTATCATAAAATTATTAAAATTTTATTCAATGTAAATTTTGATGTCTCAATTCTGAAGATGAATTTTATTTTTTCAAATAGAATATATAAAAGCATCAACAAATATATTGAAAATGATTTTTCCATTAAACGGCGATTCATCATCCTTTTAAAGAATATTAGAGTATTTGTGCTTAAAATGGGTTCTATTCATATTTTAAGCCACTATATTTTGTTGGATAATTGTAAAAACATTTAAAAAACATGTATAATCATATTTTAGTTAGTTTTATTCATTTCCACCAATACAACATCTAGGAATTTACTATCATTTAATGTTATATTATTATATTATTAGTGTATAATGTTTGATTTCAAAGAAACCCATTGTTGCATTTCAGGTACGCCATCAAACATAGAATCCCGTTTAAAGGTAAATTAATATTTAATTGAAAATTATTAATAGATATGAAAATTTTGTATTCTATATTTACCTGGGATGTTACAGTGGGAATGAGTGATTAACTCATATATATTTCAGAAATAATTTAGACATATATATTGGAGACTCACACAGAACATCCAAAATATAGGCACCGTACAGTATAAAGGGAATCTATGTCAGTATTAAAATGATGCTATTCTATTATATATACATGATATACACATTCCTCATAATTTATGAAATTAACATTCAAATGGTGGGGATTCATCTAAAGGTTTGGATGGATATTATTTATTAATTAATAATCATTTTATTTTCAACATTATACTAAGGAGTTCTATGATCTAGATCATGATTGTTATATAATATATTTCAATCATTATATTCATGAGAAATATGAACTCTTCATTATCTATGAGATATTCATCAACCTAGTAAGACAAAAGTGAATGTTTCCAAACAACTTTATCGTAGAATGCATGATTTATATGAATTTCATCTATTATGTTAGATGAAATGCAATCAAAGGGTGGTTTATAAAATGGATTCTACCTTGGAATATCATCCTGCTGATAAAGTGTTTCCATCTTCATTGATATGGAATCAAGGATGGCTATCCTCATTTTAACATATTAAGCCTGAAATAAGGGCTCTTCCATAATTTATTCCACATGTGGGAGAACATCTTATCAAAATGGGATATCCTCGGTGGGATTTCCTTTATAGTTAAAAATATCATTGATATAACAACCATGAAATATCAATATCAATCCATAGGATGGTTTCTTGAATGTTATACCCTAGAGAGGACCATTATGGTGAGAAATCGAAAGGGGAAGATATTTATTTCATTATATCTACTAACCATAATGAGGTATTTCGTGGTAATCATAAAGATATGGGTTCCCATGATTAATCTAAGTATGACCATAACATATTACTTCATGGAAAATACTCTCGTAAAAACCACATGTGAATATATTATAAAATAAATAGGGGGCTTCATAATAACTACTATTGTTTCCACAATCTAAAAATGAACCAAATGAATCATGGTCCATCATTGACATATATTTGAAGTCTTTAATATGACCAGAATTATGTTGAGCATGAAAATAGGACAACATGTTGGATTTAGATATCTATTGATGATATTTATATTTAGATTTTCTCTATCAGGAAGTTATAATTGTGTGTTGTGGACCAAAACATTCATATACAAGAGAATGACTGAGTGAATACTATGTTTTAGCTAAGAAATTATGACAATATTCTAGGTCTTTTTTAGGGATATATTCTTCCCCAAGAGTGTCTACTAAAAATGATTTATTATATTAGGTTTTAATGATAATGAGTTCCTAACCACATCATATATTCATCAAGGGAAATTAACAACAACCCTTGTGGATAAGAGAAGAAGTATCTTGATTACCTATCACACAATGTAGATTATATAATCTAGGAGTGTGTTTTTGGTTTTGTTCCTGATACCTACCTAATTATTCTATTATAAAGATAGGTATATAACATGTGATAAAGGATATAGGTATACCTTCCTGTTTCTGTTTGGATATGATGTCTATGTTATATTTCTCGAATGACTAAATATTATAATTACTTAGTTAGAATAGTGGTATATTCATTATAATATCTTCTAATGACTACTATGATATACTAACAATTCCCAAGCTTGGCGGATAAAATAAGGGATAAATCCACATTTTTGTGATTTTCATATAAATTTATCTAGTTAATACTATGCTATAAATCAAAATATGATAGGTACTCTCTGGGATATGTAAAATATTTTTTATTTTTTCAATATTTTTTCTGTCTTCATATTCATTTATTGTTGGGGAGTTTTCATGATTTTGATTTCTCGTCATATAACATCATTGATAAGATTAATTGGGAATATATTTCTGGTTTAATTAATTTGTTTGGTTCTATATTGAATCCTCATTATTCTAGGGGGAATGAAATGACAGGATGTGTGATGTGGTGTTTACTATAAAGGGAAATTTTTTACGACTATTTTATTTTTGACATGAGAACACTATCATCATTCTAGTTTACTACTTATAATAATGGTGGAACACACATTAATGTTCTTGGGAGAGGATCCTAAAAATAATCTAAATGGTAACTTGTGTCACTCACTTCATCCAAACTACGTGTTAGTAGATTGGCAGTTTCAAGGGACTCATCTATTAGAAAAAATAACATATAGTCTCAAGGGATGTGATACTATAATTTTGATGGTAATCCAAAATTAGTTCTTTCATCAATAGGTAATTATGATTTATGGTGGTTTATGGTGGTTATTTTGTTGAAAAGATCTGAAATCATATGGATGAAAAATGCTAAAATATTTTTTGTATTTCAAAAACAATTTTTTATTAAAGAATGTTCTGGTAGATATTCCAATGGTTTTGTAAAAGGGACAATAAAAAATCATATTAAACTATAATCATAAGTAAATAAACTCATCAATGATTGGTTTAATAAAGGAATAAATATTATGGAATTTTTTCACTTTAAATTTATTTATGGTAGAATGGAATAGATTGAGGGTGATAAACTTATTTTGGTTAATGAATATTCAATGTCGGGTTCTCCATTTTTTTTCACATCCCCTTAAGAGTCGGTCATGAATTTATCCCTATTTGAGGAATTAATAATGTCTTTCAAGGATTTTCTATGGGGGTATGATCATGGAAAAGGAATCTACTAATGGTTTAGACATCCATTATCATTTGTAGCCGTTCTTTATAAATGAATTTGATCAATGTTTATTTTTCCATTGACGCTTAAGAACTCACATTAGTTTATATGTTGGATGATTGGGATCATCCCACACATTTTATGAAATTATATCCTATATTGGTACTCTCTTGTTGATTTAAAACTTATTCTAGAATCCATTATCAACACCAAAAATTATAATAATTTCTTTTTTGTTAGAAGTAAATTTTTTGGCATGTATTAAGATTAAACCATCTATATTAGTCATAGTTTCTTTATCTGGTTTGTATATTATTATCTATTACTTGTTTTTAACCATGTTGTTTTTAAATCTCTAATTTATCATCATCTAGTGAGAGAAGTATTTTGTTATTTTGGGATAAGTCACATTAAATCGGTTTCCAATGTATCCTTTTCAAAGGTACCTGATCCAATGTAGTTCAGTTCTCTTAAAGGCACAGATATCCCCTTCTAGGGACATGTGAAAATCATTAATGTATGCACTTTAACATGACATGATGATGATGTATAGGGAAAAGGTTCCTAAAAATGGATATTTTGGGGATTACTTATGAGAAATTATTTAATGGTTGATTCCATATAGAATATGTTCTGAAGAAATCAGATTTAACAAAAAAGTAATATATCAATGTGATTATAGCTCTCACAAGGAATATGTGTAATGTCCCAAAAAAATTATCAATTGAAAATAACTTCCAATAATAATTAAATATATTATAAATCACATAAAATCACGTACAGAACATAATACAGTCATTATAAATGAAGAACAAATTAAAAAAAAGAGCTATTTATAGAAGGTAAGGAACCTATAACAATGAAATAGTAACATGACCTTTGGAATAGTAATATGACTCTTATTAATAGTAGACTCATCAAATAGAACATTATACTAGTATTTGAATGTACAAATAAAATTTAAGGCCCTAATAAATTAATATATGATATAATTATATCATTCTATAGGTAAATAAATATTTTAAAAATTATTAATTTAGTTATAGTATTTTTTAAAATAAAAAAGGATTATTTAATATTTAATATTAGTTATTTTTTAAAAAAAATTCATAAAAGATAGTAAAAAATTATTATTTTATGTATATTTATTATATTATTATTTTATAATACCTTAATTGATTTTTCAATGTGTTATAAATGCATTTAGTGTTTTAAAATCGTTCTTCTCTTGTAAATGATGATTTTATAAAAAAATTTAATTTATCATATTTAGAAATCTATTTTCATAAAATAGAGTTAATTTTTTAATTCTAAACATCAAAGAAATTTCAGGGTTAACTTTTTGGATTTTTAAAAAATAGTCAATTGTTTTGGGAATACTGATATATTGAAATTTACAATATTTAAATTATAATTTGAATACAAGTAAAAAACATCATTCATGATTTATGATCAATAATATCAATTAATACTTCTTTATTTCAATATATTTAGTTTTAATTCTCATATAATTCATAATCTTTATCCAAAATAATAAACTACTGAATACAATAATGAGAAGACTGTCCTCTCCTCCCATATAAATGCCACCTCTCACTACCTCCTCTCCTCCAACCATCCAAGCCATGACACTTGTCCAATGTCTACCCATTACTCTTACCAATCCCATTCCACATGTCCAATATCATGTTGTCTCATCAAATTATTAAACCATTTATCCAAAGGAGGTTCTTACGGAGGATTAAATGAAAAGGTATACTCCAATTTATTTTGCATTTAATTTATATTCAATTTTATTTAATATCTTATTATCTCTTCACCAACACCATTCCATGTAGAATGATAACTCCAAAATATTTTTAATAATTTAAATTTATTATGATAATATAATAATTAAACATCAAATCTGTTCCCTTGCAATTTTATTCCACAAAAGGAAATTATCGTTAGTGGTGTGTCTATAAACCGCCTTTGTGGATAATGCAGATTCCTTTTTCACTAACACATTAATGGAATATAATAGAACAATTTTTATGGTTCTATGATATTTTATTATGCATATTATATATTATATTATATTCTAGATCCAATATCTAAACAAAATGCTAAATCAAATTTTATATACTCATAATGATCAGAAAATCCTCCAAATTATTTAAATCATTTTCATTATCTAATTATCTAATTATTTATACTAATAACATATAAAAAAATTATATTGTATATAATTTATTATTATCTATGTTCATTAATAACATATAATTTCATTTTTTGAAAATGATTCAAGAAATACCGGAAATTCTATATTCAAATACAAGAAAACCAAACATAGAAACCAAGTAAATAAACACTCTTAAATGATGAAATTATACATTATAACTCTTAAAAATCCCATAAATGGAGTTAATAAAACAATAATTAATAAAATTAATGTATTAGAGGTTTTTTATTTTTAAATTAATGAATTTAATTTTATTATCTAGTAAATTATATTGAAGAAATCATTCATACAAAAGGTAAGTGGATTCCAGATCCCAACTCACTTTCCATGGGATTTATTTATTTCACTATTGTTTAGTATGAATGATCCATTAATGTTCCATAAATATTTTTTTTCATTCCCTGCTATTTTATGGTGTATACATGTTTTTAATATGTTTTTATGTTGAATGAAATAATTTTTCCTAAAAACTATTCTTTCAAAAAATAATATCATCTCATGTGATTGTTTATTATTCTATGAAGATTGATGATTGTTTTATCAAGTATATTATTACCTATTTATTTTGGGAACCCAATAGTTTATTTATGAAGTTATTATTTATGAAATGTTTCACATTCTATTACATGTGTAATTTTATGTCCAATATTGATATATTTTCTTTGTGTCACGCATGATTATGTAAATGTTATGATTTTAAAGGTGTACCCAAAATTATAAATCAAATTTAAATTTTTTGATGCGATGAGAGGTCCTATAATTAAATATCACTCCAATTAATTTTTTATTGTTATGTATCTCATGAGAAAGCCATGAAATATTCATTATCATAATTGAATCTTTGTACACAACTATGTGTGTTTTTAACCACTAAGACATGATTTATCATTTTAATGTCTTGAATCATTAATTTCCATTATCTAATGATTCCTCTCATTATTATGTTGTTATGATCATGGTTGTTATCACCCATGTTATATTTATTCATGTTCTTATCTATCATCTTTCTGGTGTTTTATATCACCTATTTCATTATGAAATATTCTCAGGTTATTACATGTATGAATGATACTGTGAAGTCCAATCAAACCTATATTATAAATAATTAAGTAGATAATTATGTTTGGTTATATAAATTTACTCTATAGTCTAAATTTTATAATGATAAAAACCCTTTATATCATTTTTTGGTAAAACTATTATGTTTTTATAATTAAAATTATGCAATATTAATTTTAGAAAAAAAGTTATCTATAGTTGGTATAATGGAACAATTTAGATATTTTTTTAATTTGGATTAGAAATTCTTAATAAAATCTCTTATAATGAGAAAATTTATATGTTAGAAGCCATAATTATTTTTAAAAAAAATGATAAACATATGGATCCACAAGATATTCTTTTAGAGATAAATTCACAAATGAATAAATTATTTATTCATGAATTAGGTTTCATTCAAATATTTTCCATTCTAGAACGTGGTGTCAACTAGGAGAAACCATTCCAACATCCCATGTGGGGGAAAATTCCAAAATTACCTAAATGACAACCCCAAATCATTGGAATGTGGAGTTTAAAATTTCATGGTGATGCATACCCAACATTCTCAAGATATGATAAATAACACAAATAATGTGGAACATCATCCTTTACTAAAGAGTGAACAAGAATTTGTCAATTAATTTATGAGGCTATGAAAACATACATTTAATTTATATTGTGATCCACCAGTTGGGGAATAATATGTTCACTCATTAGAGATGATAATTTTTGTACTTTTATGTTCTAAGGTGCAGAAGGTGATTCTAGTTGTAAATCATCTAGATAGAGAGGCCGACCAATGGTGGTTGTCCATTATGGACACCAAGCCGATGTATAAAATTTATGAAAAAGAGAGGGATGATTTTATGACAATTATTCTAAACAAAAATTTTCATTGAAATCATCACAAAATGATATAGATTGAATTCATTGAGTAGAATGAAAATTATGGTGAATTTATCATGACATGTGAATAAAATTTCACAAAACATTAAAGGAAACAAGTATATTATTCTATCAATAGTAAAAGAAAAATTAGTACACTCGTTTTTGGATTAAAACCACACCTTTGAAAGGATCTAAAAAAATGCGGATTTGTGAGATATTAATAATTTGTTTGATATTCTCTTAAAGTGGAGATGATGGTTCAAGAATTATTCAATGGATATGGTGAAATAAAATGAATGATGGATATTCAAGAAAGAGGATATAATAGAAAAGGTGTAATAAATGATCAACCAACAACAAGTAAAACATTTGGGGAAAAAGAATCATAGGAACTGCCTCAATTAATGGGAAAATTCTATAATCCTTGGTGAGAAGGAATCCAATGAAATGAATATTTAGGATACCCATGGATTCATGACACCGTGTTTGAGGTATGTAGAAAACCACCCATGGTTCAATTCTTCATATATACGGATCATGGGAACTATACAATTTAGTTCATTAGACCTTGTTCCCTCAAGGGTATTTGGCATCAAAATTCAACTAATCCAATGGATAAAGTGATAGTTTTTACCATCACATCTACTATGTTAGACCCCAAAAATGATGTTTTGAAATGTATTCTAGTTATTCACTCATGAATAAAAAACTTAAAATTTGATTATAGTTCTACTCATTATTTTATATCAAAATATTTTCGTATAAAAATTGAAACACCACCTCATAAAATCTTGGTTGAGTTATCTGTGAGAACAAAAAATTGGAAAATAATTTCTTCGGAAGTATATAACTCATCAACATAAAATTGTTGTGGAATAAACCTCCCATCAAACTATGTCTTAATTTCTTGGGTGGAGTTTTATTCAATATTGGGCCTGGTTTGGCAATGTTTATAAAAATCCAACATCATCGGTCTAGAAATGGAGATCACAATTCCCTTAGCAAGGTATCCTCCAATTATGTACAATTATAAGGTGTAATATGAATATTAATTAGATACACCATCTAATGTGTTGATATTATTAACTTATAAGAAAACATATCTTGGTCAATTGATTGAGACAAAGGAGAGAATCATGATGAATGGCATGCCCATTATAAGGTACTACACAAATGTGTTCCCTGAATAATTTATTAGTCTTACTCCTAACTGAGAGGCGTAATTATAAATTGAATTTTCTCTTGGATATCTATAAATATCAATCAAACCTTATAGAATTTACACTATTGAGTAATATGGACTGAAAAAAGAGTTACCAGAGACTCATGGATTGGTTTTCATACACCATAGTGCCTCACCAGGAGGTGCACCTGTAATATTAATCATGAATAAGGATGGATCAATGAATTCCTAAATTAATTATCATGAGCTCAAAAAAATCATAATAAATTTTAAGTATCCCTTACATTAGACGGATGACTGGTTCAATCAGTTGTGTGGGGAATATTTTTTCTTTACGGTTTACCTTCAGTCGGTATATCACTAGTTAATATTTAATAAGTACAATATTCTAAAGACTTCCTTTCAAATGAGGTAACTACATTATAAGCTCATAGTTGTCCCTTTAAAACTGACAACATCTATAAAAATATTCATGTACATAATTAATATATTCTTTAGTTATTCCCTCAACTTGTTTATAGTATTCATTATTTACGACATTCTAATATACTCTAATGGAAAGGATAAATGTGTGAAGAAATTGAATAAGATCCTAATGGATTTTTGAAGAGAGAAGGAATATGAAAAGTACAGTAAATGTGAGTTCTGGATAGAGGAAATATAATTCATGGGGATTCTTATCACAATAAATTAATATATGTGTACCCTTCTAGGAAAAGGTCAATTTAAGAGTGGCCCATGACTGCATTATTACAGATATCCATAGATTCTTTGTTCTAGATGGGTATTACTTGAAATTTGTGATATGAATATCATAATTTTTGAACATACTAATCAAGATGAATCAGGAGGTAGAAAATTTTAAATAGACTAGTGAATGTGAATATATCTTTATATAGTAAAAAAATAATTATCAACAAAACAACACATACACATCTGATATGTGAAGTACTATTTGTTTTAATAAATAATGCCTCAAAGAAGTTATCAGGATGATCACTGATGTAAAATGATAAATAGATATCCTAAAACTCGAGGTAGTTTAAACATGATGAGTAATACTATCCCACACCAGATCTGGAGTTACAGACTATGATATTTTCATTGATATTTGTGTTGAATTATATCAATGGATAGGGGTTTGAATTATAAAATGATCATAAGAGACTCAAATATATATTCACACATATGGATCTTAATATTAACCTACAAATATTATTAGATATCATCATTGATTATGGATTCTCAATCCACTACTATCAATGAAAAGTGAATAATGTGGTAGATTCCCCAAGTAGAAAGGATCCAATGCCATTATAAATGATGAGAATTGAAAAGGATACAATCTTATTATAAATTTAAAGGATGTTCGTGGGAATCAATAAGGAAGGAACATCACCAATCCTTTCTCAAATGATTTATGAAACATGTCTCATATAGAAAATAGATGATGGTCAAAGAACTAATGTGGAAATTTAGAAAAAGGAGGAATCCATGAGAACATGTAAATCCTCATAGTTCATCATGGATGAGTAAGGAGTTGTGATATTTGGTTGATTAGTATGTGTACCAACCAATCCAAAGATGAACAAAGAGATTTTGAATGATTCACAGAGCTCAACATTCTCTATCCACATAGGGAGGACAATGTTGTATCAAGATCTCTTAGATAAATATTTGTGGGAAAATATTATTAAAGAGATCGTTGAATATACATCAATGTGTCTAATATGTCATAATGTGAAGGAAAAAAGGAAAAATTATGAAGGGATTATGCATCCATTATCCATTCAAACATGGATGTTTGTAAAAATCACCATGTAATTTTCAGCATACATCTAAAGTCCTCTAGAGGAAAGAATTCAATATGGGTTGTTGTAGATCATCTTACAAGGATAGATCACATTATAAATATTTTAGAATACCTCTCACTATATCAACATTCACATGTATACATAAGATTATTGGTATGGGTGTATAGAGTAAAACAATCAATTATATCCAATCAAGATCCATGATCCACCTCTATGTTCAAGAAACGTATATGACTTACTCTAAACACATAGATGACCTTTATTGTGGATTATCATCCTCAAACAGATTGAAAATAATAGTGGATTATTTAGACACTAAAATACATGTTGATGGAATATTTATAGACATCAAATGAAGATGTTTCAACATATTCCTCTGGATGATTACTCTAACAATAATAGTTTTCAATTGAACATCCAAATTCCTCCATATAACTCTCATTTTCAGAGAAGATTCAAAAAATTGGTGTGCTAGGTTGAAGTAGTGTACACAAGATTCTAGGAAATAAAATGTTTGATGAAATGGTGTAAATGGTGAAAAAAATCCATATCACATCAAGTTTTCAAACAGTAAATAGAATAACTATGAAGAAGAATATCGATACGACATAGAGTTTAAGGATTGGGACATGGTATTTCTCAACATATCTCTATGAAATCAGATCATGAGATTTGGGAAGTGTGTAATGATAAGTTTTAGGTACATCATCCCCATTGAAATTCCTGATCAGTTTGGATATTTGGGAAATTAACTGCAACATCCCCCTACCATGCCTTAAGAACATGATTTATTCAATGTAATCCACATGATAATTTAAATACTAGATCACTAACATATACTGAATTTTGAAGTGGTATATTTGTAAAATGATATCTCTTACAAGGATCATGTAGTGAAGATCCTATACAATAGATATTAGGTTTTATGAAAAAAGGCTACTCACATGGTGAGCATGCTTTGGTAAAACCATAAGTACAAAAAGGCATCATGGGTTCCGGAAGAAGTGATGAAGGAAAATTATCCTCAGCTATTTTTAACATAAAATGTAAAATAGTAGTATGAGGGAAATTTTCATTAGGGGGAATTTAATGACTCAAAAATTATATCAACAGAAAATCCTTCCTCATAATTGTTCCATATATTATAAATCATATAAAATCACATAGAGACCACAATA
Source organism: Viscum album (assembly GCA_963277665.1). Lineage (NCBI taxonomy): Eukaryota > Viridiplantae > Streptophyta > Magnoliopsida > Santalales > Viscaceae > Viscum > Viscum album. Next base: position 2,094,390,252 of record OY728123.1, on the reverse strand, counting down.
AAAACATTCTAAATGAATATTAAATTAACTAAAATGTATTTCTAGATATTAAGGAACCAATAACTATGACGTAGTTATTGACATTTGGAATTTTAATATGACCCTTATAAATAATAAATTAGTTAGTTATATTGTAACCTCATTTATGATTGTATCAAACATATTTAGTAGTATTATAAATGATAATACAATATACTTATATGTTTCTATATAAAAATACATATTATAAAAATACTTAATTGTGTGTTTGAATATTTATAAAAAATCAATTTCAATTTATAATTTTTTAATAATTATTTAAAAAAATTATTTCATAAAATAAATTCCTAAATTAGTATGTTGTTAGTTTTTGATTATACGATGATATTATAATCCATTATTTATTTTTAAAATGTTTTTTAAAATAAATTATAATTTTATAATCTATATTTTCCATATAAAAGATGACTGTATTTAAAATATAAATTTACAATATTGAGAAAATTATTTTCATAAAATGGAGTTTAATTTAGATTTCAACTTGTTAATAATTCCTTAGGGTGTTGTTTTGTTATTTTTCTACAATACATGATTTTCTAGTGAATAACGTAATACAGTAATTTACAATATTTATATTATAGTGAAAATACATGAATTCAAACATCGTACATGATGTGAAAAAATATCTCAAACTCGCATTAATTATTTAAATATATTTAGTGATTATAATAAACAATATTCATAATCATGATAAAATATAATATAATATTGAATAAAATAATATAAAACACCTCTCTCCTCACCTATAAATGTAACCCCTCACCACCTATTCATCTCAAACTTTCCAAGCATTGAGGATTGTATAATTTCTATAAAATACTCTCCCCAGTCCCCTTATCCTTGTCTAGGAGAATGTCATCTCATCAAAAGACAAAACCAATTTCACTATGTAGGTTCTTAAGGAGGTGAAATTCAAGAGGTAAATTCTTTTAGTTTTTCATATAATTTAATTTTAATTTCATTTAATTTCTCATCATATCCCCAAATACACTTATCCAAGAGGAATGATAATTCAAATAATATTGATACATTATAATTTTATAATGATCACTGAATAATCCATCTATAAATATATTCCCTCTCCCTTTATAGTATAAATTAAATAACTATATGTGGTGTGTTGATTTACCTCTAATGTGGAAGATGCATATTCATTTTCACCACCAGGATCAATACTTTTCATAAACCATATTTATAGTTAGAGAAGATTTAATTTTACATATTATATGTTTTCATTTGTTCTAGAACCAATATATAATCATGATGTTAAATAAAAAGATATATTCTCATAATGATCATAAAATATGGTAAATAAATTTTTTAAATTTCATTGACTATTATTCATACGATTCACTCTCATTCCATATAACCAAATGATATTCAAGACCATTTAATCGAATTTATATTCATTTATAAAAAATATTTTAAATTTGAGATAACTATTCCAATACTACATGATCTTCAATACTAGTATACAATCGAACTGGTCATGAAAACCACGAAAATGCACACTCTTGAATGATGAAATTAAACTCTATAATACCTCTTAAATCCATAAATGATCATAATAAAAATACAATCAATCAAATGAATGCATAAATGCTTTTAGATTTGTTAATTAATGAAATTAATTTTATTAAAAAGGATATTAAAGTTAACATATAATTCAGACATTAGGTAAGGGATCCCCAAACAAACTCCATTTATTTGGGTTTTCCCTATTTCCCTATTTTCTTAGTATGGATTTTTCATTAATATTACTCAACTATCATTTATTTTTCACATTCAAATTATCTTTTTTTTTTAATTCCAATCAATTTTTTACATAATCAATTATTTTTATCAAAAAAACTATTCTTTTGAAAAAATAAATCTTTGTATGAGATATTTTATTCTACAATAAATATTAATGATTACTATACAACATTTCTTAATCACTCTATATTTTTGAAACCCCTATATTTAGTCCTGAATTTATGATTTTTAAATGAAACACATACATTTCCATGGGTTGTTTTATATCAAATAGTGATATACATTCTATATGGCATGCATGGTTATGTAAATGTTATGATGTGATGGGTGCGACTGGAATTATATCAAACATATAAATGTTATGATGTTGTGGGTGTTCCTAGGATTAGGTAGTCCTCTAATTAATTAGGATAATTGATGTGTCTCATGAATAAAATTAAATATGAATGAACTTTATTTTATCTTTATTCACTATTATATGTGGTATTTGAACACTAAGACATGATGTTTTGTTTATATACACATACATATTCTATTTATATATCTAATGTTTCCTATCATGATTACTATTTTATGATAAGGATTATTCTCACCCATGGTTTATTGAGTCATGTTCTTATCTATCCTCTTACAAGTCTTTCAGTTCACCAATTTCAGTGATGTATATCCTAAGGTGATTACGTGTACTGAGGAGAATGTGAAGGCCCATAAGAAAATAGAGAAAAAGAAATAAAAAATTAAGTTATAATATGTAAAAGTTCTTTATGGTCCAAATTTTCAAATGAAACCGATCCTTTATATCATGGTTCTATAACCTTATTATGTTTTTAACTATAATATGATGTAATAGTCATTTTAGAAGAATAAGGGTCACTATAATATAGTCTGGTGGTGATGTGATGATAGGATTTGAAAGGAATATGTCCCTCCATGTGGGGAATATTATTTTTGAGAATATAGACTAATAAGGATTGTAGTACATTACTGTTTTTGGGTATGAAACTTAGAGAGGATTCATTTTCCTTATGTTAGAATTTTAAGAAAATCCCATTTTGTTATGAATGATTCAAGTTGTTGGGTTTGACCCCTAGTTGGATTCCGAAATATCTCGTCGAGGATGGAATCAGAGATCATATAGTATTGAATTTGGTAGGACTTATATATATTTTAGATTACTAAAGTATTTATTTTCACCACTTTTATTCCATGATCACCATATATCACTAATCAAATTTGAGTAATTCTCTATGTGAAAAATAGTAGGTAGTGTAAGGATATAATGTAGTTAATATCTTCGGGGAGGGACTTACCCAGGTTTGGGAAGCCCCATATTTTAATATTATTCTTCTTCTGTAAGTGAAATGGGATGGTGATATAGAATGTATAAAATGTATTATATCACTCATTAAAGGATAGAGGCTTCCTCCAAGAAGGATTCCCATGAGAGAAATATTCTCATTATCTGTTGATAGATGATGGTGATATTATAGTGGAGAATTCAGGACGAAAGAATATGGATTCCCATTTTCACCCTATTTTCATCTTTTCAAACCCCATACTGGTACACATGTATCCTCTTTTTAGAAAATGAAATGAAAGGATACTACCTAATTCATTTTACATTTTATGTATCAATAAAAATTAATAAAACTTCATCAAAAAAAATATACTCCATGTATTACCTATACTGTTTGGATCCTAGATTATATATGAATTCATGATAGTTAACATATTGAGGACCCCAACAACTACATAGGAAAATTGGGGGACATCATTTATCATTTTATTTTTTTTATTATTGGAGCAAGACAGTGATGTACCCAATACCTTGACTACACATCAAGTGTCCTTAGAGGATTCCATTATTTTCTCCTTTGGATAGAAAAACAATATAATGTAATTGTGGAAATTTATGTAATTTTTTATTATGGGAGACATTTACATTTTATCATTATGGGAAAATAACTAATTTCCCCAATAAATTCAAGGGTGTACTAGAGGTTCCTCTACCCAAGTGATAATTGATCGAGATGAACATATTTATCCAAATTAATACATGGGAGAGTTGAAATAATTTCACCCATGTGATACTCGAGAGTCCTGAAAATGAATTCTCATAAATATAACATGGTATAAAAAAATATATAAGAAATAAAACATGGGAAATTATTTTCCCTTATGATATTGGTCTCCTAAGAAGTAGTCGGATATAGGGTTCATAGTATTGTAAGTGGGAAGGGGTTCATCATCTACGTTATTCTATAATAGTGAAGAAGTTGTTTATCACAATGTTTCTAGGGTTTTTATACCATTGGGAATTTACATACCCTTCATCTCTACTGCACCCATCTTATTTTAATGTTGAATAAGATAATAGGGTATTTTTCTATATTTGGAGGTATATTTGGTCAAGAATAGCATCAAATGTTTCTTTATCATCCATGGATTGAAAATGTTGAGCATTGTAGTCCAATGTATATGAATATTCCGGACCATGGATGAAGTAGGAACCTCGTGTTGGTGATTTTTGAAGGTTGGTCAAAACATTTAACTGTAGTGGGATAGTTGGTCATGTATGTGATTCTTACAATGTCACAACCTGTCCCCTGGGGCCCGTATCGTGACTACCCCCAAGCCCGCCTTCCTTAGGCTAGGGGCTGGTGACTAGCACCCAAGGCGTAAATTCCTAAACCGAGAAGGAATTGCCTTTATAAAAGTAAACAAGAACAACATAGTACACAACTAGAAGAAAAACACTTTGTATAACTGTATAAAAAATAAGTGATGGAAAGTAAAATGGGCCATAAATACAATCCCAAAAGAAAAGATCAAGTACAACTGAAATCAAGTACAACTGAAGAAAAGTAATGTAGCTACGAGGTCGTCCTCCAGCGTTCCTACCTATTAAGTAGGTACAGATGGCATCCTCAGCACTCAACAACCGTCTGTCTGCTCTGTGTAATTTCATGCCAAGTGGTCCACCTCCAGGTACCATCCATTCTTGCTACTCTCTGCCACAGTCATCGCTGTCAGTTGTCTGCAACGAACACAATGAGTTGCAGGCATAACCTGTGCAAGGGTGAGTATAACGATACTCAGTAGGGATACCGAGATCCTCAAGTTCTCACAAAAATCCAACAAGGATAAACCACAATGTATGGATTCAATATATAACCATTACATAGAGATCTACCCATAAATATACCTAAGTTATCTAGAAACCCATATCATGCAAGAGGGAAACACAAAAGTTATTGACTTAGCTCAAACCAGGATTTTATTCTAGGTTGTAGTATCAAGCAACAACCTCAGTCACACTGTCGGAACCTCAAATGATGGTTTAATCCTCCACTATCTAGTACAATAGTCCTTCTCCATCACACAGAGGCGCTTCCCACTATACTTGGAATGCTGAGGTACTCCTCCGGTCGAGTACTATGGGTCTGCTGCGTCACAAAGAGGCACTCCCCACCACGGGTCTGCCGCGCTCACACAAAGGCACTGCCCCTCATAACATGATGAGGTACTCCTCATATCGAGTACCGTTGTTATTTTGTTCTCACAAAAAGGTTCTCCCCACCATGGGTATACTACGTCACACAGAGGCGCTCCCCACTTGGCCAGTCGAGTCACGCCGAGTCGAATCGGTAAAACAGTCATCAGGTATCAACCAGCAACTAGGTCTCCGTACTCTGTCGGCTTGCCTCTTGAAGGACCTTCTCCACGATCTACTGGTCGATAATCCAACTGTCACTAATTTCCATGTATATGTATCTCAAATTTCCACCTAGTCACATGGGTCTCAACTCAAAATATGACACGTCAATCAGAGTCCTGGTCTGTGAGTTATTTTCATTTCTGTCCCAGGGGCCCGTTTGGATTTTAGGTTCAAACCAACCCGACTGTACCACAACTATGTCCAATTCTCAGGTGGGTATCCCAAAATAACCGGCCCGCTCTATGCTTTCTATTTCCGCAGAAGGTTTGTCTATCGAACACTCGTAGCCCATGTTATGGGAGAAAAGGTGAAAACATGCCTTAGCCGGTCGGGGATTGGTCCGACACGGTCGGGCCGACCTGGCCCACTGGTCCGACCCGGCCTAAGGGGGCGGCCTGGCCCGCGCAAGGTCTTGCCTGCGCTGGGTCCGGTCCGCGTAGGGTCTGACCCGGCAGCCCAGCAGCCCGCTGGGGGTCCCCCTCAGCCGCATACATGGGGTAAGCCACGCGCTCTTGGCTCCCGAATGAAAGATTAGTTCGGGTGGAGTCCCAACCGGCGATAGGTGGCACTGGTCCAGCTCATGTGGGACCCAGTGGTGTCCCTCTCCTCCCTACTGACAGAGTTTCCAGCAACTCTGCAATGCCAGTGGCCGGCCCGATGCCGGCCGCCCCTGCTCCTCTGTCATGGCCCGCCCTGGCTGCAGATCTCCTCATCTGCGCCGCGTGTCGGTGCCGCACCCTTCCTCCACGGCCCAGCCTGGCTGTGACCCCTTTATTCCGTGCGACATGATGTTTTGACGCCCTTCTAGCGACGCGATGGCCCTGCTTCGCCGGTTTCTATGCAGACGGTCTAATGCCATCCACCGTTGCTCTGCCTCGGTAATCAACATATGAGGACAAATGAAGGGGGGGGGGTCGGTCAGTTTTTTCGATCCGAGCCCTCCATGTTATGGTGTTGTCAATATGAAAAACATTACCCATGGGTGAATTATGTAGAACAGAAAAATTTTGAACTCAAATAATAAAACAACCCCTACCTCTTATTTATGTTCATTGAAGATGTCATGGAAATGCGGACACCGACGGCGTTCTTGAAGGTCAATGCTTCCCCTTCTTATACCGGTGTAAAAATAAAGAGATGTCTGTCGTTTCTTGTTGGAAGATAATTCTCCAAGGGTTCTCCTAATCCTCCTCTCCTCTGCCACTTCTAATTCCCTGGGGGTCGTAGTACCAAATTAATATAATTGAGTTTATTAACATATCAAATAATGTTGGCACATTAATTATGTTAGAGTTGGCAGAATTATTTATGATGGAGTTGGCAAAATTAATTTGGGAGGAGAGAAACCAAGGGTTATCTCACATTCAAGAGGGAGCTCAAGGTTTTAGAAGTCGGGTGGTCCCTAACTCATTAATTGACAAGAGGTGCTAAAACATTGAGTGGGGCCCACCACCATAACTTCTCCTGGGAGTTTATGGTGTAGTGGCCCCTACCTCTATCCTCCTCTTCATGGTTTTAACCACCACAAATAAAAATAATCTAAGACTTTTATTTTTATTTTCTTAAAAACCTAAAAACTAACATCCATTCTCAACCAACTGCCATCGAGGTGAAATTCTTCTTTAGTGAATTACGTCAATGAAAGTTCAACGGTTCCCTTGGACATCAATTCCAAGAACTGGTTCAAAAGATATAAAATACCAGTTGTACGTTTACTAAACATAACTGAAAAAAACTTCAGATATTAATTCGGGGAACAACGGGCCTCAGAATCAAGCGCTATAAATTTTTGAGGACTCACAAAATTTCCATGTATTTAAGGAAAAAAATTTCCATAGTATTTCTAGGTCATTATATTCTCTACACATGAGGGATTCACATCCCCAAATACTACAACTCGAACTAAGGGACCAAATGGGGGTACTGAGCACAATCTGAGCCTCCAGCTCCCATGTCCTCTCTTGGAGGTTACCGTGCTGCCAACATACGTGCACCAAAGGTATCGAATGTCCATGTAGGACCAGATCCTGTCGATCCTCAAACTCTACTGGAACCTCCGTGAAAGTTTCCCCGTCATCGATGTCCCACTCTCTATTGTAAATGATGTTGGATGTGTCGTGCACGTATCTCCTCAGCTAAGATACGTGGAAGACATCGTACACCCAGTGCAACTGAGGTGGTAGAGCTAAGCGGTAAGCCATCTCACCTACTCTACTGAGGACCTAGAAAGATCTGATCAATTGCAGAGATAACATGCTGCCTCAGCCAAATATTTGTAGAAATCGTCGAGGTGAGACCAAAATAAAGATGTGGTCACCATCCTCGAACTCCAGAGGTCTCCATATTCTGTCAGCATGCGACTTCTGACTGCTCTGTGTAGTCTTCATCTGCTCTTGGATGATCTGCATATTCTCTTTGGTAGTGGGTACTATCTATGGTCCCACTAGTGCTGACTCCCATGGGTCTATCTAGCATAGTGGAGATCTGCAAGGTCGACCATACAAGGCATCAAAAGGTGCCATACCAATGGTGGGATGATATTTGTTGCTGTAGGAAAACTATAACATTGGTTAGTGATCCTCCCAGCTGTGACCAAAGTCAAGAACACAAGCTTGGAGCTTTTCCTCAAGGGTCTTAATGGTCCGCTCAGTCTGACCATCTGTCTGAGGATGGAAGGTGGTTCTCAAGTGAAGCTGTGTCTCGAAATCCTTCTACAACTCCTTCCATATCCAGAAATTAAACAGTGTGTCATGGTCAGAGACAATAGAAAAAGGAAATCCATGTAAATGAACATTCTCCTACACATAGAGGTGTCATATGCTCTCTACTAAGCCATGCTCTCTGATTGGTAGGATGTGGGCCGACTGGGTGAGTCGATCGACGATCACCCAAATCGAGTCATGACTCTTGGATGTACTTGGCAGACCCTTCACGAAGTCCATGGATATCCCATCCCACTTCCACTTTGGTACCTCCAAAGGCTGAACAAAGCCTACTGGTACCTGGTGCTCCACCTTTACCTGCTGACAAGTGAGGAACCATGAGACAAACTCCGCTACCGCCTTCTTCATACCTGGCCACCAGTGCTATCGTTGAAGGTCCTGGTACATCTTCACAACTCCTGGATGTACTGCTAGAGGGGAAGTGTAGAAATACCTCAACACTTCCCCATGAAGTGAAACATGTACCAAGGTACATCAACTGAAAATAATTTTGTGCTCCCCACCTTTTGAAAATCCATCAGGTGCATGCTTTGTGGATATCTGAGCATGTTGTGTCTCACAGTTAGCATCTCCATGATGTGCCTCCCTGACTCAATGAAGAAGTGGAGGAATGACTATAAGAGACTGAAGGAACGCTGATCCATCTCAGTCCACATATGAAATATGTAAAGCAACCAGATGCTTTGTCGTATCTCCTAGAAGCTTTACACTAGATATCCTACAGAGTGCATCAGAAACAACGTTTCCCTTTCCAGGAGTATAGACTATATCAAAGTCATAGTCCTAGAGGAACTCACACCAACGCCACTGTCTCGGGTTTAGGTTCTCCTGGGAGAAGATATACCGGAGACTCTTGTGATCATAGTAGACTGTGAAATGCTCTCTCATCAGAAAGTGTCTCCACATCTTCAAGGTGAATACCACTACTGCTAACTCCGAGTCATGGGTAGCATAGTTCTGCACGTGTTGTATTAGCTGTCAAGAACCAAACTTGATCACATCTCACTCCGGTATTAGGACACACCCAAGTCTAGTTAATGAGGCATTTTAGTAGACTATGTACACTATCCCTTCCTCTGGAAGCCTCAATATGGGGGCCCTATTCAACCTCTGCCTCAGCTCCTGAAAGCTCTGCTGGAATCTCTCTAACAACAAAAAGGGTTTCCTCTTATTCATCAAGGCCGATAGTGGTGCTGCTACTATGGAGTTGTCTAGAATGAGTCTTCTGTAGTATCTAGTCTAGCCCAGGAAACTCCGTACCTCTATCACAGTTTTCGGTGGCTCCCATGAAAGTACCGCCACAATATTCACTGGATCTGCTACAACTCCAGCATCCAAGATGACATGTACCAGGAAGTGAACCTCCAGAATCCAAAACTAGCACATTGAGAGCTTCCCATAAATTTTTTAATCTCTCAGTGTATCTGAGACTACCTCTAAATGGTAGGCTTGCTCCTCCTCAGTAGTCGAGTATATCAGAATGTCATCAGCAAAGAGCATGACAAAGCGATCGAGGTAAGGCTGGAAGATCCTGTTCATTAGACTCATGAACAATATTGGAGCATTGGTTACGCCGAAGGGCATAACCAAGTACTTGTATTGGCCATATCGACACATGAATGACATATTCTACACATCATTATATCAATCTCTGAGCTGATGATAGCCTAATCTAAGGATTATCTTCGAGAACTACCATGCTCCCTTGAGTTGATCAAATATGTCATCAATCCTTGGGAGTGGGTACTTGTTCTTCACGTTCACCTAGTTCAGGCGATGATAATTGACACAAAGCCTCAATATCCCATATTTTTTCTAGGAGAACAGAATCAGATATGCCCATGGAGAATCACTAGGCCAGATGAATCACTTCCCCTCCAAGTCCTCCAGTTTTACCTGCAGCTCACAAAGCTCAACCGGAGTCATCCGATTTGCTGGAGTAGATATTAGTGTTGCCCTGGGGTACAGGTCTATGTAGAAGTACACCTCTTTGTATGGAGGTATTCCTGGAACAATGTCAGGGAAAACATCCCTATAGGTCCACCACTACAGGATAAGTCAGACTCTCCACATCAACTTCTCCGAGGGTAAGGCAAGCCAATTGGCGAGTGATCAGCTGCACCCTCCTCAGAGTAATTCTGTCATGTGCTGAAAAGGTTCCCTTCTTACCGGTGAAGGTAAACATGGTCCCATACATGTAGACACACCACAAGTTTTTCCTAATACAGTCAATCTGAGCATGAACTGTAGATAACTAGTCCATACCCAAGATGACATCGTAAGGCCTCGACGCTGCTATGATGAGATCCCAGTCGAAGCTATCGCCACCTAGAGTAAGCTCACACTATCGGCACCATTGCGTAATCGTCGAGTCATCTCCAGTAGGAGTCTCTAGCCATAAGGATCAAGCCAATGGCTCTGTCGGAATATCCATGATCCAAACAAGGGCAGTGGCTATGCACGAATGATTGGCACCAGTTTCAATAATAACAGCAGCAAAGGATGAGTAGACATAGATTGTACCTCAAATCATCTCCGAAGAAACATGGTCGTATGCCTCAACTGCCTGAAGCTGAGCTCTCCCCTGTCCACCTGCTCCATGTGGTCAGGGTGTTCCTCATGGTGGTGGTGGTGGTAGCACCTTGTAAGGACGTACAACACCATCTGTTTGACCAACTCCTCTGCCACATCCGCCTCCGCCCTGTAGACCACCTTGATCAAACCTCTACCTCTACATGGGAGGTCCCTCAACTATCTGCTGATCATCTGAATAGTGGGTCAGATATTCACGAGCCATGTGACCCTGCCCGCCGCATCAGTATGACTTCCTACTCCTGGATGGTATGTCACTCCCCCGGGTGTCCCACACAACAGATCCTAAGTCATGTCATCACCCACCATGGGTCTGGTTCTTTTGGACCTCTTCGTCATCTGTCTACTACCAGCTGGAGAAGACTCCATTGCATGTCGACTAGAAGTGGGTCTCGCTGCTGGTGACTGATCAGCAAGGAAACTCTCCACAAGGAGGGCTCTCTCTAAAACCCCTGCCTGCGGTGGGATGCTGAGGGAGATCATCAATGCCCGGATCTCTCGCCTGATCCACTGCTCGAAGGTCTGGGCCCTGACGAATGGGTCTCACACCATATCTATGGATTAGCACGAGAGGTCGGTGAACCTCACTGAGTACTATGCCACCATAATTCTACCCTAATGTAGATGCAGTAGCTTCTATATCTGTACATCTCATAGGGTCACTGGAACAAACTCCGCCTGGAACAGGCTCTCGATGTCTACCTAGATAAGAGTCACCTCGTCGTGGACATGGATCATCAGGCTCTACCATCCACCTGATGCTGCCTGAAGGAGACTCGCTGTAAGGATCACCATGAAGCCTGCTGGTGTCCCTACTAGCCTGAAGACTCTCACCATACACTCCATCTAATCCTCTGCCACCTATGGGTCCATCTCTCCCCGAATCCTGGGTGGCCTCTTGCACTGAAACTCATGCTACATGCTCAAATGGTGTGCATCATATGCAGCTGGGGCTGGTGGCCTCGGTGGCCCAACAGGAAGTGCTACCAATGGTACCTCTACTGGTAAAAGGCCCTGCACTAAGGCCTCGTTTCTCGGTGGGCTGTCATAGCATATGACTCTTGATGCCCTGCGGGGAGGCACCCTGAATGAAACAGATGCTACACAGTCAAAAGATTATACCAGGTGAGATGACCTAGTAAATATGACTTAAGAAAACATTTAAAGACATGCACACAATCAGTTTTTTTGTGCACTAAGTCTGAAATCTGTTGTCAGGGTCCTGGTGTGTGGATATGTCGGCCTCCTGCAACAACACTGGACTCTGTGAACTGTAAACCACACTTAGTACCCTTAACACTATTTCTTCACAGAAAAGAATGATCACAATCCTATATTCTCTGGTAGAACCAACTCCTTTGATACCAATTTTTCATGACCCATCCCACGGGGCCCATATCGTGACTACCCCAAGCACTCCTTCCTTATGCCAGGGGCTGGCGACTAGCTCCCAAGGCATAAAGTCCTAAACTGGGAAGGAATTTCCTTTATAAGAGTAAGAAAACACATCAAAGTACACAACTTGAAGAAAAAAACTAAGTATAATTGTATACAAAAGAAGTGCTGGTATGTAAATGGGGCCAAAAATACAAGACAAACAGGAAAGTAAAAGTACAAATGAAGAAAAGTAAAGCAGCAACTGGGTCATCCTCCGAGTCTCCTACCTAAAGGGTAGGTATAGATGGCCTCCTCAGCACTCCACGTCTATCAGTCCGCTCCGTGTACCGTCACACCAAGTGGTTCACCTCAGGGTACCATCCAGTCTTGCTACTCTTTGCCTCATTCAGCAGTGTTCGTCGTCTACAAACAACACAACAAGATACGGGAATATCTCATGTATGGTTGAGTGTAACAATACTCAATAGGGACCCCGAGACCCTCAAGGTCACACAAAATCCAACAAAAATAAACCACAAAGTATGGATTCAAACGATAACCATTACTTAGGTATATGCCCGTACATAATCAAAAGTTTTCTAGTAACCCATCTCAATAACGAGGGAAACATAAAATTAATTGACTCATCTCAATCTAGGATTTTATTTTAGGGGGGCAGTATCATGTAACAAACCCAGTCACACTGTCGGAACCTCGGCTGATGGTGTACTCCTCCTCTACTGAGTACAGTGGGTCTGCCGCATCACAGAGAGGAACTTACCACTATCCATGGAATACTAATGTACTTGTCATGTCAAGTATCGTGGGTCTGTTGTGTCACACAGAGGAGCTCCCCACCACAGGTCTTCCGTGCTCACAGAGAGGTGCTCCCCCTCATAACCTGCTGAGGTAATCCTCTTGTCGAGTACCGTGGGTCTTCCATGCTCACACAGAGTCTCTACCCACTTTGGTTCTACCACGTCACATAGAGGTGCTCCCCCCTGGGCCAGTCGAGTCACTCCGAGTCGAATCAGACAATCAGTCGTCAAGTCTCATCCAACTACTAGGTCTCCGTACTCAGTCTGCTCACCTTTGGAAGGATCCGCTCCACGATCTACTGGTCGATACTCAAACTATCATGATGTCCCATGTAGAATTATATCAAATTTATGCCTCATCACAAAGATCTCAACGCAATAGACGGAGTGTCAATCAGACGTCTGGTCTGTGAGTTATTGACGTTTCCATCCATGGGGGCCCAGTTGGATTTTAGGTTCAAACCAACCCAACCGTACCTCAATTGTGTTCAAATATCTAGTGGTGTATTCCAAAAGAACATTCTACCTCTCTGATTTCTGTCTCCATAGATGGTTCGTTGACCAGACACCCGTAGTAGAGGTTATGGGCAAAAAGTTGAAAACATGCCATAGCGGGTCTCAGTCTAGTCTGACCAAGTCGGACCGACCCTACCCTACCCGGTCCATGTGTCCGACCCGGTCAGCGGGTCCCACCCGGTCCACGGGTCCCACCTGGCCTGAGGGGGTGGCCTGGACTGAAGGGGGTGGCTCGGCCTATGGGGGCATCCAGGCCCACGCTGGGTCCGGCCCGACGGTCTGCTGCCCGACGGCCCGCGGGGAGTCCACCTCAGCCGTGTCTAGGTGGAAGCCTCATGCCCCATGGCTCCCTAATGGCAGATCCATTTGGGATGAGTCCAATCTAGCTCCAGGTGGCACCGGTCAAATCACACGGGACCCCGTGGGGTCCCGCACCTCCCTACTGGACAAGCGGCCAGCCGCTTCATACCACCGGCGGCTAGCCCGACATCGACCGCCCCTCCTCCTTCGTCGCAGCCCGCCCTAGCTATGGCTCTCCTCTTCCACATGGCACGACATCCCCACACCCTTTCTCCATGGCCCAGCTTGGCTGCGGCCTCCTTCTCTTCCTCATGGTGTGATGAAGCCGCACCATTTCGGTTACCCAATGGCCTTGCGCCACCCGTTTCATCATGGCCGGTCCGATGTCGGCCTCCGTTGCTCCGCTGCGGTCATCAAAAAAATGAGGAAAAATGAAGGGGGATGGTCGGGCCGTGTTCGTGCCGCCCGATCCCTCCACGTTATGGTGTTATCAATTGGAAAAACATTACCCATGGGTGAACGACTTGAACATAACAATTTCAAACTCATATCATAAAACAACCCCTACCTCATATTGTTTTTCATTGACAATGTCACGGAAAGGCGGACATCATCAACATTCTTCAATGGTCAATGCTTCCCCTTCTTTTTCTAGTTGAAAAAGCAATAGATGTCCATCATTCTACATTGGATGATAATTATCGAAGGGTTCTCCCAAGCCTCCTCTCCTCTTCCAATTCACTTCCTGCGAGGGTTGAAATGCGAAATTAATATAATTGAGTTTATTAGCTTAAAACATAAATTTGGCACATTAATTATTTAGGAGATGGAAATATTAATTATACATGAGTTGGCACAATTAATTTGGTAGGAGAGAAACCAAGGGTCATCTCACATTCAAGAGGGAGCTCAAGGTTTTAGAATTCAGGTGGTCCCCTCCGCATTAATTGAAAAGAGGTGTTTAAACCTTTGGTGGGACCCACCAACATATCCTATTATGGGAGGTTATGGTGTGGTTTTCCCCACCTATATCCTCCTATTGAATGTTTTAACCACAACAAAAAATTATTTTTAATTTATTAAAAACCCAAAAACTAACATCAATTCTCGACCAACTTTCGTCATAGTGAAAACCTTCTTTAGCGAATACCGGCGCAACGAGTTCAACTGTGCCCTCAAATTTCAATTTTGAGCACTATTTCAGAAGATATAAAATTCCTCTCATATGTTTAATGAACGTACCTAAAAAACATTAGAAATTGATTCCGGGCACACCGGGCCTCAGAATCAAGCGCCGTGAATTTTCATGGACTCGCAAAATTACCCTATATTTAAATAAATTCCACGGTATTTCTGGGTCTTTACATACAAGTTAAACTTATGCACACATTAATTGTTTTAGGCCTGTGTATTTCCCCTCACTATGTGTATTATTTTCCATGAGGGTGAGTTATTTTCCTTTCAGGGATGCTATCTTCATTTAAAAAGAGAGTTCAAATAATTAGTTACTGGAGTTACTCATTATATCTGTGTTTTCATTATGGTAACTATCTATAAATATATTAAATTTGTTTTTAATATAATTTATTGTCACTACAGCAATCCAAACAGGTAAATTTACACGGGACAAGCTTTTTCCTCAAATTTTTAAACACCTAAATGTGTTTGATATTTCATATTACTTATCCTTATATTGAATCCAATATTTGGTTTATGTTAATTTAAATTTCAAATAGGGGATCATGATGTTGAAGGTAATTAAGAATAAGTTGGTGTGTAGGCATGAATTACATTTTGGTGAGGTTGAGGACCTGAAAGGGGAATCAGTAGTTTAATTTGTTTCCTAGAATTTCCCTATATAGTTTTTGAGTATGGAATCCAAAACAATTGAACAAAAATCCATAACAACCACTATATAGGAGGATTGGTTTCACTTATTTTGGGTATCCCTATAGTTTCTTATTAATAATGAGTGGGTTCTATTTTGTTTTATGTGGTTACTGTTTCATTTAATATATGTAAAATTATATTCACAGATGTCACAATTATACCTAGTATAGTTGGACCATTGGGTGACATCATCTGAACATGTCCTTACTACTGGTTGATATTATCCATAGGTTATTGGTGATATTTTCATGCTTTATTTGAAATAATTTCTAATACAAAGGATGATAATGAATATATGATATAATAACAATTGACAATAACGCGAACTTCCACTAAGACTTAACAGGTGGAACCATTCTTCAATAAAACCACTAAAAATATTTATTATCTCTCTCCCTCTCTCTAATAAGTGGTTTTACAACTTGATTATTATAGAGACACCCATTACCTCTCCATATATTATACCAGATACCATTAATCACATTATTAATTCATCAGGGTAGAACTATGTTTAGAAAATTATTATATATTCTTTATATACTATCACTATAATCTTGAGTACTATTATTTCAATTTATTTATATAGTAAAATTTATATTTTCACTAACGAGGTGATGAATTTTAGGGAGATTGAGGCAATGGGAAAAGAGAATTAAGATTTTACCCCTCTCATAATTCTTATTTTTTGATATACATTATTCTATATATTTTATGTTGAGTGACATGTACTCATTAATTTGTTATGCATAATTTTACTAAGAGTTAGACAATTAAAAACACATGTTATATTTTTCCCTTAACATATTTGTGAAGATTGCAACTTATTTATCCTAGGAAAAAATATTCCTTTCATGATTTATGAATTCACAGATCACAATAATATTCATAACATAGAATAATATCTATATTCATCCATATAATAATTTTAAGAATGTAATTATTTTCAACAAATCATCTTAAAAATTCATTTTTACTAATTGTTACCATTCATTGCTGATTTTAGTAGAAAATATTTTATAGTTTCATTAACTTATTTTAAAAAATAGGCAAATGTGAGTGATATTAAATGCAGGGTAGTGAATATTTGAAATTAGTGACATGTGTCCAATATCATGTTATCTTAGAGATATTTTCTATGATATATTTTCATTTGGATTAAAATATTTAGGTAATATTGAAAATATATGTATGTTTTTAGATGAAAATTAATTGATGTATATTTCTTGATTAATTTTTCATGAAAATATAAATTTATTATGGATTGATATTTTCTCTTATTTTATGTTTTATATAATTTAATAAAATAAAAAACTAAATATAATAAATTATTATAAGCATTTCACATAATAAATTTTTTTAAGAGGTATTCAAAGTGAATTTTTCAAATACTATCATTTATCCTCTTTAGTTAGAGAAAATGGTATATAAATTAATAATAGAAATGTTCTCTTTTATCTCATCTAAGGAAAAATATTTTTTACAACAGTTTTATATGAATATGGAAAAAAATTTATCCTATTTTTATCCAATCCAACATTACAATGGACCCACATTTTTTCAATAGATAACGTTAATTACCTCATTAGAAAGACTCATTAGAATATGTATTTTCCATAACACTATATTTATATTAGTATAATTTTTTATTTTCTATTGATATTTGTTTTGGATTTTGTAGATATATGATACTATTAGCTGAGAGTTCCATAAAAAACTATATATTATGTTTCTACTATTGTAGGGATTTTATTTCATGGTACATTATGAAATACATTTCTCATTCCACTAATGTTTTAAAAAGAAAAATGGTTGTACCTGTTAAATACAAGACTTATTAAGGGGGTACCCTCTCTTGATCTTGAACAAGTTACACATGTTACAATCAATATTATAATGTGATCAAAAAAAATTATTTGGATGGGTATGATATATTCTTGAGTTTTATATAAAATGAAAAATTGAGAAAATTTAGAATAAAAATAAATAGTAAATAAATAATAATTTGTTAGAAATGGTTTTGTAATGTATTAATTTTTCCCATACTGAGAATATTTCAGGATGTGGTTATTAATATTTTTTGAATTAAATTTTTTTGAATAAAATATCTTATAGGGTGCTGATAGATTAGAACCTTCCTTTTCTATCTGGATTATTTATAATTACATAATGGACCTCTCATAATTAGTCATAGAATAATTGGAACCCAATTGAAAATTTTTATTTGTTATTATGGTTAAATTACTAATATTTTAAAATAGTGATGTTATGAATGCCTATGGAAAAAAATAATGATTTTTAGATTTATCATAACTCCAATTTATATCTTTTAATGGAAGTTTAGTGAAATAATTTGATATAAAATTATATGACAAGATATTCATAAATATTTGAAGAATTTTTTTGATATAATTAAAGTAATGATGAATCGTGGGGAGAAATAAATAATTAACAGTGATTTGCTAATGATTATCATTTATTGTATTTTTTCAATTGATATACACTATTATGGTTCCCTATTATTAATATCATTACTTTGTTAGAATTATATAGAGTTTCCTCTTTCATAATGGCATAAAATTATTCATGTGTGGGTGAACAATATACATGTTAATTATAAATAACTATTTTTCAGTTTTTTAAATTATTTTTAGAATTAATGCTACTTATTGTTTTTTTAAACAAGTTATTATTTAATTTTTAGGTGATTGTGTGATATTTTGTATCATTAGAAAAAATTATTGGAATTTGTATCAAAGTGACATTGAAATAGGTGTGTTTCTTCCTTAATTGGAGAATATATAGACTAAGATCTGACGAATCATTGGTTGATGTGCTATGAAAATGACATGTGATCCATGAGGGAGATTTGATTTGTCAAGAATGTTTAATTAAATATTAATTTTTTTCCATGATACTTGAATTACAGAATTTTATAATACCTAAAAATTGAAAAAGAACCTCACAATAACTAGTTTTTAAGTGTAAAAACAATGTTATAGGTCAAAAAAGGAAATATCCAACACCAATAATCCTTAAAATTGAATGATTCATTGGAAAATATTTGTTAAATCATAAGAGTTATCCAAACTCTGGGGATTAAAGTGACATTGTGAATGTATAATTATGAATTATGTTGATCCCCAACCAGATCCCATTAGTATGATTAATCATGAAATTTAAAACAAAATTTTCTTCCTCCCTATTAATATTAATAATTTTATACATAGCCATCAAGGGGTATGTTTCATTTCCATACTGATGGATGGCACCTAACATTCTAAGTAGGTCAAATGAGATAAATATTATTTTTGGAAACATGTCTTGAAAACTTTATGTCCTGTGATGTAAACATTTCTTAGTGTAATATTGGATTCAAAACCCATACTATTCATAGGGATATCATTCCATGATATCTGAGAGATTTATATTTAGAAACTTTGAAATAAATTAATTTCACTTTGAAAGATCACACCACATACCAATACATTTGATGGAGATAATTAATGATCAATTTATTATTTTGGGTTCCACTATTTCATTTCTTTTCTCCTAATATAATTAAATTAATTTTTATTTAATAAAAATTGAATTAAATTCATGAATGTTTGAGGAGATGGGGGAATAAATCTTATTTTTTCATGATTTCTAGGTTTCATTTATTATTATATTCTCTATTTCATTATATTACATTACTTTAATGGTTTATATTGTAAATTGATCTATGTTTACATTTTTCAAATTTTTCTCAATATTGTTTTAGTTTATCTTTACACCTGATCAAATCATTGGATCAATCATGCATGTGTGATGGAGTTCGATTCATTCATGGATGACTAATTTAATTAAACTATGATGGATTGATAGTAGAAGGATGTGTGATCAAATATATTTTTCCAATATTTCTTAGTGAATTTTTTTTTTGAATAATATTTATTTTGGAAGTTAGTTACATAATATTTCATCATTATTCATTGATCTAGAGTGGATTGGATGAAGGAATCCCAAAACTAATTGTACATATTTGGCTATTAATTGTAGTTGTTTGTCATGTTTTTCACTGCAAATATATCATCATAAGCATGGGTTAGTGTACATATCTCACTATATGATTTTTATTATCTTATAAAAAAAATATACCCGTAATATAAGAATTTTATTTCATTTAAATTACCTCTATTAAAATTCATTTTATTAATCCATTATTGAAAGAGTTGATATATTCTGAAATATTCCATTTATAGTGGTTCTGAAGCCTTATTTTAGTTAACTATATACACCATATTTAGTAATTATTTAATTTTTAATATTCTACACTGTAGTAAAAATATTTATTTGAAAAAAGTATTCACAATCATCCATGGATCAAAATAAATTTTCATGGGAAAAACCCCGTCATCAACTATAAAACACATAGAAGTTAGAGATGGATAATTTAATTTTTAAATTTATTTTTTGGATGGCACATTGAACATAATGATGATATAGGGAACTTAAAAAAATATTTTGTGGTTTAAATTAACTATAAGTGTCCAAATTTTTTTTTTGTTTTAAAATAATTATTTGACACTTTAATGACTTCTCTTTAATTTATTTATTCATACATATAGAATACTATATGACATTGAAATTTATATAACATCATATAAAATTATTTTCAATGTTATCATGCCATAATTTAAATTAAAATAATAAACAATTTCAATAATTAGATTCTTATGTATATAGTAAAAATAAAATTACCATATAAAACAAAAATTAAAATTAAAATAAATATTATTTTCATAGAATCCAAAATATAATGAAAATATTTGTGTACAACAATTACAATAAATGAGTATTATTTCTTAAATATATGAATACATTTTTTATGCATTATATAATAATAAGGATTATTGACACACATTACATATATATTTCAATTGTTAATATATAGAAATATACTAATTATTGAAAAATGAGAAATAAAAAGTATAGTTTATTATAAAATAATTATAAATGGAATTAATTATTATGTTGGAAAACATTATTAATACCATCGTAATAATTATATATTTACTAAATATTTATATATATATATATATATATCATTTCGAATTTTCAATATATATATATATATAATTGTTTCAATTGATTTTTTATAAGAATAATTAATATGTACTCAGAGTAATAGTGAACATAATAGAGGATGCAAACTTGAATAATCATTACACACCCTACAAGATTCTAATTTTTGACTATTTCATATGTTTATAAAATTTTTGGCTATTCATAGGATATTGTTTCCCCAACCTACTGATGCCGATAGAATATATATTTTTTAGGTCCCAAGATAGTCATGATGGGAAAAAAATCCCCTCCTCTTTACGTTTTTCTATACAACATAGTGGTGGTGTTTACCATTTCTATAGTTCCACTATTAGCTGTTCTGGAAAATTCCACTATATTTTTAATAGCAAGGCTATATTGATAATGATACATGTACAATGATAGAATCCACATAATTTGATCCTTAATAATATTATTTTTTCACCATTATCTATAGTAATTTATGAATACCCCTAAAAATATCAATGAATAAGTTGTAGAAGTTATTCACCATACACAAATGGACCATAGTATCCATGGCCATTGAAATCATGAAGTATCTTTAGTTCCTACAGTTTAACATTAAATTATAGAGTGTCTCCTTATTAGTAGAAATATTGTAGTTAAATCATAAGGATTTTAATTTCCACCTATAATTATCGATATTATTTTTGAAGGATAGGGTTAGTGAATCATGTAATAAATAGATTCTCACCCTCCATTGATTTTTAATAGAAATATTCACTCCAATAGATCCAAAAATTGCTCATTTGTGGGTTTATTTAATGATAATTACTTTTATACTCTATATCCATTTTATATTGACTATCATTGATGATTAATATAGCCACATAATTTCTAAAAAATGGCATGAAATTCATATCAAACAAGATGAAGGATATAATCTATGTAGTGATTGACCTATTGAAGGTGTTTCCCTATAACATAATTCATATAGTGTAACGGTCCTTAAACTTTTGGAAGATGCAAATGTTCTCGTAAAGATGTGATTTTACAATTACTTTCATCACTGATGTCGCACTATCTACCTAGACAATAAATTTAGTTATTCTACATGGTGTCACATCCCATGATGGATACCCATATAGAATATTACAATATTTTGGAGTGAATTATTTCCAATGGACTGAATGTTTTCACTTTATAATGATTTTTGTTATGGTATAACATCAAAAAACTCCATAATAACCACTTTTGGAATGTTTGGCACATGTTTTTGAAATGTTAGTTTCCCGAATGAGAATTTTCATGGAACTAGAAACACCCCTCATCTCTAATATCCATGATCACCCATGGATGTAGATTCCTATCATAAGAATTCATTTTAGGTCTTGGCCAGTGACCCATTATATCTCACATTGGTTAAGATTATTTGAGGATGGACTCATCACACCATATTTAGGTAAATTATTACTTATTATAGGTCTCTATTATAGATTTTATTTAAGAAATGTTAATGAATCCATTATTAATACTAAAATTTACATGAATGGTCACCCATAGGATAATAACTGATTGTAAGCGTGTATTGAATTTATAATCATTGTTATTAATTCATGGATCTCCATTAAATATCCCATTTATATTTGGATTAGAGATTATTATTTCAATTTTAATAGGATTCTGTTTTTAATCCATATAATGCCATGTATTTCACTACCATCTTGAAAGATGAGAAAATTTTAATGATGGGATCAAACCCCTTAAATGGGCTTCCAATGTATACTTTTTTAAGGTATTTGATCATGTGTAGCTTGTTTCAACATAACATGACACACCATAATTTTTAATTTCAAGTTGAATGGAACAACCCATAATATTTACCATTACATGTCATGGAAATATAGAATTATTGTTCCTATACAATGTTTTTGTGGTACATAAACTAAAGTGGCCTAGAGGACCTGGAAGAAATGTGATCTCTCGAGGGTGGGCATGATCATATTGGAAGCATTTCCAAACATGTTTGGAAATGAAAAGAAATCAGAATAGATATTTTCCTATAATTAACATGTGACACTACTGATGATATGGCCCAGAAAATGTTATTATTTAATTGGGGTTTTTGGTTTGAGCCTCATGGATATTTCTTACATGACCCTTTTGGCCAGGAATTGAATCCCATATTGTTCAAATGTTAGTGTTTACACCCATGTAAGAGTCCTAATTGGTTACTTCATCAGTAATATATACCTTTGAAGGGTGGTCTCATAAGGAATATGTCCCTTCAAGAATATTTTATCATGGCTGAGACATACACCTACACTGGATTCCATTAAGTTGAATATTTGATCATGTTTATAATACAAACAACAATAGCATCTAAGCCCATGTCATTCATGCTCGGATTAAGGAATAAGAGGAAGTGGCAGGTTTCTCATTTTATATAGTCTCCTTAATCCCCTGGTGGATGAGGCTATAGAGAGGAGATTTATAAATGGTCTTGAGCTTCCCATTTTCTCTCTTATATTCATAAACCATGGAGCAGAAGAAAATAGTTTTATGAACTCTGACATGAAATTATTTCGGATTACTTCAGGAGGGTCCCTTCCCCTGAAATCAGAGAGGATTAGAGAAGGAAAAAAATTCAATCACTCATCAAAGAGAATGGTATGCGGCTCCCATAAATCTATGAAATGAGGAGTAATATGGAACTACCTCATGGATAGGACCCTCATTTTCATGGAAATATATGGTTGAAATAATTATGAGGATAACCATTTTACAAAGGTTACCAATAAGTCCTCAGTTACTATATAAATTATGACTGATAGAGAACACTAGTGTATCTATAATTTTATCATACATATATGTTAGTTTCCATTTAGTGCATAATTCATTATACAAGAGAGGTTGAGGGATAAATTCATTATACCCTTTATTATAAGGGATATGATGGGGCCAAACATTATAGCAGATGTGAGTAATTATATAGAGAACATAGAACCCCAGAATATTCCCTATTCCAGATATCATTTATTCATGTGGGATGAGGTTACCTCCAAATATCATTTTTATATTTTGGTATGATATCTTTATTATAGAATTTATCTACATATATTTCGATAGCCAATTTCTATCATTTTTAATCATGTTTGATCTCCATCAACATAACATTTTTCAATGTGGGTTTTTTCTTTCTTCATTGCTTTTTTCAATGTACGGAAGGGTTCCATCGACATAGATTTTATATATGCACGAAGATGGCCTGAAAATTGATCATTAACATTTGGTTTTTAGGATGGTGATCAAAATGTATTTTTTATTTTGGATGATCAAGTTACGTCCCATTCTAACAGAGAGTTTTCAGTAAATTAACCAGCTAAAAATCGATGGATCCCACACGTATTCCCACTTTTCCATCCTTCTTTCACCATAATTATTTTATATTACATCTTACTAATGGGTTATATATTAAAATAGTTGAAACATAAAATTGTGTTATCTATAACTCCACATCGACCATGGGACTTTTTTTTTCATGGGAGCCATAAAATGACATCACTACGCCATAAATGAATTATCATTCATAAGAGGCAAAAAATTACATCATGTACCTATAAAACATGTTTCATACATATGAACTGGAAAACAACCTAATGATTCTCAAAATGATTTTTCATTTGTCGGATCCTAAAAAAATAGCCATGAACCACAAATGATTTTTCATTTTGTGGAGGTTCAATGCACCTGCATCCCCTGAAAATGATTTTCCATTAATCAGAGAAAAAAACAACAGCTCCATCCATATTTGAGTTTTAATTTCTGGGTTTTGGAATACATTATTATGGATTGAAAATTATTTTTTGTTTGTGGGTTCTGAAAAAACATTTCATGGACCTCAAATGATTTTCCACTTGCATGAGCTGGAAAACAGCATCACAACTGGAAACAATGTTTTGTTTGTGGTGCACCATGTGTAGTAGCGGAATTTATTGTAATTCTGCTATGTGGAAAGTGACTATCAATCATGAAATCTTATCAATTAAATAATTTTAAACTCAAATACTTTTTATTGATTTATTCATCCAATATAGAATTTATGAAATCATTCTCAAATTTCATACAATGTGTTTAGTATCCCCAAAATAACCTAATCATAACAGTCACTAATGGAGAAGAAGATGAGATGATTCCTACATATTATTTGTTCCATTTTAATCTCTTTTTGGTATTCATATGGACAACTGGTAAGCTCCATGACTATAAAAATTTTCTGTTAAGACCCTGTTTTTTTATTTTAAAATATTATGTACGAAGCATTGTAAGTCGAGAAGGAATGATGAAAACACATGTTTCTAAATCATCTTTCAGTGCGATATTTTCATGTAAAATAGAGATATAAT
Organism: Viscum album; assembly: GCA_963277665.1. Classification (NCBI taxonomy): domain Eukaryota; kingdom Viridiplantae; phylum Streptophyta; class Magnoliopsida; order Santalales; family Viscaceae; genus Viscum; species Viscum album. Next base: position 2,094,365,072 of record OY728123.1, on the reverse strand, counting down.
AGGTATATCCTTAGGAAAAATATGAACTTAGTTGAAAGGACCTTTTTTTAAATTCCTGGAAATCCAACTAATGAATATCAACGCAATGTCAGTGAAGGATACTTCTAGAATCTAAATGTTTTTAAATTAATGGAATGGATGTTTATGAATATCTAGATTTCTCAAGACTAAATAGTGTGGTTTGTGAAGGTATGGTGTCTTAGAATGAAGGGTGAATCTATTTTGACACTGAAAATTAATTATAATCATGTCCTATAAAATTTTGGTTTTTATTATAGAGGGGGAATTATATTTTATCAAAAATATTAGGGGGAATGGTGCATCCAAAAAAAGTGATGAAATGTTGTGCATTGTAATATCGTGTGACCTAGACATGGACCATGAAGTTTAAAATCTTAATGAAAATACAATGAGTGATAAAATTAATGGTATATTATCTTTTCATGGAGGATTGTTATTCTATCATTGCATGGTGAACTGACAAAAAATGTTCAATAATTTTCATGCAACATGCGGGAATATTATTATATTAAATTTTGGAATTTATGGATATGATGTGAGATATGACGTAAGACATTATTGGGGATTATAGAGATATAAAATGTCTATATTGAGGAAAAATGTTCATTTGGTTGACATTCCCTTTTAATGGGATACTCATGACAAAACTATTGGGGAACATCAATTCATAATAATTCAAAGGGTTCATTCGTAATTTGACATTTCACTAACCACAGAATTGGAATGTTTATGGATACCTATATTTAACCAAACACAATGTTCGATTTGTTAAAGTAATGAATCTTAATATAAAAGAATAATTTCATATCAAAATTACCCAAAATAGGTAGAAATTTATCCCTATTTAAGTCTATCTCAAACAAAGGAATGTGTGATTGTTTTATTATTAATGGGACGAATACCTAGGATTTTTTTGTCATTACATATCTCATCAAAGAGATAATCAATTCATACGTAATTTAGGAAAATATTCTCCATATTGACTGAATTTTCAGGTTGAAAGGGGACTTTTTCTTAATACGAGATCACACAGAGGGTGAGAATCATTACTGGACACTCATTCAAAGAACTAGCTCATATATGGAAAACTGGGGGTATTTTTATGTATTGTTGGACCCATATGTAGGATATTTATTGATATAAGTATCTTATCATTACGAGAATCAGGCCAAATGATGTTCTTGGATTGATGGGTGGTGTGATACCAATACCTAGAATAGTGCTCCTCTCAAATAAGGTCTATTGAAATGAACACATTTACATTATGTGAGAGCTATCAACCGTAATGTTTAATTTCATATTGTGTATATGAATATTGTTCCATTAAATTTCATTGTATAAGGACCATGGTTACCCTAACATGAACATATATTCCTTGATCATATGGGAAATCATATAAAAAACTCTATAACACATGTGATATATTCATGGTGCAATAAAAAGGGATTGGAAAATGTTTATTCCACAGCATTTAGAAGAATATGAATTGAAATTTGATCTTGTGGATACTAGAATAGGATATATGATTTGGGTGACACTATGTATCGTGAGATAATGAGACTCAATCCATATTCACTTCTAGGAAACCATGTATTTAAATTTCCTATAACAAGGTATAAGGTTAAATCAATACTAGAAAAGAAGGTTATACCAACAGTTCTAAACCGTTGGTATAGGCTGGAAAACCGTCTGTATAGCCTATACCAACTATTTTCTAAACCATTGGGTAGTATGCTGTGAGGAAAGACTTATACCGACGTTTTGATCTAAACCGTTGGTATATTGTTTTTTTAAATTTCTCCCAATGTATACCAATGGTTTATAACCGTTGGTTCTGTATTTTTTGAGAATTATTATACCAACGGTTTTCAACTGTTGGTAATGTGATTTTCCATAACACCTATACCATCGGTTTAGAACCGTTGGTATCGTGTTTTTACAGAATTCCAAAAAACCTATACCAACGATTCTAAACCATTGGTATTGTGTTTTTTCAGAATTCTAGAACACCTATACCAACTGTTCAAAACCATTGGTATAATGTTTATCCATAATTCCAGCACTCTTATACCAACAGTTTAAAACCGTTGGTATTGAGTTTTTTCAGAACTACTACACAACATCCCCCCTCCAGTAGCCCCTACACTATAAACCTGCATAAAAAATATCACAAAAACCACATATAGACTTAAAAAATTATAACAAACACCTAAAATAGCACAAAAAAACACATAAAATCATCAAACTCTTCCAACCATGTCATGTACTACAATTCCCTATTTCAATATTCATATGAAAACAATCATCCGGTAGTAACTCACCTCACCCTTGCACAACCCCCCCAACCAGAACAGCCCCCCAAATCCCCATCAAATTCTAATAGGCATAATAGTATGAGAAATACATATTAGAGTTGAATAAGAGTTTTAAATTGGCTCATATCCCATTTGTTTTGATCCTATATTTGGGTATGTAATGATTTGTGATGAATTTTGCATTGAACATGTATTGTTTATAATATATGGTGAAAAGGTAATTTTTTAGGAGTATCGTCACTTATGACCCCATGAGTGAAACTACCCAACTAATGAAAAAGAGTTTGCGACTATCATTGATGAGTGTAAATTTCAGTTGTATTCACTTAAAATGATGTCCTTTTAAACAAAAGAGATACTTTGAGTGGTTCCATCCACACCACGCCTCAGATTGAGGTGGGGTTGACTTGTACACATCACGTATGACCCAGGGATCGTTTTCCTAATGTTACAACAGAATACGAATATATTTGGTCGGTTTTCCTTATACTAGTAGTTGTTTTCAATTAAAATCCAATCCATTTCAAATAAATGTGAGATAGTTTGAGTGGTACCAGCCACACCGTGCCTCATATTGAGGTGGTTTTGACTCGTACACATCAAAAATGACACATGTATACTTGTCCTAAATTATCAATAGAATCCGAATGCGTTTGGCCTGTTTTCTGTATGTTAGTTGTTGTTTTTACTTAAACTATTGTCCATTTCAAAGAAAAGTGAGACACTTTGAGTGCTATCGGCCACACCACGCCTCATATTGAGGCTGGTTTGACTCGTACACGTCAAAAAATGACCCATTGGTCGTTTTCCTAAATTACTAACACAATCCGAATGTGTTTGGTCGGTTTTCCGTATGTCATTTATTTTACTAAAAAGCGCATCCATTTTAAAAAAAGAAAGACACTTTGAGTGGTACCGGCCAATCAGCCCTTGTATTGAGGCAGGGTTGACTCGTACGCATCAAAAATGACCCATGGAAACTTTTCCTAAAGTATCAACAGAATCCGAATGCGTTTGGTCGGTTTTCCGTATGTCGGTTGTTGTTTTCACATAAAATCCATTCCATTTCAAATAAAAGTGAGACAATTTGAGTGGTAACATCCACACCGTGCCTCATATTGAGGCGGGGTTGACTCGTACACGTCAAAAATGACCCATGGATACTTTTCCTAAAGTATCAACATAATCCAAATGCGTTTGGTCCATTTTCCGTATGTCAGTTATTGTTTTGACCTAAAATGTTGTCCATTTCAAAGAAAAGTGTGACACTTTGAGTGGTGTCGGCCACACTGCACCTCAGATTGAGGCAGGGTTGAATCGTACACGTCACAAATGACCCATGAATCGTTTTCCTAAAGTATCAACATAATATGAATGCTTTTTTTGGTTTTCTGTATGACGTTTATTTTACGTAAAAGCGCATCCATTTTAAACAAAAGAAAGACACTTCGAGTGGTACCAGCCACAAAGGCCCTCAGATTGAGGTGGGGTTGACTCTTACACGTCAAAAATGACCCATGGAAACGTTTCCTAGAGTATCAATAGAATATGAATGCATTGGTTCAGTTTTCAGTATGCCAATTTTTTTTTCAATTAAAATCTTGTCCATTACAGATAAACGTGAGACAATTCGAGTGATACTGGCCACACTGTGCCTCGGATTGTGGCGGGGCTGACTCGTACACGTCATATATGACCCATGTATATTTTTTCTAAAGTTTCAACAGAATTTGAATGCCTTTGGTTGGTTTTCCATATTTTCATTTGTTGTATTCACTTAAAATGATGTCTTTTTGAAAAACATTACAAATACATAATGGAGGAATAATAGTTAATGATATTGAGGAAAAAAAGTTACATAATGATTAACAGTCTATAAGGAGTAAAAGTTATAGAAATACTGACTACGTGGGAAATAATTTTAGGAATTTGAGGAATGATAGTTACATAATGTGGAATATCAATTGTAATAAGATGTTATAGAACCCAAAACCGGACTTTTTTATGTAGTTTACAGAAATCCAAAAAACCTAAGAACTTTTGAATCCCTCTCTTGCTGCACAAGAACCATCAATTTAGCATAACATCTATGCCTGAATGCATCAAAATTAATTTACATTGTTCGTGATCAATTTCAGAGTACAACCTATCATTGTCATCAATGACATAATGATCATGTAAAAAGCATAAAATGAAATATCCAAGAAAGTACCATTTAGGGAGGGACATGATTTCCTTCATTCATGTTAGCACTTCATAAGCACTGACTTTGAGAACTATGACTGCATTGTCTACCTCAAAATATTATAAAACATTATTTTTTTATCTTCTTATAGTACGTGTTGAGTTTTATAAGACAATTGAAATCAGTGAGCCTGATTTCATTAGAAGGCTGGAAAATATGAATAGAAATGGAAATATATCTAATAATACGTTGGAGTTATTCATAAATTTAAAGGACAATTATTCATGATAAATGATACAATTATTAGCGATAGTACCTTGAGAACCAAATGCATCCACAACGAAGACACCCTCCCTAAAGGTCTGTTTGAAGAGGACATCATGAATGATCAATATTATGCACCTTCTAACAATATTAGTTTCCAACCAAGGAGAATTTTTTATACCGTGTTTGAAACTCACAAGTTGGCCCAAATGAGATTCCACTTCAGTAATAAGCATTTTTTGCTGACATCATATCATAAATCCGAGTAGATGAGACCTGTCCTTTTCGTTAAGAGAAGACCCATCACAAATGACACATTGAACTTCATAATAACCAAACTGTTGGTTTCCCTGAATAATTTTCCACCATGCATCTGCACAAATAAGAAACAGTAGAAAGGATAAATTATATTAGAACAAGATTTCAAAATTTATTCTCGACAAATTGAAATAGTAATCCTAAAGTAACATGAATTTAAAATAATAAAACGTCTCAAAATCAATGAAACATGCAGCACCTCCCCCTCCCACCTCAGCCCCCCCTATGCAGCCCCTTCCCCAAGCACTCCCCCCTGGCCAACCTCTTCCCCCCAACTTGCCCAGCCCCTTCCCACAAAATCCCCCTCCACCTATCCAGATCTCCCCCTCCCATCGCGCCCTTCCCAGCTCTTCCATCAAGTATAACATATCTTCTCCAAAAATTTTCCATGTTTCGTTCAACACAACCGGTGCAATGAATGATGGAAACATATGAGAAATCAACATGTATCTATTTTTTTACTGGATATGATCAACATGTGAAAATATAGGTAATCCCCTACCTTTTATGGCTGGTAATATTTAAGAATGGTTGATTTTACATTGCCGATTTATTCCACTAATAGGATCAATAACATTTATCAATGAAAAAAAACAGTAATGCATCATGAGAAGTAATCGACCTGGAGAACATAAAAAAAAGTAGTACATCATGTGAATTAAATGATAGGGAGAGCATCTGGCCATAAAAAAGTGGAAAAAATAAAAAAAATTGACAAAAACAGTGGAAAATGTTATTAAAAACATGATGTAATACATTTGAAAACATACCATCCTGCCCATCCCCTGCCCCTCTCCTCCCCTCCCACCCTACCCATCGTTTTCACCCAAGCAGCCCCCTCCCTCCTGCCATCACCCAGCCCCTCCCCTACCCTCCCCTTCCCTGCCCTCCCCTCAAACCTGGCCAGCCCCTACCTCTCCCCTCCGTCCCCCCTGCCCACCCTTTACCTCCAGAAGCCCCATGCCCCCCTACCTCCCCCCTGCCCACCCTTTTTCACCAGCAGCACCCTCCCCTCCCCTCCCCCATCCCAACCTCTTCCCCCAGCACCCCCTCCCATCTGCCATCATTCTCCTCTTCCCGACCCTCCCCTCCCCTCCCCTCCCCTCCCCTCCCCTCCCCTACCCTCCCCTCCAACCTACCCAGCCCCATCCCCAGCCTCTCCCCTCCCCTCCCCCCTTCCCACCCTTTTCACCCTGAAGCCCCCCTGCCCATGATTTTCCCTCAGCAGCCCCTTCCCCTCCCCTCCCCTCCCCTCTCCTCCCCTCCAACCTGCCCAGCCCCATCCCATCCCCTCTCCTCCCCCCTGCCCACCCTTTTCCTCTAGCATCCCCCCTCCCCTCCCCTCCCCTCCCCCCTGCCCACCCTTTTCCCCAACAACACCTTCCCCTGCCCAACCTTTTCCCCCAGCAGCCCCCTCCCTCCTGCCATCACCTAGCCCCTCTCCTCCCCTCCCCTCCCCTCCCCTTCCCTTCCCTCCCCGCCAACCTGCCTAGCCCCAGCCCCTCCCCACCCCTCCCCCCTGCCCACCCCTTTCCCCCAGTAGCCCCCTGCCCCTCCCCTCCCCTCCCCCCTGCCCACCCTTTTCCCCCCAGCATCCCCCCTACCAAACCTTTTCCCCCAGCAGCCCCTTCCCTCTTGCCATCACCCAACCCCTCCCCTAACCTCCCCTCCCCTCCCCTTCCCTGCCCTCCCCTCCAACCTACCCAGCCCTAGCCCCTCCCCTCCCCTCCCCCCTGCCAACCATTTTCCGCCAGCATCCCCCTGCCCCTCCCATCCAGCCTACCCTTTTCACCCAGTAGCCCCTCCCCTCCCCTCCCCCTCCCCATCCCTCCCCACCCTCCCCCTACCCACCCTTTTCCTGCAGCAGCCCCTACCCCTCCCCTCCTGCCCACCCTTTTCACCTGGCAGCCCCCCCTCCCCTCCCCTGCCCAACCTCTTCCCCCAGCACCTGCTCATTCATGAAATAAGTTTACATGTAGATATAGTAATATTTAAAAATAAAAATACATACTATATATGACTAATAGGGAAACACTTTAATAAGAAATTCATAATTACGTATATAAAATCTGTTAAAACAGTAAGTATGATCAATTTGGAAACACTTCAATAAGCATTCCATAATTTAGTTGGAATCCCCAAAATTCCCAGAATATCCACCATTACTAAAACATAAATCACCCCTTCAACAGAATGGAAATTTCAAAACAGCACGATTCACTTCAAAAACACAAAAATAATAACATAATCAATAATATTTCGAGTGATTGTTTTTGAACATTAGGATGACCATATTAACTTATCAAACCAGATATCATACAGGGAATCATTTAGTTCATTCTAATTCCAGATATAAATAGATTCATATTAACCTACAATGGTGACCATAAGGAATATGGAAACCGTTTTTCATAATCATTAGGGAAACAGTTATTCATAAGAAGTTATTAAAAACACTATGTATGAGAAATTGGGAAATAATTGTATAAGAAAGTGGAAGATATAGTTTGGATGAAAGGTAACATAACAAAATGTGTATAAAAAAGGAATTATATCTGAAAATATGGTTGAGTTATTCTTAAATTGGTCTACTTTTAAATGAGCAGAGTACATGTAAATAACACAATCTCATATATAACTCTTAATAATGAATGGGAAAAATGTATAGGCGACATTTGAAATCATTGAAGCAAAAATATGATGTTTAATAGTTATAGGGTTTTAATATACCTGCACTAAATAAAATATTACTATGGATTTGAAACATTATATATACAATCAGTAGTGTTGGTCCCAAGTAATGTTTTCATAAAGCATTAATAATTTAGTAAAATTAAATGGTTTTTGCATCTACAACCATGAAAAGACAATATTTCTTTTGATAAAGTATCCAAACCACATGTAGAATGATCCTTGCCGGGAATTTTTATTACCAACACAGCTCCCTGAAATAGTGAAGCGTGAAGCAATTAAGGACAAGGTGCATTGGGAGAACATGTGAGACCTAAAAAGAGGACGAAAAATAAAGCTACAATCATGACCTTCATATGATCAAAACAATAATGTACAATTACTACTTGAAAAAACACATTTATTTTCATGTGATTATTCCACGCATGTTACTATCAAGCATAAAACTATCAGGCATAAATGACAAAAAAATGCACTTCTATGGGAAAATGACATAAACATGAAATACATGGCTAACTAAGAAAGCTATGTAATTCAAAATAGAAAAATGGGTATCACAGTACCAAGGAATACTAAGGGTCTAGGTAGTAGACTAATCAAAAAATAAGAATCAAGTGCAAAAAAGTGATCTGATAAAAACATCCCTATGAAGAAGAGGAAAACCCTAGAGTGGAAAATGAGGTTACAAAATAAGGATTTATACAGAATTCAAAAATATAATGGATCAATCTGCCCCTGATCACCATAACCATCACCACTATCATCATCGACCTCATCCTCACCGCCATCTCTGTCCACATTGTCGTCATCGTCATCGTCCCCATGTTCATCATCGGCCTCATCTTCATCCTTGGCCCCATCCTTGCCCTCGGCCCCATTCTTGCCCTCGGCCCCATCCTCTCCCTCATCCTCATCCTCATCCTCGCACTCATCCTCTTCAGCATCCTCATCATCACCAGGAATGTCATCATCTCGACCACCACTAAATATTCCTCCTAGTGCATTGGTTAATGCACCCATCGACGACATAAATGTCTGACAAGCCACGCTAGCCTCTGGTGTAAGTGATGAAGATATAGCTTTCACCAGTTTCTTAAATTCTCTATCCCTCGTTTGAACTTGTACTTCCAACTATGTCACCATTTTATCAGATTTTCTTACACGCTCCTTGACCTGTTCCAACTTGGTAGTACAAGAATGGATACCTGGAGAGGACCAAGACCTCGTCGGGACAAAATTCTTACCTGGTCAGCAGCGTACTCGACTAGAGTGCTCCTCTCCCAAAACATGATATAAATGATTATGTGGCCCAAAATTGTCAGGTTCCTGGGAATCAAGAGCCTCTTAAGAAGTCTGTTAAAAATATTAATATATTAATAAATTTCAAAATAGATATTATACTATGAAATAAAAAAATTAAAACATACAATATTTTCTTGGGTTGATTCATTTACCGCAGTTCCATCTTTTTTTATTCTACTCGAGAAAAACAATTTTTCTCAAGGGATACATCCTTCAATATTCAATTTGTGCTTCTATACGGACATTAAAACAATATAAAGTGCAAGTATAATCATATATTCAATATTCAATAAATCACATAATTTATGTAGTAAACAATAAAAAGGGAAAGTCCTAAAGAAAAATTATAAACAACTATATCGTACCAGCTACCTCTCATGATATGACATAGTTGTGCGCCCGAAAGTGTGGAGGTATTACTTTGAATCAATGTTTATTTTGTTTTTTTCAGAATATTCCTAAATAATGTTTAATAATGAATAAGATTATATTAATTCAAAATATGAAAACACTCATTTAAATACCTCAAAATAGATTAATACCCTAAATTTGGCTGTCGCCCAATGGGTAATCATTTGGCGATATTACTCTATTGGGTATTCATCAATGATAGGTAATGTATCTAACTCCGGGCCCACTCTATTACACCAGCCAACATATAGTTCATGCATATAAGCTCTCCAAATCTCTCCTAACTCTTTTAAACACGCCGGTCGTGCACCTTCTCCATTAGCGAAGTTAAACCGAGCTGAAACCAAATATATTAGTTCATATAAATACAAAAAAATACTACATTAAATCTGATAGATTTTTTACACATATTTGATCCCACGCATTATCTTTGACTTCGTGTAGAAGATGTCTCCAAGAGAGAGGGCTGACCGGAATGATATCGGAGTACTTGGATAGCATCGCCAAAAAACCCCGACATTTCTGCCCATATTTCTCAATAATTTTTCCATCAACATTTTATTCAACCATCAACTATATATGGCGGATATATACCACACGCAAGTGAGTACGCCCCCTCCCCCACCTCCTATCTATAGATGAATTTGATATTAAAGAAAAATAATATCAGTACAAGTTATAATAAAATAAATTTTGGTATAAAAATTTGATAGAGTTATATAAATATACCTGTGGTAGTAGGATCAATGGGAATCACTGGATGTGCAGAAGCTGAAGGAATATCCTATACCGGTGGAGTGTCCCTTAGTGTATGCTCCTTAGCCACATACTGTGTCGCAACATGAGTCGAAGAAGGTGGAATATAATAGCTCGGAGATAATGAACAAGAAGCAAAAGATGATGGAATAAACGTCTGGCCAACTGGTAGTGTAAAAATCAGAGTTCAAAATATCCCGTGTGTCCCTGAAGACATGCGAGGATCAAATTGGGGCGAAGAAGATACGTATGTGGTAGTGGATCGTCTAACTCTCTCCCCACGTTCCCTCGTAGCACCCGCCTTAGTACCAGGACCACTAGATGATCTTCCATCTCTGACACCACCCCCCTCCTACCACCAGCCTCTCTACATGGAGCAATATCAGGCTCCCCATCAGATATCTCTCGTCTAGGGGGTCGATCCGGAAAAAAAAATTAACACAAAAGTAAACACATGATATTATAAGTTATTGAAATATTTATATTTGAAATAAAATACTCACAACATGGATGAGTGGAGGAACACCCATCTTTATCATGCGACAATTATTATCTGTCATCTTTTTCTGTCGCCTCTCTTCAATGTGGGTCATTTCCTGCAACAAAAACAAATATGGAAGTAATTAGAAACATATAACTAATGTCTAACCCAAAAAACAAAATATTGAAAAACCATTCTGATAAAAAAACATAAAGTAAAGGAAGACATATGGTGGTTTGAAGGTAAGTACTAGGATACACAATCTGAATGATGTATGTTAAACTTGTAGGTGAGAACACGACTATATGATTATATATATTTCCCACCACAACTTCAGGTTCACAATCAACTCTGAAAATTGAGCTATTGGCGTCATCATAAGTAATAAACAAATTGCTTCCAATTGCAGTTGGGATAATGTCAACATCATCCTCGCCATCATCAAAAACATTCCTGGGATTTTCTTCAACAATTACACCGAATTTAGGATGACGATGATCTTTGACATAAAAACTTGTTTCACCATTGATGCCAATACATATGGTTCATCGGTGGCAAGAGTGTGAGTCATGTCAATAAATCGAAATCCACAATCATCAATAAAGGTGCCTTGCCTCTTCATTGAATCAAACCATTGAAATTTCATCATCGTGACTCAACCATGTGAGTAATAATAAAAAATTATTATTTTCTCCATGACTCCATAATAAGCAACACTTTCATAATGAGGTCTAGTATCCGATGAACTGGCATAACAGTCTGTTTTGGCAGTTTGCAAAAAACCATTATGCTGTGTTCTCATGTTTCTTGCTCGTTTAGTGATAATAAATTTTTATCCATTGATCACAATTTATTTACAAGCACGAACCATGGTATTAGGACCAAAATACAAATATCTTATTTCCTCAGAAATAGTGTCTGTAGGAAAATTGATACCTAAAATATAATAAAATAGTAAACTTAATTAAATATTATTTTTATTTAGTTATTACAGAATTATTTTTACCTTCAATTTCAACCAAGCATAAAACCCTTTTCTATGAAAAGTCTCTTTCCTTCTCGAAGATAAAGAACAATGCTTTCTATATATCAATTCTTTATGTTCCCTGTAGATAAAAATAATAATAGTTTAATTTTTTTTTAAATTACAAGAGATAAGATAAGAGATACATGTACAATTTATTTACTTGATATAGTCATTGAAAAAATCACAATTGAACAACACTAAGCGTTGTTCCATCTCTCGCTCTTCAAGTATTAATGTCATCAATTTATATGATCCTAGAATTCCTCATGTCTGAGGAAGTGATGGAAAACGGGGTTCAATTTTCCCATACTATTCTTCTTCATTTATCATTGGTCAATTTATTCTCGTAGTATGATCAGACAAATACATTGAGAAAAAATTCATACATTCTTAATCCAAGTAACCATTCACAATAGAACCTTCGGGATAATTCCTATTCCGAACATATGATTTCATTGTGCACTTGTTTCTTTTAGTTGGATACATCCAACGGAAAGAAACGGGTCCTACAAGAAATATTTTGGTCGGAATATGGATAGTCAGATGCAACATGCATGTAAAAAATTATGGAGGGAATATTTTCTCTAAATCACACAAAATTAATGGTTTCTCTTCCAACATTTTTTACAAGAAGGATTTGGACAGCCTCTTAGCACAAAGATCTCTAAAAAATATCACAACCAAATAACTGAGAATCTAACATTATTGGACAAGAGATGAAAGATTGCTATTCGAATCAAATCATGTAAAAGGACATGATAATCACGAGTCTTCAATGATTTCAACTTCCCCTCTTTTCTGTTGACCTATTTTGATATATTTCTTGAATAGCCATCAGGAAATTTAATAGTCTCTAGTACATCCAAAATTTTATTTTTTTCAACAGGTTTCATCACATAAGAAGCACATGGAACTTGACTTTTATTTTCACTGATACAGACAGGATGCAATTTGGGTCTGATCCACCAATCTACCAAGTCACGCCAAGAGTGTAAATCATCTTTTGTCTTCCCCTTGACATTAAGAAGAATCTAATGCATCATTTCACATATATTATTTCCAATGTGCATTACGTCTAAGCAATGATGTTACAAGTTGGTTGACCAATACGACAACTCAAAGAATATACTCTTCTTCTTCCAATTGTAACAGGTATCATTGGAAACATTCTTCCTCTTTCTATATTTCATTACACCCTTCCCAAATGAATAACTGAAATCTTTTAATTCAATAAGCACATCAGTTCTAGACATACTCTATGGTGGATCGTCATTCTCTATGGTATTGTCAAATCTTCAATGATTGTTTCCATAAGGATGGTTCATTGGAAAGAATCGCCGATGTCCCATAAAACTAAAACTACGATGATATTTCACTCTTCTCGATCGAGTATTATTCATTCAAATAGGACATGGCAAGTTTTCTTTTGTGCTCCATCCAGACATCATTTCATAAGAAAGAAAATCATTGATCGTCCACATAAGCGCAACACTCATTTGAAATATGTCTTTTGAACATGAATCATATGTTGCCACACCCACATCCCAAAGAAGTTTCAACTATTTTATTAAAGGTTTCATGTATACATCTATATCATTGATGGGATCAAAAGGGCCAGATATCAGTATACTCAAGAAAGTGTAAGGCTTTTTCATACACAACCAAGGGGGAAGGTTATAAATGTGTATGAAAACTGGACATGTGATGTGCGAAGTAAGAATCTGCCCAAATGGATTAAAACCGTCACATTAAAGACCCAGTCTCACATTACGCACATCGGCTGCAAATTCAGGATATCAAGCATCCAATCTCTACCATGAAAATCCATATTCTGGGTGAACCAACTCTTCATTATTCTCTTTTTTCTCGGTGTCATGCTATTTCATCTTTACAGATATTTCATCGGACATGAAAAGGTTCTGTAATCTGGGGATCAATGGAAAGTGCCACATTACTTTTTGTGGAACACGAGATGGTGTCGCGTCATCTTTTGGCTTCCATCGAGAGGTTCCACATTTGATACAATCATTTCTTTCAACAGTTTCCTCCCAAAATAAGTTTCAATCATTCGGGCAAGCATGATTTTTTTTGGAGAATCCATGATCATCAACTAACTTACATGCCATATAGTGGTTTGAGGGAATATCTCCATCATCTGGAACTAAGTCCTTAAAGATGTTAAGAATGTAATCAATTGCAATACTTGAAATCCCATACACAGTTTTCCCATGAAACAATCAAATTAACAATTCCAACTTTTTCATTTTATCACATTTCCAATATACTGGAGTCGTTGCAGCATCATTCAATTTTTTCACCCTATCAACATCATCATTTTCATTGGACGCATCATGTGTGATTGTATTGAAATCCTGCCGGTTGGATATCTTTTCCATTTCATGATTCCGAATAAATGGAAATCGATCATATATCAAACTCTCCAATTCAGTCCTATCATTTTGATCATCAACATTTTGAGATTCCATTTTCTCTCCATTGTGATACCACACATAATAGTTTGTATGGAAACCATATTTGGTTATAAGATAGATAACTGCTTCACGACTCAACCAAGGTCTTCTAACACAATTAAAACATGGACAGTGTATGCGACCAGTATCTGAAGCCTTGTCAAATGAAAAATCTAGAAAGCTGTTCAAATTATTTTTAAAATCGTTTGAAATCCGATCAGTTTCGTACATCCAAATTCGATCTATTCTGTAAAAAATTGCAATAATTCATTTCAAAGCAATTCAATAATATTGAAGTTTAATCAAAAAAAATATTTAGGTAAATGATGACTATTTACTTTATATAAAAGCATAACTAACACCTTACTCTATATGAGAATCATATTGTGAAATACAACAAAATACTGTGTATATAAGAAAATAAGATACTGAATTTATAATTCCTATATTCAAGGATTTCCCAGTAAGATATTGGAAGTTGATCAAGGAATACATAATCCTTAAGGATCTTATTGGGAGTACATGAGTTTTATACTTTAACTTCTTCAGGGAGATCAGGATGAGGAGTAGGATGAGGATCTGGGGAGTGGAGGGACTGTCCAAGGGGGGTGTGGGGTGTCCAGGGGGGTGCGGGTTGTCTAGGGGGTGGTGGGGCCGTCCGGGGGGTCGGAGGTGTCCAGGGGGTCGGGGGTAGTCTAGGGGGGTCGGGGTGTCCAGGTGGGAGGGATGTCCGCAAGGGTGGTCAGGTTGTCCAATTGGGTTGGGGGCAGGGGGTGGGCGGGCTATCCAAGGATGTGAGCGGGGTGTCCAGGCGGTGGGTGCGGCTTTCCAGGGGGTACAGGGTGTCCATGGGGTGGGTAGGCTGCCCATGGGGTTCGCGGGGCTGTACAGGGGGTCTCGAGTGTCTAGCGGGGTGGGCGGGCTGTCCAGGGGGGTGGGCGGGCTGTTCACGGGGGGTGGTCGTGCTTTCTATAAGGGTGGTGGCGCTATCCAGTGGGGTTGAGGGTGTCAAGGGGGTGGGGGGGTTTCTAGGGGGTGGGGGGTTTTCCCGAGGGTGGGGGCATCTAGGGGGATGGGGGTGTCCGGGGGGTGGTGGGCGGGTGTTCGGGGGTGGGGTGGGCAGGCTGTCAACAAGGGTGGGGGGGCTTTCCAGGGGGGCACAGGCTATCCAATGTTGTGGGTGGGTGTCCGGGGGTGGGGTGGGTGGGCTGTCAACAAGGGTAGTGATAGGTGTGGAAATTGTACACCTAGAATTTGATGAGGAAATACTTATAAGGATGGATTTGAATCTTGGTAGGTTCACAGAGTGGGATGGTCCCTCTGAGTATATAAAATGTATTATGAAATGTTTTAGGGAAATATAATTATCATACATGGAAGATGTCTATAAGGTGATAAAATTATATTTTTATAGATGTAAGATGGTATTTTATGGATTTTTTGGACTAAATGACTCTTAATTAGTTAATAGAGATGAAGAAGTTCCCTATAACAAATATTAGGAAAAATTGATCTATTACAAGACATCTTGTTTCTTTTTATGGATTAAAATACTTAAAAATAACAATAGTAGTGGGTCATATAAAGAATCATTCCCAAGATTGAGTTTAGGAGTATATATGGTTATTATTATTTTTTTCATGACTTTTGGGTTGATAAACACTATAATTTTCTTCATAGAACTATTGAATATGATTTTCCATCCTTATAATTTCTCTTTAATCATTATATTTATATATTAAATGACAATATAGTTTATGAAATTATTTTTTAATGATTGATGCTGTGACATATTAATGATTACAATTAAATAAAATTTTATTTATAAAAATAATTTTGTGTGTCAATATTGGATACAACAGACTAAGAGCTATTGAAATTAGAGAAGCACCTGGATTTTGGTCTATCTCAATCTCAACATCATGTCAAGGGGGTATCATCACAACGACCTCATAAAAAACAAAAAAAAACCCTAACAACCTTACTATCCATCAACATAATAGCTTTAATCTATTCTATAAAAGTATGAACAATCACATAAACTAGGTGGTCCACATATCAACTTCCTACCTAAAATTCCCACTCCATAACAAAAAACTACATTTTTTTTATCCCCATATGATTACACAACCCTCCTTCAGAATCAGTTGATAAAAATCTGTAAGGAATATAACTATTTGATTCATTTGATGACATAGTATAGGTATATTTATATGAAAAGAATACCCCCGCACTAATCATGCAGCCATGTCATCAGTCTAGACCCCTAGAACACATAAAAGAAGCTTGTATGGACATTTACTAAAATATTTAACACCATAAGAATAAAAATACACTCTAAATATTGTTTGAGAGGATATAATGGTGTGTGTTAAAAAAATGATATTAAATCGATTTAAATGAATATGGAACAAATGAGGGTTTACAATACAATAAGAGTACCTCAAACAGTCCAAAACCACTATAGCACCACATATTCAACTTCTAAAACAGGACCTGGAAATCTTACATACGTCTTTAATGATGACCAACTAATTAGAACACTCTATTTATGGTTCTTGAACACATGGAACAAACTATGTTTGGTCTCTACAAACTCAATCACCCCCTTGTAGATCATAATCTTGTTTCCCCTTATACTAAAATGGTCTCACTGGATGCTACTTCTAATGTTGGTCCTAAACCATTCATTCTCCACAAAACAATGATCAAAGAACCATTGGAAACATATTAATGATGATACAAGCTCATCACATATAGGTTAAATCAAAACAATAACAAACACATATACACATCAAAATCAAAACAAAAAACTGAAATATTAGATAAATTTCAATAAAAATAAGGTACTAGTTAAGAAAATACCTTATTTAGGATGGGTCTGATAAGATTTGGAAGGAGATTCAACACCTTGGATGAGATGGAGGAAGATGAAGTTAAGGAGCTCCAAGATCGCCAAATTGCTCTCGCCGAAGGAGCTTCAAGATCGCCTGCTCCCATTTAGGGTTCTGTATCGCGAATGGGGGAGAGGACGAGACGCTGGTAATTTGGGGGAAAGTTTTTCCAATGGTTTTTAAAAACCATTGGTATATATCATCAGGACAAAACTATACCAATGGTTCCTTATAACCGTTGGTAAAATCATCCATGAACCACACCTATTTTAACGGTTCTCATTGAACCGTTGGTAAAACTCCCCTAAACTAAATCTATAACAACAGTTCATTAGAACCGTTGGTAAAATATCCCACAAACACACATATGCCAATGGTTCTAAGGAAATGTTGGTAAAATATTCCCTAAACCATCCTTTACCAATGGTTTCATGAAACTGTTGGTATGGAAGTGTGGGAAAAAACCCACATTCCAGTAGTGAATGTTGTGCATAATTAGACATGAATCTCCATAAATTCTCTTCTAGAAATAGTGAAATAGACTTTCAAAAAGAATCTTTTTTTGTGACATGTGGATTTTTGATATAGTGTCAACGGGCATCTAATTCATAGAACCACAACCTGACCAGATTTTAACATCATGTGATGAAAAATTATCATAATGATTAACTTTATGTGACTAGGATGGAATAGTGTCTTGCAGTTTTATGTCTTACCATTATGAAAATTTGGCATGGAAATAATGATTCATAAAATGATAATCAAGCTATGACGTGCAGACATGCATTGGACATAAGTAATGAAATTGTAAACCCTAATCATGGGGGTTTTCAGATCATGATATGATATGGGGAAAATGGAATGATTTCATACCATGATGATAAAGAAGTTTACAACTTGGTGTTATTGGGGATTATGGAGGTAGAAAAGGTATGTGCATGGGACAAATGTGCATGTGGTTTACAGTTCCTCTTTATGGGTGACTTATTCAAAGAAAAACTAGGGGATATGAATTCATATTCAATCAATGAAGTCATCATGAATATTAAATCCCATTTCATATAAGCAAGGTATGTTTATGGAGATCCCAAAATTTACTGTACAAGGAGTACGATATGTGGAAGGAGGATCTCTAATCACAAAAGAAACATTTGAACTATAATTTTTTTTAGTGTAATATTCCCTTAATATATATGGATCATATATATTCAAGGGAATATTTTCTTAAACAATGTTTGGGGAAAGACACAGGATCTGTGAGTCACTATATATCATGTGTCCATATGAATCAAGGCACAAATTTTTCTAAATAATATCATGGTATAAAACAATTTCCAAATGTTGGGGAATCATGTTAGGTTAAGTCAATGAGGCATCCTTTGACTATAGTGAATCATTCCGCTTTTATGGGGTTGGTTTAGGCTACAATTTATCATCATTTTCATAGAATTTTGTTACATTTGTTTTATCATAATTGGTTTTATAAGGCATACCTAGTTTTCCAGGTGGTAATGATGCAATTTTTCATCATATAACTTCAACGATGATGGGGTAAAAATATATTAATGATGTTTGTATGGTGAGAAATATGTGATGAACCTATGTGAGAGGAGGACCATGGGTAACCATTCACACACAAACTCTAATCAAATACTGCAATGGGCCACCATCCTGATTCCCAAAGAGAAAGGATGTCAGGTTGATTTAATAAATAGGTTGGACCAAGGATATTTACTTGGTCATTGATTCTTATCCCACAAGGATGTTAATCAATCTATAAAATGTTATATGAGATGGCATGGTGGAAGAATGTTGTTGGGGGATGTTTCCTCTCTGGTGAGTACATTAAAACATAAGACATTTGTGATGTGATGCATCATATTTATAATACATAGGGAATGGATATCATTTAATGATGTGTACTAAAGAAATTTTCATTTGTTACTATCACACTCGGTAGCAAGAGGTATCCCATTTTTTCTGTGACCAACTAAAATGTTATAAATAACATTCTCCTATTGATTAAATTTATTGTTTTATTATGTAATGTGGTAATACAGAAACAATAATTTTTTTTATCCAATTAGGTTTATATGGATATTAAGTATCATTACCAATGATAATATATCAGTTTAGCACTGATCACATGATAGGTATAAATTTAGGGTTTTAACAAATCCTTTTGACATAGAATAATTATGTGATTTCCTAAAGTAGTAGGATTGCACACTATGAATAAAATTTATAAGATATTCTAAGGTTGATTACATTTTTTTTTATTTTCTCATGACCAATACTAGTCTACAATCCACCAACATAAGCTTGAGCGTAATTAGTTACGGGAAAATTTCAAGCTTATCAAGATCATGACGCAAACCATGTTCGTTGAACAACCAAATGAAGGTCCCACCATGACAGACCGTTCTCTTACGGATTTTTCTCGTGTATTAAAGGTATATATTTAAATACTCTATCAATATGATTATTTACATTAGTTTTTATAGAAAAATGAACATATTTTCATCATATTATTATTACTTTATAAATGATTTTCAATTTTATTCAATAAATCACATCTACTATTCTTGGTTAATATTCAAATTTAGATAAGAAATTTTTTGTATTAATTTTTTTTTAAATAAATAATATTTATAAAATATTTTTCTCTTGTAATTTTTATTAAATAAAAATAATCATATAAATTATATACAGTCAAAGGAAATTTCATTTATGTTTTTGAAAACTGTTATTGTCAAAAAAATCCCAACATTTTATAATAATTGTCAAATTTATTTTAAAATTGAAAATATCAATATTTAAAAAATTATATAGGTGAAATTGATATATTTCTTTTGGAATCATAAAATTAAAATTTTTCAACGGTGATTTTTTCATAACATTTTAGAGAGTTGAATTTTCAAGATAAAATGAAATACTATATAAATATACTTTGGGTGTAATGAAATAACAATGACCCAAACGTGAAGTAATAAATACTATAAATGGTATCCACGACCAAATATAACAGTTTAAAATATAATAATTTTACCTTATGTTTATTTTATTAATTTTATTAATCTATTTTGAATCCTACAAAACAATTAATATATTTTAAAGTTTTAAAATAATTTAATTTAGGGTGTGACTCAACTCTATATAAGAAAGTGAATAAATATATTAATTATAGTCCTTGGATATATAAAATATTTTTAACCACTCCCATTTGGTATAAACCATGGGATTTTTTTTGTTTGTGTTATTTTATTATGTAGAATCTAAAAACTAAATACTAATGAAATCCCCTTCATTTTCAATATTAACCCACCCTTGGACCCATTTATATTCACTGAAACTCCTTGGAGAATGTCCATAATATGTCTCATACTATCTAGAGTCATCCCACGGATCCCCCGTTCTCTCAAGAATCCCATTCCGCACATTTGGTGTCACACACTCATGTAAGGGACTATCCTCTCCAACATTCAAATTCATCAACCTTCATAAAAAGAATTTCATTTAATTGATATTTTTATATTTTCAGTAATTTATAATCATTTCCTTAAAATTAAATTGATTTAAATTTAATTATGGGTCATTTATACCTTTACCAATGTTCTTACTAAGCCGTAATTCCACAAGGGATCAACACATTCACATCATTTTTCATGTTTCATTATGAATTTATCTATTCTACTTCCATTTACGAAAATTAGGACATGTATTTTCATTTACACATTATTTTCCATTAGATTTAAAAAAATATGAGATATTGATTTATATATCATCTATCAGTTTATGTGTTTTTAATATAATGTAATGATGATGCCAAAATTTTATTGTGAATTTCAATGTTAAATAATTATGTTGTGAATACCATTCCTAATTTTCTATTAAGGGTATTAACCTTTATACATATATACATGTTGATTGGGGAGATAAATGTGTTTATTAAAAAATCCTTGATCAATGAATAAATCATAATGATGAATGAATTTACGATGTATGATTTATCTGGCACACTTAAGAATGATATTGAAAATAATATGATCAGTACAAATTTATAGTGATCCACTAAAGTGTGTAATGTTTAGTATCATGATATATAATGTTGGGATATGGAGTGAACCAGATTCTTTTATGGAGAAATTTCATCAATGATGTGTTTGCAGGTTTACTGTTGAACTTTATTTATTATTAAATGTTTTATATTGTTTCCACATTTTCCATGATATAATTATCATGCAATATCCGACATTATTATTCTTGTTTCTATTATTCCTAATTGATATTGTTTTTATATAACATGTATTATCTTCTTCATTTTATTATTTCTTACTATCATACATATATTTATATATCACCCATTATTATATATGTCCCCAGGTTATCCTTGTATTTTTAAAAATTCCAAAACATTTAGAAGCATATAAATGAAGTTTTCAATAATTTTGTTGTATCACATGATCAAGAAGTCACGCTATGTATATAATTACAAAATACACAAGACATGTTGATTTTTTGGCTCTATTAAATGACCTTTTATGAACTAAATTATTTATTAATGAAAAATAAAGATCATGGTGATTTTATTTTCCTTGTAGTTATGTTGAAATTTATCATCGCTTATGTTCAACCATGATGGGTTAAAAATGTCTCAAATGGGAATGTGTCTTTATAAATATGTGATGAACGGACACAATAAGGGGGTTAGGGGGACCCTTTGTTTTACAAGATCCAAAGAAATATTTTTATGGGGCCACTATCATGATGGTAAAGGTAATCTATTTTTGGTTGGAATGATGACACGGTTAGACAGAATATAATGGACATTGGCATTTCTGCATATCCCATGTGGATGGGATTATAGACATGCATTGATGTAGAATATAGAATAGTAGATGAATGATGATAGGATAATGTTCTCTCTAATGACCAATTTGAAACATCTCTCATTTAGGACATAGTGAATCCCTTGTTTACTCTGTAGGTAATTTCTATAGTTTAACAGTATGTTATAAGGACATTTACGATGAAGTTATAGTTTGTTCAGAAATGATAGATGTCATTTGATTACATGAAATATTTTTTCAGAAACATCACATTGATATCATAGAATATATTATATTCATGTAAGCTTTGTACATTGCATAATGTCCCTCCAAATTTTGCTCCAACTTTGGGTATTTCTTTCTAGGGATCATTAGAGTCTTGAGGAAAAACATAATCTGTCCATATGGGAATAACCTAATGGGATTTGGTTTTTGTTAATATCTCAATATATAATGTTTTTTTAAATTAAAATGATATAAGTTATGTAATATCTTCTCATTCATTCTATCCAAATCATCCATGCACATTTAGGACTACTCCTGGGAGAAAAAATACTCACAAATCTAAATTCAGTGTTTTGGAAATTTATCCTCAATTTGGATGACAGACACAATCTTGTATGCCAATATGTATGGGGTCACTTGTGTGCTGGTGTGGATTATAGTCTGTTAAGACCACATTGTATAAAATCACATTACAGATAACAATTTTTATCCTCATCTAATATTTTTTGTTGTATAATTGATAATGTATTTTTGAAGCCCTCTATCATTCATTTTACCTCTGCATTATATTTGATTTGAATGGTTGGAAATAATTTTATACTCTAGGTATATTATTCCAAAATAATTGGAGAAAAATTCAGTTCCATTATCCAATAGAAACGTATGATGGACACTAAATCTATTGATGATATTAGCTCTCATAAAGATGAAAATAATATGTTCTCATACTTATGTAAGGAGTAAAACATTCAAACACACTGAGAAGAATTATGTTTCAATGAGAATGTACTTTAATTGATTAGTATTAGCAGAAATATATGGTTTAATGATATAAATTACCTATATAGAAAATTTCATGATGTACTTCTCAGTTTGTTGCATCATTGGAAGTTTACGAGTGATGTTTTTGGGTACATTGAAGGAATGTAAATTTCTAGTGAATTTCGTGCAATCCTGCTTCATTGTATGTTGCTAGCACACAATCCTCCTGATTTGATGAGAAATCATGATACCCAACTAGAGAGTTATATAATATTTAGTGTTAATCTCTTTAATGAAATTAATGATCTCATCCCCTTCAATTCATGTACGAAGGATTTTCTCAAGGAAATTCATATAGTGGTCCTTTTTTTGATTTTTTACATAAAAAGAAAATTGGTATTTTCATGCAATCATATTTTCCCATTTCCAGTGCAATCTGATGGTAGTACATAATTTTTTAAGGTATCCCATAATAGGTTTCATCCATATGGTCTCATCACCATTCAGTTATGGATTGTATGGACCTTGTCGATCTCATGTATGCTGACATGAACAAAAGGCACATCTATTTGACAATGTGCGATACTGATGAATGTTTCTTCGTAGTATATATCTAATAGAGAAATAGATACATTTTTAATAAATATTTAGGGTTTATTAGAGATCATAGAACATGGGTCATTGTCTTCTCTAGGTGGTAATTACATAGTAAATACTTAGACTCATTCACGTATAGGGAGAGACTATTCTTTTCTGATAGCATAGGAACCATTGACCTACTTGGTGAACAATTATAAGTCTCCCCTATCTTTAGAAGGTTTTTTTGGTACAAAAAGATCAATCTCTATCTGTATAATGAAGTATTAATATTTTTAATCAGATTTTGTTCACCATTATGATAACAGGAAAGAGTAATGAAGGGCTACCTTTTATGGGGAATTAAGAATGAATCCAAACATGAAATTATTAAGCATGGGGTCTTATATCCACTAACCTCTTGGAAATATATACACACTGTCAAAGATGATATACCATATTTGGAGGCCCTCTTTAACAGAGAATATATCTTCATCAAGAAATTCAATATCAAAATATTTGATTTTATTAGAGGGTTATTCTAGAAGGATTTCATATTATTCCAATACATTTACAGATTTCTGATCCAGAAACTGAATATAAAAATATTATAGGATGACCACCTATCATGATAGACATCGATCAATACAGAACAGATGAGAATGTATTTGAGTGAGATTCCACAAGAGATCAATCAGACCTTGTGATGCTACAGGTAATGACTTCGTATCTAGAAAAAAATATTAGATCTTGAAAATAATTATTGTTATTTAAATAATATTTTTCGTTATTTAGAATTGTTAGGATGATGTAATAATATCTCTTTTCACACATGAATTCATTTTTTTGGTCGAGGAAGATACTAAGTGTCCAATCTAGGGATATCATAGAGAGAATTAGTGGTCTTACTTCCACATGCGTAATTTCCACTATAGTGATTAGAATATATTTTTCCTAAGATTTTTGCATTTTTTCGTCCGATAATATGTAACCCCCATTTTCATCAACCCAATGATGGGAAAAAATTTCCTACATGGACGGGAATAAATAACAAACTTTTGCCCATTTTCCCTTTATTTTCACTCAAATATATGAGGTTTCATGGAAGATAAATGTTAATAACATCCTTCTTATTTTTTTGATGACATCGATGCCATGATGGAATACCACAATGATATAAAATTTCTCCTATGAAACAACAAAATCACATTTTATGGGTTTAATTCAATGATTTTCAACCTCAGTTTGTTGATGAATGTATAAAAAATAGTACTGTGGTAAGTATATTTCTGAAATTCAACCAAAAAATAAATATCTTAGGATTCAAAAAACATGTATAGGATGGGTAATAAGATGTGTTTCATGTAATGTTAGTTTGTCATGCTGCCATAATTCATGCAAAAGGGATTCAACGAATAAAAAAATACTTCATGAGGGGCCATAAAGATGGTAAATTATTCATAATATAGATCCATTCTGATTTCATTATACCAAAAAAGTCCATTAATGAAGGATAATACTCAATATAAAACAATTCCAACAATTGGAAATAATGTGATTGGCACATGGAAATCATCTTTCAGAAAGTGTGGGTTGAGACATATTAAATTAATTCCGACCCTTATTTTTCAATTCATCATTTTAATACTGATGACATTATCCAGTAATGATTGATATTGGACCTACCAAATGAATCCATATTGAATTAGCATGTCAACATCAACTTCAATTATAGAATAATTACTCCTAAGTACCCTTCTATCTACCTACTTATATCCCATGTGGTTATATGGAATGAAATGTTGGTGAGTGGCCACCCTAGGGTCAAAGCCCAACATTAATATTCACATCTAAGAAAACAAATCATAATGATTATTTATAAAGGATTTATACTCCACTTGTTCCATGGGGGTCGTGCCTACAATAATCAACATAGGTTATGTGTCATATGAAGCCATGATTATTTTTAGAAGTACATTGATGGTTGTAGAGAATATGTTTCAAATTCATGAGGGGAATATATGAGGTCCTACTACTCTATTTCTTCCTCCCCTAACTCTAATTATTTCCATTCCACTTTACCATTATGTGTAGTGGTTCATGAAGTATAGTTCTCAGAGTTATGATTAGAGCTATCAAATTTTCATCTCAGAATATGGAGCCCCGTCATCTTACCAAAATGATTATGTGGGGGTCACATTGATGTTCTAGAGGATATTTTATGGGAAAATAAGGAGTTTATTATCTTTCTCTGGGTGACATGACATCTTCATATGATTTAGATGATTGAGTAGTGGAATATCAAAAATCTACGAATAGAGAGAGGACATTTTCATCGGATCTTTTACCACATTCTGGTTAGTTAACAACCTTTTCACCATTGTTGGACCCAATTTTTAATATTGACATCATGATGAGTGTTTAATATACATTTGTATTTTGATTTATATTCTCATCCTAATTGATGGCTTACATGTACTCATTTCTAATAAATTTTAAGGGGTTTATTGGTGTCATTTATATATCGTTTAGGGCAGTAACCCAAGAAACATCACCAACCATGGGTTGTTCCTCCTTCCTATAATATAATCCAATATTAATGTAATGTTACTCACATGATTTTGATAGTTCCATAAAAATTTGAAACATTTTAATCTTCTGTTAATTAATTATTAGATGCATTTATGGTATCATGAGGTTATAGCATCAGGTTGATGAAACCAAGGACTTCATAAAAAACATCAAATCCTAAATCCTTAATAATAGCCATACATTAGGAGTAAGATAAAATGTATACAAACAGATCCATGATATATATTTTTCCGAGGGTATTTTCTCACTTTTTTCATTACCATATAACATTAGAGAAGAAGGTGTAAGGTTATCCTCACTATTTACCAACAAGTGATGATTCCAAGCTATAATGAGATTTAATCCCAAACTATAGTCAATGAAGGAACTTATACATCAATTTCATTTATCATTATAGAAATATAAAATAATAGGATTTGTCCATGTATAAAAGAATATTTGAGTTTCACTATAGAAAAGGTAATAATGTGATATTGTGATGGATTGATATCTACTCAATAGACATCGACAATGAAAGAATCATCTT
This sequence comes from Viscum album, assembly GCA_963277665.1. Classification (NCBI taxonomy): domain Eukaryota; kingdom Viridiplantae; phylum Streptophyta; class Magnoliopsida; order Santalales; family Viscaceae; genus Viscum; species Viscum album. Next base: position 2,094,338,426 of record OY728123.1, on the reverse strand, counting down.
CAAACACTTAAGGTATTAAACTTACCTATAAGAATTCTTATATGGGGAAATTTTATAGACTCATCTCATCCATGATTACAAAGTTGGCTAGAACATGGTCAACTTTCATTAAGATTCTATAAATATTAGATATAGTCCTTAACTTCCTGGAATGGGGATACTCTTTGATAGTAACATTAGTTTCTAAAATACATGATGCATGTAGATAGGTCGTTGAAACATGAGTTCAATGTACTCCAATTTATGGTTGATTAGGCTAAAGAGGTCTACCTACCTACGAAGCGTGATCAAACACATGTACCCCCTCATACAAATACTAAAAAATGATTGATTCAGTTTAGGAATTTTTATATTGAAGGGAATATTTCTATACCTATTAGACTCATTGAAGGAATCTTCCAGTAGTTTCCACATCATTGACATTCTAGTTGGGGATGTGGTTGGAATTCTTGTTTCCACCATGAACATAGCTTCCCTTTTACCCACAGCTCATGCAGTATCATCATCTAGTTTCCTAATCGAGATTAGGGAAATAAAGATCATATCCATACCCATAATTAAATAAGTGATCCATGAAATTAATGACATTTATATACTAGAAGATTCATTCCTCATTTTATGAGGATTCTATCTGGATGAAAAATTCTTGTGGTACAATTATCTAGGAGGTTCCCATTGGTTTGAAAATGAAGAAATAAATTCTGAGAGAGTGAAATGAAACTATAGAATTGTTAAAGGTTAATATTCCTTTATTTTCTCTTATCTCTTAAACCCATATTTTTTAATATGTCTGGATTTTGGGGGAATGTGATGTCGTTGAGTTGGTGGTGTCAATGATGAAGTGTTTGGGGGATTGGTTTTCTATTTTAAATACTCTCGATCGATAGAATGAGTGAATTTGATTTTTTTTCATGTATACCCATCAACAAACATCTTCCTACCTTTTCTCGAAATATCATTCCAATCACCTACTCCCCCATCTGTAAAATTAGAGACATATACTGTTGTTTCTGGTGGTTACCCAAACATTAAATTACCAAAATATATCCTCTTTAACATGATTTAATTGAAAATAAATATTATTTTATTGGGGTTTCATTATCTTCGGTGAAAGGTTAAATAATTTGGCATGTCTTTGAGACCAATCTAGTGTCACCATTATGGCTCTAATAAGTGGTGAAAATCATTATCAATAGATTCATTATTCATTTTTTAGACATTCTCATCTATGAATTAATAAAATTTATTCTTTCTATCATATTTATTTCGCCTTAGTACCATCTTCTTGTTCCGACATGGTAGGTGTTGATGTAGAAATTCATGGGGTTCCACTCAATATGTTCTGGGTTTTAGAGATGTAGCAAACATAGATGTCAGATAACGTGTGTTGGCTACAACCTCTTACATTACCATTCTATTCCACAATTCTAATGGAATCATTCATGACCTTCTATTATTTCACCATATGCTATGATACATTCATTCATTTATGACATCATGATTTTGATACCCACTCGTATTTCATACTGGGATGATCGATGTTCCCAATGTGTCACAGAGGTTCCCTATAAAGGGAGAAATAAAATAATCACGGGGAACATGTTGGTTAAATGAGTATGTTAATCCCTTTCACATGTAAATAAATATATATTCCCTCTTATTTTAACTTTGTTATTAGTTTGAGATCTTAAGGATCATTTTAATTTGTGGAGTTTACATTAGAAGATAGAGAAAATCCCAATGGATATTTTATTATCGTAATATTGACAGATCTGGAAAACAGGTGTACCATATGAAGGCTTGAACTAGAATAGTTTGTATGAAATATTATTGATTCACTACTTTTTTATGCCTAGTTGTTCCCATAATGGGATCAAAATGGGACATAAATTGTGACATGTCATTCATTCATAATCCAATGATTATAAATAACAGAAACATATTTTCCTGAAATTTGGAGAGGGAGGGATCATAGTCATTGATTTAGGGAATGGAATTTGTTCTGGCTGTATTGGTGAATGACCTTCTTCCACAACATCCAATAGATCCTCCAATGATTCCACGGTTTCATTAATCCATTGATAAATATTTTATTGAATATGAGCTTAAACATGGGGTAAATAGGATGGTTATAGAGTGAAGGCTCTACCAAAATCTACAGTTTTTATAAGTCTTTTCCAAAATTACTTATGGTTTTTTCCACAATGGAGGTAATTCCTGATATTCATCCATGGTCTATTCTACGTAAACTAGTGGCCCATGAATTGGGATGAGAGGATGCTATATATGAACTGTCGCAGGTATCATGAGCCTCTTTGGATGAGGGGTATCATCTAGAAGAGTGAGATGAGGTACTTCCTGAAGTACATACCTAATGGAAACATTTCCATTAAGAACTTTTGTATTTTATTTCTTCAAATATTTCATTTATTGATTGTATAGGGAAAGTATTTATTAAAATATTAATGATTTATATCCTCATGAGTAATTATGGGAAATGCTTGGGCCATAGTCCATTTCCATGGTAGGAAATTATGAATTGTTTGGTGGTGTTACGTTGACCAGAGCCCCCTATTTTTTCAAAATATTCTTATTTCTGGTGTATATACAGTCATTGTTTATATCAATGTGGACCATTTTTTAAGTTGAAAAATCCTCTACATTCTCGTCTATATCATCATCATATTTAGATCATCTAAATCAGTGACTCTAAGGGATTTCCCTACTGTATAATGCATTGTAGGTGTTTTATTGGCCATTGAATGGTTGGAGGGTTATTTGTGCCTTTATTAGACCTCTTTCAGCCTTTACAAGCACCTCTTTGATATAATTTTCTAATAGAGGCTCTAAGGGAATTGCAAAAAAACCTTGTCAAGCATGTCCCTTTTCATTGATGTGGGTTGCCTGACCAGACAAATTGGGAGACCATGATTATTAGTCTCCCAAAAAAATAGGAAAATGAAATATTCTATTAAAGAGGTGGTTGAGGAAAACTTTTTCCCATCCTTATGGTCGAGGGTTTAAAACATTCATTCATTGATTATCCATAGGATGAATTTTTAATCTAATAAATGGGAATTTTGTTTAATCATCTCTTGTAATTGTTGGATGGGGATGATCATAATATTTAGAGACCACCATTACTATTGATGTTCTATTTATCGTGACCATCCTCTTTTGAGCTTGATCCCACTAAAAGTCACTATATATATGTGGAAAACATTCTTTTGAGGATTTAAGCAGTGCATGAGGATTAAAATACATTAATATAGAACCATTCATAATGTTATCAGTTACTTAAATAACTATTTTTTGATAGACCGCTATCCTCAGGACCGATACTTTTGAGAGTCTCTATATTTCCTTATCAGGAGTCCTATATGATATATAACCTTGAGAAATTTATTTATAGTATTTAACCTCAAATGGATTTGGTTGAATGGGTGAGTGGTGGAATTTAAATCTCCATTTCACCCCATCCATGCATATAAACACAATCAATGGAATTTGTAACTAGAATACACAGTTTATTCAATGAATTATAGCATTTTTTATGAGTATATTTCAACAACATCCTTGATCATGGTTATCATGAAGATGTAAGGGATACCATGTTGTTTTAATGATGAAGATGTTATAATAACTTTACATCTTCTAGATACCTATCATAAGGCACAAATATCACTTCCATATGCTAGAGAGTTTTCCAGAGATTCAGTTGCATATGGTGTTTGAACTCTTATGAATGTACCACTGCATTGTTTAATTGAGATGTGTATGTGTTCCAAAACCTGATTGGAATATTTTCCATTTCTAGATGGATTGTTACATGTAACATATTTTATTCTCTTATTTGAGATATTCAACAATTTTATTAACCCAGCATGGGTTCTTCAAGGAATTGTATTAAAAATATCATGGCTATTATGTGACTTGCAGGCCTGGAAATGTTCAAAATATAGTTCATAGGATCACTATTACCTCAAGAAATATTCTCGTTCAGAAACAATGACTCATGTCATTGATTGGGTGTCATGAATACCTGACATCATCTTTTCATGAACCTAAAAATATTAGTGCTTTATAATATATAATCATGTATTGGTTGGACATCATGTTGTTTGATCATCTAGAAAAGATGTGGCATGTTATGGGTCTCATCAATAGATGATCTCTCATTATAAATCAATTTGTACTTATAAATAATTTCTTGATGGTATGCATTTTATGGAGTTGCTCTAGAGCTTCTAGTAGCAGTGTTGTGTGGAGGACCATCATGAATTCTAAATCTATTTCTATAATATGGTAACATATGAGAATGATCTATGTATAAATTTTTTTGATGTTCGGTGTCCTTATGAAATGCAGCCTTTAACAAATTTGGGTCACGAGTCTTGTTTGTAATTTGTAACTTCCCAAGGTTAGATTTATTTTTCAATGCTCTCTTGTAGGTATCCAGAACCATATTTTGTGAGAGTCTGACCCCATAAAGGTCAGTTTTTTTGTTGACTCCCATGTTTCTAATAAATAATTATGATGGATTAATTGATTTTTTGAAGGGATATATGCTTTCCCTAGAGTATCCCCTAAAATTGACCATTATTCTACAAAAAATGGGATATACACAAAATAATGTTGTCCTTTTATCAAGAATGTTTCCAATAAAAATCCAAGATGATAGAAAGGATATATGTAAACTCCTGAGTGACCCTCCCATTATTCTAATTAGTCCCACTTCCTGGGGAGGCGTGGTTGTGTGCATGAGTCCTAGATATTATCATTAAGTCAATTTTATTGGAATGTATGTAAGATAGGGTTAGAAATTGTTGTCTTGCCTTTCTACATTTATAGTATATGTTGAAAAACCTCATTGATGACAAAGGTAATATACTCCCATTGTATTGTTGGAGAAATAATATGAGTATTCTATAGTTAATAACTAAGGTAAACCAAATGGGTCCTTCAATTGCTGATGTATTTGACTAGAGGTCTTGATATGCTTGTTCAATGATCAAAAGATGCTCATAGGATGCCTCCATTTTGACTAGAAATATAGATATTCATGTGTACTGATTTTAAAATTATTATTTTTTCCTACCCTAGATGATTGTAAGAATTGATATGCAGGATCAAGGATGTGTATCTTTTCATTTATTGCTAATTTATATGACTAGAATGATTGATACGCTGGATCAGTGATTCAATTATTCCGATTTTTTCTACCTTATTGGAAAAGTATTTTTGATATTCAGGAACAAATATTTTCATTATCTCATAGACTACTATCATATTTCAAAAGAGTGCATTAAATGAATGACTATTGTTTTGAATCATCTCATTGTGTTCTGTTTCTTTTTAATTGTGGGATTGATATTAATGAGTAGGGATTTGTATCTTCTCATAGATATCCACCGAATTTTAATGAAAAACATGAAATATATGAACACATGTTTTTTTATTCTCATGTCTAACTTCCATATATCTGTTGAGGGATTATTCAATATGGATAGAAACTGTATAATTTCCCTAGTTTATTGATTTCTAAAATTAGTAGGCAACCATGTGGGTCAGGGTCTAGAAGACATTGGTAGGAACTAAAGGGGTGGTGTCTTCTTTATATCGAGGATGCTAAGCTACATAGTGTTATCTGTAATGATCAATAGAATGATCCCTCTAGTGAGACCCGTATTTCACCATGATGATGTCACTAGTGATGAATTGATTAACCTCCCTAATTAAAGGGATGAAATCATTTTCATGTTATATGGATATGCTCCACAAAATATTCTAGAAGGGTACTTGTGTCATCTAATTCTGGACCACTAGTCTTCAATGAGCTGATGATTGGTGGGGAATCAAGAGTTGGATGGATGGCCATCTATCCTCGAGAGTCAGGAGAATTCCATTAAAGTGGTACTCCAATCTTATAGAGTTTTACATATGGAATTGAAGGATATGGGTCGGTGATAATATCCTTTGATTAAAAATAGATCCATATTGTTTAGTGATCGAGGCATACATTTACTAGAACTGTTGATATTCCAGTTCAATAAAAGGGAATTATTTTGAAAAACTATTGTGATAATAAATTTAAAAATATTAAAACAACTTCATATAAGAATTGGAAAAAAATGAACATATGCATAATTAAAAGATTTGGATCATTGTTTGTCCCACTATTATTTTGTGAGAATATTAAATGGGCCTAAAATGTGGGCAATATAGACTTGTTGGTTAAGATTTCATGTGTGGTTAACCATTTTTATTTCACATCCATTTTTAATGAGTCAGTTCCCAATAGTTTTTGCTCATAGAACATGAAACACCATATATCACTCATATCCATGATGACTCATGGACCAACAATCCAAATGCAATCATTCATTTGGGACCATGGACATTGAAACCAATGAACTCACATTGGTTGATAGGAAGAGAGGTTTGGATCATTACACCCTTTTAGGGGGAATTATTTCATATTCCGACATTCTCTTATTTTTTTGATTTAATAAATGTTCCTAAATCCATTATTAAATCCCAAATGTACATGTTAGGTTACCATAAAGTAAATAGCTAATAATAAGCATGTATTGAATTTAGAATAATATATATTCATCATATGATCTCCATCAACCACCCAATTTATTTGTGTATTATTGATTCTTATGTCATTTTCCATCAGAATGCAATTTTTATCCATAAAAGTTGGATCTATAAAATTTCCTATCATATATGAAGATGGAAATTATTTTAATATTTAGATTATTCTCCATAAATGGGCTTCATACAAGTCCTTGTGAAAGGAATTAGAACCTATTTAGTTTGGATCCACTTAACATGACACATCATTAGATTTAAGGTCATTTGGAAAGAACTAAATTATGTAGTTTAACTTCTGTATTAGGGAAATATTGGCAGGATGTACTTAGTCCAGGATAGTGTGAGTCTTGCACTAAATAGGTCTTAATGTCATAGAAGAGATCCAATATCTATGTTTGGGGGCATGAACAAAAAAGAAATGTGGTCCAAAAAATATTGTAATGAAAAGGATCAGAAGGGTATATAGGCCATTGTTTTAGATGTGATCCTATTGGGGATATGGATTAGAGAACATAATGGTGAATTTGTGGTGTTATGTTTGATCCTATGTGAGGTTTCATATATATCCAATTTTTTAAAGAATCAAATCCCACATAGATTGAAATATTGGGCTTTAAAATAATGTAAGAGTCCCAAGTGGAATCTTTATCATGAATATGGACCTTTTAAGGACATTCTCACAAGGAACATTACCCTTTAAGATAAATGTTAAAAGTTTATGAAATCCACCTATGGAGGATGCACATGTGTTAAATATTTGATCATAATTATGAAACAATCTCTAATTAACTATATGACCATGTGATTGATTCTATGTGTGAGAAATATGATGTGAGAGATTCATCGTTTAACACAATCATCTTCATTCCATATTGTATGATGTTTGGGAAATGTGTAATGAATGAGCCTTTGAGGTTCCTATCTCCTCTATTATTTTTAAATCCCATGGAGCCTAATATAGAAGGGGTATGAACTCATATCATAGTTCTAGAATATTACTCTAGGATGTATACCCTTCTTCTGACCTCAAAGGGGATTAATGATGAATTAAGAAATATTCATCATCAATGGGAATGGAAATGGGTTACCCCAGTCTCTGAAAATAGGTATGTATTTGGTACTACCCTAATCATTTGGACCCTCATCACCATGAAAATATATAATTTATAACATTATTATTACTCCTATTATTATTTTTGTTACCAATAGGTGCACATTTAACAGAAAAAATTAATATCGAGAATAAAAGGTAGTGTACCCTTTGATTTGGTTATACATATCTAGTGGCTTTGAGACAATCCATGGTTGTATACCTTGAAGAGGGGTCCATTTAAATATTATGTAATAATATAAGTGATGTTGAAATACAATTAAATTTTGACATTTCATAGAGGGGAAAATTTGGGCCCAAACAATACACCAGAGGATAAAAATTAATACAGAAACACAGAACAACCCAATATGCCTCATTCCTCAAAGAGTTTTTTCTTGTGGAATGGGGTTCCCTCCACATATCAATATTCTAAATGGTTTTGAACTCCTTCATCATATAATTTTTCGTTGTGTGATTGTATTACATTGATGCATAATTTATCAACACAATTATTTTATCCTTCAACATATTATTTTTGTACATGTATTTTTTTTCCTTTCAGAGAGCATTTTTCTATGTACTGAAGGGATCCATCTACATATAATTTTCCCAAGAGGGATGATGTGGCATAGGGCAGTCTACATACATGGTTTTCAGTATAGTATCAAAACTGAATTTTTCTTATGTGGATAGTTGAATAAACTCCATGTCGAATTTGGGGCTTCATAATTTATTTGAGTTGGAAAATTATTTCAATAACCTAGAAGAGATTTATAATTTGTGGAAGATAGAAAGCACCATCACATTCCCAAAATTAATTTTTCAATCACAGTAGATGGAAAAAACCATCACACCATCAAAAATGGGTTTTCATTTGCAGGGGTTATAAAACACCTGAATGGGCCCTTTCATCTGTTGGATTTGAAAAACAATTTCATGGAATAAAAATGAGTGTTTTTTTTCTATAGGTAAAAAAATAAGTCACCACCAACCATTTAGTTTTGATTTTTCATATTTGAAAATTTATTTCATTACCAATGAATTAGTTTTTTTTGAAGATATAATAAAAATTTCTTGATCGCAAACCACTTTTCATTTGAGGGGCTCCACACACAATAGAGGTATTCATAGTGATACTGCTATGAGGATATGTGCCCTTTATTTTTGATGACCAAAATAAATATATTATTATTAAAAATTTATAAAAATAAATATTCTTTATAGAAAGTAAGTGATTCCAAGGAAAATTTCAAGAGATCATTGGGGTTAGTTGTAATGAGGACCGATTGTGTACGATCTAACAAGATTTTCTCCCTCTTGAGGTATAGTTCCTAGAATAAAAAATAATGTGATCACATCACCTTGTGTTGGACTAAATGTAATAAAATTTTCAACATAATTACCTTGGATCCATTTATTTCTACCATAAATGCATGAATTTATGATCAACATGCAACTATGAATGTTATAAGTAATAGATCAGATAATACTATAATGTCAAATTAGAAAGCAGTAAATGATAAGAGAATCTGTTTTGATATTCGGGATCTGGATGCTTATCTGTATGCATAGAATTTGTTTTGTGTGAATCACATGTGTCTTCCCATACATGGAAACACCTATAAAATGGAATACAATGAATGTTAAGGTGCTAGATCCCCTGGTCTCATGGATGACACCGCCCCCATCTCTAATCTACTGATTCATGCTCTATCATTGTTCATTTTAAGACCTGAATGATGTGGGTCCATCTTAACCATCCCCATGTGTATCACCAGGATTAAAGAATGATGACGATGGGGTGTCAGGGAGAGACAAAAGTTAAGTATCATCCATATAGTCATTATAGAGATGATCAATCTTGACAAATGTGTTACTAGATTGGAAATTGATCGCGACCATAATTTACCCTACAGCCGTGTGTTTTTCTCCATTCTATAAAAGCATTGGAACCCTGCAATGAGGGTGAAAGATCTCACCCTATTTATATATCTCCTTCATCATAATCCCTAGAACAATGTGATAAGGAATGTAGCACTTTATATATCCATGTAGGACCAACCAGTGAAGTATCTAGGATATTACTACACAATTTTCAGCCACATGAATTCGAATAAAATATGATCTTACTTCTCAGCCGATGATTCCCTACCGCAATTGTATGTGGAATTTATTCTGGAACATAGTAATTGAATATTTCCTTTAGTGGGGATCATTTAGTTCTAATACTCCACACAAATAAGTTGTATTTAGTTGGAATATCCTTTTTTCAAATAACTTCACACCATTTTTCCTGATCATTATTATTCTCCACCAATATATGGATGTATTTGATAGTAAAATCTCCTAAGGACAGACATATCAAGACACATATTTTAGCCATATAATTTTTCTTGATGCTATCAAACATGGTTTCCTTGTTATTATCCAAGATTTCTTCAATGAATCGGGGGATGGAATGAGAATTCATAAATGTGATGTGTGGAATGGGGAATTTGGAAAACCCAACATTGATCCTACCAAATTATGACACATGAACTAGATGTCTACCATCTACACTATGAATCATTTATTCTCCACTAGATGAACTATTTATGGCTATAATATTCCCTGGATTATAGTACAACTACTTATCTACAAGCATGGAACATCCCCATGTTTTTCATTCATGTGATTCCCTTATAAATTCTACCATTAATTTCAATATATTTTTTCATTTTGATTATACTATAAGAAAATTCATGAATGATATTTCACATTCCATGTAGATTTTTAATAACCCAACATTGATAATTAAGATACACACCACATTGATTAATATGACGATTGATTAATCCATAACTAATTGTTAGTAGTTATATAACCCTCTCACCAATCGTTTGTCGGGGTGTGTGTGCATATTTAGATTCCTTCAGATGTAGATAGTGCTGATTTTGTTATGGTATTTACATTTGGTATAGTTCTTTATTTGTAACATGTGTTAGAGAAAGACTTTTTTTTATATAATGTAATTTGAATATTTAATATTCTTTATAAACAAAGATGTGTGGTAGATGAATAAAGTACTTTTCAAGAATCTTTATTGCTGGAAAATCAAATTTTATATCTAGTAAGAAGGTTTATGGATGTATATTTGGAAATTATTTTTTATCTTCATGAGGTTTTTCTGGGGAATGAATTTATACTCTCTATAGGAATGGTGGTCATTTAGTCTCACATCATGCTATCAAATATACTTTTTTGGTTTAATATTCATACCAATTCGTAGTTTCTTAATATGTGAATCTGACCTAGAAAATGTTTCCTTAGCTACAATCATTTTAAATATCACAATAATGATAGATTCTCATTACTGTGTGTTTTTAAATAAGACAATTTCATGATATAGTTTTTATATGGTGAATCATTGTCAACAGGTCCCAGAGGATTTTAGCCTAAACCTTTCAGAAAATGTCTTATAATGATTTACTTTATTATAGGAAATTAAATGAGTTAACCCCCCATCCAAAGGTAAACATGTTTCTAGTGAATATCAAAATAACCATTTTTAATGAATTTTATTATTTTGATAAATCATATGTTAGTTTATTCACATTATTCCTTGAAAAAACAAATAATTTGTCAGTATATACATGACATCCTTATAATAAATATGGATACTATTGAAATAATTGCTAATATTTGAATCAATATAATCTTTATCTCATCGTATCACAATCATGATTAGTAATAATATATAATAAATGTATATTTATTTATATATAAATAATTAATGTATCAAAATGGTGTCACTATGGTTAAAAGTTATATTTATATAAATATTACATATTATTATAAGACTATTCATTACATATCATTGGTATACATGAACAAACTATAAGGATTTAGTGTATTTGGTAACATGGATACCAAAATAATTCCATGTAAAATATCAATATAATATGATAATAAGTTTATCATTACAAGTAACACTCCTAAACATATCAAACGAAAGGCATTTCATTATATCTTAGGGAAAATAAAAAACCATTGGTGAAATTAGATTATTAATAATAGTAATAATGAGAGATAATACTGATAATTTAATCATAATGTTACCATATGTGTAATAGAATTGGAGGATAAAATTTCAATACCATACCAATAAATTCATTGACCATAATCGTGTGTCATGTCAAAAAGCATTGTAATTCAAAACACAAGAATCATAAATGAATAAATGAACAAACTCATGATAGAATAACATGGGAATAATATCACATTATCGAAGTTCTTCATAATGTATTGTATTATTATAAATATATAAATAATATTTCAAGGATACCCAGCAAGATATTCAGCACATGTTATGCATTGGATAACAACTCATGTACCTACGTTGGGCATGAGATAACCACTCATATATATAATTATGGGACTGGGGTAAAAACACTATACCATTCGAGGACATAAAATAGTAATATTTACCATATAAATTATATGGAAAAAATTACCTCCCTTCCCATAATAAATATTCATTCATAGGTACACCAAATGATTGTGAAATCATTTACAATTTCTTAATAACATAACCCATAAAGAAAATTATGATCAAAATTACATGATTTTAATAACAAACCATCCATTTAAATTGTAAGTATAGTATCATAGAATTATAAATATATTGAATCATATGTATCTTAAAATAATGTTATCAAATATGAAAAACGTCATTTAAAATATAACTATAATATTTCATATGGGAAACAAATAATTTTAAAAATAAATTTTAAAAATATAAAAATATAAATAAAATTTTGGACCAAATTTTAAATGATAATTTTCATTTAAAACCATTATGTATTCTCTATGGCATATAGTGATCATGATTTTGGGAATATTTATCCATGTAAAATACATAAACCAACGAATAAGTTATCACATTTGGTAAATTGTACCTTGTTTGAAAGGAAAAAATTATTTTAAACAATATATAGAAAGTGAATAATGAATAATAATATATATAGAATATTTTGGGAGTGTGGAAAATATAATGAAATTATTTTAAATAAAAAATTAACATGAATGAAAAATAATCTTGATCGAAGAGATAAATAATGTACATTTTCCGTGAAAAATATTATTTTGGAGTCTTGAGTGGTGATATTGTGGAAGATGAAATAAAAACATGTAATATCTATAAATAACCACAGGAGATGAAAATATATAACATTTGGTATTGATAAATCATATTATTTTTTCATCATATCATTAATCATTAACAAACCTAGTGAAAAGTGATAATGTATCATAAAAAATAATTTTTTTTCTGACTTGTATCTTTAGAACTATGACCCCATTTAAAATAAATTCATATATATTATAATATTACACCAACACAATACCGATTCTTATTACACCATACATGGTATACATTTAACATTTCAACATCTATTTATTTGTAATTCTATATAAAAATTATTATTTTTTGGTGTTAATTTTTTATTTGAATGTTTTACTCAATAGTTCCAACACTTATTAATTAATACAATATACATATTCTATATAAATGTAATAATTACATATATATATAATACATATTTATAACCATTTATAAATGTTACAGATAGAAAAATGGATTACACCATTTATGGAGACAATAGTATGTTTGAATATAAGAATTATATTTTCATTTTTTTAATGAAAAAAATGAACAAAATATCATTTTTAAAGAATAATAATAATTTATAAAATATCATATTGATTTATTAAAGCCATTATTATTTTAATTAATTTTAGGTGGTAATGGAAAATTATTTATATTACTATGTTGAGGTTGGAATCCACATGTATGCATGAGTGATACATTATTTTCCCATTTTATGGAAATGTGGTGGAAAACGTTGTCAAATAATTATAATTACAAATCAATATATTTATTATATAATTATTGATAGTGTAAATATTTATAAAATGTGTTTATATAAATGTTGATGAATACATATCATGAAAAAACTGAATTTTAATTTATACCTCTTCTTTGAGAAGTTTCATTTGGATTACACATTAAGCCTTAAATAGTTGGTCATAAGATAATACTATGGGATCTAATATGAAGGTAACAAATAAATAATGTTTATTACGTATTGGTCTATATAAATGGCATAGAATTCATAAATAATAGCGGGGTGAAGGATTAATTGTATAATTGATGAAAATAATGCACATGAAATCATGTAAAACAATTAATTATAACTATTGTCCCTTTCAAGAATAATTCATAAAAGTATGGAACAATTAAAATTTATGATATGATTGGGACCAAATACATTCAACAATTAAATATAATAAATTATTATGTGGAAATTATTATCTTCCTTCATAGTTTAAACCATGTTAAAATTTATATAGTATTTTTAAAAATAATTATAATAAAAAAATGATGTGTCATAATTAATAAAATTGGGAATTATAATTCAAATAATTTAATCCATTTTAAAAAAATTCATTTTTACCATCAAACAGAATTTGCATTCATTCATTTCCTAGTAATATTATATAATTAATGTTAAATTATTCTATATTTAATATATAAATTTCATCAAAACCATAAAAAATAATTATTTATTAAATTTAATATGATTGAATGAAATTATACTCCTTAAAAGAGTTTCATGAAATATAAATTTCTTACTTTTAAGTGATTTTATCATCTGTGTTGAAAATTATATAACTAATATAGAGATGTTGGTTCATAAATTTCAAACAAATAATTAAAATAAAATTTTAATATTGATCAATATTATCTTTTCAGATTATACTAATTAAAATTTATAAAAATACTTGTATTTGAAAATATGCAATTTAATCAGTAAATGATATTTTTAAAAAATTTATAATTATATATAATGCTTTAACATATACTATATCATTGTGGAAAAAATTTCTAAATATATGATTTACCATGTTTAATACTATTCCTACCCCTAAATTCAATAAAATTTTTATCAATGTATATTGTATCATAGGTTTATCTAGATTCAATGATCACTATAAATATTTATATCAAATTTTTGAAGTTTATTTCAATGTAAATACATATAAAATAATGCGGTGTCATATTATACCCCCATTAAAATTTTTTTCCCATCAAACTTTTATCACCCCAATACAAATAAAAAATTATTTCTACGTATCATCACACCAACAGGTTACCTATTAGCTTCCAAAAATTAATGGATCCTACATATAACATTTTTTCAGTGATTAATCTTATCCCATAAAATATCACATCTATAATCAATAAATTAAATTTTTTGATCTTCATGTCAATGAATTTGATCTAAAAGTGATACACCTAGGTTCATTAATTGTGAAATTTCCTCTACATTCATGGTCTATAGAGATATATGGAATACATGGTGATCATTAGGGAGGTTTAGTGGAATAACCAAGTCATAAGTTATAGTCCCTACTCGATCAGGAATCATGAAGGGATCGATATAAATAGGGATCTATATTCCCTTTAATAAAAATATCTTATTTATTGTCTGTGAAAAAATTAAATGGAATATATTCCCAATAACATCAAATTCTTTATCACAATACAAATTGTCAGTATAACCCTACATTCGAATCTGAATTTCCATGATCTATTATTTAATGTATGAATCCTTATGAACTTTGTTATTATAATATATAGGTCCAAAATTAATTCATTATAAAATTTCATCCAACTAGGTTATATTTATCCACTTTATAATATATATGTCATCATAATGATCCATCCAAATTCATAAGTGAAATCAATAGTTTGAAGAGAATTTAATAAGATGATCCTTTTGATCAAAATCACATTTAAAATATAGGAAAATATATCATAACACATCCTTATATTTTTTCATGGATCACACCAACATAATTTGATTGAGGGTTATATAAAATATCCAAATATTGATCTTTATCACTAGAGTTTTAAATAATTAAGCAGATCATCGAGGAAAACCATGTATCCTGATCAGAAATAATAGAACGTGATACATATTACAATCTAACAACTTCTTAAATGTATACCTTATAATTCTCATAAATAGTGAGATCCTCTGTAACGACCCAATTTTTTTCTATAGAAATTTCCTTCTTATAATTATGTCAAAATCACATGAAATGATAACATAATGAACTACTATTTTCTATGTCTCCTCTAAACATAAGTTTGTCAATCCTGTGATTTGAATTTCGAAAATCTGACATACACGGTTTCGATCAGTATGTTATATGGAGTCTAAAATGACAAACATAATTTTTGTGAATAGTAACATAACCTTATTAATAGTAATGTTATCCTTATGAATTGTGATATACCCTATTAAATTTTAACTATTCCTATGATAGTATATAAATAATATTCATGTGGAAGTATGATATAGTTATAACTAGGAATAAGAAAATAAACATTTTAAAATATGAATTTTTCAAGTACAATATGATTTCAAATAAATATTTAATTAATAATAGTAATAAATTTATTTTTGAAAATTGATCTTCATTTTTGGATAATACATTTTGATAAATGGTTTGGTTGAATTGTTTGGATTTTTCTAAAATACATGATTATATTTTTGAATATTACAATATGATAATTCATAATGAATGTTAAAACCTGAATTTCTAAATTTTCTCTGAGTCATGGATGATGTAAATGGAAATTGGTTCAAACTAAAATTCACATATAATATTTTTTGTCCATGTAATCATCTAAATTTCTTGACTTAAAGGAAATAAATAAACTAATGATTAAAAAACTATGAAAACCCACATCTCCTCCACTACAAAACCCCCATCAATCCATCTTACCTCCACTCCTCTCAAGCCTTGTGCATTGCCAATATTCTTCCCAAATATCCTCCAAAGAAAATACACGACGTCCTATATCCCCTAGTCTCCTCAAAATAACAAACCTTGTCCTCTTAAGAGGCTCTAATAAGAGTTAAACTTAAGAGGTAAATTCCTTTTTCTAATTCTTTTATTGAGTTTAAGTTATTTCATTTTCTTGTTTCCATCCTCATCTCCCTTCCCCCAAATGTTTTGATAACTCCAGAAACAAATGTACTATAATTATATTATTCTAACATAATAATTCATTATATTCTCTCTTTACTCCATCATTTATTTGAATGAAATGAAAAAAACATTTGAGATGTGTCAATTTAGCACATTCAAGGACAACAATTTATCAATTTCTACCATCATTAATTCTATTCATGAAACCATTTTTATTGTTGTTGAACCATATTATTATGTAGGTTATATATCCTATTTAATGTTATTTAATAATTTTGTATAAATGGTATTATGTTATCAATAAATTTTTTTTGTTGTAATCAAAACCCACCGATAAACAAAAACACTTGTCACTAAGGATTTATAAAATAATTCTTCATAATTCTAAATAAAAAATGAATTATTATTACCATGTAATCTCCTGGATGTTCACTATTAATAGAAAACCTCAATTATGGAAAACTACTTTCATTATACATTTTTATCTGAACATCATCCAATCATTAGAAACTGAGCTAGAAAACGGGCCCGAACTATTAAATTGATCCTTACAACCAATTTTAATGGTCATGAAAAAATTAAAAAAGGATATATTAATCAATGATATATATATATATATATATATTATTTTCTGTAATTTTTAACTAATAAACATAATATATTTATTCAGGTCATTAATAACAAGTGGAGAACGCCACCAGACTTAAGCTTTGGGATCCTCACAAGTTCCCTTTTATCCATGATTGTCCTCTACGTTATTCAATTTTATCTATAATTCATAGTTATGGGGTATGATTACACACCTCACCGATATTTTCCTCATGATTTATAAACAATAATAAATACATTGTTCTCTCATTAATCCCTCTTAAGTACACCCGATATCATGCTAATAATATGTAAGGAATTTTACATGAACTGCCTTTATTCCTTCCGGATTCTCTATATTTCTTTTAACCAAATGAATTTGTATATTATTTTTATGTAAAAATTCTACATTCTATTTATATACTCCAAAATTATGTTTCACAATCCATCCCTAATTCTCTTTTGGGGATATAATTACTTTTAAGTGATTACCTCCTCAATACTACCCAATAAGAAAACTCGTTTTAAAGGAACATCCTAATTTTTTCACAAAATAAAGTGAACTATATCGTATATTTTAAGCCACCAATGTATTTATAAAATCAGTATTTATATTATTATTACCTTCTTGATTCACATCTGGTTTTACATAAAATAGTTTTCCCTTTTTTATTTTAAATTTAAGTAGTGTTCTCCATAAATTCGCACAAATATTGTTTAATGATATAAATTTCATAAATACTATTATTACATATTGTGACTTCTATTTGAAATCAAATACCAAAATATTTAATAATTTTACCATATTAATGTTCATGTATGTTTTAATTCATTTCTCTCAAGGTCGCTTTTATGATACTCCAATTCATAATCCATTATGTCACAGATGTGATACCCATTTCTCTTGGTGGGTTCCATTACATTTATGTATGATTCAATTGTGATTGATTATTTATGATGGAAGAATATTCATTAACATGTTACAATGTATTTGCCCAGATAGTACTCCAAATCATTGGGTTATGTTAAGTCTCATGATAATTTATGTGTGACAGTCTTGGTTGTTTTCCTTGGCTTGTGATATAATGGGAAAAAGTCTTTGTGGATAGTCATGACTCGTATTAAAGTCCAGTTTTAAGTTTCTACCACATTTCATTGATTCCATGTTTATATGGATCTATGTTAATATGTTATGGTCCATTATGTTACATACCTTTTTATTTCATTATTTCATGTTACTAACCCATGGTCTATGTATTTTTTTCTTATTCTTATTTTCTTACTAGCCTTTTAGTTAATCCCTTTGTTCATGTTATCCCCATGTTATCCTATGAATATTTATGAGAAAAATGGATGTTAGAGTTTCATTATGATGTCTAAATAAAGTAATGTGTTATATTCTCCCATGTTTTCAGTGTTATGTACCTAGTCTTCCAAGACATTAGACCAAATGATCATTGTATTTTACTCTGATGTATAATTATGCCTAAAATCATGTAATGTAATATGTTAAAGGATAGGGACTCTATAGTAGGTATCATAGGATGGTCTTGTTGTTTTAGATATTCGGAATATAGATATTTTGTAAGATCCTTCACAACGAGATGAATTATTGGAAAACACCCTATTGTTTTTTTAAGTATAGAGTAAGTGTTTTATCATGAAAATAAATACATGTCTAGATACAAACAGGTATAGGCGGCTCTGGAACAGATATTCCATGGAGTGAAGCACTGATATGGTGATTCGGGCTTGACCTGAGGTATCTGGGAACCTAACAACAAGTCTTGATGAAGTCTTGGAATTGGCACTCCCGAGGGATGTGCTTTAGTAAATTCATGAGCTTAGTACAAACCATTATTAAGGGAATAAAAATTTCCCATAAGAATATAATATATGAATTAGATCAAGGATAACATAGATATAAACCAAATGAATAAATAGTTAGGATATAATCCTCCGTTACCTATTAATCTTTCATGTTAAAAATATTCCTTTTTTTTCAATAACTAAGTATTCAATCCCTCTAATTGAACGTTCTTTTTCATGGTTAATGGGGGGATATAAGAACATGCTCCAAAAACCAATGTGATTGGCAATGTGAATATTTCTAAAATTAAATGCCTGATATGATGAGAAATGGTTTCTCAAAAAATAACAAAAGTACTTGATCAACTAGCTCAAGTTATGAATAATAACATGAATCATGTTGAACGACCTCCTCCTCCAAGGAAATAGAATGTTTCTATAAAATATTTCATGCAAAAAATGCCTCCCATGTTTATAAGATCTTATGATACTCTCCTAATGGGATAGTAGATTAACTCTATTGAAAAGGCATTCTCCAACATCCATTGCATGTAAAAAGATAATTTTGTACTTGTGGTTTACTATTTTGTGGGGATGTTGTTCAATGATGGACACTAATCTAAAATTCGAAACCCTGTGAGGAAATTAATTCAATGGATTGGTAGGAATTCAACTTGATGATTCTCAATAATTATTTTACTCAATCTCTCTATCATTAAATGGAAAGAGAGTGCATTGCTCTCAATTAGAAGGATGATGTGTCCACTAGAGCGTATAAAGAAAACCTCACAAGGCTTGGAAGTTATGACTAATGCTTTGTCATGATCACTAAAAGAATGGTGGATCGCTTATTTAATAGGATAAAGACGAGTCTATAGATGGTGATGTTAATCTAATACATTGATAGTTACGTGGATATTTTCCATTGTACCCTCACAGTTGATATTGAGATTGAAGAATCTCAGTGGTCTCATTGTCCTGGTGAAAAGAATTAAAAAATAGAGAACAACATGGGTTGTTCAAAAAATACAATGATTTAAGGAAGCCCAAATATCACACTTCTAAAAGTTGTGGGAATAAGAATTTTGGGAACTTTCTAAAGGGAACTGGGAATATCTTTAAATGTTGAAAACTATACATCTATCCAATAACTGCCAAAGGGATATGAAAAATCCCTCTAATGTGGAAGAAGAAAGGAAGGTTTATATCAAAGCTCAGCTAGTGGTGTAGTGTTACTACCACAATTTACATTGGCATTATGCGAACAATTCCCAAAGCTGAGGGTTTCCAGATGAAATCAATAAAAACCTCCAAGGAAACAAGGATGATATTATACTATCACTACTTCTAAGGTTGATAAAACAATGATGTGGTGGTAGGTACGCTAGTTATTAATTCAATAATAGTTAACTTACTATTTGATTTTCGTTCTACACATTATTTTATATCATGATAGTTTAGTATAACAATTCAAATGCCACCTCAAAATTATGAGGACATGTTATATATGATAACAAAATATGTGGAAATTATTTTGTCCATGGTTTATAACTCCACCCTGGTTAATGATTGTGGATAAAACCTCCCAAAAAATCTTCTCATCCTTTTTTAGTGGATTTTGACGCTATATTGGGAATGGATTGGTTATCTTTATAAAAATCCAACATCAACTATTGGGAAAGGGATATCATTATTCACATCTCAATGAATCCTCTAATTATTTACAAGGGTATGGAGGAAGATGAATCTCCTTTAGAATCTCTGCCTCATGTGTTTATATTGATGCCTTGTGGGAAATCATATATAGCAGAAATGATTGAGACAAAATAGATAATCAATCTTGAAGATATCCCATCGTGAGGGATTGCACTGATGTATTCCTTGAAGAGTTTCATGGTATTCCACCTAATTAAGAGTTGGATTTCTCAATGGATCATATTCCTGGATCTCTTCCTATATCGAGGACACCGTACAATAAATCCACAATTGAGCAGGAAGAGCTAGATAAGCAGTTACCGGTGAATCTGGAGAAGGGTTTTATATGGATGAGTGCTTCATCAGGGGGTGTGCCAGTCCTCTTCGTCGTGAAGAGGGATGGATCAATGCGCCTCTCTATTGATTATCTTGAGCTCAATAAAATCATGATAAAGAACAACTATCCCCAACCATGGATAGATGACTTGTACAATCAGCCTCGTGGTTCCAGGTTTTTCTCTAAGGAGGGCCTTGGGTCAGGATATCAGCCATTAATGGTGAAGAAGGAAGATATTACCAAGACATCCATTTAAATGAGTCATAAAAAATATGAGTTCATAGTGATTCCATTAGGACTAAAAAATGATCCATTTTTTTCATTTATTTAATGAATATTTTCTTTAGAGATATCCACAAAAAATTTGTGATAGTCTTTATTGACTATATGATGTTTCAATCAACGATCAAGGAGTAACATGAGATTAAATATTATAGTTTGTTAGAAACATTTGGAAGGGATAAACTATATGAAAATTAAAATAAATGTGTGTTCAACATGGAGGATATTACATTCTTGGGGGATGTTATCACCACCAAATGGATATTTGTGAACCCTTCCAAGACAAATGCAATTATAGAGTGGCCCATGCCAAGTTCTATAACTGAGATGCATAGATTTCTGGGTCTAGCAAGATATTATTGATGATTATTGAAGAAATTTTTATGCTAGTCAAACCCCATTAACTAGATGACATGAAAGTGAGTAATGATTGTCTTGACTCAGGAATATGAAGGCTGTTTCAAGGAGTTGAAAAAGAGCCTTTTCACTATGCCAGTACTCACACACCCAACAAGTGGATAAATCTTTATGGTGTTCAGTATTTCATCAAAGAAGATCCTAGGCTATGTGCTGATGAAAAATTCTAATGTGATAGCTAAATCCTAAAGGCTACTAGAAAACCTTGAGCAAATTTATCCCACACAGGACCTATAGTTAGCAGTTGTGATCATTTCATTGAAAATATGAAAGTATTATCTGTATGGGGAAACAATTGATATGTATACTAACCACCAGAGTCTCAAATATATATTAACACAATAAGTGCTTAATATGAAGCAACGATAATTGATAGATCTCATCTAGGATTATAAATTCTCAATCCACTACCATCCCAGCAAAGCTAATAAGGTGGAAGATGCTCTGATAGAAATGAGTGTACATATTTATATTGATGATAACTGAAAAGGATATGATATTCTTAGATTTTCAGAGGATGGAAAAGGGAATCACTAATAGAGGAACATCATCAATCCTTTCTCAAATTATTTCTCAACCATCCCTCATGGTAAAAATAAAGGATTCACAAAAAAAATATTTGGAACTTCTGAATAGGGAGAAAGTTATCAGAAATGGAAAATCCTATGAGATCATGATTTATGTGGAATGAGTTATATGATTTGGGTCACAATTATATATACCATCCGATCTATATAAAAAGGAGGAGCTCTTGAATGAAACACATAGATCAATATTATCTATCCACCAAGGGAGCAAAAAGATGTATCGTGATCTCTATGAAAAAATTTGGTGGGACGATATGAAAATGGAGATTGTGGAATATACATCAAAGTGTCGGGTATGTCAGAAAGTGAAGGCTAAGAGGCAAAAGACTAAAGGGATGATGGATCTTCTACCCATAACAACTTATATGTGGGATAATATTACCATGTACATTTTCATCAGACTTCCAGGGACATCTAGAGGAAACAATTCTATATAAAAAATTGTGGGAATTCTTACCAAGGAATATCACTATATTTGATTGGACTTCTCATTGGATCAACATACACAGAATTACATCAAATAAGTGGTAAGGTTTCATGTAGTACCACTATCAATTGTATCTGATCATGATCATTGATTCAACTCGATGTTTTGGAAATGTCTCTAAAATGCTCTAAGAGAAGAACTAAACTTCAGTGTGTCCTATCATCATCAAATTGATTCCCAATCATAGTAGACAATTTACCCACTAGAAGACATGTTTATAGCATTTTTTATTGAATGAAAGGTGTGTGGAACCAACATCATCCAATGGTATAATTCTTATACAACAATATTTTCTACGTGAGCATCTGAATTTCACCAAATGAATCCCTTTATGGGAAATGGTGAAAAACACGTACTTGTTGGGATGATGTCGTTGACTATAAACTTCTAGGACATGAAATGGTCGATGAAATGGTGGAGAAGTGTAAAACCATTCATATGTATATCATGGATGTCTAATTTCTACAAAAACCTAATGCATACAATCGTTGATGAGACCTTGAGTTAATAGTTGGAGGCATGGTATTTCTACACATATATCCATAGATGAAGATCATGCAGTTTTAGAAGAGATGGTAGCTAAGTACCAAGTACATTGACCCCTTAAAAATTCATGATCATACAGGGTTGTGGCCTATCGACAAGCACTTCAACCTATAATGGCCAAAGTATATGATATCTTTCATGTAGCCCTCTTAAGGAAGTACATATGAGACCCTTTACATGCACCCTTTTCAGATGTGGTACTATTGGATGATGATCATTCTGATAAGGAGGAGAAAATGAAGATCCTGGATAGAAGAGAGATGGTTATACATAACAAGACTAATCACCTGGTCAATGTACCATGGAAGAACCATAAGTAAAAAGAGGGAACATGGGAACTGGAGGAGGCAATAAAGGAAATGTACTGACACCTTTTTAGGGCCTAGAATGTAAAACAAAATTTTGAGGGAAAAAATTCATAAGGGGGGAAAATTTAACAACCCGATGTTTTTCAATGGAAATTTCCTTCTTTTAATTTTGTAAAAATCATATAAAATCACCATTTAATAAACTAGTAACTGTTAGGTGACCTTTAAACATATGTTTGTCAATTCTGGGAATTGAATTTCAAAAATCATACATATTGGGTAGTGATCAGTAAGTTATTTGGAGTCTAATATGACTAAAATAATATCTAGTGAATAGTAACATCCCATTATGAATAGTAATGTTACCCTTATGAATAGTGATATACCCTAATGAATAGTAACCATACCTATGATATCCTATAAAAAATATTCAATGTAAAGTATGATATACCTATATCAGTGGATAAGAAAATAAAAGTTTTCAAATATGTATTTTTCAAGTAAATTATGATTATAATTAAATATTAATTTAATAATATTTAGAAAACAATATTATAAATATGGAATTCACTTTTGTATTCTACATGTTGAAACATGGTTAGGGTGGATTTTTTGTATTTGTCTAAAATAGTTGAATTTTTTATGAATAGTAAAATACGATAATTCATAATGACTACTAAAACAATAATTTCTACATCATGTTTGATTCATTTATGATGTAAATGGCCATTTTTTTAAAGTCACATGCACATATTAATTTTTTTTCATGGAAGCGTCACTGTTTTTGACCTAGAGAGAAATAAAAAAACTAATGATTAAATTTTTTTGAAAACCATCCTCTCCTCCACTATAACCCCCCCCCCCCCAAACTCCCTCTTTTATCCACTCCTCTAAATACATGTGACTTGCCAATATTTTTCCCAAATCTCCTCCCAATATCCTTAACCAAGTCCAAAATCCCATAGTCTCTTAAAATTACTATTTCCTCACCTCTTAAGAGGATCAAACAATAGTTAAACAGAAGAGGTAGATTCCTCTTTCCAATTCTTTTAATTTTTTATGTTCTTTTATTTTCTTGTTTCATTACTCACATCCCTTCAACCAAATAGTATTAAAAAATAGTAGCATACATGTACTTGAATTATATTATTCTAATGAGAAAATTCATTATCGTCTCTTGTTTCCCCATATTTTATTTAAAATTAATTGAAACACCATTAAAGATTTGGTAATTTTTCACATTAAAGGAGGATAGTTTATCAATTTCTATTATCATATGAAAATGTGGTCATGAAACCATTTGTGTTATTTATGGATGAGATTATTATATATTAAATATATCATAGTTAATATTCTATAATCATTTTGTGGAAATGGTTTTATGTTATAAAGAAAAACATGTTTTTTGTAATCAAAACCCATCGATTAACCAAAACGGTTGTAAGTATGCTTTTATATAATAATTCATCTGCACTCCCAATAACCAAATGAATTATTTTGACCATGTAATATCCTATATGTTCACTAATAACATTCAACATCAATTTTCGTCAACCACTTATATTATACATGTTTATCCGAACATAAACCAATAAGAAAAACCAAGATGGAAAACAGACCAAAACAATGAAATTGAACATTATAACTAATAAAAAAGGTCATGAATGAAATAAAATAGGTTATAATAAATAAATTACTTATATAATAGTTTATTGAATTATTATTTCATATAAAGTTTTTTACTTAGTTCATTAATAACAAGTGGAGAACACCAGTAGAATTATGGTAAGGAATCCTATCCATTTAACTTTTATTCACGATTCTCTTATATGTTGTGAACATTGAGGGGAAATTAATAGATGTGGGGTAAGGTTACACACCTCACCCATACATTTATCATCATTTATAAAAGATTATATATCCCTTTCTCTCTCATTAACCCCTCTTTTGTACTCCTGATATCATACTGATAATCCTTAAGGAATTCCACTCGAACCGTGTTTATCCCTTTGGGTTGCTCTATCAATATTTTTAACAAAATGAAGTCTGAATTTATTTTTAAGTAAATCTTATACGTTATTTTTAAATGCCTCAAATTATTTTTTCATGATCCATCCGTTATTATCATTCACTGATTACATTTTTTAGGTGATTCTCTCCTCGATACTTCAATGTAAGCACACTCGTTTTAAGAGAACATCCCAAAATTTTCCCCAATTTGAAGTACAATCTATCTTCTATTTTAAGAAACATTTTTCATTATAAAATCAGTATTTTTAATTTTAAAATAATTTTGTTCCACATCTGGTTTTATATAAAATATTGTCCCTTTTTTATTTTAAATGCTCTTTAGTGTCTTACTTAAAACCGCACTAAACGATTTTAATGCTAATAATTTCCAAATACTATTATTACATCTCGTCACTTCTATTTTACATCACTTACCATGCTATATTCCTATTTTAACTTAATAATTTCTATATATGTTTTAATTACATTCTCTTGTGGAGACTTTTATGATACTCCCATTCATTATGATTTATGTCATGATTGTGATACACATTTCTCACCACGGGATCTCTTACAATTATGTATGATTGATTTGTGTATGATTATTTATGTAGAATGAATATTCATGAACATGTTAATAAGGGTGCTCCCAGATAGTTCTCTAATGCATTGGTTAATGTTAATTCTTATGATATGTTATGTGAAATGGTCTTGGAGGTTCGCATAGTCTTGTAGAACTATGGTAAATGTTTTTGGAAATTTTCCTTGACTCATAATAAAGTAATTTTTTAAATTGCTTCCTCATTTCAAATATTCCATGTTTATATGTTATGATCATATTTGGTACAAGGATTTTTATTTCTTTATGTTATGTTCCTAACCCATGTGCTATGGACATATTTTTATTCTTATTCCCCTACCAGGCTTTTAGGTCACCCCTTTGGTCATGTTATCCCCAGGTTATCCTATTAATATTTATGAGAACAATGGAAGTTATGGGATATTTATGAATACCAAATAATGGAATTTTTTATTTCGCTACTTTTTTTAATTTTATGTTCCTAGTCTTCCATGTCATGAGAAATCGCGATCCATGGATTGTACTATGATGTGTAATTATTCCTAAAATCATGTAATGTTTTATGTAAAAGGCTTGGGATTCTATATCATCACTAATTAAAATTATATGTGATTTATTAACAAGGAGATTTAGTACAACCAAAATAACATTATTGGATTTAGATATTTTGGGTATTCTAATGACACAATAAATTATAATGTTTTACCACAGCCATTATGTATGTGTTATGGTTATAAAATCCCTGGAGGTTGAGATCAATCTTCCTTAACTTGTTGACATTCCATACCCCAAGATATATAATCTACAATATCATTATTCATGTTGTACAACACAAAATATACATTCATAAAATTATATATCTTCCTATTTCTTTGATGAATCGATAATTTAGAGTTATGAGATTCATAAAATAGTACTTTTAACTCAGGTATTTTCTGGACACATACTCAGTTGTTGAACATTATCATTTCAATACAATATAAGTTGAAAAATTAAATATTTATTATATTATTATCAAGATATATATCATCCTTGTCTGCTGAAACTATATTTCCTTAGAGTGATTGTTGATCACTCATCGAGAATGATTTTATTTATCCCCTTATATTAATATATTTTGGTTTATCCATTACATAAAAGTTAATATTGGATCCCTTTTGATCCTCATCCTCAATAATATTGCAGGATCCTTTTTTATTATTTAATTATCCACTATATTACCTCTCCTTAGGGTGTAATATATTGAGGAGTTATAATCATTCATCAACCGAAGACTTCTTTTTTAGAGTATATTTAACTCATTCTGGAGGAATATATAATTTTCAAAATTATGATTTATATATGTATGTCAAAAAATTACCTATAATGATAATTCCTCTATATCATTAATTAAAATTTTAATACTACTAACTAAGAGTAATGGTTGTTGTAATTCTACTCGTGGATGTTTAACTAATGAGATTCATAATCTATTACCATGTCATTCATCATATGAATACATCCCGAACACTACATTGATGCATCATTATGAACTTAGTAACAATCAATTTCCATTAATTATATTTTTATCACATTCATCAATCTAGTGGAACTCGATTAAATTCTATGACAACATGTTTATTGGATTTGATAGACATGAGAAATTTCTCACAATGAATTAACAATATCAATCAAATTAAAAGAAACTATAAATCATGATTTTATTGGTTGTTCTGGACTAATGTATAAATAATATGAATCATTATTAGATCCACCAAAATAATATATTTTGTGATTATATCATATAAAAACGAATTATTATGAATCCAAAATTCGCGGATAGTAAATTTAAAATATATTTTCTCCTTCCATAGGGTATTCAATACAAAATCTTTGTCATCATTATCCTCTCACAAACACCTGAAATATTTAATTACATCACCTATAATGATTACCAAAAACAAATCTGTGTAATATATAAATCCTATAATCATATAATCCATGATGATATTAAGGTAATAAGTAACACCAAATGAAATAACTATAATTTTATAGTGTTTGTACCTTTAATGGATAGTTTTATTTTAAATTGTTTAGTCTTGCCCCTCAATTGATATAATCAAGTAAATTTCAATATATGAGAAGTATTGGGCTCACAAAAATTGATCAAAAAACTCATCAATATGGGAAAGAGTATACTTATTTGTGATTTTGATCTTGTTATGTTCTTAATTATCAATTTATAGTTATATTGATGCACATTTCATCATTAAAAAACAATAATTGAACTATGTGGTGATGCCCTTGGTTGAATTAATCCCATATAAATATTATCTTGTTGATTATTCTTAAATTATGAATCCATGCAAGATGTTTTTAAATATATAGAATTTCTTATGGTTGAAACATTAGGAAAGAGTTATTTTTAAAACACAACTTCATGATTCTGAATAGAGAAAAGAAATTTCTTTGGAAAGACATCTAAAAACAAAAATAAAATCATAATATCATTGATATTCAATTACAACTACACTTTATGAGATAAAAACATCTTTTGAATATGTAGCATGAACCGTAGAATAAATTTAATTTCCATTAATAAGATAGAATTTATCCACACTCCAATATAAAATCATGGATTAGTTCTGGAATATCCAATGTTAAATACCTCCCATGAAAATTTAAATGGTATTAATATAATAAAATATAACTCATTCCTAAAATGACATTAAAATAATCTAGAGTGACTATTATGAAAATTTCTGAATGAAAATTCCCATAAATATCAGATTGAAAAAAAGAATAAACCAGACATACAACCACTATACCATTTTGAGATTTAAATGCCAATTCATTATCTCATTATGGAGGTTGTAATGTTATTTCCTTAGAAAAGTTATCATTTATAAATTACTAGGTAGATGAAGAATAAATTAATTCATCAACTATTATAGATTGGATGGCAATTGAACCATTAACAACTTTTTTATCTTACTAGCCATAAAAAAAAGAAATCATGTGATATATACACTATCTTATAGTTCTAATAATTTGGATACACTGATCTCCATCATTAACCATAAGATTATATAACTATATAGTATGGTTCCAATACATTATTCATTTTAATCACTTAAGTGGGGGTTGTACATTCAATTAAAATTCCTCTCCATTCCAGTTATTTTAAACTTCAGCCAAAAAAATTCATCATTTCATTTTACAATTAACTTCCATTCCAAAATTGTATAATTTACCACAAACCTTTACACAATTACTTAGTGGTTCATTTTTATAGATCATTCATAAAGCAGGTCGCATATATTTCCCTGTATGGTTTTTATTATTATAATTTACTATGAATTACAACCTTCTTTTCAGATCAAATCCCTAAGATTGATGGGTGAATATAATATACATTTTTTCCTTCATAGAATATTTAACAGTTTTTTCATAGTTACTAATGTTCTATAAGGGGAATGGTCTCCAATGGCATGGTTTTAGTTCACTAACTAATGGATTTATATTTTATTAATTATAGATGATATGAATAGAAATGTACCATGTAAAACATATAATATATTACTTTTCTGTAAAATTGTATTCAACATCATTAGGAATTATCTCATGTATTCTTTTATCCATTGTCATATATTTACCGTGAGGATTTTACTTGTTAAAAAATTACCTTATAAACTACTTGAAAACTATGTTTTTATGATTTTGTTTAAAATAAATTAATATTATTTGATGGCTTTCATTTCATGTTGTACCAAGTAAAGATTGATTTATATAAAAACCATGATAATGGTTTACAACATGAAAAAATTATCTTAGATTGTGGTACATCCATCACATTGTTTGGATTGTTTTAAGCATAATGTTGAGTTCCATTGATATCTTATTTTACATGCAAGACAATGCTATGCTGAAAAATAGTACATAGTCGTAGTAATCAAAAATACTTTGGAATGGTGGGAAGAAATAATTATGGAGTGAATTAGGAAATTAATTCTCAGGAAACAAATTAATTAGAAAAGATGGTAAAACCAACTTAGTATGAGGATGTGTTTCTGAGGAATTTTTTATTCCCACAAAGTTTTTTTAATGTAAAAAATTAAATTAATATCTACTACTAAATGATATTTATGAATTTTATATGTGTCTTATTTGAATAAATGTTTTTTAAATCATTTAATATGTTTTATAGGAAAAAAATAATAATAAATCCATTTTTAATCATAAATGTTTTATTATGCTAGAGGGAATATTTGTCCCTTTTAATGACAGCGTTGTTTTAAAACTTATTTTTTAGAACAATATAAATTTTATATTACAAAATAATATTATTTTTTTAAAGTGGAATTAAAAATTTATCTTAGGGTGAATTTTACTTTTTTTTCTAAAATCATTCATCCTATTATGAATAGTGAATTCATTGTTTTTTATTATAAAATCTATATTCTATTAATGTATTTGAAATGATTGCTTTTTCAAGTAGTTTTAAATTTTATATACACAAGTATAGTTTAAAATAATTCAAATATTTTTGTTTAAAAGTATTTTATAAATGATTTTGTTATAAAAAATTTATTTTTTTTAAATAGAATTTATCTGAATAACGATTTTCATGGAGTTTTACATGTTTTACATAAATAAAATTATAAAAAATATATATTTTAAATATTTTATTTTATTTTTTTAAAATTATGGGTTCAAAATGACCAAATTTATTGATTTTGTCCCTTTTATTTTTCCCTCTATGAATAGTAACATTTGTTAATTTTGTTACCACAGTTAAGGGTAAAATGGATAATTTTGGTTAAAAATTAAATGATTTAGACAATAAAATGACACTATCACATGAAAAATTTTCTTGGACGAAGTTAATTTTACATTAAACACTTATGTATCTTAATTATGTTTTTATTGAAAACCTTACCTTTAAAATATTTTATATCTTATTTAAATCAGCGAAATCACAAAATGTAACATTCATTGTTCTAAATATATTTGATGTTCCTTAAAAGGAAAAATTTATATTATGAATTAATATTAATGTAAATATATAAAATGATAATCATATTTTCTTGATATAAACTTATTGTGGGACTTCTGGGAAACATAGATGAAAATTTGATATTTATAATCTTATATTTATTAAATATTTAAAGATATCACATTCATGTTTTATGTTATAAATAAATTTTAATATAATTTTACCCAATTTATATTTAATAATATTATTATTATTATAAAACATCAAATATTTTTCTTCATTATCTTATTTTATTTTCAATTTTTTGAAAACAAATAAATATATTAAATAATTACATAACATTGATGAGGTAATTATTTTATTAATGAAAATATTGAATACGCGTTATTAAAAATATTAAAAAATTTAATTTTTGATAGTTAATGTGATAAAAATATTTTAGGATGACCTTAACTTATTAGAGATATAAATTTATTTTTAAGGATAACATATCCTCATGATATTTTTAAAATACCATGTAATGAATAATATGAAAATTGTTACTAATGATATTTAAAAAAAGAAATTTTATTAAATCATTTAAAAATCCTTAAACATCCATATAAATAAAGAGTTATTATAAAATATAGAAATTGTTTTACATTTTTATTTATGGTCTAGTTTACATCACATATAAAAAATTTAAAACCATTTATTATTGAGAAAGTTGTTATCAAAGATAAAATTAAAACATGTTAAAGAAGGATTAATCATAATGTTATGGACTAAAATAATAACAAAACATATATAACTTATATTGGTTGATGAGATTACAACTTTGTGTCATATGATGTTCAAATTAATTTCTCGTTTGTGGTATTTTTATTAATGATGAATTTATTATAAGTTATTTTTTATAAATTTCAAATGTTCCCCTCCCCACAATTATAAAATGGAACATCCTCCCTAACTTCATGACATCACATTGAACCTTTGGGAAAGACACATCCATACGGATGTCTCTTTCAAACTTACATAGTCACATTATAGATGTTATAGTCTTCCCAAAAGACCAACCCAAGTGTCCCTAATAAGATATCCAGAGGCTATTGGTCAAATAAGAGGTTATGAAAACCCTGCTTTTTATTACAACTTAAACATGCTTTATTACATAAAACTTCACTTGATACAACAAAGAAGATCGAGAGGTTTAGTGTCTTTGGGGTTTAGGATCATTACATAAAAACTTTAAACTTGAAATACAACATCTTTATTGAAAACTTCCTTTACATGACCACTACATTCCCTCGTACTTAGCATTGCATGGAATAACCTGAGGACATGCATAAGAAAAGGGTGAGCTATAAAGCCTAGTAAGGGAGTAAACAATGAATAACATGAAGAGTGAAATACATGTTAGGCAATAGGCATATCAATAGAGCATAATAGGAACATGAACATAAAGGCATGATAAAGCATGATGATCATAACATGGAAATGTGGCAACAACACTTAACATTGAATTAGCATGAGCCAAGGCTCATTGCACATGGAGCATGAGTAAACCCTCATTGCACTTGAAGCACGAGTAAACCCTCGTTGCACTTGAATTAGCATGAGTCAACACTCATTGCACATGACGTATCATGATACTATACCCAATGCATTGGAGCGCTATCAGGGCGCACCCTTCTTAAACATTTCATTTCATGCATAAGTGTGCCACATGGATCATAAAACATGGATTCATAAAACATAATCATTTATTACACGATAAAGGAACGTGGAATTCATACATGAAACTTTACAATCAATAAGAAAATGTGCATAAAGGTGAATACCCTTGATGGAGAAATGGGCATGGTATTCACTACACAATGATATTGGCTTAGAAAATCAGTGTGATTTCGGCAGCGTAACGACGTGACATAAGAATTCATAAAAAGGCTGATGAGAGAGAAAGGAGTTCCTCATCATATTTACATGTAATGGACAGTAAGAAGGTCATATAGATACATGTCCCAACAATTAAGAAGGAATTTAGATTCATGATACAAAAAGTATTGCTTGAATATAAAAGAGGAGAAAAAGGTTCCTTTCGGTATTTCGGCATAGTAACGGGTGTACATGGGAGGCATTTAATGAGAGAGAAAGGGGTCTACCATCATTCAAACAATAAGAGGGAAGTATGGGAGAGGTGCGAAACCATACCCCAACATTCATAAATGAAATTAAAAGGGCAATACAACTTAAATCAAATTGACAAAAATGAGAAAGGAAGAAAAACCCTTACTTGGAAGTGTGCTTCCAAAGGCTAGAGAGAGGCTTCTGAGAGGCTTCTTGGGAGCTTGGGGCATCTTGGGAGGATTCTAGAGAGAGTAGGGCAGAGGTTGGACGAACTTAAAGGGCTTTGAGTGAGGAGGAAGTGAGAGCTTGGGTGGGTTTATATAGGAAAGGTGAGAGAATTCTTTATTATTTGGGTTTGGGACCCCTTATATTAAAATAATCCAAACCACAAACCATCCCATGGTATTTGCCCATGGTTTCTGGAAACGGAAAGAGGAAAACAATATTTTACAAGGCCAAGGTCCGAACTTATTAAAAAATTAGGGTTGCTTATGTGGAGGTGAGTCACACTCCCATGGAAATTAATTTAAAAAGGCAAAGTGTTGAATAAGTCTTGAGGGCTCCATTAATGATTTGAAAAGTGAGTCAAACAAACCCAAAACCTCATTATTTTAATGATAAAACATATATTTGCCGAACATAAGGATTATGGTATTTTATTACATCACCATTGGGTCATTATGATGTCATAAAACACATTATATATTTAAATGGTATTTAATTTTTACCCAAAAATTTGACTGTCTCAGAAAATTATGAAAAATTCACCGTTGGATAATTTCGACGTCCTGATTCCAAAATTAAAATTTATTTTATCTAAATAATTTTCTAAATATGTGAATTTTGACTTTTAAAATAAAAACCGGCATTTATAAAAAAATTCACGGGTTTTGACAGAAATGGCTTTCAAACCTTAATAAAAATTTTAATTGCATTCATAAAATTATAAGATCATTTATATTTAATAAAAATTAATTTAATATTAATAATAATATTTTATTAAAATATTACTTAATTCAAAAATCCTTTAATTTAATAAAATATAATTCTTAATTAAATAATAACTAAAAACATCATTTGTACTTTAAAAACTAATTACAATGTATCAAAAATGACTAGAAATTATATTCATTATTATATACAAAAATAATGTACATGAACATGGTGCTACTTATTTGTTACATAGCCCCTTAAAATAGCCACATAAGACCTAAGGGTAAGGTGTGCGATGGTGACACACTCTTGAGGTTGCTCGGATAACATCGCTCGAGTGGTAATCTCTATCAACTTCCATTTTTCCCGTAGATGATCACGTTCGAGCTTGACTTGAGGAAGCTCAGCTTGGGATTGGTCAAGGGCAAAGCCCAAAGACGCCACCTCTTTTCCGAGCTCCGACAAATGGGCTTCGTAAGGGGAAATTCTACTGGATGAGGCCATCGCTTCCTTTTTCTGAGTAGAAAATTGGTTCGTTAAAGCCTTATATTTAAACTACCCAGATGATCACTGTTCAACGGCTATAAAAGTAACGGTCACAAATGTTAATGTTAAACTAAAGAAGTTGACATCTTATAAAAACATAAAGAAACATTTAACTGGATCAAGAGGGATTTTCCATTAATGAAATTTTTGGTCATTACAACATTCCCCCTTAAGAAATTTCGCCCTCGAAATTTTCCTTTTCTCACACTAAAACAAATGTGGGTAACTTAGCTTCATCATATCCTCCGACTCCCATGTTGCTTCTTCAAACTTGTGGTTTCTCCACAACACCTTGACGAGGGGCATTGTCTTATTTCGTAGAACTTTTTCTCTACGATCTAAGATCTTCACTGGTTGCTCCTCATTAGAAATATCGTCTTCTAATTGTACCACCTCGGAAGAGAGTACATGTGAAGGGTCTGGTATGTACTTCCTTAAGAGGGATACATGGAAGACATCATGCACCTTGGCCATAGTAGGTGGAAGTGCTAGTTGATAGGCCACAGCCCCAACACGATCAAGAATCTCGAAGGGGCCGATGTACCTTGGACTTAACTTCCCTTTCTTTCCAAACCTCATGACCTTCTTCCACGGAGATATGCGTAAAAACACCATGTCTCCGACTTTAAACTCAAGGTCTCGTCGACGATTATCTGCATAACTCTTCTGTCGACTTTGGGCTGCCTTGATATGCTGCTGAATGGTTTTCACCTTCTCCACCATTTCTTCGACCATTTCTGGTCCAAGCAGCTTACGTTCACCGACCTCATCCCAACATGCCGGTGTTCTACACCTTTTCCCATACAGGGCTTCATATGGTGCCATTTGGATGCTCGAGTGGAAACTATTATTATAAGAGAACTCAACTAGAGGAAGATGTTGATCCCATCCTCCTTTAAAGTCCATTGAGGATTCTCTCAACATATCCTCAAGTGTTTGGATAGTCCGCTCTGATTGGCCATCATTTTGAGAATGATAGGCCGTACTGAAGTTCAGTTCAGTATTCAGAGCATGTTGAAGACTCTTCCAATACTTAGAGGTAAATCTCTGATCTCAGTCAGACACAATAGATAGTGGTACTACATGCAACCGTACCACTTCCCTGATATATATCTGTGCCAGTTGATCTAAAGAGAAATCCTCTTGAATAGAAATGAAGTGTGCAGTCTTTGTAAGACGATCCACAATAACCCAGATTGCATTGTTGCTTTTGGATGTCCTTGGAAGTCCAGTGACTAAGTCCATGGTGATGTTCTCCCATTTCCATTCTGGTATGGGCAATGGTTGCATCATCCCCTTAGACTTCTGCCTCTCTGCCTTCACTTGCTGACACACCAGGCACTTTGATGTATATTCGGTGATCTCCTTCTTCATATTATCCCACCAAAAGTTTTCTCGGAGATCTCGATACATCTTTGTGCTCCCTGGGTGAATAGAGAAATTTGAACTATGTGCATCATCCAAAAGTTCCTTCTTCATCTCCGAACATGATGGGACACATAGTCTTTTCCCAAACCGCACAATTCCTTCTTCATTAACATTAAACTCTGAGGATTTTACCTTTTTGATAGCTTCCACTTTTTCTTGGATTCTCGCATCATCCTTTTGAGCATCCTTTAACCTTTCCAAAAGAGATGGTTGAGCAATCATTTGTGAAAGGATTGATAATGTTCCCTTCTTTATGATTCCCACGTCCATCTTCATCAAGTCTAAGAAGATTGGATCCTTCTCAATTTTCACCATTGATAGAATTGATGGATCCTTTCTACTTAGGGCATCCGCCACCTTGTTCGCCTTCCCAGGGTGGTAATGTATTGAACAGTCATAATCCTTTATGAGCTCTATCCATCTTCCCTGGCGCATATTAATCTCTTTCTGTGTGAATATATATTTAAGACTCTTGTGGTCAGTATATATCTCACATTTCTCTCCATAGAGATAATGCAGCTAGATTTTCTAGGCAAAGATCACCGCCACCAACTCCAGATCATGCGTTGGATAGTTTCACTCATGGATTTTCAACTTCCTTGAGGCATAGGATATCACTTTATCATTCTGCATCAGCACACATCCTAAGCCCTTCTTCGAAGCATCACTGAATACCACAAAAAGCTCCCCACTTGTGGGTAAAGTGAGCACAGGTGCAGTGATAAGCCTCCTTTTAAACTCCTTTAAGCTTTCTTCGCATTCATCACTCCAAGAAAACTTTACTCCCTTTCGAGTTATCTTGGTAAGAGGGTTGGACAATCGTGAGAAGTTTCTCACAAATCGTCGATAATATCCAGCTAACCCCAAGAAGCTACGGATATCAGTTACCGATGTTGGCCTCGTCCATCCCTCAATTGCATCTGTTTTGGAGGGGTCCACAGATATCCCATTGCTTGTGATGATATGGCCCAAGAATGAGACCTCCTTCAACCAGAACTCACACTTGCTGTACTTGGCATAGAGCTTCTCCTTGCGCAAAGTCTCCAGTACAGTTCTTAAATGCTCCTCATGGTCCTCCTTGGTTTTGGAGTATATTAGAATATCATCTATAAAGACTACTACAAATTTATCTAGGTAATCTTTAAAGACTCTATTCATCAAGTCCAAGAATATTTCTAGAGCATTGGTGAGTCCAAAAGGCATTACTATGAATTCATAGTGCCCGTACCTTGTACGAAAAGCAGTCTTGGAGATATCTTCCTTCTTCACCCTTACTTGATAATATCCCGACCGCAAGTCGACCTTGGAGAAGTATTGTTCTCCACGCAGCTAATCAAACAAGTAATCGATTCTTGGGAGAGGATACTTGTTCTTTATCGTGATTTTGTTAAGTTCACAATAATCGATGAAAATCCGCATTGACCCATCCTTCTTCTTGACGAAGAGGACTGGTGCACCCCATGGTGATGCACTTGGGCGTATAAACCCTTTATCCAGATTCTCCTGTAGTTGTTTCTTCAGTTCTTCAAGCTCAACCATAGCCATTGTATATGGAGTCTTGGATATTGGTAGCGCCCCAGGTATAAGTTCAATTGAGAACTCAACATCTCTTCTTGGAGGAAGACCAGGAAGTTACTCGGGAAATACTTCAGCGAATTCCCTCACAATAGGCATTTCTTCAAGGGTGGTTTCTTCCTTGGACTTAATCATCTGAGCCAGATATGCGTGATCATAAGGCAGTAATATCCATGCTTGAGATGATGGAGCTAAAAGAGATTCATCTTCCTCCTGACACTTGTAAAGAATCGGGGGTCGATTCTCCATATGGAGTGTGATTTCCCTCTCCCGACAATTTATGTTGGCTCTATATAAGGAAAGCCAATCCATGCCAAGAATTGCATCAAATTCCACCAAAGGGAGTATGACGAGGTTCGCCGGGAAATTCAATCCACAGATTATAATAGGGGAGGACTTATACTCATGGGATGAAATGATTGCCCCATTTTTCGTACTCACCGACATCTTTACTTCCATTATTTGTGGTGGTGCAGGGATTGTTCTACTAAACGTTTGAGATATAAAATAATGAGTAGAACCTGAATCAAAATGTACGTTCGCTATTCTTGAATGAATAACTAGCGTACCTATCACCACTTCGTTGTCGGGGTTCACTTCAGCAGAAGTGATGGCAAAAGCTCTTCCTTGCTGTCTTGGAGGTTGTTGATTGCCTCCGATAACCCTTGGATTAGGGCACTGATTCGCAAAATGACCCGGTTCTTTGCATTTGAAGCATTGAACAACGTGTTGAGGTTCGAACGGAGCATTCCTCCCCTGCGTCGCAGCCGCGGGTCCTTCTTGCTGACAGTTAACAGCTAGGTACACTTCTCTTCCACACTTAAAGCATTTTCTTGTCCCCCTAAGGCAATTTCCAGGATGATTTTTTCCACACTTATGGGAAGTGGGGTGATGGAATTTCTTAGCGCCGTTGGATTTATCCATCAGACCACCAGCATTGAAGTCCACCTTCCGCTTCTTGTCCCCATGATACCCCTGTGATTCTATGATCTCCATTTCAACCTTGAGGGCACATCAGACAATTTCCTCATAGCTGTCAAAGTCACGGATCGCTAATGCTTTCCGCAAGCTAGGCTTCAGCCCACCAAAGAAGTGGTCAACCTTGCATTCGTGGGTAACGACAAAGCCAGAAGCGTATCGTGCAAGCCTTGTGAAGTTTTCCTCGTACGCTCCCACAGATTCCTCATCTTTCTGCTTGAGGGAAAGGAAGTCCCTTTCCATCTTAAGACGGAGGGTGCGTGGAAAATATTTATCGAAAAACATCTTCCGGAATACCTTCCATTCCAAAGCCTTGATCTCCTCCTCAGGCTTCGTATTTTTGATCAACGTCCACCATTGATCAGCTTCACCCTCCATACGATAAGCCGCCAGGAGAACCTTCTCTTTTTCAGAGCATTGGAGGATGGAGAATATCTTTTCAATGGAGTTGATCCATTGTTCAGCAATCGTGGGATCGGATGATCCACTAAAAGTAGGAGGCCTTTGTGTCATGAAGCATTCAATAGGGACTTGTTCTTTCTTAGGGGGGTTGAACGTTCCACTTGACCAGTGTTTCTATTAAAAACATGAGTTAGCTGAGAGAGAAGCGTGACAAAGTTCGCGATTCCCGCTCCCATTGGATTGGGCATCTCATAAGTACAATCAGCACACTGATCTTCACAACGGTTGTTAGCCCGAGTTCTCCTATTACCGGCCATTGGCTGGAATAAAAGGAAAGATAGGGGTAACACATAAAGGGTAATCCAAAGACAAAAGTTGATGACTTATAAATAAACTTTAATCTCTTCAACTCATTAGTCAATAGGATTCAATCCAGGCTTTTCATGATCTTCCTTCTAACATATATTCTTAGGGGCATTTTTCCCTTAATAAGGGTTCATACTAAGATTGTGAATTTATCAAAACATATCCCCTGGGAGTGTCTTAACCAAGAGTGCAGAAAGGCCCGTTGTCGTGCACCAGTTCCCGTTCGAGTCTAGCTCAAAGCGGTGTTTTCGGGTTTTACCCCTAGGATACATATGTGCCAGAGCCGCCTCTACCTGCTCGTATCCAGACAGGGATGTATTTGTTTGATAAACCACTTACTTAGTATTTACCAAAACTTAGGGATGTTTTTATTATGCTTAGTCTTGTATATAAGGCTTTACTAGGGTTTCCTAATCCCAAAAATAACTAAACCTATCCTCTGATACCAACTATGTCAACCCTGCTTTTTATTACAACTTAAACATGCTTTATTACATAAAACTTCACTTGATACAACAAAGAAGATCGAGAGGTTTAGTGTCCTTGGGGCTTAGGATCATTACATAAAAACTTTAAACTTAAAATACAACATCTTTATTGAAAACTTCCTTTACATGACCACTACATTCCCTCGTACTTAGCATTGCATGAGATAACCTGAGGACATGCATAAGAAAAGGGTGAGCTATAAAGCCCAGTAAGGGAGTAAACAATGAATAACATGAGGAGTGAAATACATGTTAGGCAATAGGCATATAAATAGAGAATAATAGGAACATGAACATAAAGGCATGATAAAGCATGATGATCATAACATGGAAATGTGGCAACAACACTTAACATTGAATTAGCATGAGCCAAGGCTCATTGCACATGGAGCATGAGTAAACTCTCATTCCACTTGAAGCACGAGTAAACCATCGTTGCACTTGAATTAGGATGAGTCAACACTCATTGTACATGACGTATCATGATACTATACCCAATGCATTGGAGCGCTATCAGGGCGCACCCTTCTCAAACATTTCATTTCATGCATAAGTGTGCCACATGGATCAAAAAACATGGATTCATAAAACATAATCATTTATTCCACGATAAAGGAATGTGGAATTAATACATTAAACTTTACAATCAATAAGTAAATGTGCATAAAGGTGAATACCCTTGATGGAGAAATGGGCATGGTATTCACTACACAATGATATTGGCTTAGAAAATCGGTGTGATTTCGGCAGCGTAACGGCGTGACATAAGAATTCATAAAAAGGCTGATGAGAGATAAAGGGGTTCCTCATCATATTTACATGTAATGGAAAGTAAGAAGGTCATATAGATACATGTACCAACAATTAAAAAGGAATTTAGATTCATTATACAAAAGTATTGCTTGAATATAAAAGAGGAGAAAAAGGTTCCTTTCGGTATTTCGGCATAGTAAGGGGTGTACATGGGAGGAATTTAATGAGAGAGAAAGGGGTCCCCATCATTCAAGCAATAAGAGGGAAGTATGGGAGAGGTGAGAAACCATACCCCAACATTCATAAATGAAATTAAAAGGGCAATACAACTTAATGAAAATTGACAAAAATGAGAAAGGAAGAAAAACCCTTACTTGGAAGTGTGCTTCCAAAGGCTAGAGAGAGGCTTGTGAGAGGATTCTTGGGAGCTTGGGGCACCTTGGGAGGATTCTAGAGAGAGTAGGGAAGAGGTTGGACGAACATCAAGGTCTTTGAGTGAGGAGGAAGTGGGAGCTTGGGTGGGTTTATATAGGAACGATGAGATAATTCTTTATTATTTGGGTTTGGGACCCCTTATATTAAAATAATCCAAACCACAAACCATCCCATGGTATTTGCCCATGGTTTCTGGAAAAGTAAAGAGGAAAACAATATTTTACAAGGCCAAGGTCCAAACGTATTAAAAAATTAGGGTTTCTTATGTGGAGGTGAGTCACACTCCCATGGAAATTAATTTAAAAAGGCAAAGTGTTGAATAAGTCTTGAGGGCTCCATTAATGCTTTGAAAAGTGAGTCAAACAAACCCAAAACCTCATTATTTTAATGATAAAACATATATTGGCCGAACATAAGGATTATGGTATTTTATTACATCACCATTGGGTCATTATGATGTCATAAAACACATTATATATTTAAATGGTATTTAATTTTTACCCAAAAATTTGACTGTCTCAGAAAATTATGAAAAATTCACCGTTGGATAATTTCTACGTCCTGATTCCAAAAATAATTTTTATTTTATCTAAATAATTTTCTAAATATGTTAATTTTCACATTTAAAATAAAAACCGGGATTTATAAAAAAATTCACGGGTTTTGACAGAAATGGCTTTCAAACCTTAATAAACATTTTAATTGCATTCATAAAATTATAAGATCATTTATATTTAATAAAAATTAATTTAATATTAATAATAATATTTTATTAAAATATTATTTAATTCAAAAATCCTTTAATTTAATAAAATATAATTCTTAATTAAATAATAACTAAAAACATCATTTGTACTTTAAAAACTAATTACAATGTATCAAAAATGACTAGAAATTATATTCATTATTATATACAAAAATAATATACATGAACATGGTGCTACTTATTTGTTACATAACCCCTTAAAATAGCCGCATAAGACCTAAGGGTAAGGTGTGCGATGGTGACAGACTCTTGAGGTTGCTCGGATAACATCGCTCGAGTGGTAATCTCTATCAACTTCCATTTTTCCCGTAGACGATCACGTTCGAGCTTGACTTGATGAAGCTCAGCTTGGGCTTGGTCAAGGGAAAAGCCCAAAGACGCCACATCTTTTCCGAGCTCCGACAAATGGGCTTCGTAAGGGAAATTCTACTTGATGAGGCCATCGCTTCCTTTGTCTGAGTAGAAAATTGGTTCGTTAAAGCCTTATATTTAAACTACCCAGATGATCACTGTTCAACGGCTATAAAAGTAACGGTCACAAATCTTAACGTTAAAATAAAGAATTTGAAATCTTATAAAAACATAAAGAAACATTTAACTGGATCAAGAGGGATTTTCCATTAATGAAATTTTGGGTCGTTACAGAGGTAATCCTCATTATCGACTCATTGAGGATTATTTCTTCTTCCACTTCCTCTTAATGAGTATTTAAAATATAAATTAACAAATATAATATTACAAACATATCCATCCTATAAAAAATTGCATCATGTGTGTGTATATTATTTACTATCTCCACACTCTCGTTTCAACTGTTTTAATCACCACTTTACATGTATCTGTATAATAATTGAAATTATGTATATATATATATGATAATTATAAAATTATATTGTTTCTAATAATAATTATATAACATCCAATTCCTCCCCCTTTCTTCATTAATGTATTTTTACCATCACTCATACGTAATTACATCATACTGTCTCCACGATGCGATGCGATTAATTATTTTGTAATATCCATATAAAATATTATATAAACATATAGAGTGGGTAAATATTATATATATTACATTAATATAATTATTCAACTTTTAGATATATATATTATACCGAAGGACAAGGACATATACTATGAAATATGCATAATAAAATGTACCAGCTACACAATTGTTTCCTAGAGAAGAACAAAATTAATTTTTTTGGATGTTCATATATGAAAAAATATGTTTACATATTTAATATGAATATAATATCATGAAAATTGCCAAGAAATAGATAATTTGGTAATTATAGAAATAAACCTATTGACTGAATATTCATGAAATGATAAAATTAAATTTAAATGAGTGATAATGGTGATTTCCAGTAAAATAAGCAAGGTACTAGAATGATTTTCCATAAAATATCTAATATGTATAGAAGTTATAGATGAGAAAAAAAATTTATAAAATTTTAAAAATGTAAATATTCAATTAAAATATAATATATATATATATATGTATGAAAGGTTTCTATCAAATATAGAATAAGAAAATAAATAAATTTGATAAATAATGTGTGGTAGTGGTACAAAATCATAATCTAAAATAGCATAGGGTGGTTAAATAATGTAAAATAAAGTTCCGAATAACATGTAATGAATTTATAGACTCATTAATAGTAATTTTTTATATGTTTTGTTTTCGAAAAAAATCACATGTATTCTACTTTTTTGGTCCATTTAG
This sequence comes from Viscum album, assembly GCA_963277665.1. NCBI lineage: Eukaryota > Viridiplantae > Streptophyta > Magnoliopsida > Santalales > Viscaceae > Viscum > Viscum album. The sequence continues at coordinate 2,094,294,565 of OY728123.1, read as the reverse complement.
TATCATGTGAAATTTACTTATTATTCAATTTTTCCTCACACTATCCTCATGGGGTTGTTTGGTAAATTTAACCGTAACAACATTAGTATATTCTTCAACCCTAAAAACTTTTTTAATTAGATCCATGATCTCAATGAATAATTATTAATTTAATGTATATATAATAAAATTTAAACAATAAAATAAATATCCATAATATACATATAATATAAATGATTTTCTACTATGGTTGTTTTTTGATCTAAATATTTAAACGATCATTTATATTGTAATATAATTAATGTAATAGATAATTTATCATTAAAAAATAATTTCTAAAAATTTATATTTTATATTTATTTATATCATTGAAACCATCCATAATTGATGGTCATGATATATGAAACATATTTTCCATGGAGGCAGTGTACTAACCAACACACGATTGACATTCTCATTACTAAATTTACGGGTGGAAGGTATATAATTCATACCAAAATCGATATAAATACATTTATAAGAACCTAATATACTTATATAATTAAATTAAGATGGTAATAAGTTTTTTAGGTCATACATGTCTACATAAATTTATATAAATAAAAAATAATCTAATAACAGTTCTTACCAAACTCCATGGAAGGAACCACCAATATATAGAATATTCCTTCATTGGGTGATATAATGAAAATATAATAATAATTATAACATGGATAATATATTTTGGAGTTAATTTAAGATATGTATTTCCAAGATAATATTCTTAGTGGGTATTAAATTATATGGTGACTGTTGTTATTTATATGGTCCCTAGAGGGAAAGTTTATAGTAAAATATTGAATAATTTGTCATTTTTGTAATTTTATTTTAGTAATTTTTTCGAATAAATTTATACATTTAAAATTTGACATTTGAATTTTTTATGTATCATTTGGATCAATATAAAAGTTAATGTAACCATTGAACCATCCAATTTTAGTAAATAATGTAAATATATATTATTTTAGAATAAAATATTTCATAGGTTCCAAATTTCTAATATTGAATTAGAAATTTATTTTTTGTAATGCATTGTTTTCACTGAATAAGTTTACTATTTTTTGATAGAAATGTTTCCCAAATTGATTTGTTAAATCTATAAAATAATTATTTCATAAACTATATGTTTAATAGTCACCTAAAAATTAAACATCATTGAAAAATTTTAAAAAATAAATAAAATTATTTTTTATTCTAGAAATTATTTCCATCCTCTAAAATTTAAATTGGAAATATTATATTTTTTTACTTTCAATAATATAATATAAATCATTAGATAAATATATTTAAGAATAAAATATATTTCTTCTTTATGTGTGATTATAATTTGATTTAATATTTATACCTAAATATTTCATGTTTGATAATTATTTCAAAATACCTGTAAAAAATATTTTTTTCCGGCAAATATAATTTTGATAATATAGAATTTTTCAATTATGTATATAATTTAAAAAATGATTTTGGTGTGAGGAAGATCCCATTCTATGATGATTATACCAAACATATGCCTATTTTACTTTAAAAATATGTAAATTATAATGTTTAGAACCATTATTTGAGAAGAAGAAAATATACTTAATTGGAATTATGTATGTCCCTAAAAATGTAGTTTTGTTGAACACTATGCTAGATAGTCTACATAACATGAAAATATATCTTTGAAAAAACTGTGATATAAATTTAAAATATTTTTATATTTGTATGATTATTTTAAAATAGCCATTAAATTTGAATGTATAAATATTATTAATGATAGTTTGAAAATATTTTTTTGGATGACAATAAATTAATTAATACATTAAAAATATGTACTAATTTTCAGTATAGTCATTTTATGATCCCAAATTATGATTTCTTAAAATATAATTTTATATTAATTTTCATGGATAGAAATTACTAATAATTTCTGTCTTGTATTGATATGTTATCCGAGATAAATAATTTCAAATTTTAAATTGAAATATCAATATTAGTAATTAGTGAATTATATGGATTTTTGTAGGGGATTTACTTTTCCATTAACTGTAAAATATTTCTTATTTTTATAAAATTGTCACACCATTTCATTATATAATTTAATTTAAATATACCTCATAATTATAAATTTAATCACAATATAAGATAATTATCCATTAATTATAAAATATTTTATTATTTATGTGGGAATCATTAGTATTTGTGTTTTTATGTAAGTTAATTTTTCTAAAAAATGACCAATTTCCTAAAAAAAATATGATTCTAATGTGTTCATTAATTATAATAAATTTAAGAAATCATCAACTAGTGGAATCACTGAAATTTAAACATTTTATACAAATTTATATATTGTAATTTTCTTTTCATTATTTCTACTAGGCCTCGAATGAATGTATATTCAAGATCAACCATAAAATTTATTTTTCTTAAATTGGTTTTCATTTCATTTTTTGAATATTTTGGTAACATTTCTAAATATTAGAAAAACATAATTTGATAAAAATAATATATTTTTAAAATTAGTGATTTAAATTTTGGTAATTATGATAGTTTCATTTTCTCTGATTAATAATTGTAAAAGAAATAAAAAAAATGTAACCAAGGTTAATGATAAAATAGTTTTACCAATGGGTTTAAACTATGATTTAAGGGTAGTATTTTCAAATATAATAAACTAATTATCTTTGTTTAAAATTATTGATACCATTTTTTAACTTCTATTCATATTTATAGAAATTTTAAAGAATTATACATGATAAAAACAATAATTTTAATTATTCCTTTTAAGAAATTGAATATTTATCATTTCCCTATCATATAAAATTACACCTCTTCACCACTATTATTCAAAAAAATTGTTCCCTATATCACGGAATAAACCTACAATAAAAAATTTATATATTTATTTTATTCATCACAGATCCCTATGTATTCTTCTCCTACCAATCTTTCCAAGCATAAGTCGTAACAAAAATGATGTGTACCAATGAAGAGTAATAATAAATAAACTTGTGTTTTTATTTTTAATTCTTATTTTAACGTAAATAAACTAATTATATACATTCTAAAAATATTAATGAATTATAATAAATATAATAATATATTATTAGTATGACAGAATATCTATTTCCATCCACTATCTACCATAAAATATATAAAAGTATTTCGCGTGCATGCAGGTGGACTACACCCTCTATATAGTGATATGATTTATTTTCATCCCTGTATTTAATGGGGTTTTTATTTTGATCGATTTAATGTTTATTTAGAAATTTTGTAAAATATTTATTCTTCCTTAATTATAATATCTTAACCATACTCCTATATTCCCCACCATTGGTCATGCATAGGGGTGGACTACCCCCTCCACAAAATGATGTGATTAATTTTTCTTTTCAACATTACAATGATAGTAGTAATGATATATTTAATGAAAATATGTACAAAAATAATTTATATTAATTAATATATGTGTTTTAATTATTAATTACATTCTTGTAGTCTATTTGATGAATAATTTAAGTCATTACTTATGTGTAATTAAATGAAATAATCTCCACAAAGTGATATAATTCATTTTTCAATGCCATTTAATATGATTGGTTTAAAACTAAATATAATTAATAATATTAAAAATATGAAATTATTAAAATTTTGGAGATGACAAGTCAAATATTAAATTAGTACCTGAAATGATGAACTGAATCATTCAGGAAAAGAATAATTGACACTATGAAATGATGATTTAAATAATTAATTAGTAGGTAATGTGTGAGAAATTTATATAAGTGGATCATATATGATATTTATTCTTTGTAAATAGTTATTTTATATATTTATAATAAATCTAAACTTAATATCCTTGAGGTTGGAGCACTTAAAAACCCAGTACAATATAAGTTAAGGGTTCTTCATGTCCATATTATTACATTATGAAATGATTGAGGTTATAAAACTATTTATGTTTATGTTCATTATATACCATAAATTTTACATTATATATCATGTCCAAATACTAATTAATTTTATCTGATGTAAAAATTATAATTATATCCTCCAATATTATTTTATTTCAATGTTTAAACATAAATAAGTGTTTTTATGTTACAATCTCATTATTTATAGGATTTGTTTTGTTAAATTTACAATAATTATATAATATTATCTATACTAATGGTTGGAGTGTAATTTCAAGAGGGGGGGGGGGGTAAATGGAGTTCTATGTTAAAATTTCTATTATACATTTTATTGTAAAGATCCCCAAATTTTGAAAATGGACCATTTAATTAAGGCAGTGGAGATATAGATGTCTAATTGGTCAACGAATTTCTCAGAGGGTTATTAGTCACCAGTTGAATTAGTGAGAAACACTTATTAAACTATTTAAACAATTTTACGGAATTGAGCAATTATACACACTAACCACAACAAACTATCAAAGTGAAAGCAAAACAGTTTTATGTTTTTTTAATATAAGCAGGGGAAACATATATAAAATATATTATAACAAAATATAATTCACAGTGAAGTAAAACAAGAGGATTAGTATCAAGATAAGACTTAATCCTCTCTACTTGGTGATTGCCTACCACCAAGCAATTTATATTAGCGATAAACATGATACACGGCCTGTATAGGGCTTTACAACAGTTTTCACAAACTATCCAGGTTTCACATCCACTTCAACAGTTCATCCTGGGAATAAAATAAAGATGATGTTTGATGTAATGCCTTGAGCCCAGTTACCCAGAGTCGGTGCATTATTACATAACATTTACATGACCAGAAAAGATCAAGTCTCGAATTACCGATAAGTTCAGTAGCCTTGGAATCACTAGATACATTCATAAGTCTTAAATTACATCCCAAAATGAAAACTACAACAACATAGTCTCCAAATTCCAAACTCATATCCTCTTATACTATCCCTATAGGTTATTCATAAAATAAATTTTTACATCCTAGGAAAAAGAAAACATAGAAAGGGGTGAGCTCAAATGCCCAGTAAGGATAACAATATAGTAGAAACTTTCATAAAGAAGCATAAAAATTTAAGCAAATGTATAACTAAAACAAAATGTTTTTAAACATAAAATTCAGAATAATATTGCAAAAATAAAATGAAATAATTCCATTTACTTATTCAAATAGATATTCTTATAGTTGAATACTCACATGAAATATCAATAACCACATTCAATATGATAGAATGCATAATTCCAAACTATCATAACCACATTGTCAAGGCCTTGTGCCAAAACTACAAATAAAATTTTGTCAAGGTCGTGTGCTAAGACACTAGTTTGTATCATTAGACCTATCGATGCATCGAGGAGCAATAGCGGGCTACATCTGTCACTAATTAAGTCCAATTCATGCCTCATATGAACAGGTTTAAACATAACATAAACATTCATATTAACACTAGAATATGAAATGTCAATACATTATTCGTAAACCATGAATGGTATAAAAATAACACATCTATAGTAAAACATATCACAAAACTTTCAATACAATATGGAAGTTTTTTATTATAATAAATAACATTTAAATAAGCTTAAAATCCATCAAAGGATGTTGACATAGATGAAATCAAAACTATTTGAGAGAAATATATTTTTTTAAATCATTTGAAAGACAGATAATTATAAAAGAAAACATTTTATTTTAAAATATTCTTATAAGCCTGTTAGGGAAGCTTTGAAGATTTTATAACGGTTGAAAATACCCATGACCACCATATAAGTTTAAAAAAAATACATTCTTACCTTAAATTTGTCGAAAAGGTTAAAAATGACTTTGTTTGGAAAGCGACGGAAAGATTCCTTTATAAAAATATTATAAAAAGTCAACAAAGTTATAAATTACTTTAACCCATATTCTATAAAATAATAAGAATGAATTGAAATACATATTTAAGAACCCTTGATGCGGATGATAAAGATGTCCCAGTAGATAATTACGTATAAAAAACCTCAGATAATGAAGAGATTGTGAAATAAACCCTTACCAATTTGGTAACTTACGAAACATACACCCCATGAAAGAGGTATCATACAATTAATGTGTAAATACACTTAAATTAATGTGTATTACACAAATAATACAATTATGGGCAGTAAATACACCACACAAAAGGTAATAGTGGAAATATGGTACGAATCTCACAGGAATAAGGAGTGAGATGAAAACCCCTTACCTTGTACTTTTCCTTGGTCGATGGTAGGTTAAACTCTTGTATAATAGTTAAATCATTGTTATTAAATTATACAAGAATCATATAAATTAATATGATATCATATATGATATTTTAACATTGCTTTGTTAATAATATCTTAATATTATCGTCGTTTCGAGTGTTGACTTACTCATTTTCTTTTATATGTTTTGTTACATAAGACGTGTTTGTTATGGGTAATGAATCTCATCGCGTTCGTGGAGACAGTAATCTGTACATACGCACGAACGCTACTTACCTTTCAATTTTCATTTTAAAATGAATAAAAACCAAATGATAAATAGGTATATTATAATTCCAGTATAAGATAATATCTTATATGTGTTACTTATGTTCATTAACAGCTTCCTTTATACGTTCCATGTATGGTATGAACAAGTCATATCACTTTGAGGGGGCGGTAGTCCGCGCATCCTCAAATGAAATTATCGTGTATATATATATAACATGAAACGAATAATGATATGCTATAAAATGGAATTACAGAAGATTATATATAAAATAAATAACATTAATATCATATTTAATTATTGTTCCATCATAATTTCCACCATGAGAGGTGGTATGAGATAATTGAACAATCATCGTTTTGTGAGGCGTTTGGTTTTCATCCACAAAAACATTATGTTCCTCACCCATTAGATGGAGGTGTGTGTTAGTGTAGTTCGAATAATTATCACAAAAATATCTTAGTATATTTATTATATTGGTGTTGTTGCAAAATAAAAGAACAATAAGATTTTAGGGGTTGGAGAAGTAAAATAAAAGAAAAGAAGTTAAGAGAAATCGTTAACTTTAATTTGGGTAACTCATTTTGGGTTGAACCCAAAAGGACTCTTGAAGTGCCTTATTCCTAAGGTCAGACTTCTTGAAGGAGGATAGAGATATAGGGAGATTAATTGGGTAGAGTTTGGATGAGCCAAAAGGCTTGAGAGGTGTGAAGAATTTGTTAGAAGTGGTGTCCTTTTATAAGGAGGAGGGGCTCTTTAGGAAAAACTTAAAGTATTATTTTATAATAATATCATTTTTGGTTTATAATGTCTCCAAAGTGGATTATTCAAAGTCTAAGGTTGGGATAGTTGGAACAAAACTCAACCAATAGGTTTTAGACATGTTTGGGTAACTTTATTAACCTTATCTTTTGGTTTTAACTCTTAGTTATTAAGTTTGACACTTACCATGTAACTTTTTATTTTTATATTATATAGTAAATAAACTGACTATATACATTCAAGAAACCCCCAAGTGGTCCATTGATAATAAACCTATCATTATATAAGTCTTTTTGCTGAACATTATATTTTTAGGAATAGAATATGAATTAATAATATAATATTTGTTTTAAAAACTCTTTTATGCCAATTTTGACACTATTTAATAATTGATTTTTGTTAAAGACTTAACAACATTATTAATTAATAGAAAATTCATTTAATAAATATTATCATGTCAAAAAAACCAATAAAATTCATTTATGTCATAAAAACTTCCAAATTATATTTATTTTAACATTTATAATACCAATTATTTGATTCTTACATTTCTAAGGAAAATACTGCATCATTATTGGGTCATAAATAATATTAATTATTAAATTTCTAAAAATTATAAATAAAATTCCATTATATAAGAAATATTTTTATAATAATAATGAATATTTATTATAGAAAATAAAACATATAGAACCCTATGTAAAAATTGATTTTCTAAAAGATATATGCTTATGTCATTTTTGTATTTACTTTAACTGAATTAATATAAAGTGTCATTATCACTTACAAGTGGCTGCATGGGCTCCCAAAATCGACCCAAATATTTCCATGATCTGACAGGTATCAACCAATATGGTTAGGACATGGTTTAGGTTAATTTAGTATTATTATAATATTATTTGTTACCCTTATTTACCAGATTCACCCTTTAAGCATGGTAAATAAAATATTTACCGAAGTAATTATTCACATTGTCTAAAAATAAAAGTTACCTATTTAAACAATTTAGAACACCTAATTCTAAATATTTAATTCATTTTTCTAAATTCAAAACACATAAGTGAAATAAATTAATTTAAAATTAATTCCCTTTGTCGAAACAAAAAGCGTGTTTTTAACAAATAATAACTATCAAAAGATTGGCACTTTCTTATGTCTAGTTTAAATATGAAATTATGTCCAATGACAAAAATTGGATTAAATTGTAAAATTATAATCTAATTATACTTTAGAATCACTCAAATATTTAATTTATCACTATTAATTATTTTGATTAAAAAAGTTGTATTTAATTAAAATTTAGTAATTTTCACTATTCATTAAAATATGAAAGTTATCAGAAAAGTACCAAAATCTCACCCTAAGATAATTTTGATATTCAAAATCAAAAAATGATGTCTAATTTAACAAATTCAAAACATAAATGTTTCATTTAATAATTTAAAATTAATTCCAGCTGTCAAAACCAAAAAGTGTCTTTTTAAGAAATAATAACTATCAAAAGTTTGACACTTGTTTATGTCCAATTTCAAAGTGGAATTACTTACAATGAACATAAATGGATTAAATATTAAAAATATAATCTATTTATACTTTCAAATTAATGAAATTTATAATTTAACACTATAAATTATTTTGATTTAAAAAGTTGTTTTCAATTAAAATATAGTATTTTTCACTATTCAACAAAATATGAGAGTTTTCAGAAAAACACCAAAACATTATCCAATCTAAATTATTATGTCTTGATTATAAATAAAAAGTTTATTTTGTCAAATTGAATATATAAAAGTTCCAAATATGGGATTTAAAAAGGCTTCACCATTAAAAGGGTGTAAAATTGCATTTTTTGAAAAATACTTCTTTTATCTAAAAAATGTATTTGTTCTTACATTATGTCTAGGAAACTCATTATATGGATTCTAAAATTATAAGGAATATATATAGTTCAATATTCAGTTAATATTATTCATAACCCATTTTTAACGGCTTGTTTGGTAAGTCATGGTGCGCTAGAACTCGGTGTTGCGTGTAGTGCAAGTTATTGAATTACGTTGAAGAAATAAGGTACTATGAAATCATGGGGTGTTACATTCTTCCCTCATTAAATAAATTGCATCCTTGAAATTTGAAATTAGTTTTTGAAAATAAATGGATGACAATATAAAATACCTTTGGGAAAACCCACATTGGAAATTAGGTTAATAAAATTTACTCTTAATAAGAGGAAAAGGGAAATAAAAGGGTCACCGCCAAATTATGATCATGATTAGGAGAACATTGGTGGAAATTAGAGACATATAATTGGAACAAAAACATAAATATTTATAGGTAGTGATTGAGGTCATCAATCACAAAGAGGTTAAATTTGAGGGCCTTAAATTAATCAATCTATGGTGATTTGAAATACCATCGGTTCAACAAAACATATGGTATTAGGATAACTCATTTCTTGTTTTAAGATCCCTTCACTAAAGTATAAGAATTAAATTCTTCATAGAATAAGAGAAGAAGAATAATATATACATGAGTAGTAGAGTTCCATCCTTTAACTAATTTCTACCACAAACTCATATTTCACTTTAAAAGATAATAGAACTTAAAAATAATATTCTATTTATTCTATTCGTATAGGGTTAAAAATGAATTTTTAATTCATATACAAGAATATTTTTTTTATAAAAACCACATTATTAAATCTAGGACATCACGTGGGCCAGTGTTAGGTGATTCACCCTTGTCGCCTTTCGGTTGCGGGTTCAAGTCTAGCGGCCTTTCGGGACGCGACGGATTTCCGCCAGACCTCCGGGTTGTCCTTTTATGGCAGTCCAAAAATAATCTCAAACTAGAATAATCTAAAATACTTCAGTCCAAACTCACAATCCAAAATTTATAAGGAAGGTAAACATAATGAAGATCCTTTTTCCGCATAATAACATGTGAAAACCTTCATCATGAATTCTTTTAAAACACTGTAACATCGTGAATTACTATAAAACCTTATTGGTTACATTCATGATCCCTTATTCCTTATAGAATACTGGATATACACCTTCTATCCAAAAAAATTTTCAACTCCAACAATGATGGAAGATAAAAATTATTAATCAGTTTTAATGTAATCAAGAATATCCAATATAATTTATCCAAATCAATCATGTATTATTCCAAAATCACTACCTCGGTATTAGAACCATAATATGGTTTATCTTTGTCTCAACCATATATTTTCGAAAAATTCAAATGGATATTGAGTCACTCTTCATGGTTCCACGAAATCTCAAGTCCTTAATGAAATAGTACTGCAGTACAATTATTATATACTTCATAATTATTATAACCAGTACATTGTTGATACAACACTCAAATGGCATAATTCTCTAATAACAACATAAGAACTCTAATAATTTCTCCTCAGCTGTGGTAGTATCATAAATTGATTATTATCCAATACAATCATTTGGGTTATACTCTTATGATTTGGAAATTGGTTTATGTAGTGTCCCAACTCCTTGCAGATGAAGCATTGTACATTTGAAACCTTTTTCTTATCTTATAGTCATGTACATGGTGTATTTTTTCTCCACACTTATAACAAAATCCCATTCCTTTAATGCATGTTCTAGGATGTTTCTTCCCACAGTTATCACGTATGGAAAAATTATTCTTTTCCCTCTTCCCTTTATCTATATTTATCTATTCTATCCTTTTCTTCTTTTACTTCCCTTCAATGCCATATGACTCGGAGAATTCTTTACTTATCATATTAACACATGATACTATTTCTTCATATGTTGAAAATACATGGGATACTATTTAGATTCTAAATGTTGTCTTAATATCGTGAATGATATGATCCATCTTACTTTTTGATCATACGTATTGCTGGAGTTCAAATTCCTTCAATAGGGCACCATTTTTATACAATACCATAAACTATGTCAGTTTATGAATTGCAATGAATAATTCCAAACTTTTAAAATACCTAACGTAAATTGAACAGTTTATGGATATAATCCATAATCATAAAGATGTTTTCATTGAGGAAGTATATACTCATAAACCCTTCATAATGATTTATAAATAAAATGAGAATTATCCTAAGCATATCCCCCAGGAGTGTCGTAACCAAGAGTGCATCTAGGCCCGTTTTCATGCACCTGTTCCCGTTCGAGTCTAGCTCAAAGTTGTGTTTTTTAGGTTTTACCCCTAGGTACATATATGTCAGAGCTGGCTCTACCTGGTCGTATCCACACAAGGATTTATTTCCCAGAAAACTCATAAAATCTCTACAGTACCAAAATTCTAGGAAGTGCTTTTATACTAATATTGAAAGTCCATCTTAGGTCTATGTGTAATAATCTGAGTTTAACTAAATATTTCTTCTAATGTTTGTACTAAAAATCCTCTGAAACCAACTGTAACGCCCCAGCCCCGGTTACCCGGAGTCGGTGCATTATTACATGACACTGGCTAGATCAGAAAATATGAAGCCCCAAAAAACTGATTTGTTTAGTAGCCTTGGAATCACTAGATACATTCATAAGTCTTACATTACATCATAAAATGAAAACTACAACAAAATAGTATCCATATTCCACAATCATATCCTATCATACTATCCCTGTAGGTCATCCATAAAATATTTCTTCACATCCTGGGAAAAATAAAACTTAGAAAGGGGTGAGCTCAAATGTCTAGTAAGGATAACAATATAGAGGAAACATTCATAAAGAATCATAATCATTTAAGGCAATGTATCACTAAAACAAAATCGTTTTAAACATTAAATTGAGCATAATATGGCAGAAATGAAACGAAATAATTCCATTTACTTATTCACATGGATATTTTACTATTCGAATAATCACATGCAATATCAATAACCACTTTCATAATGATGGAATGCATAATGCCAGACTATCATAACCACATAGTGAAGGCTTTGTGCCAAGAATACAAATAAGATTTTGTCAATGCCTTCTTCCAAGACACTAGTTTGTCTCATGAGACCTACTGATGCATCGAGGAGCAATAGCAGGCTCCACCCTTCAGTTATAAAGTCCAATGCATTCCATAGATGAACAGTTAAAAACATAACATAAAAATTTCCATTAAAACTAGAGTACAAAATGTCAATACTTTATCCACTAACCATGAATGGTATAAAAATAACACATCCACAATAAAACATATCAAAAAACCTTCAATACAATATAGAAGTTTTGTATCATAATAAATCACATTCAAATAAGCAAAAAATCCATCAAAGGATGTTGACATAGATGAAATCAAAACTATTTGAGAGAAATATATATTTTTTCGAAATCATTTAAAGACACATAATTATAAAAGAAATAATTTACTTTGAAAATATTATTATAATATTCTAAGGTAATCTTAGAAGATTTTATAACTGCAGATAATAGTAGCACCCGCCATATAAGTTAAAAAAAGACATTCTTACCTTAATTCTGTCGAAAAGGTTAAAAAGGACCTTGATTGGAAAGCGACAGAAATATTATTTTATAAACATCTTATAAAAAGAAAAAAAGGGTATAAATTCCTTTTACCCATAGTCTATAAAATAGTAAAAATGATTTGAAATAAATTTGTAAGAAACATGGATGAGGATGATAAAGAGGTCCCAGTAGATAATTACTTATAAACAACCTCGAATAATGAAGAGGTTGTGAAATAAACACTTACCAATTTAGTAACTTACGAAACATACACCCCAGGAAAGAGGTATCATAAAATTAATATGTAAATACACATAAATTAAATTGTATTACACAAATAATAAAATTATGGGTAGTATATACACCACAAAAAAGTTAATAGTGGCAATATGGTACGAATCTGACGGGAATAAGGAGTGAGATGAAAACCCCTTACCTTGTACTTTTCCTTGGTTGAGGGTAGGTTAAACTATTGTATAATAGTTAAATCATTGTTATTAAATTATTAAAGAATCATATAAATTAATATGATATAATATATGATCTTTTAACAATGGTTTGTTAATAATATCTTAGTATTATCGTCGTTTCGAGTGTTAACTTACTCGTTTTATTTTATATGTTTTGCTACATAAGACGTGTTTGTTATGGATTGGATGTATCTTATTCATATCCAGAATGATATCAGGTCATTAAAAATTAATTTTAATCATCATATGAGAATTATACTTGAATAGATATGATGGGTAATGAATCTCATCGCGTTCATGGAGACGGTAATCCGTACGTACGCACGATCGCTACTTCCATTTCATTTTTCATTTTAAAAGGAATAAATTCCAAATGATAAATTGGTATATTATTATTCTAGTATAATATAATATCTTATATGTGTTACTTATGTTCATTAACACCTTCTTGTATACGTTCCATGTATGGTATGAATGAGTCATATCACTTTGAGGGGGCGGTAGTCCGCACTTCCTCAAATAAAATTATCATATATATATACAAAATGAAACGAATAATGTTATGCTATAAAATGGAATTACATAATATTATATATAAAATAAATATCATTAATATCATATTTAATTATATTTACGTCATAATGGCCACCATGAGAGGTGGTAGGACATAATTGAACAATCCTCGTTTCGTGAGGCATTTGGTTGCCATCCATAGAAAGATTATGTTTTTCACCCATTAGATGGAGGTGTGTGTAAGTGTAGTTCCAATACTTATCATAACAATATCCTAGTATATTTAGTATACTGTTGTGGTTACAAAAGTAAATAATAAGAAGAGTTTAGGGGTTAGAGAAGTAAAATAATAGAAAAGAAGCTAAGAGAAATCGTTACCTTTAATTTGGGTACCTCCCTTTGGTTTGAACACAAAAGGACTCTTGAAGTTCTTTCTGCATATGGTAAGGCTTCTATGATGAGAATAGGGATATAGGGAGCTTAATTGGGAAGAGTTTGGATGATCCAAAAGGCTTGATACGTGTGTGGAATTGGTTATAAGTGGTGTCCTTTTATAAGGGGGAGGAGGGGTTCTTTAGAAAAAACATATAGTATTATTTTATAATAAACTTATATTCGGTATATAATAGATAAAAAGTATATTATTAAATTTCTAAGGTGGGGATAGGTATAAAACCACTCAATAAATAGGTTTTATACAGGTTTGGGTCACATTATTAATCTTATCTTTTTGTTTTAACTCTTAGTTAATTAGTTTGATACATACCATGTCACTTTGTATTTTTATATTATATTGTAAATAAACTTACTATATACTTCCAAGAGACCCCCAAGTGGTCCATTAATGATGTCACCATCATTATATAAGTCCTCTGGATGAGCCTTAGATTTTTAGGAATAGAATATAAATTAATAATATAATATTAGTTTTAGAAACTTTTTTATGTCAATTTTGACACTATTTAATAATAAATTTTTGTTAAAGTCATAATAAAAATTATTAATTAGAAATAAATTCATTTGAGAAATCCAATAATGTAATATTAACCATTAAAATTAATTTATTTCATCCAAATTTCAAATTATATTTATTTTAACATTTGTAATACCAATTATTTCATTCTATATTTAATAAATAAAATACTGCATCATTATTTTGTCACATATAAATTTAATTATTGAATGTCTAAAAATTATAAATAAAATACCATTATGTATGAAATTGTATTATCTTTATAATGATTATTTATAGTCTAAAATCCAACATATATAACCCTATGTAAAAAAAATTTTCTCTAAAAGATATATGCTTATGTCATTTTTGTATTTACATTAACTTAATTAAGAAAAAGTGTCATTATCACATAGAAGTGGCTCCATGGGGTCCCCAAATCGACCCAAATATGCCCATGATCGGACATGTATCAAACAATAGGGTTATGACATGTTTTAGGGTAATTTTTTATTATTATAATATTATTTTTTACCCATATTTACTGGATTTACCCATTAACCATGGTAAATAAAATATTTACCGAAATAATTATTGAAAATGTATAAAAATAAAAGTTAAATATTTAAACAATTTGAAACTCCTGATTATAATTATGAAATTCATTTTTCTAAATTCAAAACACAGATATAGCAGAAATTGATTTAAGATTAATTCTCTATATCGAAACAAAAATCGTGTTTTTAACAAATAATAACTATCAAAAGATTGACACTTTCTTATGTCCAGTTTAAATATGAAATAATGTACAATGACCACAATTTGATTAAATGGTAAAATTGAAATCTAATTATACTTTAAAATCACTCAAATTCATAATTTATCACTATTAATTATTTTGATTAAAAATGTTTTTTTAAATTAAAATTTAGTAATTTCCAGTATTCATTAAAATATGAAAGTTATCAGAAATGTTTGACAATTGTTTATGTCCAATTTCAAAGTGAAATTACATACAATGACCATCATTGGATTAAATGGTAAAAACATAATCTATTTATAATTTCAAACCATTAAAAATATATTATTTATCAATATAAATTATTTTGATTTAAAATGTTGATTTCAGTTGAAATATAGTATTTTTCACTATTTACCCAAATATGAAAGTTATCAGAAAAACACAAAAACATTATCAAAACTAAATTATTATGTCCAGATTATAAATAATATGTTTATTTTGTCAAATTTAATATATAAAAGTTTCAAATAATGGATTTAAAAAGGCTTCTCCATTAAAAGGCGGTAAAATTGGATTTTTTCAAAAATACTTATTTAATCTGAAAAAATGAATTTGTTCTTACATTATGTCTAAGAAACTAATTATATGGATTATAAAATTAAAAGTATTATATATAGGTAAATATTCAGTTAATACGATTCATAACCACTTTGAACGGCTTGTTTGGAAAGTCATGGTGCGCTAGAACTCGGTGTTGTGTGTAGTGAATGTTATTGAATTACTTTGAAAAAATAAAATACTATGAAATCTTGGGGTGTTACGTTTGATGTGACATATTCATTATCCTCCAGTTTTAGCATAGGAGACAGTGTGTGAGACAGATAGACACACACACTTATCATAAATATAAAAAGAAAGAAACATAATAATGAAATTATTTCGAGATAGAGTTTAGAAGGATATATCTTTTTTCATTTCAATGCTTGACTCCATGATATTGAAGAATTTAATGTTTGAGTCTATATATAGAATTTCTCTTCAAAATAGAGTGCCACAACTCTAGGTACTAGATTTCAAGAATTGAGTGTTTTACTTCATGAGATGATTGAATGTTTATGAGATAGAGAAGGCAGCCTCAAGTTGTTTTCCTAAAACGATCTTCCAAAAGATCAAGGGGTTTTTAGTGGAGGTGCTCGAATGGTTCTTATTTGTTCTTCAGTAATTTCTTTCTCATTCATTTATCTTCGCGGGCTCTTCAATTTGGTTTTCTCTATGCCTGTTTTTTATGTTTTATCCTTGATTTTTTCTTTCATATTTGAGGTCCGACAATAGGAGTAAGTACATCATGTGAAATATTTCTTGTACCTAATACTGTTAAGATATGGTCTCTTGATATTTCTACGATAAACATTATTTAAGTTAGAAGCATTAATTTTCAAAAAATATGACAGTTAGAAAAATATATTAATTTGATAAATTAAGGGTATCAGTATTCCAGTAAAGGTGGCCTTCGCATCGGTAGGCTTCAAAATCAGGTGCACATCAACAACCTAAAACGGTAACCTTTCATCGGTATCCTTTAGCGGAAACCTTCAATATCTGGCTTGTATTAGTGACCGTGTATCGGTGACCTTGTAATGGTGACCTTGTAACAATGACATTTTATCTATGACCTTGTAACGATGACCATATAACTGTGACCTTCTAACAGTGACCTTGTAACAGTGACCTTGTGAAGTTGACCTTGTAATGGAGTCCCTGTATCGGTGACCTTGTACTTAGATAATTTCTGAAATGTAAGCATTAAATTACAGTAGAGAGATTAATCATTACAAAGGTATTATTTTGATATAAGAATTATTTTCACATAAATGATTATCCTATTGGGAGAAAAAAATATGCTTTACATGATTTTGGTTTATCAAAACATGATTTGGGATTATTAAAACATGATTTGGAATTGTCAAAATAGGTGAGTCCAACAATCTCCCCCTTTTGATAATAAAAAATTATGTCCTTGAATCTTTAGGTTTTAGTGATTTGAATCAAGGTGAAAAATATCTGCTAATTTCATCTATGATGTGAGCATACAAAAATTTTATGGTGAAAACTGCCTTCAGGCCAAAACATATATATCCTATGTTAACACATATAAACACTTCTCCCCCTTGAGTTCAAGTTGAAATGTTTTTTCTCCCCCTCTGTGATTAACAAAAAGAGTGCATGAAAAAATAGTGAAAAGAGAGTGTTTGTATTAATAAAACAATACTACAATATAAAAAAAAGAAATACCCTAATCCCTAACATCTAAGGTAGACTACACTCAATCCACCTTAGAAATGTCCATTAATGCAGTGCCCTTGGATGCCGAGGATGCAAGTTTTGAAGGTGGAGGGATAGGTCGATGGATGATAGTTTGCAGTGTAGGTGTAGCAGCAAAAGAAGCATCAGCAGAGCTGTAGTGAGTAGATCTCTGAGGAATTGTGGGGGCCTAGATTATAAGGCCTAAGAAGGAGTCATCATAGGTGCAACACTAGTAGATCCTAAGGTACTTGAGGTAGAGGGAAAGACTGGAGGAACAATGATGGGAGTGCAGTCTACATGGAGGAAAGGTAAGAGAATATTCCTGAAGTCCATAATGATATTGCCTCCACATTCCATAACCGAAATGAAATTATCATTATTCTCCGTAAATTTCTCCATTGTACAAGTCAGATATCGATGGATACTCAATTGATCCATAAATGCATGAGTGACATGTGGAATCCTCACGTTCACCAACAACAACCTGAAGTGGCTATCAATATGACGCTTAGTGTATACCTTTTTGTAAAAAAGTCAACTTGTTCATTTTTGGCCTTCTAATCTTGAGAAACTTCCCTTAAATTATTTCCCATAAGGTTATGAATTTCCCTGGTAATGGAAATGACCTGAGAGTCTGAGGTACGAGAACTAGAGAACTTTTCCACCACTTATCTAACAACAGACTTGAAGACTTCAATGTCAACAATAGGAGAGGCTGATGTGGAAGCAGATGCACTTAGTGGTTCCAGAGAGAAAGCCACAGTCTCCTTAAATAACATGGATAGCCAACTGATCTTTCATTTTACATCATCATTTTGGACTTTAACATGTGTTTCCGTAGACTTCTTGAAATCATCAAACACTGTAACCATTTGTTAAACCAAACATTTAACATATCAAAGGTCTCTATCCACAACAGCTCATGAATCCATATATGTGTCTAAGTGGGAAATAGACAATTTCACTGATTCTATAGACTCTACCAATGTTATCTCCGGATTCTGAAATTTTATGACCTCATGTAAATCTGTTAAGTTAGAGGTAGGGAATATCCATTCAACTATAGATGTCATGAGTTCTTGATTGTGAGCTATTGTTTTTTATTCTCATTGGTTTTCTCATAAATACGCCTCTACAATTCTGATTATGAAGAATACAAATCATCCCCCTTTATATAGTATTGATGTAATAGAACCAGTGGCTGCACAATGGTAGTTCCTGAAAAAGTAGTAATTGGAGGACTTCTGATAGGTAGGTCATCATTGGAATATCTATAATGTAGGCCTAAAACCATAAATCCTTAATCTTCTATCTAGTCATGTATCTCATAAGAAACAACAACTGATCCTATAGTAATAGGTTCTTACCCCTCACTTGGATAATTTTCATGAACTACCACATATATCTCCATCTGTCCTCCTTGATCTACTTTATCAATAGGAGGGTATACTTCCACATCCTCCATGGAATCATCAACAACATTCGAAAGATGTCCAGCTTCAACTGCATCAGTAACTTGTTCATCTAAACTTTCTTCCACTTCTGTATGTCTATTAATTGACCGAGACATAAAAATTCCTCTTTACTTTTTGCAACAGCTATCTCAAATAAAGTATGAATTGATTCAGAGTCCTCATCCTTCTCTGAGGTATCTCTAACATCTCATAAGACATTTTCAACTCTTTCTTCTTAATTGGTTTCCTCACCACTATCCCTTTGGACAATATCCCTTATTGGATATCTCTTTCACGGGATAGGATCCCCAAATGATACAGTATTAACACGAGGATATGAGGGAAGGTCAGGATCACTCCTGTCTTCTATAAGAGAATCCTATCTTTCTTGAATAGTAGCAACTTCCTCTCCTCCTTCATCTAAATATACAGGCTCAACTTCACCAAGTATAACTCCCGGATATCTCTTATTCTTAGGCCTAGTGGGATGAGTCATATGGTTAAAATCATCATATTACTAAGCCTCATCATTCACCCATATCCTCAGCCATGGATTCTAGTTGATCTCCATCAACTTTCATATCACTTTGGTGATTCAATGGTTATCTTTCACAACAACAGTTTTGTATTTAGCTCCAACAAATCATTTCACTTTCAACATAAGGGATTTCAACTAGCATGAAATAGGGCATTGGATTTAGAACTAGGCATGGCCATGTCTTCTAATTGAATCATCAACATCCTACATAAGATGATATTTTATTAATTATTTAACATATAAATGAGAAAAACATCCAAATACTTTAAAGATGCAACATCCCCTCTCTTGGGGCTCAAAACATGCTGGTCAAACCTAAATAGTAGCTTGTCTTCTCCTTCCATATCAGAAGCAATGAAATTACTAGGAATTTCATTCCCTATCAATTCATCAAATGCTTCTTCATATAATAATAACTCACTAGTGGGAGGCACTATGTTTGTGTAATAATCATAAATTTCTTCATTTCTAAGCCTCAAGAAGTCAGCCCACTTAGTAGAGGAGAAACTGACACTTATTCCATTTACTCTGGAAGTCATACGGTGCTCATCCATATAATGGTCAATCGTGACATAGTCATAAAATTCAGTCACTAACTGTGGGTAATAGGGTCCATTATTGATTGAAGAACACTCAACCCAGCTCTAAGCATCATGTGCCTTCAGTACTAAAGACTGACTCGACAACAACCACATTGAGCATAACTCTTTCTCAACCACTATTTCCCTCATCCATAAATGCGAGTTAAGAATCTTTTCCACTATTTGGATTCCACTACTCGACTCAGCTCTAGGTCATTTAGGATTGGGAGTTTCACCATCATTAGAAACTGATGGCCTTTTGACTCATTCCATCGATCTGGAGTGGTTCAAGGTTTCAGTACAGGTTTAGGTTCTGAGAGTGGGTAGCAAAAGGACTAGGAGAGGGTTTTATGTGGATAGAAATGAGATATGTGTTTTATTTTTATCATTTAGGGATCGAAAAATGTAACAAATAAAATAAATAAATAATATGTAGAAAATCTTTCAGATTCAGATTGAGAATAAAAAAAATGCAATGTCCCTGACTCGAGTCGTCTATTGGTAAAAAGGTATCGTTAAGGTCTAATAGTGATGTTCTATCGGTATGGTCTAATGGTGAGGTCATATCGGTAAGGTATAATGATGAGGTTATATCGGTAATGTCTAACGGGGATGTTCTATCAGTAAGTTCTAATGGTGAGGTCTCTAACAGTTAGGTTTCTAACGGCGAGGTTCTATCAGTTAAGTCTAATAGTGAGGTTCAATCGGTAAGGTCTTATTGTGAGGTTATATTTATTAGGTCTAAATCTGAGGTCTCTAATGGTGAGGTTTATAACGGTGAGGTTTTTAATGGTGAGGGTCTATCGGTAAGGTCAAACATCGTGGTCTCTAACTGTATGGTCTAATAGTTAGGTCTCTAATGGTAAGGTCTAAAGGTGAGGTCTCTAACATTAAGGTCTAACAGTGAGGTCTCTAACTGTGAGGTTTAACGGTGAGATCTCTAATAGAGAGGTTTAATGGTGAGGTCTCTAATGGTGAGGTTCTTAACTCAACAGTTTATCATACCTATCTCATATTTTATGTTATTTAACCTCTCATAATTCAAAGGCATTGTGAATATATCAATCAATTGGTGTTCTCTACCAATGATTTCATGATTGATTTCACCTATTTGATAGTGATCTCTCATGATGTGATGTCTTTCATCAATATGCTTTGTCCTAGAATGAGTTACTGGATTTTTAGAGATGTTGATAGCACTTGTGTTGTCAGAGTTTATAGAGACATGATGGAATTGATATCCACAGTCTAGTAAAGTGTGTTTCATCTATAGAATATGAGCACAACGGAAACCAACAGCTATATATTCTACTTTGGCAATAGATAATGCATCATAATTAGGTTTCATACTACACCATGATACTAGTGACATTCCTAACATGTGACATGTTCCAGATGTTCTATTTCAATCTAAATTACAACCAGCAAAGTCATCGTCCGAATAACTTATTAAATCAAATAGTTGTACTCTTGGATAAAATTGTCCTAGATTCATATTAAACATGATATATTTAAAAATCCTTTTAACAGCATTCAAATGATATTCTTTGGGATTATATTGAAAAAGATAACACATTCACACACTAAACATAATGTTATGTCTGCTAGTAGTAAGGTATAGCTGACTCCTAATCATACCTTGGTAATTGGTTGGTCCACTGGTTTACCAGTTTCATCAGCATCCAACTAAGAAGTGGAACTCATAAGTGTATCAATTCCTTTATTACTATCCAAACCAAAACGTTTCAAAAGAACCTTTACATATTTACATTGATTTAAAACAATACCATCGTTTTTTAGAAAAAAACATAAATCCAAGGAAAAATTTAAGTTCCCCCATCAAACTCAATTCAAATTCATCTTGCATCATTCCTGAAAAATCAGTACAAAAAGTGTTTTTAGAGGATCCACATATTATATCATCTACATAAATTTGTATAATTAAATAATCTTTGGAATTCCTTTTGATAAACATGAAAGGATCCACCATTCCTTTACTAAACCTTTTTTAAATAAGAAAATAACTATGTCTGTCATACCAAGCCCTTGGAGCTTGTTTCAGACCATATAAGGCTTTTGATAGTTTATAAACATGATATGTAAAATGGGGATTTGTAAAACCAGTGGGGTTTGAAAAAATTCTTCTTCAACTATATACCCATTTAAAAATGCACTTCTAACATCCATTTGATAAATTTTGAAATTCAGATGAGCTTCATAAGCTAGTAGTATCCTAATGGCTTCTAGTCTACCTATAGGAGAAAAGGTTTCCTCATAATATATCCCTCATTCTTGACTATATAATTGTGAAACTAAACTTGCCTTTATCTGACCATGTTTCCAGATTAATCATCAATATTTTAAAAACCCATTTAGTGCCTATGGTCAATGTGTCTTTAGGTCAGTCTACTAGTTCCCAAACATTGTTTCTTTCAAACAGATTTAATTCTTCGTGCATAGATATCACCCAAAATTCTTCACCAACTACATCATTGATATTTTTAGGTTCAAGATTTGAAAGAAAAGTTTTATGTTCAACAAGGATTCTAAGAGAAGCCCTAGATTGTGTTCCTCTATTTAAATCACCTAATACAACATCTAAAGGACGGTTCTTGAAAGTTCTAATACCTCTAGAAAGAGTTGAACTAGACTCCTCATGGTTGTCTATAGGTTCACACTCAATAGGTGCAGATTCTGGAAGATCCCTAGAACATGTTACATTTACAGGGGGTTCATTATCATTATCAATAAGGTATATAATTGACACATCTCCATCAATATGTTATATAGAGGTTTGGGGTTTATGTGGATCAATCCCATCAAATTTGACAATGAAAAATTCTACCACACATTTTCTTTTCTTATTAAATACTCTATAAGCTTTACTAGAGATTGATTAACCTATGAAAAATCCTTCATCACTTTTGGAGGCAATCATGTAAGGAATATCCTTAGTGTTAAGAATAAAGACTTTGCAACCCAAAACTCTAAAGTAATTAACCTTAGACTTCCTATTATTCCAGAGAATATATGGGGTATTCTTATGAACAGGTCTAATCAAGACTCCATTAATAATATAACAAGTCTTTTTCATAGCTTTAGTCCAAATATAAATAGGTAGATTATACTCATTAAGCATAGTTCGGAAATCTATTTAAGTGTCCTATTTATTCATTCTACATCTCCATTTTGTTTTAGAGTTCTAGGAGCATAGAAATTGTGAGTATCACCATTATGTGAGAAAAAGGGTTCAAATTTTTGATTTTCAAACTCACTGCCATGATCACTTATCAATGTTTTAATTCTAAGTCCACTATGATTTTCTACAGGATTGGAGTATTTGATAAAATAAGAAGAAGCTTCAATTTTGTGATCCCAAAAGTACAACCAAGTGTACTTAAAAAAATCATCTACAAAAACATAAACATAGTGTAACACCCCATACCCAATTACCTAGAGTCAGTGAATTATTACATAAGATTGGCATGATCACAAAAGATCAGGTCTCAAAAGACCGATTAGTTCTGTATCCTTGGAATCACTAGATACATTCATAAAGTTTTCATTAAATCATAAAGTGAAAAACTACAACAACATCTTGTCTCCATAGACCACACTCACATCCTCTCATACTATCCCAACAGGTTATTCATAATATATTTCTTCACATACTAGGAAAAATAAAACATAGATATGGGTGAGCTCAGATGCCCTGTAAGGATAACAATATAGCAGAAACTTTCATAAATAAGCATATACATTTAAGGCAATGTATAACTAAAATAAAATCCATTTAGACTTGAACATCAGTATAATATGGAAGAAATAAAATGAATAAATTCAATTTACTTATTCACATGGATATTCTACTTTTCAAATAAACAAACTTAATATTAATAACCACTTTCATAATGATGGAATGCATAATGCCAGACTATCAAAACAACATAGTCAAGGCCTTGTGCCAAGACTACAAATAAGATTTTTTCAAGGCCTTGTTCCAAGACACTAGTTTGTCTCATGAGACCTACTGATGCATCAAGGAGCTATTTCGGGCTCCACCAATCACTTATTAAGTCCAATACACTCCTCATATGAATAGGTTTAAACATAACATAAACATTTGTTCTAAAACTAGCATACGAAATGTCAACACAGTTTCTTTAAACCATGAATGGTATAAAAATAACACATCCACAGTCAAACATATCACAAAAGCTTCAATAAAATATGGAAGTTTTTTATCATAATAAATCAACTTCAAATAACCTTAAAATCTATCAAAGGATGATGGCATGGATGAAATCAAAACTATTTGAGGGAAATATCTCTTTTTTTTAAATCATATAAAAGTCACAAAATTATAAAATAAATCATTTACTTTTAAAATATCCATATAAGCTTGTACGGGATGCTATGAAGATTTTATAATTGTGGAAAATATCTGCACACACCATATAAGTTAAAAAAGACATTCTTACCTTAATTCTGTCTAAAAGGTTAAAAAGGACATTGTATGGAAAACGACAGAAGGATTCCTTTATAAACATCTTATAAAATGTAAAAAAGGGTATAACTGTCCTTAATTCATAGTCTGTAAAATAGTTATAATTATTTGAAAAAAAATTAATAATCATGGGTGTGGATGATAAAGAGGTCCCAGTAGATAATTACGTATAAACAACCTCAGATAATGAATAGATTGTGAAATAAACCCTTACATTGTACTTTTACTTGGACGAGGGTAGTTTAACCTCTTATATAATGGTGAAATAATTGTTATTAAGTTATACAAGAATCATATACATTAATATGATATCGTATATTATCTTTTTTCATTTCTTTGTTAAAAATATCTTAGTATTATCGTCGTTTCAGGTATTAACTTACTCATTTTATATTATATGTTTTGTTACATAAGGCGTGTTTGTTACGGATAGGTTGTATCTTAATCATATCCATAATGATATCAAGTACTTAAACATTATTTTTAATCATCAAATGAGAATTATACTTGAATGGATACAATGGGGAATGAATCTCATCGCGTTCGTGGAGATGGTAGTCCGTACGTACGCACGAGCGACAATATCATTTTTTAGATATTAAAATAATATATAATTGGATGGTATATCATATATACAGAATCATTATAATGATATATTTATTATTTACTTCAATTACACGTCACTATCATACACATCCAAATAATAATGTTTTGAATAAAAATTACACCACGCCGTGGAGATGGTAAGCCGTATGTATGAACGTATGGTTACATGTCATTAAAAGGATGGATATAATACTGAATATGGTTGTAACATATTTATAATAACATCATAGTATATAGAATATACTTGAGTTATTATTTTATAATGGAAATAATAATGGAAGAAGATGTTGAAGAAGAAATGAACTTGAAAGAGGGCGGTGAAAACATTACCTCTTCTTTGGGTTCTTCCTTTTGATTTGACAAAAAGGGCTCTAAAGGTTGACATTATGATCCAAAAAATGCCTCTATTCTGAATATAGGGAAGTTGAGAGAATATTTGGGTAGGGGTTGGCCGATCCAAAAAGCGTTCAAGGTATGAATTTGAGAGGAGTGGGAGTGCCCTTTTATATGAGGGTTGAGGGGCACCATAGGAAAAACTTAAAATATTATTTTATAATAAATTCATATTTGGTTTATAATTTCACCAAAGTGACTTATTTCAAGGCTATGTTGGGTATGGGTCTAAATACTTTCAACCAATATATTTTAGACAGGTTTGGGTCACTATATTAACTTTATCATTTATATTTAACACTTAGTTAAATAGTTTGACATTTACCATGTCTCTTTGTATTTTTATATTATATGGTTATAAACATACTATATACTTCCAAGAGAACCCCAATTGGTTCATTAATGATACACCTATCATTATATAAGTCTTTTGGATGATCCTTAGATTTGGAGGAATAGAATATCAATTAATAATATAATATTTGTATTAAAAACTCTTTTATGTCAATTTTGAAACTATTTAGTGTTTTGTTTTTGTTAAATTCATAAAAGCATTATTACTTAGAAACAAAGTAATATATTCAACCCTAATATGTAATAGTAACCTATAAAATTATTTGAATTCATTAAAAGTCTCAAATTTCATTTATTGTTATATTAATAATATCAATTATTTTAATATTTCATTAATTGGGAAATTATTGCATCACAATTGTGTCATAAATAAATTAAATTATATAATGTCTAAAAATTATAAATAAAATATAATTATTTAGGAAATATTTTTATCATTCTATTTAATATTTATAATCTAATGTATCTTATGTATAACCCTATATTAAAAATGTTTTAGATATTTAACATTTATTTTATCTCTTTTAAATATTCTTTGAATTAAATAATAATAAATGACCTAATCTAATCTGAGTGGACCAAAGAGGTTCATATATTATTTCTAAGGTTTTTTTTGGTCGAATTATGCTTAGCCAATAGAATAATGACATTTGTTAGGGTAATAAGAATATCATTTTTACCCTTAACTACCCTATTTACTTTTAACCGTGGTAAATAAACACAAAAGTTATTTTTCACCAAAAATTATTTTTATCATATTTAACCAAATTTTACTCCTTGATATTAACTGTGTCTCTTGTATTTTCGAAATTCCACTCACAGAAGCTATAAAATTTAGTTTTATGTGAATTTGCAAATTCTTCTAGGAGATTGGTAAAAGTCGGTGAAAGTTCAATAAAATTTTTATATATCGAAAATTATTATAAGCATACACCAATGAATTACATTAAACTTATATATGTATTATGTATCTATTTTTACCTAAAATAAAATAAATAATTATTTAAATAAAAATTCGGTTTTAAACTATTACTCTATGTTTCTCACTATTCATCAAAAATTGAAAGCTTTTAGAAAAATACCAAAAAATCACCCTAAGCTAATTTCAATATCCCGAATCCAAAAATGAAGTCCATTTTGAAAGATAAAATTTATAAAATTTGAGAAAGTGGGTATTACTATTCATAACAGCTAGTTTGATTGGTTGTGGTGTGTGTTAGAACTCGAAGTTGCATACAATGGAAGCTATTGCATTATTCAAAGGGAAGCGTACCGTGGAAGTTTGGGGTGTTAAATTCTCCGCTCATTTAAATAGTTTCGTCCTTGAAATTTCTATAATATTACTTCATAAAAAGAATCGGGTGGTTCTTCATCATATGTTCCTCGGGTTCCCACGTTGCCTTTTCCATCTTATGGTTTCTCCATATAACTTTTACTAGACAAGTTGTCCGGTTTCTCAACAATTGTTCTCTAGTATCAAGAATCCTGACCAGCTCATTGCAATAAGATAGATCGGGTTCCAGTTCTACTTCATCATAGGTGAGTACATGTGTTGGGTCATGCATGTATTTTCTCAATAGTGATACATGAAACACATCATTAACTTGGGAGAGATTTGGCGGCATTGCCAAAAGTTTGGCTATATCCCCAATTCGTTCATGAATTTTGAAAGGTCTGATGTACTTGGGATTCAATTTTCCTTTCTTTCCGAAACACATAACTCCCATCCATGGTTATAACTTCAAGAAAACATGATCTCTTAACTGAAATTCCAAATCCTTTATGTAGTTATTATCATAGTTCGTTTTCCTACTTTGATCTACTTTGATTTGGTTTTGGATTACCTTCACCTTTTCCATCGTTTCCTCCACTAGTTCTGGGCCTACAAATTTTCTTTCCCCAACATCATCCCAACATGTTAGTGTACGACATCTCATTCCGTATAACGCTTCATATGGTGCAATCCAAATACATTAATGGAAGCTATTGTTATAGGAAAATTCTACCATAGGTAAATATTGATCCCACATACCTTGAAAGTCATGTGAGCATGATCTCAACATGTCTTATAAGGTTTGAATAGTCTATTTTGATTGTCCATCAGTTTGGGGGTGGTAGGATGTTCTCAAATGAAGTTCAGTATCCAGAGCTTTCTAAAGAATTTTCTAGAATCTTGATGTAAAACGTGGATCATGATTAGAATCAATAGATAGGGGGTACTCCATGATGTCTCACAACATCATTAATATATAGTCTTTCTAGAAGTCCAAGTGGTAGATCTTCTATTATAGAAAGAAAATTTGCTGACATGGTAAGAGGATCAACAATGACCCATATTGCATCGTTCCTTATAGGAGTCTATGGTATCCCCATAACAAAGTGCATCATGATATTATCCTATTTTCCACTCAGGTGTGGGAAGAAGTTGCATGACTCCTCCAGGCCATTGCCTTCCAGATTTCACTTGTTGACAAAAAATACATCGTGACACAAAATTATCAATCTCCCTCTTCATGTTGTCCCACCAAAAATGTTTCTTCAAATATCTTTACATTTTGGTCCTCCCATGGTGTATAGAGAAATTAGAACTATGAGCATCATCAAACAATTCTCTTTTTAGATTAGGTATATCGGAAACATAAATTCTCTTCCCAATGTTCAAGATTCCTTCCTCATACACCAAGTCACTCAATCTACCACCATGCATAGCATTATTCTTCTTTTTAAATTCTTCATCATCGGTCTGAGAACACTTTTTCCTTTATAGTATAGACGGGTTTGAAACCATTTGAAAATGAATTGAGGTTTCACCTTCCATAGTGATTCCCATATCCATCTTTACTAAATCTATGTATATAAGATCCTATTCAAATCTCATATTATTCATAATTCCAAGATCCTTTCTGCTCAAAGAATGTGCCACCTTATTTTCCTTCCCCGAGTGGTATTGTATCGTGCAATCATAATCCTTGAGTAGTTCAAGCCATCTCCTTTGACTCATGTTGAGTTATTTCTTTGAGATAATACACATCAAACTCTAGTGATCGGTATATATCTCACAATTTTCACCATAGAGATAATGTCTCCATATCAACAAAGAAAATATTATAGAAGCTAATTGGAGATCATGAGTAAGATAGTTTTGCTCATGAATTTTCATCTGTCATGATGCATAGTCAATAACACTACCATTCTGCATAAGGACACAACCAAGTCCTTTCTTTGAGGTGTCACTATAAATAAAAAATCCACCAGTCCCCGATATTAGAGTCAAGATAGTAGAATTGAAAAATCTTCTCCTCAGTTCATCAAAACATTTTTCACACACTCTTATCCAAACAAATTTAACCCCTTTACATGTGAGATTCGTTAATGGATTAGCCAATTCGGAAAAATTCTGGACGAAACACCAATAATTACCTACTAACCCAATAAAACTACGTACCTCGATTATACTCATAGGTACTGTCCATTCTTGGATTGCCTTAGTCATAGAAGGATCAACATAGATTCCATCCTTAGAGACAATATGGACATGAAAAGAGATCTCTTGAAGCCAGAATTCACACTTGCTAAACTACTCATGTAATTCATGTCTTCTAAGAGTTTTCAGAATAATGGACAAGTGATTTTCATGATCTTTGTAGATTTTAGATTATACCAATATATCATCACTAAATACCACTTCAAAATCATCTAGATATTCCTTGAAAACTCTGTTTATTAGATCCATGAATATAGAGGGTGAATTAGTCAGCCCAAAAGGCATTACTGTAAACTCGTAAGGCTCATACCTGGTTCGAAATGATTTCTTCAGAATGTATTCCTTCTTCAAACACAACTGAAGGTATCCATATCGAAGGGAAGATTTTGAAAAGTATTTAGATCCATGAATTTTGTCATATAAATCATCAATACAAGGTAAGTGATACTTTTTCATTATTGTTATAACATTGATTTCCCTTTAGTCTACACATAACCTCATAGATCCATCGTTCTTCTTAACAAAAAGGATAGGGGCTCCTCATAGAGAAACACTAGGGTGAATAAATACATTATTACTCAATTCCACTAGTTGTTTCTTTAGTTCAACTAATTCCACAGTGGCCATTCTATAAGGGGTCTTCGATATAGGCCATGAACCAGGAATTAAATCAATGGAAAACTCAATTTCTCATTCGGGATGATGTCCAGGTAAATCTTCCGGAAACACATCTACATATTCATTCACAATAGGTGCATCCTCTATTTGAATATTCCTTTCCTCACACACAATTATTTCATTCTCTTCCTCCCCAATAATTGAATTTAGTTTAGCTATATAGGGTGGATATAGATAAGAATTAGGTGTTGAAGATACTGCTCTAAAGATAAGGTGTTCCTTATCATCATCATCAAAAATCGTAACCTCCTTCTTCATAAAAGAAATCTTCGCATCATAGTCCAAAAGACAATCCATATCAAGGATTATATCAAATTCAATAATAGGTGTGCCAATGAGATCAGTAGATAAATCACATTTATATGCCCTAATGGGAATTGATTCACAGAATTTTGTAGCAATGATACTTCCTTAATGAATTTTTACTGACTACTTCCTTGTTAAATAAAATTGGAAATATCTATTTTCTTAGTAATATAGTAAGATATGAAACAATGTGATGATTCATAATCAAGTAAAGCATTGGCTAAACGTGAGGTAACCATTAAATTACCTCCCTCCACGTCTTTTGGAGCTTCAACCTCAGCATTAGTGATAGCATAAGCTTGGCCTTGATCCCATGTCCTTTTTTAAGGTATGTTTCCCTGATGCTTAGGACATCGATTTTCATAATGTCCCATCACCCTGCAATTGTAGCATTGAACATCGATAGCTTCCTTATTCCCCTTGCAATCACGAGTTTGGTGGCCTTTTTCACCAAACTTATAACAGAATCACATTCCCTTCAAGGAAGTACCGGGTTGTTTCTTCCCACATTTACTGCAAGATGGATATTTATCTTTTCCCTTTTTCCCTTTATTTCCATTTCTATAGTGATTAGCGGATATCCTCTTCTCTTGGTTTTCTTTAAAGTTATAAGACATAGAGAAATCGTTTTTTGTCTTGATAGAACATGAGACGATATCTTCGTACGATGAGAAGAATTGTGAGACTAATGCTCGATGGAGAATCAATTTTAACCCATCAAAGAAATGATCAATCTTACTTCTTGGGTTACATATATATTCTGTATCATGCCTTGTTAACCTTGTAAAGTTAGCCTCATACTTTGAAACATTCTCATCCTTCTTTTTCCTCCGACTCAAAAATTGTCTTTCCATATCTGCTCGATGGTCACGAGGAAAGTATATTTCTACGAAAATATCTTTAAACTCCCTCCATTCCATATTTGAAAATTCATCATCTTCCTTCGTGTTTTGAATCAATAACCACCCTTGATCATCATCTCCAGTGATGTGGTAAACTGCCATGATAACTTTTTCCCTTTCACTACTCCACAAGGCATGGAATATTTTCTATGAGGAATTTATCAATTACTCAACTAATAATGGTTTTTTACTCCCACGTAATGTTGGTGGTGGTTTCCTCATAAGGAGATCTAACATGGATCCTAAACACCGCATATCGGGCTACTCCATACAGGTAAGTTTATTATTCATAACCTGACTGAGTTTTCCCAGTACGGCGATTAGACGATCAGCACTAGTAGCATCACTAGCTCCACTATAATTATCTTGAGAAGGAGGGAAATCCCTACATGGAGTGTGTGCATTGATACGACTTCCATTCCTTCCACTAGGTTCCACTTATAAACATTGGAATACACTAGAATAGTTTATGAATTGAAATACATAAATCCAAACATGTAAAACACATAACATGAATTGAACAGTTTATAGATATAATCTATAATCAAAAAAATGTTTTC
This sequence comes from Viscum album, assembly GCA_963277665.1. Classification (NCBI taxonomy): domain Eukaryota; kingdom Viridiplantae; phylum Streptophyta; class Magnoliopsida; order Santalales; family Viscaceae; genus Viscum; species Viscum album. Next base: position 2,094,262,529 of record OY728123.1, on the reverse strand, counting down.
ATTGAGGAGGTATATTCTCATAAACACCTCATAGTGGTTTATAAAGAAAATGAGAATTATCCTAAGAATATCCACCAGGAGTATCGTAAAGAAGAGTACAACAAGGCCTATTGTCGTGCACTCGTTCCTGTTCGAGTCTAGCTCAAACCGGTGTTTTTAGGTTTTACCCCTACGTACATATGTGCGAGATACGCCTCTACCTACTCATATCTAGATAGTGATGTATTGCGCGGAATACTCACAAAATCTTTACATTACCGAAATTCTAGGTAGTTCTTCTATACTGATCCTCAAATTCCATCATAGGTATATGTGCTGTAAAAAGAGTTTATCTAAATCTAGCTTCCAAGGTTTGTACAAAACTTTCTCTGATACCAACTGTAACGCCCCGACCCTAGTTACCCAGAGTCGGTGCATTATTATATATCATTGGGATGATCACAAAAGATCAATTCTCGAAAGACCGATTAGTTTAGTAGGCTTGGAATCACTAGATACATTCAAAAAAATTACATTACATCATAAAGTGAAAAAGTACAACAACATATTATCTCTATTGACCACACTCATATCCCCTCATACTATCCCTGAAGGTCATTCATAAAATACTTCTTCACATCTTGGGAAAAATAACACATAGAAATGGGTGAGATCAGATGCCCAGTAAGGATAACAATATAGCGGAAACTTTCATAAATAAAAATATACATTTAAGGCAATGTATAACAAAAAAAGCATTTTAAACCAGAACTACATCATAATATTGCAGAAATAAAATGAAATAATTCAATTTACTTATTCACATGGATATTATACTAGTAGAATAATCACATGCAATATCAATAAACTCATTCCTAATGATTGAATGCATAATTCCAGACTATCATAATCACATAGTCAAGGCCTTGTGCCAAGACTACAAATAAGATTTTATCAATGAATTATGCCAAGACACTATTTTGTCTCATGAGACATACTGATGCATCAAGGAGCTATATCAGGCTCCACCCGTCACTTATTAAGTCCAATGCATTCCTCATATGAACATGTTTAAACATAACATAAACATTCGTATTAAAACTAGAATTTGAAATGTCAATACTTTCTCCGTAAACCATGAATGGTATAAAAATAACACATCTACAGTCAAACATATCACAAAACCTTCAATAGAATATGGAAGTTTCATATCATAACAAATCAACTTCAAATAAGCTTAAAATCCATCAAAGGATGTTGACATAGATGAAATCAAAACTATTTGAGAGAAATATCTCTTTTTTTTAAATCATTTAAAAGTCACATAATTATAAAATAAAACATTTAAATTGATAATATCCTTATAATTTTGTATGGGAAGCTTCAAATATTTTATAATGGAAGAAAATATCCACACATTCCTTATAAGTTAAAAATGACATTCTTACCTTAATTCTGTCAAAAGGGTTAAAAAGGACCTTGTTTGGAAAACGACAGAAAGATTACTTTATAAACATATTATAAAAAGTAAAACAAGGGTATAAATGAGCATAAAACATAGTCTGTAAAATAGTAATAATTATTTGAAAAACATTTTTAAGAAACATGGATGTGGATAATAAAGAGGTCCTAGTAGATAATTACATATAAACACCCTCGGATAAAGAAGAGATTGTAAAATAAACCCTTACCTTGTACATTTCATTGGTAGAGAGTTCTTTAACCTCTTGTATAATAGTGAAATAATTTGTGTTAAATTATTCAATAATCATATATATTAATATGATATCATATAGGATCTTTTAACATTTCTTTGTTAATAATATCTTAGTATTATTGTCATTTCAGGTGTTAACTTAATCATTCTCTTTTATATGTTTTGTTACATAAGACGTTTTTGTTATGGATAGATTGTATATTATTCATATACATAATGATATAAAGTCCTTAAAAATTATTTTTAATCGTCAAATGAGAATTAGACTTGAATCGATACGATGTGGAATGAATCTCAACATGTTTTTGGAGACGGTAGTCCGTACGTACGCACGAGCAAAAATATCATTCTTTTGATATTAAAATAATGTAAAATTCGATGGTATATCATATATACAGAATAATTATAATGTTATATTTATTATTTACTTCAATTACACATCATTATCATACCCATCCAAAAAATAATGTTTTGAATAACAATTACATCACGACGTGGAGACGGTAAGCCATAAGTACGCATGTATGGTGACATGTCATTCAATGGATGGATAGAATACTGAATATGGTGGTACCATATTTATAATATCATCATATTATATATAAGATAATGGAGTTATTATTTAAGAATGGAAATAACAAGGAAATAAGAAGTTGAAGAAGAAAGGAACTTGAAAGAGGGTGGTGAAAATATTACCTTTTATTCAGGTTTTTCTTTTTGACTTGATCAAAAGGGCTCCATAGGTTGGCTTTCTGATCAAAATAAAGTCCCTAGGGTTAATTGAAGGATGTTGTGAGAATATTTGTGCAGGGTTTGGCCGAGAAAAAAGCCTTTGAAGGTATTAATTTGAGAGAAGGGGGAGTGCCCTTTTATAAGAGGGGTGAGGGGCACCTTAGAAAAAATATAAAATATTATTTTATAACAAATTCATATTCGGTTTAAAATGGCTCCATAATGACTTATTTTGAGGCTATGGTGGGGATGGTTCCAAATCCTTTCAACCAATAGATTTTAGACAAGTTCGGGTCACTATATTAACCTTATCATTTATATTTAACTCTTAGTTAAATAGTTTGACATTTACCATGTCTCTTTGTATTTTTATATTACATGGTTTATAAACATACTATATACTTCCAAAAGAACCCCATGTGGTTAATTTATTATACAAATATCTTTATATATTCCCTTTGGCTGAAACTTAGATTTTTATGAATAGAATATCAATTAATAATATAATATTTGGTTTAAAAGCACTTTTATGTGAATTTTGACACTATTTGGTATTTTGTTTTTGCTAAATTCATAAAAGCATTATTACTTCGAATAAAATTCATCTAACAAACTATAATATGCTATATTAACCTATTAAATTGGTGGAATTCATAAAACGTCTCAAATTACATTTATTTTTATATTGATAATATAAATTATTTTGATATTTCAATATTGGGTAATTACCGCTTCACCATTGTGTCACATATAAATTAAAATATCTAATGTCTAAAAATTATAACTAAAATATAATTATGTTGGAAATAATATTATCTTTCTAATTAATATTTATAATTGAATTTATCTTACGTATAACCCTATGTAAATTGTTTTAGTTATTTAACATTGATTTTATATCATTTAACACTTCTTATAATTATATAATAATAAATGTCCTAATCTAATCCAAGTGGACCAAAATTGCTCATATTTTATTCCCAAGGCTGTTTTTGGTCAAATTATACTTATCCAATAGAACTAGGACATGTGTTAGGGTAATAATAATATCATTTTTACCCTTAATTACCCTATTTACTTTTAACCATCGTAAGTAAACGTAAAAAGTTACTATTCACAAAATATTATTTTTATCTTTTTGAACAACATTTTACTCCTTGGTATTAACAGTGTCTCTCGGATTTTCTAAATTCCACTCACAAAAGAGTTAAAATTATGTTTTATGTGAATTTGAAAAAAAAATTAAGATATGGGTAAAAGACGATGAAAGTTCAATAAAATGTTTATATATGTAAAATTATTATAAACCATCTCCAATGAATTACATATAAATTATATAGGTATTATGTATATATATTGACCTAAAATAAATGTAAATAAAATAAATTATTTTTTAAATTAAAATTCGGTCTGAAACTACAAATCGGTGTTTTTCACTATTCATAAAAAATTGAATGTTTTCAAAAAAATAGAAAAAATTCTCCCTAAGATAATTTCAATATTACAAATCCAAAAATGAAGTCCATTTTGAAAGATAAAATTTATAAAATTTCAATAAGTGGGTATTACTATTCATAACAGCTAGCTTCATTGGTTATAGTGTGTGTTAGAACTCGAAGTTGCGTACAATGTAAGCTATTGCATTATTCAAAGGGAACCGTACGGTGGATGTTTGGGGTGTTACACATAGTGCTTCCAATTAAAACATGAAACAAATTATGGTCCAAAAAAGTCCACGTGAACCAACTCAAACGGTTGAGAGGTAGAAACTTCTTTCTTTCATTTGGAAGAAACATTGTGTTGTTTTGCATTTTGATAGGGATTAAACACTTTGTTAAGAGAGAATTCTAATTTAGGTAAGTCTCTAACAAAACCATAACTTGTTAGTTTCCGAAGTGCGTGCACATTATAGTGTCTTAATCTTTTTACCACTTCCAGGATTCCTTATGAAATGCATTTAAACAATAAACATTTTGCTTTTCTAAAGAATCTAAATCAACATCATATACATTCTCATCTCTAAGTGACGTAAATATTAAATCATTTTTAGAACTAAAAACATCACTTGCATAATTTTCAAATTTAACACTGAATCGATCATTATAAAATTGAGAGATACTTAGTAGAATTTATTTTAACCCATCATGAAAAAGTTCTTCTGAAATTAACACAGCATTTGGGTTACCAATCTGGCCTATGCGGACGATTTGTTATTTAGAATTATCACCAAATGTGACATATCCTCCATCCACATTAATTAAGCTGTTGAAGAATCAATAGTCTCTTGTCACATGCCTTTAACATCCACTGTCCACGTACCAAATAATTTTAGAGGAACTCTTCAGACAATTATCCTACAAAACAGATTAAGAATAGTTTAACTTTGGTACCCGTATTTTCATGGGTCCATAGAGGTTAACAATTAAAACATTGGGAAACCATACTTGTCTCATATATTTCCTATAATCAGCAGATATATTTTGAGATAGAAACACTTTGTTTTGTCTTTTAGAGAATTATTTTTCATGAAATGGTCTAGAACATGAACTAGCTGTGAATTGTCCATATTTTGGAACTAATTTAGTTTTAACGATCCTTCTCTGCCCATGTCGATACCCTAGACCAGTTGTATATTTTGGAGCAATTTTTTTCACTAGAAACTGAGTCAAGGTATCTCTACCAGCAATAAACTTTTCCAAATATATTTTAATTGCTCATTTGATAATTTAAGTTCAGTATTTTATTTTACCAACTCAGCATTTTTTTCTTTATCAATATCCATATCAGACTTATAATTGGAATTTAGAGCATGTGTCCCTTTCAAAAATTTATATTTATCCTTGAGTTCATTAAAGGTATCCTTATGAATTCCATAGAATTCTAATATTTCATTATTAGTCATATTATCATCATTGTTTGATTCACTTTCATTCTCAGAATAATAGTCATTTTGTACAGGAGAATTGGGTGTCACCTCCGATTTTTCTGTAATGATACAAAAATTTCTTACGTCTGTTCTTGTCACTATTAGAAGTGTCAGATCCACATGAGTTGTCTTCTATAGCACTCTAGGTGGAATTGTTATCCTTTTATATCCTTTTCCCGTGTCTTCATACTTCTTCTTAAATTAAAGCTTGGGGCAATCAGCCTTCACATGAACTTTTCATTTACACTCATAAGGGAATATATTAGTTGACTTTTCAATCTAGTTTCTATCCTCTTTCCATTGTACTTTATTATCATACCTTCATTTTTAGATTTATTATCTTCATAAATTTTTCTTTCGGTAAAACATCTTGAATCTCATCGCAAGATGAGCCATCTCATAATCACTATCAGAGTATGAGTCTTTACTTGTGGATGTATTAACAGGAGCTTGAATTTTTCATTTTCATTGTTCTTTGAGGTAGTAGTCTTGAATGATAGAAATTTATTCGTTGGTTCTTCATCTACTTTTCAATTCACCTTAATCTCTTCTTCATACATCATATCCATTAAAATTAGTTCATTCACTGTTAGTTTGCCTATGTCACAAGATTCATGAATATAAAAGAAGTTACTCTCCATCTGTCAGGTAGGCATCTAAGCAACCTCATAATCTTGTTGTTGTTGTCCACTGGTCTTCCAAGAAAAATCATGGAATTTACTGTTTCATTGAACCTGAGATACATTTCAGAAAAGAGTTTATCAAGCTTCATTTTCAAATTATCGTATTTAATAGTGTATGTATTTAATCTCATTTCATTAACATTGGTTGTTCCCTCATGTGAAATCGCTAAAGTATCCCAAATTTCATATGCAGTTTTACTAGCAGATATTCTATTGAATTAATCATAACCTAGAATATAGTATAACGAATTCATTTATTTATAGCTATTATTATATGTTGCTTTAGTCAACTGAGACCCTATGTCCCTAGTAGTAGTAGGCAATACATGTTGTACTTCAATTGTGTCCTAGATTTCAGGTCCCATTCTCTCTAGAAACATTTTCATTTTTAATTTCAATTGATCATAGTTATTACTATTAAAGAAAGGTGTCCTATTAGTAGCATCACCCTCAACTCTGTTATCCTTAGTTACTTAGAATTTTAAGAAATGAAAATTTAGATATGACCGAAATTTTAAGATCTTTAAGATACAACTAAAATCACAGTTGAAAAGAATTTGAACACTTGATAATAAAATCCATTGATACCAAATGATGGTCGAAGTGGAATCTCAAGAGGGGATGAATTGATTTCCTACATAAAATTTTTGTTAATAAAATTATTATAAAGATCCTCCAAATTTTGAAAGTTTCCCAGTTAATTAAGGCAGTATAGATATAGATGTTGACTTGGGCAATAGGTTTCTCACAGGGTGATTAGTCCTCAGTTGAATTTGTGAGAAAAACATCTTTAACTTTTGAAACAAGTTTAACGAATTGAACAAATATACACACTAACCAAAACTAACTATCAAATTGTAAGAATAATAGTTTTATGTTTTAGCTAATATAATTAGCAGAAAAATAGATAAAATGGTGTATAACAAAATATAGTTCATAGTGAAGTAAAACATGAGGTTCAGCCTCAAGCCGAGACTTAATCCACTCCACATGTGGATCACCTTCCACGAAGTAGTTTAAATTAATAATAAAATTGATACACAACATGTATCGTTATTTACAACAATTTTCACAAACTATCCAGGGTTTACACCCTCTTCTATCATTCCTCATAGGAAAAAAATGTAGATGAAGTGTGATGTGAGGATATTCAGTATCCTCCACTTTATGCACAAGAGAAAGTGTGTGAGACAGATAAACAAACACTTCTCAAATGTTTAAAAATAAATAAACACAAAATAGAAATTATGATGAGATAGATTTTAGAAGGCTCAATGTGTTTTCAGTTTAGGTATTGACTCCTTGATGGTGAAGAATTTGATGTTTTAGTATATCTGTGGAATTTGTATTCAAAAAAGAGTGTCGCAAATCATGGTAATACTTTTCATGAATAGAGTGTTCTGCTTCTTGATTTGATTGAAAGTTTATGAGATACATAAGTCAACCTCAAATTGTTTTCCCAAAATTATATTACTGATGTTCTTGGGGTTCGCAGTGGAGGTGCTCGAATGGTTCATTCTTGTTCTTTAGTAATTTCATTTTCATGAATTTAACTATGGGGGCTGTTCAATTTGTTTTTCTCTATGAATCTTTTTATCTTTTTTCCTTGGTAATTTTCTTTTATATTTGATGTCTGACAGTATGAGTAAGTACATTATGTGCAATCTTTCTCTTACCTTGTACTATCAAGATATGGTCCCGATATGTCTATCATAAAAATTTATTAATTTAGAAGCATTAAATTTAGAAAAATATGACCCTTAGAAAATTATAAGAATTTGACAAAGTAAGTGTACCCTTAGACTAGTAATGGTAGTCTTCACATCCGTAGGCTTCAACAACAGCTGCACATCGGCAACCTCCAACTACAACCTTTCATCGGTAACCTTTAGAGGTAACATTAACCCGGAGGCATATATCGATGACCTAGTATCGGTGACCTTGTAACGGTGACCTTGTAAAGGTATCCTTGTATCAGTGACCTTGTAACTGTGACCATGTAACAGTGACCTTGTAATGATGACTGTGTATTAGTGACCTTGTAACGGTGACCTTGTAATGGTGACCTTGAATCGGTGACCATGGACTTAGATAAATTCTAAACTGTAAGCTTAAATTGAGAATAGGGAAATTAATTAGTACATTGGTATTATTTTGAGATAAGCATGATTTTCACAAAAAATATTATCTTGTTGGAAAAACAAAATTATTTACATGATTTGGGATTATCAAAACATGAATTCGGATTATAAAAATAGGTGTGTCCAACATATATTTACAAAATCATATTAAAATACTCATCTTATATAAGTTTAAGTAATATTTCCTTTCCCTTCAATTTTACTCTCCATATGTCCTCTAATATCTAATATAATATTATCATAAAACCGACCATGTTCTTAAATTCTATGGGAAATAGTTTTCATCATTGTCCATATTTTCATTAAAATGTTTTCAATAATTATTTTTCTATTTCAAAATGATCTTATAATTTAATTTTTAAATATGTTTTAAATTCATGGAAAAAAATTAATATTAATAGTCTTTTTTTAATAGACAAGGTATTTTTGTTGTTTTATAGAAATTGTTAATTGAATCATTATTATAGAATTGTTGACTTGAAAAAAATACCCTACCCCATGATCACAAAAATATTTGATGCATCCACTACATGTTTTTGTGTTTATTTTTTATAAAAATGTTTTCAATGTTAGTTTTTTTTAATTTAAAATGTGGTATCAATATGAATGGGATATTATCCTCTAGAAATATTTTTCTAAACATCAAAAAGAAATTCTTTGTAGATAACATCTATGGTGGTTACATATGATTCATTACCTATATGATCATATTATATAATCCCTATTATTAACCTATATGGTTTTTCATTATGATGAATACAAATTCATCATACTGATGTTCATTCCAATGGTTGAATCCTTAATGAAATGAGATATTTTTTCAAGATATTTTTGACTCTATGTTAATGTATTATGATTAGTTGATCTGTGAATATACTATGTCTATCCCAATAATTGGGAAACAATTAATGTTTTTTTTGAGGTCTAAGGGTTTGTGGAAGGTTATCCATTAACAATGTAGTGTGCATACTAATTTTTCTTAGGCACAATGTAGTTTCATAGGTGGCCAGCCTAAACACAGAGCCAGAATATTGATGGAAATATGAAACCTAACATGTGACTAATGTCTTAATTGGTATCATTGATATATTATTTTCATTACAATGGATATATTACACATTATGAAAAATAGTTTGGAAATTTTTTTATGGATATGTGATATTATCATAGATCATGATCGTTATTTCTCTTATCATCCATGTCTTATGAACTCCCATTGATTTCTTCCAAGATTTATGTTTATTATCTTGTAATCATTTGTTTTTATTTTAAAATTGTAAAATTATTGTATTATTCACTCGTATAGATCAAATAAAATTAGTTGATCATTATTTTATATTACCCATGTTTTCCCTTTCTTAGAATATTTGGTAATTATTTTTATGTATTATTTAATGAAGTATGTGATAAAATTATTTAAATATGACTTGTCTAGGAAGGGTGAATGTTGTGAATAACATAGATAGTGATGGTATTTTTTATGTACACGTTTTTTATGTATCTAGGGTTCCAAAGACACAAAATAATTAGGGTTATAGTGTTCATAATAAATATATGTAAATAATATCTATATAATAGTATGTAATATTTATGTATTATATGTCTAGGTTACCTATGTATATATGATTGTTTGGATTATTTAATTTGGAATTTATTGTGAGTAGTATTTAGTGAGAAACCATAAGATATTCTTATTTCAGAGAATATTTTATGTTATATTAATGAAATAGGGGTAGTTTTACATGAAAATAATTCCCTATAAAGATACAATAATGTTGATGTGGGTTTGGAATAAATAAATCAATGGGTAAAAATATTGAATGGAGAAATTCGGAATTTACACGATCGTCACTAGATCATTATGAGTGGGACTAATAATACAAACACTGATAGACACTCATGGGGTTGTACATTAGTTAATTAATATTTTTTTATAATCCATTATGAATGATACAATTTGATTATGACAATGGTGACCTTGGTTAAACCTATTGTATCATATATTTATATGATCATGTCATGATTTAGAGATATTATGAATAATTTTTAATGAATATATATTTACTCCATATTTTTTCCTCAAAATTATTATTATTTTATTTAATTGATTGAACTAGGTTGATAATTTAAATACTATTTTTGATGCATTGTGTTATGAATATCCACACAATACACTAAATTTAATATGATATGGAATGAGAAACATTTTAATTATGTATAACAAACATTCAAGATATGTGATTAATAACTTGACCACATTTTAGATTGTAATGGAACCAAATAAGTGAAAAATGGAGTTTCTTGAAGAATATATGGAAATAAGAATCATCTTACAACATGTTCAAAATGTAGGAAGAAGAAACCATGTAAACGTACCTATGTAATAGAATGATATTTTATGTGGGGGATGTATGAGACAATGAAATTGATAGATGGGGAAAAATAAATAGTTAAATAAAAGAGAAATAAATTATATTATGTGGTACAATTTAAAGTTCATGTTATCATTTGTGGGGAAATTATTAAAATCATATTCAATTCACCAACCTAAAGGATAACTCCTAGACCATGTAAGTCCATATTCTATGTAAATTATTGAAGTGGAATGGTTAAAGTGTTTTCTGGTGAGATTTGGGTATTATAAAATTGATATTTTTTATCAAGATTTTATTGTGATACTAATTGTGAATCATATTATATGGTTTTGAAATATTATTCCATTAAATATTTTTAATCATATATTTAATGGTATCTATATGTTATAAATATGATATTGTGGTACGGTGATATTTTATTTAAAAACGTGATTGTGGGATAGATATAATTTAATATTTTTTGAGGATGAGATAATAAAGTTCAATTTGGTAAATGGTTGATTTATATTGATAATATAAATTGGATAATATTACTGAACATGAATTAAATAAGTAATTCGATAATAAATTGATTAATGTTATATTTAATCAAGATTATTTCATTTTATTATTTTTGATTTATATTTATAGTAAATGATTATTTTTAATGAATATGGGTTTCATAAAGGTTTACACAATTTATATTTACAATGGTATTTTATGGTTATTATAATTATTATTGGAAGGATTAGAATTTTTTATGAGAAATTTTTTTCAATGTTCAAATGATTTGGTGTGTTCCAATATGAAATTTTTTTCATAGTATGGTGATAAATAATACCCTATATGTTAAAAAAATGTGATGAAATATATCATATTATTTTTTGTTATGAATTTAATATGAATTAATTTAGAGGGGATCTAATGTTAGCTATTTATATAATAATTTAACTGGAAATTTTGGATTTATTTTTGAGGTTTTAAAGTTTAGTGTATTTATATAATAATAAGTAAAATTATAAATATTAGATATCTTTTATGAACCATTATTGTTTCATTATATATATATATAAAGAATTCATTTACATATTGTTTTGGGTTTTTTGATCTATTAAAACTTACTATTAATGATTTAATAATATAAAATGAATCTTGAATACTAATATATTGGATTTAAAATGTAATATAAAGGTTGAAATTATTCAAAGTTCATCCATATGATGAGATTTTTCTTATTAAATGGACTATAACAATTTAATTATTTTGAATAATGATCTATATATTTATAGTAAAATAATCCTAAAATCTTATAAAAGGATTATGTACTAAAATTAATATTATTTTAACTTAATTTACATTGAATTTATGTCCTTCTTTATCCATCAAATATTTATGGTTTTGTGGTCATTAACATTCTTATAATCATATTCTATATCTCTCCCTATTACTCCAAGGATGATCATTTTCTACTCCATAAATATACTTTCACATTACATTAATGTTATATTTATCTATGAAATGCAACATGTGATATTTGAGGTATACATTTTGTTACCGACTTTTATTTTCGAGGGAAATTATATTATCCCTTTTTATGAGGTGGGATTACAATAAATGTTTTTGGAAATATTGTACCCTTTATTATAGAAATTAAAATAATGGAAGATATTATTTATTTGTTGGAATATTTAAAAACCTAATAATATAGATTAATGAAATATTATGTATAGTGTATTTGTCAATACACAACCCCCATCATTACATGAGCTGTGATATACAATAAATATATTATTATATAAATTTTACATTTTTAACTTCTCTGTTAAATTCAAATGTAAGAAAAATTATAATAATATTTTAATAAATATTTATATATGATTTAAATATTTATAATATATTTAGTAAATCATATTAAATATGTAATAATTTTTTATTAAATTAATTTTTTGATTCTAAGATATGTTAACATCATAAATAATTTTAATATCATTTTATCCATGTTAATAATAATTCATTTTTCCAAATTGTAAAAATATTATTTTATTCAATGAATATTATTTATAAAATAATCATTTCAATATTTTAATAAGGTAAATTGTTTTCCTTTTTATTAAACTATTTAATTGTCATTAAATACTAAAAAATAAATTTTTTGTACTACTACCAATTCATTTCACTAAATCATATAATATAAATCACCAAAAATATATAAATTTGATAAATAATTAAACTAAACCTCAAATTATTAGATATAATCTAATTATTTATATTTTAATCACTAGTATACATGATTTATATATATAATCAGATTTTCGATTAAAACACATTACTCTGAAAATAATGTTTATAAAAAAAATAATTTTATCAAAATTAATTTAATAATTAATAGTTGATAAAATTTTGTTGAAATTTTTTTAGATTATTTTAAAAAAATATATTTAAAAATAAATTTTATATTTTTTAATGGGCATTGAATAAAATTTAATCAAATTTAGACTTAAAAAGTTTCATCCAAAAAATAGTTTTCATTTCCTTATGCAAATGTCATTTTAAATTAATTTCTATAATTTATTATAATTTAATTTAATATAATTGTTTCAATAATTGGGATAAAAAATTTCATATTATTTTTGTGGAAAAATTCAATTTAGTTTGTAATGAATAGTAAAAAAGTATATGTTTATCATAATGGGTAAGTTTTAAAAAGTTTTATCATGGGTTAAAATAAGATAAAGGGGAAAAATATAATAACTAAACTGTCTAATTCTAAATATTACAATATATTTAGGATCTATATTATTTTACCTTTGAAATAATGTATAATATAAAATATTATACATGATAAATTAGTTATTTATATTTAAATAATTTTTTTTTAATTCCAAAAATGTCATGTCTCTCAATTATAAAAGGATATAAATAATTATTCATGAATTTCGATCCTTTTGATATGAGAAAACATACCCTGATATCTTCCTAGAATCCATACCATAATCTAAGATCTAGTGTTCTTCTCTTAAGAAAAAGATTTCTAGGCATACGATGTAATATATTAGTGTTCTCTCAAAGAAGAGGTATAAATCTTAAGAGAGCTCCTTCTATTTCATTTCACGATTCCCATTATATAAACATGTTGTATCCACCCTAAAATTATCAATATAGTATGATTCATATACATAGGATCAATTTTTATTATAGTGTAACCATTTGTAACCTCTTCCCTATCAAATATGAACTAAATTTATTTCTTGTGTATATGTGTGGACTACCACTTTCATGTAGCGATATTATTCAATTTCTATGATAATATTTGATTATTAGTTATTTTCAGGTATTGAATCATGGGAAAACCTCTATTGGCTATTTAAATGGTCCTTTAACCTTAGGGGTCTCTGTAATACCTCTATTTCCATCCGAATACCCAATAGACAATTAACCACTGAAGTCCTTTTTCATACAAAGGACTATCCCCATATGCCGACAAATGTATGTACAGTGCTCATATTCCACACTCACAAACACCCTATGAATTATCATATGAGGTATCCCATACTGAAATTACTCCAATACCAACAAGATTGAATGTAGAGTTTAAATCAGTTAGTCTACCAAAATGAAAGGTTCAACTTGTTGACATGGGTGGTAATGATTTTCTTTTAGTACTCACTTTTTATGTGGTGTTTCATTATTACCTGTATAGATAAAATGTTCCTCATTATGTACCCAAACAACTACCCAATATAGTGCCACTAAACTTATGGATGAGTATTGGATTTGGAGCCATTTGGTAACATCCTAACATAAACCATCATTTCCATGTTTGACTACTACATTACCTGAGGATTACCACCATTTACACATGAAGATAGTGACTTGTATCTTGGTTCTAAGTTTGCTAGTTGGATGAACATATCAATAGAATCATTTCATATATCCTACTATAAATACAAAATATAAAATTAAATCCGTATATCATATAGAAACTGAAATATGATTTACATTTAATAGTAAACATAAAGAAAATTAAGATATTTAGTACTTGGTAAATAGAGTAACAATAAATGAAGTAGTCAACACACCACTTAAACAACATAAATCAATATCTACATCCTCTTGATCCATCTAGTTAACCATTCACCATATGGATCATTCCCTTCATTGGATCCCTGTGTAGGAAATCTAAAAGAACATTAAAATTTCCATGTTTTGTTTAAGTTCACTTCATAGTAAAACCTATCCAGTGATCTATAAAATTAGTCAACAAAATAAAAAAGTAAATAAATCGATGCAAATGTTGTTAAAATATCAAAAAAAATATCACTCAAATAAATCAATTTACCATGCCCTTGGAGTCTGCCCCTACCTTCTTTTGTACCACACCTGAAGGTATCCTTGATGCTCATCACAACACATCCCCCCCGAAGGGTAGTCCCAAAAATGGATGACTCAACTCTCAGTGGGGATAATCCAATACATTTCAACTCACACATAATACATATTTTTTTAGTAATATACCCATATTACACACTACACATTCATACGTATAATACATTGAAAATAAATTTGATAAATGTTAAAAATGATATAGATGAAACAATTTCTATTAATATTGTAAAATTACCTGAACAATCATTATAAATGCATCACAAGAAAATTTCAAGAATACATAGTGAAACATGCAGACCCAAAGTGATCATGAATCATACATCGGATTCTGACATATATATTAAAAACCAATAATCATGGTAATAAATATCATAATACCTGTGTGAACGATAAGGAATTATTCTCTTTCATAAAATGGTGTGTTACCAAAATATGTTATAGGTAACATCCCATAAATTTTTTTGTTTCCACAAGATACATTGGATAAGGGTTTTAATGTGTATTAATTCAAAAATTATATTTCTACCACATATTTTATTAGTGTAGAGATTATTCTTATCTATGTGGGGTTCCTTATTTCCTCATTTATAAGACTGATGATAATATGGATTCTACTAGTTTTTGTCCCCAGGATGGTCTTCCTCCATTCACAACAAATAAGGCTGATGCACCTATTACATTATATTCTACTAGTGTCATTAATGAGGGGGTAACTACCCTTATATTTTAGTAGACAGAAGGCATGCAAAATTATAGATGCTTCCTGGTAATGGTTTTTTTCTTTGGAGACTTATAGTGTCAATAATTAGGGTGTCATTGTGCCCCTTTCTGGCTAGGGAGGAGGTAAATTAATTTTTGGAAGTCATCCTCATAATGGTAAGACTCATGGATGATATCTTTCAAGTGAGTTTGGATCATGATATTTATTCATAGTTTTTTTACTAATGATCAAATTGGGGATCATTTCTTATAAGTACCACCATCTAATAAATTATCATGGATGATTCTAGAGAGAATTATTATTAAACTAGGTCAATCATAAAATTTGATCAACTTCTTTAATGGTGTTTATTATGTTGAAAGTTTGATGGATTTACCACATTCTAGGATATGAGTCATATTTTTCTTATTGATAATGATTATGTCTCTGAAGTAGCATGTTGGGAGAGAAGATTAAGGATCAACTGGAAATATGTCAATGTTGTAGGAAACATTATGATGGGCCAAATATAGTGATCAATTATCTTAATCAATTATGGTTCTTTTATTAAATTTTAATGTGCATGGAAAACCTCTCAAGGTCACATGCCATAGGAAATTTTTTATAAATTATAAAACTATTATTATTGGACTTACTAAACTGAGAACGATGTTTTATTATTGGAAGTATTTTATATTAATTTCCCTAGGTTATTCCTTTGTATTCCATAATAAATACGGTAGTGAAATAGATTCCCTATGGGTTCTTATGCATGGAATGATTACAAGTAATTCCTATAATAATGTTCACCAATAAATAAATTATTCCAATAGTATTAATGGTTATTATTTCTCCATTTAATTTTCCTTTTACTTCCATCATTATATAATAAAATAACTCCTTATAGAATCTGAGAGTGAATTTCTGAAAGAATGTTTTAGACAAATATTATAATGGGATATTTTAATGTAGTGTTAAGACATAAGGAAAAAACAAAAAACAACTTTTGTAGGTCATTTACATATGAAAGTTCATCCTCGATATATAAATGGGTCTTGGTTGAGGTTACAATGTTAGGTTCATATTTCATAAGTAATAGGTACACCATTAATGGGAGAAAAATAAGAAAATTATATAGATATATTTTGCATGAAGAGGGTACAAGTGATTTTAACTATTTATATATAATCACACTACCTAAAAAACTCTAATAAAACTATATTATTGTTATATGTCTATATCAAAAATTGATGTTCATTCCCTCTAACTTTTAATTTCCATAATACTTGGATTGTTGTTTATAGTTGTAGAGAAATTATTTTGTGTGAATGGAAGGATTTATTACATAGAAACAGTTTAAAGATATTGCCCATCAAGATGAATAGTGTTATATCATGTTTTGAGTAGTGGATAAAATTATCAATTTCGAAAATTAATATTGACATCAAGGAGGATGAAAATTACTTGGCTCATAGTCAATATTGAAATGATAATCAAGACATGCCCCATCTGGGTATGATCTAGTCCATTTCTAGTCAAGATGATCTTTGAGATCTGATAGAGAATCGTTCTCTAAATATATTTAATATCCAAGGGATTTTGGAATGAGAGAGGATCTAAATATTGTTTCACTACATGTATAAGGTAAATTAGGAAATAGGAGGTCTCACCGCCCTCAACATCAATTATTTTTATTCCTTAATAATTAACTATAATATTATTATTGTTAGTTATTTTATATTCTTGTATGTATAAAATGGGGAGTAAAAACTCAGAAATTTATTTTGATGATTACTCCTAGAATTTCTGACCTTCAAAATAAGAAGTTGTTAGAGGCACCCAATGAAAATTAGATTAATACACCCCTTTTATCACAAAATATTTATAGTGTTTTCGGACTTGATAGTTTCACTAATAAATTATTCTCATTAAATTGTAATATTTTAACCATGAGGTTATTAAAGGAATGATATAATTATTTAATAATGCATATATTCACAATGGATTTTATTAAAAATTCCTTGATTTTATTTTAAAAATGGTGGATTCTCAAGATATTAGATTTTTCAGCCATGTTGCTTCTTGAAATTAGGTTCTAATAGTTATTATTAGGGAAATGCCTTTTAGACTGGGAGAGATTCCAATTATCATTCACACTACAATGTTTTTTGTTTTTTCTCAAGGAGTAACACTATGATATTTCGTTATACTACATCATTATTTTGTATCACAAGGATGAAAATGTAAGGGATGTAAATATGGCTCTAAATTTTGATATTCCTATGAATTTTGATACATTAAAGTGGAATTTCATTTTTTATATTCTATTAATGTGTGGCATTTCTCCTGGAATTGTCAACTTGATTAGTTTTATTTTTTAGGGTGATAGGCTCTGTATTCTTTATAATGGGTCTATAAGGGGTTTTGTTCATAATTCTAGAGGGGTTAAGAAGGGGGATCATTCATCCAATATTCTTTTTATGATAAATATGGATTATTTTTGTAATTTTCTTAATAGTAATTCCAATGATAGAATTTATAAGAAAACAAAGGTCGGAAGAGAATTATTTACTCCTTCACACCTCCTTTCTATAGATGATATTCGACTTTTCAGGTAAATTTACAAGACCCACACCTCTATATTAATGTCATTTGTAGACTAATGGAAGAGGTTTATGGTTTTCTTATTAGTTGTAAAAAGTCCTCTATGATTTTTGGAAATGGGTTTTGAATTTATAACAAACACAGAGGGGATAGGTTATTTGGGTTAAGATAAGGACCCTTCATTTTATGTTTCTAGGTGTTCCCCTATTTTCGTGTTAGGTGATAAATAATCTTTGGATAATTTTTATTCCAGGATCATCGGTCAAATTATTACATGGGAAGGGATGAAAATGTATCAAGATAGTAGAATTTGTTTTGTTAACTCTATGATAACATTTGTATTTATATATGAATAATTTTAATACATATTAACTAGAACTCTTATTTAGTAGTTTTAGATCATGATACATAATTCCCTATATATTCTCATTGAATTTAAAAAATAAACGTATTTACGATTATTTGGAAGGTGTATGTCAATCCAGTGGATAACATATTGATGGGTATCAAAGATATGAGGCTTTTCAGTGACATAATGTGAAAAAAAAATCTACTTCTTTATTTTGTCCCCTAATGAATCTTTTTTGGAGTGTCATTCCATCATGTTTATCAACGAATTTCAAAATGGAAACTCTTTGTAGATCCCCTCATCTATTTGGCCATGAATCAGGAAGGTATATCATGATATTAGGAAATGATGAATGTAGATAATTATTTTTTATTCATTCTATAATTATTTTACTCCTCCCTAGATTTCATGTCCTTTGATTCAGGTTGTTGGAATTCTAAATCTTCTATAAGGTTATTCAATAGTAGATAAATAATGAATTACTGATGTGAATGACCTATTGTATCCTGAAATAATCATGGAGATTCTCATGTATGAATATACAGAACTTGATATTCTAATATGGACATTCAATCTGTCTAGTAGATTCAACCCTGTGGACTGTTATAGGTACTCATTTGATTTTCAATCAATCCACAGTTTTAGACATTAGGATATTGGATGCCATTTATTTTCCCATTCAATATTCACCTAACATTGAATATTTTGAAGTATTATTTACATATGAAAATATTAATCCAACATGTTGGGATTTTTTTTGATCCTACATGTTACATATGATTTATATCCAATTATTATTTTGGTCATTTGTATTTCTTCTCTTGGATTACATGAAATTTGTGGGTTTATGTCCATCACTTGTTTGGCTACATTAGTAAATATGGGAGTCTTGAAGCATTGATGATCTCCACTTATAGTGATGGATAAAATTAATAGGCCATTCACACCTCTTGAAAGCTGAATATATTTTTATTTCCTACAAATAGAAGAAATGGAATTGTTTGTATTTTGAGAAACATGTTTCCTCTTTAGACGAAAGACCCAGAAATATTTATTAGTAAATTGCATCTGCATCTGAAATTAAAAAAAATTTAATTCCTAACTATTTTTTGAAATTTTGATATTGGCGTATCGTTGTATTTTTGATAGGGTCAAGAAATATATAATCGATAAATTTATCTAATAGATTCATATGAACTCAAGGTGGATGAAATTTAAAATGGATGGAGAGGATTCAGGTGAACAGGGACCCTTAGGTTGTGGTGGTGTCTTCTGAAATTATCCAGGTCTATTCAAAGGAATATTTTATCATTTCATTGGGAATTTATATGAATTTTATGTTGAATTATGGGATATGATCTAGGAAGTCTAGTACACGGTCCATCATGGATGGTAGTCATTGTGGATTGATCCTGATACATTTTTGGAATAAGAAATTATTATTACATTGTACAAGAATGTCCCTTGAAGAATTCATCCATCTTAGATTCATTTTATTCATAGTGTGGATTCTATTTTCCTCGATGTTATACGTGTTTACTATGAAGAAAATTATTTTTTTGAAGTTCCCTCCAAGAGTGTAATTATATAGTTTTGTTCATGATTGTCCTTTGTGGCCCCGTATTTTTGTTCTTCTTTGGTTGAATCAACTAAACATGGTGATTTCAAATTGAGTCTTTGTAAGAACCCTATTCAATTCCTCAATTTCTACTTTTATATATCTAATAATTTTTTCAAGATAAGGCATGCCTACCTTCTTAAGCATCTAATTAGATTCTTCCATTATATTAAATATCATCAAAAAATTTCAAAAAGTAACAACTTGTGTCATCTAAATACCCCCAAATCAATTCTTTAAGTACACTAGGATAATTCCAGATCATTGAGTCACTACACCCAACTATATTAGTTTCCATATCAAAAAAAATATCTAAATTTTAATATATAAATCATTATGGTGGGGAGTAGTGGCTCCATGATATGCATGGACTCCTATGGATCCAATTAATTATGTTCTAGATATTATAACTATTTGTGTTAGTAATTTATTTCTATTTTTTTGACATAATCATTAATAATTATGAATATATATTTATGAAGAGAAATGTGAAAGGAATTAAAATTTTTAACTGAAAAAATTAATCATTATCTGAGTATTTTTTTCTGTAGTAAAATATAATAATATTTTTCGTATTTTTGTAATTTTTTATATTGAAGGAAAATATTTAATATTTTCATGCATATTGAATAAAAGTGTTATTGTTGAAATATTTAATGGTAAAATTTAAAAATGGGATATTTTTTAATTTATCTAAATAAATATAGTTGTGTGGCGTTAAAAAATTAATTTAATATAATTTTTTTACTAGATATATTTTTGAAATGTCTATTATGGTATTGATCATGGGAGTTAATTATAATAAAAAAATTTAAATCAGAGAAATTGGTATTGTTTTTAATAATTTCAAATATTTATATATTTGTGTGTAAAACATATACACCTATATCTATATATATGTTTGTCTGTATATTTAAATATAACATGTATATATGAACATGGATTTTATATATATGTATATAATATATAATTTTCTAAAAGTTTATATGTAAATTTATGTCTATATATATATATTGTGTAAATTTATGGGTCATATATATATTTATGAATATGTATATATATGTGTGTGTGTGTGTGTGTGTGTGTGTGTGTGTTTTTATGTGTGTATAATATTTTTACATTTTGTTCATATATATATACAGTGAATATATGTATATGAGGATATATATATAAATATAATGAATATATATATATATATAAATGGATTTTCATATACATATTTAGTGAGGATTGATTTAATGTGTTTAAAAGGTGTATGTTGGAGGTGATGAATATATTTTAGAGAAGGAAATAAATAAACTGAAATCAATAAGTCGGATTAAAGAAAATAAAATAATGGAAATAAAATAAGATATAATGAAATAAATAGTTGATGAAAGTGAATGGTCTAGGGGTGTCATATTGATTTTAGGGAATCATTTATGGGCCCATCATGTATATAATGAATATATGGGGGAAATAAATAATTTATTAATTGAAAAAATATTTTTAAAGGTCATGAATGGGGAGGTTCATAAGGGAATAATATATAAATAATTTATCCTCCCCTCACACATCTCTCTCTCTATCCCTGTACCCTCCATCCCACTCTTATATATAATTTTATTATATCATATATGTTCCCTATTCTATATATCAATAGACACTTAATGGATTGATGTGCCATCAGTGTCATTGGTTTTTTTCTTGAGATTTATGAAATTAATCATTATATTTTTTAGAAGAAATATTGTATTTGATTTAGATATAATTTAATATTACCACATTTTTAATATCGACGATGACGAATATGATAAATCATATCAAATAAAGAATGGTTTTAAATTTTTTGGTGTAATTGAACTCGGTCATCAATACATACAATAAACTATTGTTCAACCAATGATTGGAAGCCCATTGATTTCTCACCTATCTTATATAGGTTATTGACATGATTTTTGGTGTGGATGAGTATCCTAATGATACCTATGTATGATTTATTGTCAGATGAGTTGTTTGTGTTTATTTTTGATTTGTGCATGTGTTGGTTTCATATGAATTTATCTAATGATGATATAGTCTGAATTAATTTGATGTTTAATATCCCATTTTCATATTGTATTCTTTAATTTTTCCCTATATTCTTAAGAATATCTTTTGGTGTGGTGTATAGTCCCATAAAATGAGAAATATATTTTATACATGTGGTGGTTATGAATTTTATTATACTAGTATAAGGATGTGTTTACCCTTTTCTGGAATATCTTAAGGGGAAATGTGTCAAGA
This sequence comes from Viscum album, assembly GCA_963277665.1. Classification (NCBI taxonomy): domain Eukaryota; kingdom Viridiplantae; phylum Streptophyta; class Magnoliopsida; order Santalales; family Viscaceae; genus Viscum; species Viscum album. The sequence goes on along the minus strand of OY728123.1, from coordinate 2,094,240,075 downwards.
TAGACATCATGGTTATTACCTACATAGTGGAAATCTGATAGTGTTGGTATCCAATGACAAGATGCATAATTTTATTTTTGTGATAATTTAATTGTTTTATAAGTATTCTATTTACATAAGTATATGTACTTTTATAAATTATGTACTGATGATAAGGACCATTGGTTGTGTCCTACGAAGTTCTGTATTTAAATCCTACTCATGAAATTTAGTGTGCTTTTATATTTGATGCATTGGGATTATGTTAAGTTAATTTTCTATATAGAAGATAGTGGATCATACAGATTAGGAGGTATACTCATTTAATAATTAAGGATAATGAAAATCCAAAATATATATTCATATAAACTACCTTGTCTATCATCAGTTCATTACGATGCACCCAAGTATATGTTAGCTAATATGTATTCCTTACTTGGTGTCTAAAATTTAACTCAATACTAATCATGAACATACATAAATGTTTTTCCATATATCCATACAAATAATAGAATATAGTAGAAACTCTTTTAATATTGTCAAAAAATAGGTCACTTTCATTGATCCAAGATGATGTTCTATAAACAATAGTTCTCAATATAGTTTTATCATTACCAAAAACATCTCCTTTAATCAGAGGTCCATGAACATTTCCCAGGTGTGACTCTCTCTCCCTAAATCATTGACCATAACATTCCACTATTAAAAAATATCACCCATCAACATAATGTTTACAAGGAAGATATTAAAAATATCTTCGGCCTCTATAAAGTTGATGATCCTCTTAAAGATTAGAATCCATTCCCCTACATATTTGGGCAGATACTTCCATTAAAGGATAAAGGATATCAAAGATGATCATTTTGACCATAATTGAACATATTCCCTTTGACTCCCCGACATTGGATGATCATTATATTGAATACTCATAGTGTAATTTTTCATTCCAATGACACTTATAGATATGATGTGGTAGGGTGCTATAATGTAACTACCTACATTACCATTGGACCCACTAGTCATAAATGTTATGGCATCTTAGGCAACCAAATTTTGATATTGAGAACATGTAAAATTTATCATGATAACTCAATGGGATTACAAAAGGTTTTCTATAGGTGTATACCAACAACACAATGTATATCTTTACATGCACTATCCATGTTATCATACTTTCATGTTAGACTTATTTATTATATATATATATATATATAACATAACAACATTCATAATTCAATAAATTTAAAAACTAAAAGATATGTTAAAAAATATGGAATATCATATAACTGATAATACAATTATATTTTAAAAATATAAAATAGATCATGCTATAAATTAAATATCTAATACACCATAGAAAACATGTATATAATTGAAATGATAAACTACAGACCAAATAAGGATTCAATAACTCTCATTAAATATTGAAAATATTGTTATAACAATTATATATATATAAATTATTAGGTTTGTGAAACATGTTCTATCCAAGAAAATGGAAACTACCCAACCATAATTCCACACAACTATCTCGGTTCTACCATTTTCCATGTAACTCAAAATAAATAGAGAACTCTCATATGATTCCATTTGGTAGCAACCCATCTTGAACCACTAATTCCAAACCAATGTAAATCATGACCTCATGTGTTCGACCCTATAAGTAAGAGGCTTCAAACTAGTAGCGAGGGTCTATGTTTTTTAAAGAGAGACTATACTCTAGGTATGATGTTATAGAAGAAATAATATATAAACAAAAATATATCAAATAATCATAGTATCGTGTAGAGAATAAATTATAGAAAACAAGTAATGGAGTTAATAAGAGGTTCCCCAAAGTGGGATGAAAACCATTTGTAAAAAAAATAATTTTATTAAAAATAAAATAAAAAAGTGGGTATAATGAAGATGACCATAATATGATAACAACCCCATTCTTCTCAACTCACCCCTCATCCACAGTCTACCTTCCCTTACTCGGGTCCCAATTGATGATGTTTATATGCATATCAAAACTCCCTAATAGTATGTGAGTAACAAAAACCAATTGGACACCACAAATGGATCATTATCTTACATCATTATGTAAACAAGTGTATTTCATTTATAATGAGTTACTCCTAAACAAATGTAATAATAAAAAAACTTGGGTGCTAACTATGAAACCATAATCCCTGAATATATATTCATCATCTTCATTCTATCAGAATATCAACATTTTAGGGGTAATAAATAAATATCAAAGACCCTTTTAATCACTATACTCAACATTTTGTATACATACTACTCAGTAACCAATAGAAATCATTTGATTTATGCTGTCAATATCCACTAGGCTTCGAGTGATCATTTTAATTGTAATCAACTAGGAATCGAGTAACATGATCCTTTGTATTTTCTTAAACTTCATCATTGACACAAGCTATCCATGGGTCATCATATTATCCCAATAATGTTCTTTGGAACATCATTGACATCGTTGCAATTTATGCACCCTCCATTATAAATAATTAACATGTCTCAATGGCCCTACTACATTGGGAACCTCTAAAAATACATAAAAAACAAACATCATTGGTTAGTGAACACAATAATGAAAAACATATCATCATGTGTAAAATTAGAAAAAAAACAATACATGCTATCAATATCAAACATAATTAGAAAAAATATAATCATAATCATGAAAAAAAGTGTTATTTTTTTTTTCCAAAATCCATAGAAATATATCTACATTTTATCATAATAAACCATGACTATAAAGTATTCCAACACAAGATTTGAATCATTGATGTAAGAGTAAAAATGATCCAGAAAAAATAAATGAACTTTCTACCTCAATGTTCTTGATGTCCAAATCACGATCCATCTAGGATTAATCACACGATCAATATACCCATGTTACCAACCTCAATAATCATTTTATGGATTACTAAAATTCATTTTATAATTTATTTTTTAAATTTAATGAAAACCCACATGTTTTTAAACATTCTATATCCAAGATATTTCAAAACTATTATTTCATGTATTGGAAAGAGATAACCTTTCATCCGTTTTGACATAATGTACAAATGATAATAATTTTATCTATTTAGAATATTCTTGAATAAATAATACATAATTATTAATTATAATTATATGATAATTTCAATTTTAGTTTCATTTGAAAATTTATATCCTTAATTATAGAATATCAGGAAGAACTAGAATTACATTTCTTCCAAGAAGGATACATGAAAAAACTCCCCTTTAAAAAAGATTCTCTCAAGAATAGACATGAGAGAATTTATATATTCCAAGGAGAACAAAACATTAACCATGTTCAACCAAAGATTTCATCTCAGATCATCGTTTTAGGGGATTTATAGAATAAAAAAGTAGATGTTTGGATTCAGAATCTAATGACAGTAGTTTTTATATATTTTATAAGAAGGATATCCACCTAATAGTTCACACCAATATGGTCCTGAAATAAAATTTATCATCTAATTTTCATTGGAATTATTATTAATCCAATATTTATAAATTTATCACATAATATAGGTCTAAACACTATATTTTAAAAGAAATTTATTAAATTAATTTTAATCTTTTAAATTAGTAAATAAATTTGTTACAAATTAGAACTCATACGGAATGATTGAAAAAGAGGGATTCTAAATACATTTTCCAAAAAAGGTTCCATGTAAGGGTAGAAACATTTCCCCTCATGAATCTCCTATGATTTTCATGATGGTATTATTTTTCCCTTACATTACCCATTGAATTTATTAGTTACCACTATGTATTATTTAAGAAATGAATGTTACCCTTACTCCATGAGGGAACTAAGATTTCATAGCTGGAAAATATAATCGTGTAGCTTTATGAAACATTTTCATAACATTATACAATTTATAGGTTATTTATATTACCAATTTATAGTACAAATATACCCTTATGAAGCCTATAGAATCATCAGATTACAAATATTCAATATATCGGTTTTCCTTTTGTAACATAAGAAAATATGGGCTTACCCTAACAAAATGGCCTCCATAAAATTATGTGAAGCTGTGAGGCCCCATTATAACTGTATAAAAATTGAATAACCAACTAATAGAGGCTAAAAAACTCTTACAAAACTCATATAACCAAGGATTTACCCATTCAAAACTCCAAAAAACTAACCAGTATAATGATAAGGGTTTATTTACATTTACATTTTCACTATCCTATACAGAATGTAATGAATCATATTATTTTTGTTGTTTTGATTAAAAAATCATTTAAATGATTAATAATAGGTTTAATAACATTAAAATAATGATTATATTAATAAAATATATTATTTAATTCATTAATTAAGAAAATTTGATAATAGTTGTGATATTTGAATTAATTTCACTATTCCGTTAAAAATCTAATATTTTTGAAAAATATAACAAAATCAACATAGAATAATATTGATAAGTGGAATAAAAAAGTGAATTAAATTATTGTAATTTAAAAATAAATATTTTATAATATTATATTTTCAATGAAAATAAAAAATATAATGAAAAACATATTTCAAATAAAAATGGAATTCTTAAACCAAAAATGACTTTAGTATTATTTAATTATAATTTCAAATTAAATGATTTTTAATATATTAGTTAATGTATTTAATGATTATATTTTTTAAATAATATTTTCAATGTGGATTATGTAATTTATTAATATATTAAATAGTAATTTGAGAGTGAATAATATCATTAAATTGAAAATTATATATCCTATAAATTTAATAATTTATAATTGGATATATATTTTTATTTACTACAAACTTTTCATTTTTATATTTTTGTATAATATTCATTTAGTATGTTATAAATAATTTCATTAGAGTGTTACATGTGGAGAAATCTATATAACGCATTAGTTTTATTTAATTGAAATTTATATAGTAAAATCAAGGGAAATTACATCCTACTTGATTTAATAAGTTTAATTATCACAATATTAATTATTTTATTCAAATTAAAATATAATTTTTTTTCTAAAATATATAGGTTACTCCAGATACAATATGTTGGGAGATATCAATTTTATAAAATTATTAAAAAATCATCATCCTTAGAATACGATAATCATAAAAATTGATATTCATCCAATATTTAAATCCAAGAGTATATTATTATTCAATATTTGGACCCCTATAAAGTTACAATCTTAAAAATTACTCTCATGTTCATCCTTTTATTTAAAAAACCATTGGTTGATACAAAATTTGATTTCCATTTTTCAAATATTTTTTCATCTATGTATATAAGAGAAATCCAATCCAAAATAATATTTGTTAATCTAAATTTAGTATGAAAATATTTTTACAAGGTAGGTTTCCATAATATTTTATGTGGGATAGAATACATCAATAATATTTCTTCAATAATAACATTATATTGGACATGATATAATTCTATTAAAAAGTAATGCATGTAATTTATCCACATTTTAATTTATAATATTATAATAATTATTATGGAGCTATTCAAAAAGGGGTGTGAAAATATATTAAATAACCTCATGAAAAAGTTCCCTGAAAAAGAAAAATGACATTGAAACATTAGATTGGATTGAAAATAGGAGGCCACCATTGATTTTAGAGGGTTGATATAACCCTTGGAACAACATAACCATTGAGTGCATTGGACTTAATTTGTTTTATTTCATTTAGTAATCATGACCCAGATTGTTATATAAATATATTCTAATGTTAATTTTTCGTGGTAACATTGGAGTGCGTTCTTGGATGATGATATCAGATCATATTAGGATCAAGTATCATTGCTTCTTTGTAATTCACGTATCTATCCAACAATAATGAAATGAATTAGTTTTTCATAAATGATCGATCCATCTCAAGGTAGGTATATTTTTATTTTAATTTAAGCCCATATTATTATTAAAATCAGGAAATAAAATCCATAAAATAACAAATAGATTCGAAAATCTTGTGTATTGTGGTCACGAGTAAGATTAATATTGATATTCAGAAATTAATTACTAATTATGTTATATCTCTTAATTATTCATTATAATAGACAAAAGTCAAGTCGAAACACAAAATCAGCAATACACATAACAAAAGTTTGGGGTTTTTTCATTTATTACCATGTTTTTAATTCATCATGGTCAAATACGTTGGCATGTGGTTCAATTAATATATAGAAACCAACTATTTACCACATATTTATTTTCACAATAGATTAATCCCACTGATCCTGGTTCAGATTCATGATGGAATTAAATCTATTATTATAGATTGTCCATCATTGATTGTTAGAGGGGAACCATTTCATCATATCAATGGGGTGTGGTGACTGTTCATCTTGGAGAATTGTATATGAGAAGATGTATTTTGTATCTCAATCGTGTTGGTGGTGGGGAAGCTCTGTCGGACGAGATTCATCATATCCAGGCGAGATCAGGGGAAGAATCGTTGGTCCTAGTTGTTTTAGTGTATGTTGAATAAGACCCTATGAGTTCTATGAAATTATGAGTTACATGGAATGTAACCCGGAATTAAATATTGTGTGGTCTCTCCTATGGGGTGCAAGGGTTTCATGGAGAATAAAAATATCACATGGAATGTGACTAATGGTCACATGGTTTGTGAATGTTACCCATTGTCATGGAGTGTACTGTATGGGTAAACATACACAACCTGAAGTACATGATTGCATATGCATCATGTACCCATATGCAGACATGGATATTCCTAGAAAAATTTGTCTATTTATACATATACAAGTTGATGATTACAAGAAGTCAAAAATGACATATAATCATACATAGAAATGGTCACAGGTCAGGTTATATAAGTACGAAAATGTTTTAGGGGGAATAAAAATGTAACTATAGATCATTTTTTGTAATCCTTAAATCATTTCATGGGTCTGCTTTCCTATTAATAATCGAAATATTTTTGTGTGATATGTTCCCTTTATTCCTTCCCTAAGGGTATACTATAGATTGACATCCTATGCATAAAATAGTTATCCACTATTAGGAATTTCAGCCTCAGATAGTATTCTTAGAATCATTTTGTAAGGACCATAGTGAGATCCTATATCATTATCATTTCCCTAGGTGTGGTTCTCTGTATCATCATGATCAAAACTATATAGGAGTTGATCCATAATATAGAGGGTTTTTCATGATTGGGTTTTTGGTAATCCCCATGTCCTTGGATGTGACACACATTTTTATTTCATCCCAGGGGGACTAGGACCAGGATGAGGTATGTGACTCCGACAGACCAAGGTGTATCCATTTAGTTTCATTTATTTTAGTCCACAACAAATATCATAATATGTACATGTTTTCAATTACTTTTGTATGGATTGTATTTTATCTCATTCTATCAATTTTTTTTGTAAAACCTATATGGTGTGAATATAAATTAATTCATTCATTCCCATTTATCGATTTTCATTTTAAAATTTTCTGGGATTTTATATTTGTGTTTGTGTATAGGTAATTTGTGTTACTTCCTCCCATGTGTGGGAGATATCTACTCCTCCATCATCACCACACACAGCTCTATTGGATGTGGGATTGGGGTAGTCATTGTTTAAACTCTGCAGGGATGATTTGTGATAGATTTGTGTTAGAGGACTTAGTTCTAAATTATGGCCGTAGTCCATGATATTTGTTTTTTTTTATCAATTTTTTTATGTGTTTCATATTCATCACATAGAACATGGAGTTTAGTATTGGTTGTAGAGCCAATGTATCCTTAATCTAGGACATTTCCCGCTACCTTTTTAATTCGGTTCTTGTAAAATTAGTTTCAGGGAAAATATTATAACATTACTCAAATAGGAATGGGTTTTTGATTTCCATAATGGGTTATCTATTAAGTTATACTCATTGAAAATGGTACATCATGTCAATTTCTGGATGCCTCAATGATGTTTTAATACTATTATTTAGTAGTAGGATCCTGAGTGGAATATCCACAGTGATGGGTCTATGATATAAGGACCTACTACAGAGGGGTAATTCCCATTGGGAGAAATAGTTAGAAAACAATTGTTCGTGTAGAAGAAGATGCCATCAGTACTAAAGAACAATGTGTGAAGGTAATGTCCACGTCATGATATTTAGTTACAACAGCTTATAACGATTCAAAGTCATCATGACCCTCATGTAACTGAGTATGAGATTTATGTAGTAACACATGACTTTTTACCATTCAAGACACCTATAACCTATATGGTTGTCTTTCTAGTGAGACTCAGTCTTTGATATATAGGATTAAAATGATACATAACTTATTTGTACAATGAGGAATCTCTTCAATAGACCTATTATGATTTCCATTTTTGAGAGGATTTTTCTACAACTACATTGTGGGATGTGAAAATCAAGGAGAATCTATTGTTTTACCATGTTTGACAACTACTAATTTGTATTATTTTAGGTTCACTATCTTCAATGGATACTCATTGGTTATGGTGATTGATATATTATTTTAGGACCTTGTCATCGAGTGAGGAAAACACATAAACATTAGATATAGTGTGATACCTCTATAAAATCTTACACATATTAGGGTGATATGGAATTATTTAGTACTCCAGAGTGTACTGGCTGAGACAATGCACTGGGTAGGTACAAGAAGTGGATGCATTGGATATTGGTATTTAAAGAAAGGGAGTTTTTGAATGTAATACGGACCTAGATTTAAAAGTGGTTTTAGGGGGAGATCCTTGTACCAAGGGTTTGGAGTTCATGTCTCATAGGATGTATATATTCTTGTTATTTCAAGTGAAATTTCTCGAGGGAAAATCAAACACACCATATGAATATTAGACTAACGGTGGATGGGATACCTTGGTATAGGTAGATCATAGAGTAGGTAGGTCTATAGGGTAGTGGATGTGACATATTATCATTTAAAGAATATGAAGGTGGTAAGCATTTCGACATGAATCCACAACTACCCCATTTAGTTCCTGTCAGGATCAAGGATCTACTTGTCACAGAGAAGGGTAGTTGTAGGATTTCATGGCTCATGTCCTAGATGCTTCAGTGATGATACAAGGTATTAACTATGTATTTCCGTACCGTAGATACATGTTCTTATCAATAAAATTTGTATTAAGCCCATTTTTTCCACTTATCATGATCATAAAGAAATAATTTTAATTTAGCCCTTGGCGTGACCATTATTCTTGTACACTCTTACTATAGGAGACTCAAAGACCACACACTTCTGTCAATGGTGTATCTACACTCCAAGAATTTAGATGTTCTATTGGATTTTTTATTTAGTAGGGATGGGGCCTTATGAAATTGAATTATGTATATAATAATTATCCACAATTCAAACATAAACAGACTATTTATAATGATGGATTCTATGTGGGATGTCCTTGTAAATCATTATGGGGTTACCATAGACATTCAAAGTATTTAGTTCATCTTGTTGATCATAGACTGACTCACAAGGATAGCCCAAATCCTATATATTTTATAGAATAGTTTAGTATATAGTATGGGATGACTCTAAGTGAATGATATAGTCCAAATATATGTATTTCCTATAAAGATAATTTTACATCATGATGTTTCTTCACATCTCATGTATAGAAGATATTTCAAGAGGCCTTTATAGATCAATTGTATTTGAGAATGATTGTCCACGTATATATTTATCGTGAAATTGAGGAGACCACTAATGTTCCAATGAACATTATTTTGGATTCAATGTTATACAATGTCTACTTTTTGGAGGATTATATACTATTAGTGGAGTTTACAAACAATGAAAGAGTGGATTACAATGTAATTATGTCACTCTTTGAGGTTTTTATAGGAGACCTTTGTAGAGAATCGAAGCTTAACATACATGGACATTATATTACTTTTGTGGAATACTTAGTACATAACTAAAAAACACACACACAGAAGGACCATAAGAGTTTAGTGTCTTTGGAGACTCGGAATATAATCTTCTAATCGTGGTGAATGATCTTCAACATCTCCCATTAAGATCTTCCTTTTTTTACCTAAACCTTTCTTTATATACTGTGGAAAATAAAACATAAAAGTGTGAGCTCAAATTCTCAGTAAGGGTAAACAAAAGAAATATCAAACACATCATATTTATAAGAACATAACATTTTGGAAATCTTAACATGAAAAAGAGATCATATTATCATAACATGGGATAAATCATAGTAGTGAAATGTAATCCTAATAATCATAACTTAAAACATGAAACTTTGTGGCATAGTCACATAATCATAGAGAATCATTTCACATTAGTCAAGACTCATTGCCAAGACTATCTTAGTGGACAAAGTCCATTTCTGAACCGAGTTCATTCCTCGTTTCAGTCCTGTTTAACTGAACCGATTTAACCTGCCGTTCCAGCCATGTCTATCTCATGAGATATAAAATCATTACCCAATGCAATATAGGGAGATTTAGGTCCCACCCATCTCATAATGAAACCATTATTATGTGTGCCAAAAAATCAAAAATCAAAAATCATTACATAACCCATGTAATATAAATGGGATTTTTAAACATCATGACATCATAAAACAATTCATATAAGATTAAGGAATTCATAAAAATAATTCCATCACAACATAATCAAATCAATGTAATAATAGGGATAAAAACCGAACATAATATTATCTTAGATGGAAAATAATTTTGATAAAACACTTGAACTCCATTCTTGAGGAAAATATCCTTTGTACTTCAAAATAAATTCCATTCTTAACATGTCATACAATTTTAAACTAAAACAAGTTGATTAAAAATAAACTTTAAATATTTTAAAGGAAGCTTCTTGAAGATAATTTTTAAAAAATCCATTCATGCCATATAAGTTAAAAAACATTCTTCTCGTACATTTGTAGGAGAAGTCAAAAAGTACCTCATACGAAAAATGAAAAAAGATTCCTTTCATATATTTTACTATAAAATCAACAAATGGTAAAAATGGATTTAAAAAATTGTAGGTGGATGGAAATAATATTACATATTGAGGAAACAAGGATGTGGATGATAAAATACACCCCAGTAAATACCAAAGTATAAACAATCTCGGATAAAAATGAGATTGTGATATTTCCCTTACCTTAGGTCTGATTTTCTTCATAAGTGTCCGAACCTCCTGTATAATGATTTAAATAATGTAATTGAATTATTCTAGAATCATAATAATTGTTATGATTTCATATATGGTTCACTTATGACTTTATATTACCCGTTCTTTTGTAAATTCCTTGTTAAAGAGCGTTTTGGATAAAATCATTTCATTTGTCATTCATGTTTTGAATTGTAATTATTCATATGATTACTTAGATCATGATTACATAATTACAGAATATAAAACATGATTTATATATAACATATATTCAGAATATAAATATATATAATAGATCAGTAAATGGATAGAAATACACCGTTCATGGAGACGGTAGGCCGTACGTACGCATGAACGCTGTTTTCGTTTCCTTATTGAGTTGAATGGAATTAATTAGATGGAATACACATATATACACATAAATCCAGTGTCACTATTATGTCATATATTTCTTAATTACTTATAATCATTCATGAATGGTTAAAATGGAGAATGAATCTCATCGCGTCGTGGAGACGGTAGTCCGTACGTACGCACAAGCGATGATATCATTATCATGATCATGGAATTGTATTGGAATGTATGTATACTATTTCAGAATCAATATAAATTTACAATAATCATATATAGTTATTATGTACACTATTATACCCATCCAAGTAAGGTGGTGGTGTAAAATAGATTACACCACGGCGTGGAGACGGTATTCTGTATGTACGCACGCGCGGTGATTTAGTTTTCCGTAGGATGGATAGATGTTGAAATAGGGTTGTTTCATTATTATAATAACATATCAGTATATGATTTATACTTATGTTATTAATTCATAATGAAACAACCTAAGAAGAATATGTGGAAGAAGAAATAAAGTTGAAAGAATCGATAACGGACATTAACTCTTCTTTGAAGCGCCTCTTTGAGTCCTCCTCTTAGGGTACTAAAATTGGTCTTTGAAGAAAACCAGGACCTCTACTATGTTGCTAGGAAAGTGGGGAGATAATTTTTCAGGGGTTTGCCGAGATTGAAGGCTCAAAGTGGTGTGAGGAAGAGAGGGAGGAGGTGCCCTTTTATAAGGGAGGAGAGTGTCACCTATGGACTAACAAAAAATATTATTTTATTATAAAGTCATATTCGGTTTTTAATAGCTCCAAATTGATTTATTTCTAGGCTAGGGTGGGGATGGTTAGAAATAATCTCATCCAATAGAATTTTGACAAGTTTAGTTTACTATTTTAACCATATCATTTAGTTTTAACATTAAGTTAGATAATTTTACTGTTACCGTGTCTTTTTGTGTTCTTACACTATAAGGTTAATGAACTTACTATAACAAGACAAACTAACCCCAAGTTGTTTATTATTAATATATATAACCTTATCTAAGTCATTTGGCGTAACCTTATATTTTTTGCCATAAAATAAAAATTAATAGTATAATATTTGTTTTAAAAACAATTTTATGTCAATTTTGACACTATTTAGTAATTGGTTTTTGTGAAACGCATAACAGACTGATTAGTTAGAATAAAGTTACTTAAATCAATAATAAAATATCATATTATCCTATAAAATTAGTGGAATTCATAAAAAGTCTCAATTTACATTTATTTGGGTATTTATAACATAAATTATGTCAATATTTCATTAATAAGATAATTACTGCATCATCATTGTGTCAAAAATAAATTAACTTATTTGAAGTCTAAAAATTACAAATAAAATATCATTATGTAGGAAATCTTTTTATATTTCTAATTAATATTTATAGTAGAATTTATCTTATGTATATCCCTATATTAAAAATGATTTAGTTATTAAACTTTGATTTTAACAATTTTTACCATTCTTTAAATAAATTGATAATAAATGTCCTAATCTAGTCCAAGTGGGCCTAAATGGTCATATTTTATTCCTAAGGTTGGTTTTCGTCGAATTAAACTTATCCAATAGAATTAGGGCATGTTTTAGTGTAATAATAATAACACTTTTACCCTTAATTACCGTATTTACTTTTAACCGAGGTAAAAAAAAGTTAAAAGTTACTATTCACCAAAAATTATTTTCATCTCATTGAACCACATTTTTGTCCTTGATATTAACCTTGTCTCTCGTATTTTCGAAATTCCACTCATTGAAGCGGTAAAATTATTTTTTATGAAAAATTCAGTTTGTTAACTACCACTTAGTGGTTTCACTATTCATCAAAAAATGAAAGTTTCCATAAAAATACCAAAAGTTAGGCCTAAGATATATTTGATATTATGAACTCAAAAATTATTTCTATTTTACCAAATTCAAAACATATCATTTTCATTAATTAATTTAAAAATTAATTCCCATCGTCAAAACAAATAGTGTGTTCTTAAGAGATAATAACTATCAAAAGATTGACACTTGTTTATGTCTGGTTTAAATGTGAAATTACATCCAATGACCAACATTGTATTAAATTGTAAAAATATATTCTAAATAAACATTAAACCCACTCAAATTAATAATTTATCACTATTAATTATTTCGATTAAAAAGGTTGTTTTTAATTAAAATATAGTAATTTTCACTATTCATAAAAAAATGAAAGTTATCTAAAAAGTACCAAAATTTCACCCTAAGCTAATTTCGATATTCCGAATCCAAAAATGAAGTCCATTTTGAAAAATAAAATTTTCAAAATTTCAAATAGTGGTTATTACTATTCATAACGGCTAGTTTTAATAATATTTTAATAGCATATCATTATTTAGTTAAACTCGGTATTGCGTACTACACATGATATCGAGGAAGGTCACGATTTGAATGTAATGCAAGGAAAGTCAAGGATGCGTGTTGTGCAAGATATTATTGGTTTAGCGTACAACACAAGACATTAATGAAATTAAAAGAATATTTTTCATAAAATCTCGAGGTGTTACAACCTTACACTTCACTGATATATTGGACCAACCTAGGAGAGTCTGAAATTATGGTCCCGAAGTTGGTTGGAGACACTACAGAGAGAGTTTAAATCCTTTTGAAGAATATGAGGGTAGTAAAGAACAATCAATAGTCCCATGTTGACTAGTGATGGAGGAATTTGGATTTTTTGGAGGGGGGCATGTTTTATTTCTCGTCTAACACCATCATTGAGATTTGATTCAAACCATTTTTAGTAACTCAATATAGGTTAATGTTTTTTTTAAATTCTATTGGTATTATAATAATATTCTCTTTATAGATGTTTTAAAAAACCAAAATAAAAATTATAAATTTTTTTTCAAACAAATACATAAATAATGATGACCATTCATAAATACATATTTGTTCTATTGAATAATATTATGGGGAAAATAAATGGAAATAATTTATTTTAAATAAATAACAAGAGGATAATAAAATACAATAGTTTCATTAGAGGTTGATCAAAGGATCTCATCATTGGAAGAATATCATAAAAAATTTTATTAACTGATGAGACTATAAAATTAAAAATTAACCTCTTTGGTATCATTTCAATCATAATCCCCATGAAATAAATCAAATTATATTTATATATATCCCATAATTATCATGAAAAGATCTAGAAAACACATTTCTGTAAAGTATATACAATTTAAGAAGAAATAAGTGGTGTATACTTAGAACCATGACTTTTTATGATTTTTTAATAAAAAAAATATATTTATTTATAGAATTTAATGCTACACCAATTTATTCTTTCACTACACAAAACACCTTCTCAGCTTGTGTTACCCATGACATTGAGTTTTAACAAAACAATGATATTTTTTGAGATAGGAATTTACAACACAACCATTATAACTATTACATTAAACATTGTAAACTTAATAATAATACGAAAATTTAAAATATTATATATAATGTTTTTAAATAATTGAATTTTTTTTAATATAATACGTAATTTTAGATAATGTCTTTATTTGTTTTGAATATAATATATTTATCATAATAAATAATTTTTCCCTTCTATGAATAATAATAAAAACAAATTTTTGATACATTTTAAAATATAATTTGACAAAAAAAAAGTATTCCAAAATTAGTTATATAAAAATAATCCGATTGTTATTTTTTGGTATTTTTTCTGAAATATTTCATTCTTGGGTGAAAAGTGAAAATTCAATATTTTAATTTAAAAATTCAATTTTATCAATTTTTTATATAGATTATATATATATATATTAATTTTTATATAGGGTAACCATAGTTAAATTATACATAAAACAATCAAATTTGTCTCATTTTAATAAATTTCACATTGATATTGAAGAAAAAACTATTTCAAACTTTGGAACATTTAATCTCTAAAAACATGTTGTGGCATCCTGTGTACGACGATAATGTTAAACTAATTTCAAAAAATTATATGAATTGAATTCAAAAAAATGGATTCTTTTTTATATTTTAAATAATATATAATTTATAATAATTCCATCATAATGTTTGATAAATGTGATCAATAATATTATTTAAAATTAATCAAAAAAATTAAGAGAAAAAAATGGATACTAAGAGATTAAATACTAAAATATTACTGGATAAATGACATAGAAAATTTACAAAGACAAATATTATATCAATATTTTGGCTATATATATTCGATACCTGATATTGTTCCATTATTACATCCTCTATAAATGGATAATTCATGTTTGAAATTCTCAATTTAAAACATTTAATCATTTTCCACCCAAATCCCTTACAAAAGGATATCCACAGTTCTCTTATATTGACACCTCTCAATCAATTTGAATTACACAAAACCTATCCAATTCACTTATAACATTTACTTCCATCAATATTGAAGTCGTACTTTGTGATTAAATCCAACAAAGGGAGTGGATTTGTTCAATCTAATAAGAGATACCTGAAGAATATGTAGTGTTAATCGCTAAATGTTTTTATTTTATTTTATCTAAAAAATCTTTTTTTCATTTTATATCATGATTTTATAAAGAAAATAAATATGATTATTTTATTTTATATTATTTTTACAACCCACAACAACATATATATCCACCAATTTGGTTACAAAATCATCATTCATGTGTACATCTGACTACTACCTTGCGAACTGATGTCATTCTTATTATAATTAAAAACAAAAATGATAAGAAATAATCAAGAAAAATATATTTTTATTTGAAATTTATTATTATTTTTATGTAATTTTGATTATTTATTATTTATATCACACATTCATTCATGATATTCATTTTGGGTGAATATGATAATGTCATTCGTGTGTATGACAGACTACTGCCTCTTGATGTGATGTGATAAATTCATTATTTTAATAGAATCTATTAAGGATGAGTTTAATAAAAATATTTGACATATATCACATTAAAATGAATATTGATGGTAATATATCATATAATTTACTCTCTTTTAGTCAGAAAAAATGGATGCAGCATTACGCATACATACAACATACCATCTCCATGAATGACGAATTTCATTTCCTATGCATATATATTATATATTATTATAAATACATATAAATAAAACATATATGATATTTATATCAAAGTTATAATTTTTATAGGATTAATCCATTATTAACATAAGACAATAAAAAATAGAATGAATCAAAATGTTTATGAAAAACAAAGCACTTATTACATGAAATGAAACATTATCTTGGAATAATTAAAATATAAAAATATAATGTAATAGTAAATAATATATGGTATTATATATATATATTTGGTTCTATGATTTTTTAATAATATAAATGTATTTTTATAAAATAGTTTTTAATGTGCATGATGAGTGTCAGGATTTAAGGTAATTAAATTTAGTGACAATTTTTCTTTTTTGAGACACATGTTCTGTTATGAATGTATATTTTTTTACAATGAAAATATACGTATCATTTAACATGTTATATCTGGAATATATTTCACTTTATGATAAATTATTCTTAAATTAATGTATTTATATCATAATTATTGGGATTCCAGGTAAAAAATGTGTAGGAGTTTATAACTACCATATAAATTTTTATTAGGATTGTTTATGATTTTCAATGAATTAATGAAATATTATGATACATCTATCAATAATTATCATGAAATTTAGAATCATTTTTAAATAATTATATCTTCATGTAATTTTATCATTTATAAACTATTCTTCAATTATGATAACTATTAATTATTAAGGAAAACATATCATTATTTCACTCTTTGGTTGGAGAGATATTTTCTTTAAAAAGTTAATTTTTAAAATGTTATTAATAGTTTTATCACTCTATTATAAAATATAAAACAAATATGTACTAATTTCTATTGTTGTTATAATTGTTTGAAAGGAATATTCCTGTACTTTTCCAAAAAAAATTACTCTACAGATTATATAGAAACATTTAACGAATCATTCATTTTTACATATAAAACATTAATGGATTATTCAATTGGTATAAATAATAATTTTTGGAAGATTAATTTTAATAAAAAAATAAGTTTTCAATGAAAAATGTTTTCATATGTTTTTATATATTAAATTGTTGTTCAGTGTAAAAAAGGATATTTTTCTCCATGAAATTTTTTAATGATCTTTGAAAATTATGTTCCATCTAAGATGTAATACACTGTTGTTACTCAAGACTTCCATGGGATATAATACAAATATTCTAATAATATAAATTATCTTAATGATTTATGATATATTCCATGATGTTAATGGATACCATTCTACTTCAATGATTTATATAAATATGAAACCCAATTCATTTTCGTATGTTACATTAGTATGAATCATACATTTTTCACAGGGTATGTTATGATGAAATGATTATAGAAACCATCTGTTTCCTATATGTTATTATATGATCAAATATTTTTGATAAACAATTAATTTCATCTTTTATTATATAACTAATTCTTATGATCTTGTGTCATACATATATATGATTTCATATGTTATGTGTTCGCACTATATTTACCTCTAATGTCATTGTTAAAGTTTCATATCACATGATTTCAACATTGATATATTTTGGAGAAAACCCAATTCAAAGTTTATGATGTCTGGTATGATTTTATTGGGAGTAAACGATTACCACTATAATGGTTTGGGGAGTGAACCCATTTCACTAAGATAACCTTTCCAGGAAGACTTGAATACTTTGTAAATCATTTTTTATGTTTATTTTTATGACACAAATTATTATCTTATGAAAATTTTACTCTCTCAACCATGTTATTTAATTTCATTATGATTCATGAATTATAAAATTATAATCTTTATCCCATGACCTAGGATTATAATATTTGATATCCAGGATACAGTTTTCAAATTGAATTATGATGTTGTAATACCCCTATTCTCGTGGAATTTCATACATATCTCCCTTGTTTACCATAAGTGACCATCTCACTACACCATTTCATATTTTCCCCTTCCTAATGTTACAATGATATATATTATATATTATAAATTAAATAATGAATCTAACAATGGAGAACAGCGTGGGAGATGATTTTTCTCACATATGAACCAATATTTATGTATCCAAATTTACAAAGGCACTAAAATATTATGGTGCTTAGGAATGTGTTTTTATATCATAATAAATATTCTCTAAAAATGATGTAATTTTTATGATTTTTTATTCATTGGTATTTATAGTATATTTCATTTGTCTCACATAAATTAATGTGAGATGAAAATACTTTTCTTTAAATCTTCATAACATTCATACATGATAAATCTTAGGTATCAGAAATATATATAAATTAAATATTTTATCGAACAATAATAAAAAATATTTGTGTCACTACCTATCCATAGGGCCATTCTATTACTACCTCATTCCTTCCTCCAAAAAGCATGGGGCTGGAGACTTGCACTGAATGCATTATCCCATGAGTGGGAGGCATTTTTCTGAGTACATATATGCTTGCACACAAAGACAACTACAACACAAATTGATGTAAATGATAAAAAAACATGCTAATAAATATCCATTGAACAATGGCACAAGTTGTTAGCCAAATGGTCTAGAATAAAAAACACCACAATAGACAGATTGAAAATAAAAATGTAAAAAATTACTCAGTAAAATTCTTATAGAAGACCCCATCTGATGGGAAAGCAACGAGTCAATTTTTTAATCTTCGGAAGTATGTCCTTTCTTTCTTATCTCACTGGGAACTACATTGTCTCGGGCCACTGAGGTCACATTCAAAGAACATGTCATCTTCACAAGACACAACTCATGCTGGCGATGCCCTTACATGGGTGAGTAACAAAATACTCAGTACGGATTCAGAAACACAAGGGGAAGACCACAAAGGAAATTATTTACAATATATTTTCATATAACATAGGTATAATCTAATGTACGTAAGGTACACTTGTTTTTCATATTCTAAAATCCATAGAATAAATAGGTACTCTTCCTTATTGAATTCCATGGGTATGCTAGGTCTCATTGAGCTGCTCCACACCGTGTCCATACAAGGTCACATAGAGTAGCATCCCAATTAAGAAATTTTAGCTGATCCACATATGGTATCTTGTAAATGATCCTTATATAGTATCTTGTATCTAAACAATAATGGTTTTCCTATAGATTACCTACCCAGGGTCCATCCTGACTATTGTGCCATACTAGACCTGGCCATGTTCATCCATGGGTCCTCCCACTAGGTCACCCAGAGACCCTGATTTATCTAGCTTGATAAACTCTGGAGGGGAAATATTCATTCTCAGCTCAAGACACTAAGTGTCTTGGATTTATCCTTCCAGGTAGGCCCAAAATAGTTGGACGGATTACTCTATACTAGGCCGCTCACTGGGCCTGGCTCCTCTATCTTGGATGCCCGGATGGCGTCTGGTTTGTTCACCCCCATAGAATCTATAAAGACCACCAATTGATTCATCACATTGTGCACCACACAACGGCCCACTCCACTAATTTGGTCGGGTGTCAATGTCCCTATCGTCCAGCCATTGGCCTACTAACGGTGGATCCTCCAGCACCAATGCAGGCCGCCACCTCCGGTCGTCTGCACCACCATTGGCACTCGGGAATCTGTAGGATTTTCTATGGACCATCAGGTCTTCATAGGTGGTTCCTCCATCAGACTGTATGTTGCTCCGACCTCTATGCAGAGCCATCATCCCAACTATGGCCTCAAATATTCTCTGTAGTCAACTCAGAGGATCTATCATGTAGAATGGACAAGAATGCCCTTGGATGTGGGTCCCAAGCCTTTTTTATATTGGACTGAACCCTACATGTTATATTTTAAAACATGGGGTAAGATGATTTATGAATACCTCAAAATTAATCCCAATACAAAACCCTGATAATAATAACCCACACACAAGAAGAAGCGATCTATTGATCAAAAAGTTTGGGGGTTGATCAAAGTTAATTTTTTTAGATTGAACAATAACGTACTCCAATCACAAAAAGTAAACCTCTACTTGAGATAGATTTTTTTTGTTGGGGAAGACAGGAATCACACGCCATCGTTCTCCATTCCTGATTCTCGACCCATGTTTCTCTCAATCCCATGAGGTTTGGAAGGAGAAATCATTTTTCATTCTTCATTAGAGAGGATATATTGTCGTAGATTTTTTATAAGAATTCCTAGTCTCACCATATTTCTCCAACCCATTATATAATTATAATAGAAACATGCCACAATGTTTCTGTTATGCTGTGTCATTACATTGATACGATGTTTCATTTAAGAAACAAATTTTCTTTTACACTGAAAATAATGATCCTCTTTAGTGGCATTCATTTAATTAATTTCATCGTTGTCAAGTCATCTTACCATAGTGTTGGCATGCCACCACTAAATAGTGAGGAAAAATAAATAAAATAACTTTTTAATTTAATTTATTTTTCTTCACAAATGTCCCAAAATTACTTTCTCCAGTCAACCTTCACTTATGGAAGTTAAGTCCATTATATTTGAATCATATCATTCTAATTTAAATGATTTACTTAGATTTTTTGTCTGAACTATATTTTAAAAGATAGAAATACCCTATCAAAAATTTATTTAAATGAACTAAAAAAGATCAAAATTCTATTCTAGGATCACTGGGCCTCCGAATCAGGTGTCATCAAATATTCTAGTCTCAAAATAATACCATATAATTAATAAACATTTCATAGAATTTTTAAAACATTACATTACCCTGACCATTAGGGATTCACATCCCCGTAATCCAAAACATGTGCTAATCAAATAGAAATGGGTATCAAGCTTGAATTTGAGCCTCTAGCTCCCATTTTCTCTATTGGAGATTCACGTGCTACCAAAAACATGACCTAGAGGAATATACCTCCAATAAAGGACCCACTCCTATCAATCCACTATCTCCATTGCAAAAACTAAAATCATTACACCATTTTCAATATCCATCTCACCCTAGTTGATGATGTGTGATGGGTTCGGCACGTACCTCCTTAGCTGCGACACATTGAAAACATTGTGCACCATGTGCATCTATTGTGGATGATCTAGTTGGAAGGCTACCTCGCCAACTCTTCTTAGATTCTAGAATGACTCAATTTTCCTAAATGATAACATGACACCACGACAAATCACTACAATACAGGTTGGGGTGATACATGAAGGAACACATAGTCTCCTTCCTCGAACTACAAAGGCCTCTATCCCATGTTAGTATATGATTTTTCCTACTCTGTGTAGTCCTCATCTATTCATGGATGATCTTCACCTTCTCAGTGGTATCCTATACCAACACTGGACCCATGAGAGCTGATTCTATTGGGTATTCCTAGCATATAGGTGACCTTCATGGTCACCCATAATAATCATAGAATTGTGTCATGCCAATGGATGAGTGATAGCTACTGTAGTATAAAAAATAAAGTAGTTGTTGGGGGTCATCCGAACTGCATCAAAAATCATGGACATAATAATGAATAATTCCCTCCATGGTCTGCATGGTTCGGCCTATCTGACCATACGTTTGCAGGTGAATGGGTGCGCCTATGCGCAGTTCATTCCCAAATGACTCTTATTATCCAGTCCATAGTCAGGATGAGAAGTGATCATCATATTCTACAATAATTATCAAGGGAACCCTGTGAATCTTCACTCTCTCCTAGAAATAGTGGTCTCACAATCCCTCTACAGATCCCTACTATCGGAAGGGTAAGAAGAGATCTGACCTGGTTAGTTGAGAATGATTCCCCAGATATAACTGGACATGAATGATAATCTTGTCATGATGTCATTGATGACACCATTCTACTTCCACATCGGTACCTCATGTGGTTGGGCCAAGCCTACTAGAACCTGATGCTCATACATTACTTTCTGACATGTGAGACATTGCGAAATGAACTCATCCACTGCTTTATTTATCCATGGACACCACTACTGATGTCAGAAAAATTGGTAAAAAGTTTACACACCTAGATGTTCCACAGAAGTAGATGTATTGAACACTCTCAACACCTCCTCTCGCAATGCCACTAGTAGTACACTACACCCTATGAAATGGATGATGTGCTACCCACCGATCAAAGCCCAATTGGGAACCTTTCCTACTGATAATAGAGCACATCTGGTCTCGTAGGAACATCCATAAGTTGTACCTCCCAAACATAATGTAAAACAGGGAGAGTGACAGTCATCAAATGATGGTATTCTACTCCATCATCATCCATAATGGATATCTACATCGTGACTAGCACCTTTGTCGCCTCACTCAGCAGATAAAAACTTGTTTTACTATTAACTGTGTCTGCATCCACATTATACTTCCTAGGAGTATCAACTATCTCAATGTCATAGTCCTAGAGGAAATCTTGACATTGGTTCTGTCTTATGTTCAAGTACTTCTGGGAGAAGATAAACCTAATAATTTGATGGTCGTTTTATACTATAAACTGCTCACCCATCAAACAGTTCTACCACATCCTCATAGAAAATGCCACTGATGCTAGCTCTAGTTCAAGGGTTGTTTATTTCATTTCAATCTTCTTAAACTATCGCTAACCATAGGGGATCATTGACCCCTCCTAAATCAGTACATAACCCAATCTGGTCCTAGATGCAACACAATAAAATACATACCCAACTCCTTCCCCTTGATGTCTCAAGATGGGGGTACTCGTTAGTATCCACATTAGCTCCTAGAATCTCTACTAGCACTTCTCCATATACACAAAGGGATATCCATTTATTTTTAAACTAGGTAAGTTCAAAGATACACTTGAAATGATAAGAATTATCTTTTGTTCCTATCCTTCCAATCACATGAAGCTCTGCACCTCAATCACTCTCTTGGGTGGCTCTGAACCAATCACCACCTCTCTCATTTCTGGGTCCACTATAACTCCATCCTCCGATATAACATGCCCTTGAAATTAGTCCTCTAGTATCTAGAACTCACAAATTGAGAGATTACCATAATGGTGTTGTTCTTGGAGTATATGCATAACATTCTTCTTGTGTGTAGCATGATCATCTTCCGACTGAGTGTAGGATACAATTACATCAATGAAGGCCACCACAAAACGATCGAGTTAAGGCTAGAAGATCTTATTATTGATTGCCATGAATATGAAGGAGAATAGGTGATGATGAATGGAATCTCCATTAACACATAGTGGCTATACTGGCTTATAAAGTCTATTTTCGGTACATCCTCATCATGTACCTGAAGCTGGTGATATCTTCATATGAGGTATATCTTCTAGAACCATCTCGATCCCATTTTCCAAATGAAGAGGTCATAAATATTTGGATGTGGATACATATTATTCACGAGAACCTGGTTCAGGCAATAGATGTCCATTCATAGCCTCAATCATCCATCTTCCGTCATGGAAAATAACAGTGGGGTTCCCTATGGTGAAACACTAGGTCTCAAGATTCTGTTCTCCTACATGTCTCCTAATTGCACCCTTAAAATACGAAGCTCCAATGGATCCATACTATATTATGGCATGGATATCAATGTAATCTTGGGATGTAGTTTGATGTAGACTTCTATCTCCCTATTAGGAGGTTGTCCCGAAACATCCTCTGGATATACGTCTTCATACACATCCACCACTACAAGAAAGCAAGGAATCCTCTCACTCAGTGAATTGATGGTGAGGCTATCCAAATAGTGAGTGATCGACTAAACCCTCCTTTGAGAAAGCCTTTCATGTGTGGTAATAGATTTATATTCACTGGTGATGGAAATCCATGTCTCAACCTCATGGAAAATCCTCACACATCCCTAAAGAAAGTCAATCCAAGCATGAACTGTGGGTAACCAATATATACCCAAGAATACATTATAAGGCCTGGACCATGCTACTAGGAGATCCTAGCCAATGATCCCACGTCCAGGAGTAATCTCAAACTATTTTAACTAGTTTTTAATCATGTAATCCTTACTTGTTGGATTCTATAATCATAAGGATCGATCCAATGACTTCACTGAAAACTCAGAGTTCCGAATGATATCTATGGCTAGGAAAGAGTTACATGAACCTATTTCTATAAGAGGGGATTCTAAGGTTGAGAATACACATATCATACCACTAATTATCTCCAAAGAATCATTTTCCTAAGCCTCCACTTCCAGATGTTGAGATTGTCCCTATCCTCAGGCTCCCTGAGGATGTGGTGGACCACATGGGGCTGGTGGCGGTAGTACCTCAAACCATCATCCACTGACTACTACTCGTCCTACTCCTCTACCACATCGGCCACCCTACAGACCTCCTCACTTTAATGTATGCATATACCTCTATGGTACTTCAACTGTCTATTGATTTTCTTTGCGGTGGGTTGGGCGGTAATAAGACATATATCCCTTCCCACCACATCAGTAGTACGCTCTGCTCCTCTACTGACTTTTTCTTCCTTGGTGGCCTCCCATCATCAATCCAGAGTCCTAGGGTCATCATCCATATGTTCTGTCCCACTTGGACCTCTGCATCTACTGTCGGAATCCCACCACGGATGAATCAGCCACCTATCACCTAGTGGTATCTCTCACCATCAGTGCTTGATCTGAGATAAACATCTCTACTATTAGAGCACTCTCCATCACTCCATCCTGTGTAGGGACTATAAGTGTAATCATCCACACAAAATATATCATCATAGACATTGATTTAATCCTTAGACCCTGAAAAAAGGGTCTCATACGATATGTACAGTGTAGAGGGAGAGGTCTATAAACCACGGAGAGTACCGAGCCACTGACTTTCTTCCCTATTGTGTGTGAGGAAACTCATGTCTTCACACTGAGCGCAAGGTCACTGGGATAGAATCCCCAAAACGAATCCTCTACATGTTAGCCTAGTACTGGGCCACCTTCATATGTTTTTGATTCGTCATGCTACAGCATCTCCCTACAGATCTATGAGGATGGTTTGAGGATAAGATTTCAATGGGGTCATGTGCCATCCTCACTAAGAGTAATACCCACATCACCACCTCTAGACAGTCCTAAGTGACCTGAGGATCTTTATCTCCCGTGATCATCGGTGGTCACTACCTCTAGAACCTGTTAATGGTTATGATCCAGCGTTTGTCCTCTACAATTAACACAAGAAGTAACTGATGATGAATATGTGGTTGTACCACATGTGCACCACAATATGGGCCCATCTCTAGAATGGGTCCCTGAACTGATGCCTCATTGCTAGGAGGGTTGTCCTCATAGTCAAGCATCAGAATACTAGGTTACTATCTACGTGGAGGCATCCTGATATAGATCAAGATGGAGCATAGTAAGTACATTATACATGGTGATATGACTATGATTCATAAATATCATGAGGAAACAATCAATTCATATATGATGAATGCTACTAGTGTTTTAATGTACATAGCCTAAAAGTGGAATTCATGGTTCTAGTGTATGGATACTTCATCTACCGCACCAACAATGGACTCCAGAAATTTGAATGTTGAACATCAAGAATTTAACACTATCTCCCAAAAAACAATAGATTATTATTCTATATGTTAAAAACAACAACCTATGATACCACTTTTCCACAACCTCTTCTCCGGGGCCCATTACGTGACAACCCCAAGCCTGCCTCCCAAATGCTAGAAGCTGGTGACTAGAACCAAATGTATTATTCCTAAAGTGAAATGTATTTTCCTAAGTACATGAACACAAAACCACACACAACCATATCCCAAATAGATAGAATGGAAAATATTTCTGCCCCTAAAAAACCACCGAGTAAAGGTATACACTATTAGTCAAATGGGACAGAATAGAAAGAAAAAAAATAGACAAACTGAAAATTGGATAGTACAAATGATTTGTGTAAGACATTCATAGAAGAACCCACCTAAAGGGTAGGTGAGGAGTGGATGTTGATTTCTATTGAAGTACGTCTCACATATCGTATCTCACTGAGAACCACCTGGTCCTAGTCCACCGACGTCTCTACCGATGTGCCTATCATCTTCACTAGACAGAACACATTCAGGAAAACCCATGTTGGGGAGAGTAAGAAAATACTCAGTATGGATCCTGATACAATAGGGGATGATCAAAATGGAATGTATTCACAAGGTACATTCAGCTAACATATGTATAATATATTTTATGTTAGGAAACACTATCATTTTTACTCTAATCTCCTTGGACTGCTGAGGTACTGATCACTGATGAGAACCATGGGTTTGTTAAGCCACACCGATCCACTCTGAACTATGGGTCTGTCAGGTCACAGAGAGCCACGTTCTACATAGCCCATTGTAGCTGATCCATATAGGGCCACTTATAGCTGGTGCTCACAGGGTGGATTATTGATGATCTACACATGGTCTCTTATAGCTGATCCACAAAGGGGTTCTTATAGATGATCCAAACATGGTCTCTTGTAGCGGATCAACACACGATCTCTTATCATCTGGAGGATTTCAACATGTAGCACACATGATTCTAGGAGAATCCATTCATGTAGTTATTCATTGTATTTCAACATTCATAGAAACCTCATTAGAGAAATCAAAAAGAAACACCTCGTCAATAGGGATAAAACACCACAAAATCCTCATCAGTTGGACACCAAGTCTGAATGATACTAGTGTCTTAGTGACCATGTGACGGTTTTGACCTGGCTCGGTCTGACCTAGTCGGAATGACCAAAGAAACCCAGTTTGGGAGTCACACATGAGACAAATAGGCTTGGATGACCCAACTAGACCCAATTGGTTCTAGGTATGCGGATTCTTTCTCGGACATTAGGCCAGGCCCATTCGGCCTTTCCGGACCTGACCCGATTTAATCGTGGGTCCAGCCCACTCGGTTGCTCAGTGACCCCGAATTATCAAGCCCTGTCTACTCTGGAAGGCTGGTTTTTATACCCATCATGGGATGCCTAGAAACCTAGCCATATCCTGCTGGCCTGACTAGCAAAATCCAGCTGACTTACTCAAGCATGGGGTACTCAACGCCCCATTTTACAACCCTAACTCCTCCCAAACCACGTAGCAGGGATCTCTTATATAGCCCATACACTAGGAGGGTGTTGGGTTCAAGAAACCCATGTCTATATAATCCTACCACACCTTGATTCCACATGTGTTCCCCACTAGATCACATTCCTATGAACCGCGCTATAACCCTCAACAATAACATGACAGGGTGGCCACGTCCCTATCTGCTAGCCACCGGCTCACTGTTGGTCGATCCTGCCACACCAGCATTTCTCGTGCTGATCGAGGTCCTCTTTATCACACTATTCTGGAATTCCGCTACATGCCTATGGTCACATACGTGTGTCGATGAATTGATTTTCCGCAGACCACCTGGTCCGTTCTAGTGGTCTGTTCTTCGAACCGTCTTCACCACCAGCCTCAATGGGGTGGAATCTTTGTTGTTAAGACCTCAAAGAGGATTTTTCATAAACATAGTGGTTCTGGAAAGAATAATTCACAAGAATTACAATGATGATGGGGCTCAGGACTTGTTCGTGTCGGCCCACACCCTCCGTGTTTGAGTTAAAAACACATGAGATGAATATTTATGATTCTATAAAAATTAATCCAGATGAAAAACAATAAGAATGAGAACCCTCCCACAAAAAAAGTGATTCTCATATCAAGATATTCATGGTTTGAACCATGTTCATTGTTTTGGAATGAATAATGTGGAACTCAAAAGGAAATAAGTAAAACTGTTACTAGAATAGATTTGTTGGTCGGGAAAGAGCAGTGTCAAAAGCCTTCATTCTCCGTTCATGATGCTCTACCCAAATTTCTAGTGATCCTTCAAATGGTGAAAGGAGAATGTGTTAATTATTTGGCTTTTGAAAGGATCTTTCTCCATATATTTATTAGAGGAATTACCAGATCTCATCATGTTTCTACAACATATTATCTAATTAAAATTGAAACGCGTTGCAAAATTTATGTTATGATGTGTCACCACATTGTTATGTAGTTACATTTGAGAAATAGAATTTCTGCTACAGCAAAATATAATGAGCCTCATTAATTAGATTCACTTAATGTTTTTTGTCATTTCCTTATCACGACACAATAGTTCTGAAGCCCCACCACTCAATATTGGTAAATAATAAATAATATAACATTGAAATTTATTTTATTTTTCCTCTGAATGGTCCGAAAATTATCTTTTCTGATCGCCCATCGATGTTTGATGTTATGTCCTTTCATGTAGACTCTTGTTGTTTTGAGTTCAATGGTGACTTCTCATTTTTTATCCGACCACCAGTATAAAATTTTGAAAACCCATCTCACATGTTTATTTAATTGAACTAAAAGAAGTTGAAAATTCTATTTTAGGCTCACAGGGCTTCGGAATTAGGTGTCATCAAAGCGTCTCGTCTCATAATGATCCAATATAATTAAAAAAATTACCTAGAATGTTTCATACATTATAATCTATAACATCTATACGTAGGTTCCACGAACCGGTTCCTAGATATGGTTAGTCACATTTCCTCATGGGTTCCTCCCTGTATGTCAGATGCTACCGACTAGGTGTAATATCAATCATGAGGAGTCTATACCTTCTTTAATGACGTATCACAACAATAAAAAAAAGAAAAAAAATTATATAACTAACGAATAAAACAATATTGTAACAAATGTTTAAAAAAATTGGAAAAGAAATATACAAAACAGAAAATTATATTGTTATTCCAAATATGTGACATTTTTTAAATGAAACACAAAAATAATGGCACAATGATACTCTCAAGTGGGTTGGAAAACCATATCAGGTTTCCTAATTCATGATCCTTCCCATATTTTCAATCTAACATAGCAATATATCCCTTATCACATCCAACACTACTTATGTATATTCGGGTACCAATTAGGAAGGCCAATTAGGACGTGATTACTACTCAGCAAGCCACTACCAATGACATATAAAAAATATACATTCATTAACAGAGTATACACCTGTATAAAGAATAAAATACTAAAAATAATTTTATCAGTTTAAATATGTTAAATTATTATTAATTTAGCCATATAAACATTCATGTTTCTGAAGAGACCCAATCCTTATTACATACATCAATGGGTCTCCTTTTCTAAAAAATAGAAAACAAGAAAAATATTCCTAGAAATTCTCTTCATTTTCCTCACCCAAATCTATTAGTGGCTCATGTTACACACCTATATGTTCATTCCAAGATATATACTACTACTATCCTATCAAATAGAAGAATTGTGGAGGAACATCTATACATTTTTAAAAACACATATTAGGAATCATAACACAACATTGGCATTTTTATAAGAGAGATTCAAAATATTTCATAAGAAGTAACATCCCCCAAAATACCACCACATGGTCAAAACCTAAGACCTAACAATACCCCTTAACAATTCTGCAATCAATCAATGGTTAAAACAGGTAAACTCAATCTCATTATTCATGTTTTCATTAGACACCCATTAATTCAAATATTTCACAACATTACAAAATTCAATTTCTTTTACGCACCATTTTAATTTCAATTACATAATCAAGTTAATACATTTCAATTTCAAAAAATTATGCAAACAATGATATACTATTCATGCCTAAAATGTTCCATGTCAAAAAATTGATTTTGAGTTCTTATAGTGGTTCATGAATACTCAAATATAATTCCATTGTAGGGATTTAGTCAAATATAAAAAACAAAAGAAGATAAAACAATAACATCATACAAAATGTGCATTACTTGAGGTGAAGTAACATCCAACTATAACAACAAAAATAAAAAAACCCATCGATGGTACATAGATTTTATCCTCATACATGGGTTAGATAATCCTAGTAAAGAGATCATAAAAAATGCCTTATTCGTACTATATTCTTATCAAACTCCCATAAATATTATGATAAAATAATAAAAAAAGAAAAATACTATAATACCACTTTATAACGTCCTGACCCAGGTCCCACAAAATGGTTCTCTAAGACAGTCGGCAAATGACATCATTCGTGCCTCCCCATATTCAAGAGGCTTCCAACTCACAGTGAGGGACTAATACCGATCATGAGGGACTATATTATCTATATCAAAGTATAACAACAATTGAAATTAATATGAATATCCAAATTATATAACTAATAACAAAACCAAACTAGTATCAAATGATGACCAAATTAGGAAATATAACTCACAAAAAAATAGATATATTTTTATAAATCTGTTCCATGTATAAAATTAATAACCAATAGAATGACCCATTAACCCTACCAAGGGGTTCCCTAAACGATCACTGGTCCAAACATCCACGCTCTCTTTGAACATATCCCACAAATATAGAACTCTTTCTCTTATCCAATCATTCCTACATTATGTCCATTCAGGTATCGATCTGAAATCCAAAGTAGGATTTGAGTAAAACTCAATAGGTCACCCCTAATGGAATCATAACAATATATTTTCAATAAAAGTGTATTTAATTTTACGATGAATAATATACTATGTGTAATGTAATTAGTTTACATATATTAAATTTTTGTTTATTTAAATACATAAACCCCAAATATCCCAAGGAGACCCAATCCACAATACTAAATTTTTAAAATGCCCGACTTTGAACTATTCCCAATGAATATCATAGATCTTGATACAATAGTAATCAATTAATAATTATTTTAAATTAATATAACATCTTATTGGACCCATAGTCCAATGCCAATATTATAGGTTTATAATTCCAATTCTAACACCCCATGGGTATTTGAAACATTAGTAGGTGTCTCAAAACTCTTTTATAAAACTATAACAGATGTTGTATTTTTAAAAACTTGTCCATGTACCATGATCAATTATCACTATGGTCTTTTTAAGTATCAATCCGTACCCCAAAAATGATTATTAGTTTATCACTATGGTCTTTTAAAAGTACATTACATATACCACACACGTTTTTCAATCAATAAAAAAATTCACATATGTTATACAAATCAATTCTAATCAATATTAATCAATTTTCCACAATTCACTTCACATTACCATTATAATTTAAAAAAACCATGGTACTTCAACTTCATAAATGTAATAATATGTATATTTCATTATTAACCATTTAACAAAAGTAAATTCATATAACCCATTATGGTTTTATGTTCTAGGAAAACATATAACGATTCCCCATTATCATTTTATTCATATCTCATTTAATTGACCAATTATAATTTTAGAATTTATAATCAATTCCATAGTCACAGTATCCCATTAAAATATTCACAAATTTATTTAGCCAATTTAAAATTTTGTAAAATATTTTATCAATTATTTTATTCAATTAAATATTAAATTGTCAATAATTTTAATTTAAATTTTAATACTAATACATGCTATGGGAATTAAATATTGGGTGAGTTGAATTTTGAAAACATACCTCAAGATTGCAGAAAGACACTCACGAATAGAAAACTCTAACTGATGTCGGTCCATTAAGATCATGAAAAGTATGACATCTAGATTTGTATCTTAGATAAAAGATTAAATGGATTATATATATCAAAACATAGATATACATCATCTTATAAAGGGGAAAAATTCCCTTCTAGGTAAGAGAGGAAGATGTGCTAGATGCAGAAAACCAGTGGTGCTATAATCTCTTACAAGGAGAGGTAGGAATCATCATTATGATATTTCATTTTGCAAGATCATTGGTTGGAATGACATATATTTCATCTTCGAACCTTGAAAATTTATATAAAATTGATTATGGTTGAGTTAGGGAATAATGGGTTATATGAGGGGGTTCATGAATTTTATAATATTTTTGGGGTGATTACAAATATGTATGCACATTTTCTTTCTCGGGGTGCATTGTTTCCCCTAACAGTTCACTTCCTCCGAGGGGGGAAAAATGGTTAATTCTAAAATGGTTCAGGGTTTGATAAACTATAACCCAAACATGTAATTATTTTATTCCCAAGGATGTACAGTTATTTTGGATAGAGTTCCAAATGTGGGAGAACTATGCGGTAACCTTGCACTTCCCAAAACCCTTCTAACATTTTTAAATTTCACCAACAAATCCCCCTGGTATAAACCAATTTTTATATACTTATAGAATAGAACCTATAAACAAGAATAATACATCACTATAAATTATTATGATATTACTCTATACTCCATATATGATTTACTTATAACAATTTATTTCGATTTTATTTAAAAATCCATTTCCAAATCTCATTTAAGGTAATAAAACATTGTTTTTCAAGAATGTTTTGGTTTTTTTCTTACCTCTTTATTCATATTGAAAATAGTTAAATTATATAAAAAATTCATACCATCATAAACATATCACATTTATTAACTATTCGTGTTTTTATAGAAACTGATTAATGGTAGAGATGGAAAATAAATTACCCCATTCAAGGAGGTTGTATGTTGGAGGTCACATAAACACTATTTCCATTTTTATGGTAGTAAAATTGAAATAAAGATATATAATATATTACATTTATAGAATAATTTTTATTCCATATATATATATATATTTCCAATATTCCATTTTGACCATTCCATAATACCTTCCCATTAATATTTATATGAATAATGAATCACATTGCTTCATGGGGTAGTAGTCCTGTGAAAAAATGGGAGACCATATTGTATTCCAATGAAATATAATTTAAGGAAGAATATATTAAATTATATTTAATAAGAATAATTATATCATAAATATTTTATACATGAATTTAATCCATCATTATATCTATCATAGAGAGGTGGTGATGGAATGCCGACTACATAGGCTCGTGAGGCTATTGTCCTCCGTACAAATGATTTAATGATTTTTTTCATTTAATATAATTGGAGAAGGATATATTTTTTACCATAGCATTACAACATGTCAATTTATAATATTTTTAATATAATTTAATTAATTTTACATTAATTAAGGTAGTAAGAGAATAACTAAAATATGAATAGCATAGAAAATAGAATTAGATTCCCATAGTGAAAACACATTTATACCTCTAATTAAGGTTCATATGGTGGTATTTTTAAATGCAAAATATCTCTCAAATGTGTCTATATATATTGGGGATAGATTTTGTTTGGGGTTTTCATTCCAATTTATAATAACACTCATCCCACACTCCAAAATCTGATAGAAATGACATTATCTTTATATTTCTAGATTTGGTATTCGTAAATGTGAATTTATTTGTTCATCTGAAAATATTGAAACTAAAAAGGAAGTATTAGATCACCTAAATAAAAAAATGAATAGTTATATTTATATTTTTTTATAATAAGGAAAAACTCCAACACAAAAAATACCCACTTCCTCAAGAGGCTTTCGACCTACTAAACCCAAATTTTTTATTTTTCATTATTTCGTATTCATCATCATCTATATAAAACCCTTATAAACATACATTATTTTATATAATTTATTTGAATATGGAGAAAATGAAACATAATAAATGTGAT
Source organism: Viscum album (assembly GCA_963277665.1). Classification (NCBI taxonomy): domain Eukaryota; kingdom Viridiplantae; phylum Streptophyta; class Magnoliopsida; order Santalales; family Viscaceae; genus Viscum; species Viscum album. The sequence continues at coordinate 2,094,206,044 of OY728123.1, read as the reverse complement.
ATGGAATTATGAGTAATAGTAAACAAAATTATTAAAAATTGACTATCATTAGTGAGGATAGGAAGATAATAAGAGTATGAGTATAGAATAAATGTGCTTGTGAATCACATATGAGAAATAATACCCATAAAAATAAATCATTTAACATGTGAAATGAAATAATGAATTATACAATTAATTATTCCTTAAAATCAATAATAATGAGACATGTGATGTTAATATTGATTATATGAAATCATTAAATCCCTTAACAAAAATTACAAAAATGTATCTGTATCGTAGATCATCGTCATTAAAACCCCTTAGAAACCATTACACATGGAATAAAATACCATAGATATCCAATATAAATCATTAGATAATATAATAATTACTCAATGAGTTGGAGAACAATAATTGTGCGAAACACTTCATATAAGGTATATTGAGATCGCCAATTTTTCATGATCAATACTAGTGCTCTGCCCATCATTTAATTTATATAGGGAATACCTGATATTCATGTGTCGTAAGAGGGGCCAAAACATTATATAAAATATAAATCACTCTCCACTCTTTCATGATCTACAATGGGGATGAATCCTTTATGTATTCATTATTGGTCTCACCGTGAGCAATAATGCGTCTCAAAAATATGAATCTTGAGAAATAATGGGGATCAACCCATCTCTTAAGATGTGTCAAGAACACCCATGGATAAAATGGAACTCAAACCTTTGTAAAAAAGTTATAATAACTATAACATAAATAAAACACATTGAAACCATCATCATTCCATTCACAACTATATTGACTCGTTAAAAAGTAATGACCTTATGTCAAAAAATAATAATACATACTTTAGAAAGAATGAGGATGGTACCATTTCAATATATCATATCGGATCATAAGTAAAATAAATGGGTATGATGTTTATTAATTTAATTAACATTGAAATGTAACTAAAAACATTATTCAATAAAAAAATCTATTGTCCTTATGTTATGACAAATGATTAAATCATATATGGAAAATGACTTTGAAAGACCACTTGGAACATTTTATATGGATAATGTAATTTACACTTTCAAAAAATACATTTAAAACACAATAAATTATATAATATTAATTAAATATTATTATTTTAAATTATGTACTAATAATTATAAAATAGTCATTAAAACGATGAATGGTAATGATTGCTATAATTTTTTTTCATGCCAATTATTTTAAAACAGAAATTGCTTTTTCATTTTAGGTAAAAGTTAATAATTTCATTATTTAGAAAATGATATGAATATTCCTTCTAAAAAGTACTTTATTAAAAAAATATTTTTAGTACAAATAATTGTAATAATCATATATTTTTTTTATTAAATCATTTATATGAAATATTGATTTTGATGAAAATGGATTTTTAAATGAAGATAAAAATGAAGGTTTATTTTCACAAAAACATTTTATTTATAAATAAAAAATTGATTAATATATTGAAAGTACATGATAAATTCATGATTAAAGGTAGGGTAATAATGTATATGTGGTTTAATAAAACAATAACAAATGATTTTATACAAAATAATATTGAATATCATCAATTCAAAAAAGAAAATAGATTTCAACATAAAACCTTTTCATCTTTGTTATGGTTTCAATTTTAATATTCAAGATAGAATTACATAAAATTATAATTTAAATTTCATGAACATAATGATATAAAAAATATATAATTTCAATGGGGATGTATATACACCTCATAAGATAAGATAAATTCATATAAAGACTATATCTACCAAAGGAAGGAAGTTTTGATGATTAACACATACAAAGTTCATATCATGAACCTAGAGATAATTAATGGATATATTATCTAAAAAATGTAAACATACACAAAATTTGCATTAAAAAGAATAATATAATCAAAATTCAGTACGAATATAATCAAAAAATATAAAATATTATGAATAATTAATATAACCCAATGAAAAGAAACACGGTTTTGAAATTATTTTCCACATGGTCACTTTCACGTTAAATCCCCATCGATGAAATATATAATATTGAAACAGAAAGTATTATTAATTTGAGGGATTAGTGATATTAAATTTAAATAGGGTAATATATACAACTAATAATATAAATTATGTTCACAACCTTAAAATATGCCTCAATGAAGTGTATTTGAGATGAATTCCCTTTCATTATTTCCTAACCTTACATGTTTGTACCTTCACAAAGATATAATATACCTATATAAATTATTTTACTTATTATAGGCCATTTTATTGGTTTAACAATATAAATAAAATAATTTATTTTATTTTTAAATGAAATATTAAAATACATAATATGACATTTCTAGTTTAGGTGATTGGACGACGTTCTGTTTCTAGTTTCAAAAACATCATGGTGTTATCAATAAAAAAGAGGTTATTATTGCATTATATCTAGAATAATAATATTGAAATAGTTAAAAAATTTATATATTAATTATAATTTTAAAACCAATCATTAATAATATTTACAAAAAATAAAAAACATTACCACCATGGCGAGGGTAGATTATACTCACACCTGAGCAATGTTTCCATTGTTCACCAACCATTATTGAAAGAAGTAAGTACAATTTTATAATAGTAAAATAATAATGATATTATAATTAATATATTATTTCAATAAGTATAAATATATTGATATATATATATATATCATAAATATTACGGGTTAATGAAAAAATGATTACATCGATTCGTAAAGACGACTGTCCATATGTAAGCAGGAATGATTTTATCATTTTTCAACGAGTGGAAAGGTATGATATAGAATGATATTATATATTTTAATAAATATAACTATTTCATGAATATAATAATTATTTCATATTTATAACACAAATATTCATTAAATTTATCCCCTATTTTTATCTATCTAAAGAGGTGGTGAAAAACATTTCATCACTTAATGTGGACGTAGTCCACCATACACAAGATAGATGACATCATATCCTCCACTGAATGTAATGTATAAAGGAATATGTAATATAATAATTAAAATTGTATATTTATGTTACATATATCATATATATACATTAAATACCATATTATGTCAACCCATGAGGGATGATTTGGGAAAACAAAATACATCAATTAATGAGGTGCTAGTGTTCTATACAAATGAATAATAGTTTTGATTTCTATTTAATGAAATAAGGGATAAATTTAGGACATTAAATTATTGTAATAAATTGTTATAATATGTGATGAAATTATATATTCTATAATCGTATTTTACGAATATTTTTGATGAGCTGAAGTAGAAATAAATATGTTTAGTTAGGTTCAATATATATTCTTCAGACAACTTCATTTGGTTTTCCCCAAAATCCTTCTTTGTATAGATTTATAATCTATTCAGGGGATCTACGTAATTATTGTGGAAGTAAGGAATGTGATTTTCCAGGTAATGTTATATACATGTGGATTCCAAGGTATGAATATGATATGATATTTGGTTTCACATTATATGATTGTAAAGGAACCCACATTGAAACTACTAAAAAGTTTACTAATGGAATAAAAAATATTAAATTCATTCACATTAGGGAAACATTTAAATGACCATAGTTTCTAAATTAAGAATTAAAATATTAATATTTACCCATAAAATTTATTTTTTATATGTTTAATTGGGAAACACAAACTTATATTATTTTTGATACCCCTCGGTAAAAACATTTTAACCTTAACCGTGATAATTGTTTTTTGTGGTATTCACTATTAATTATGAATAAATATTAATATGGAACTCTTGAATAAAGAATATTAATTTGATACCAAATATGTAAACAAAATTAATAAAATAATATTCATAGATGATGTACAATTTGATATTAAATAATACCCATAGATGTCGTTAAAATGGTGGTTTTCAAGGCATGTATTTATCAAAAAATATGATTTTTTATTAACTATTTTTCTATAAATAATAATTTTTGGAATTTTAATATATATATAGATAAAATCTATATATTTTATTTAAAAAATTCTATATTATGATTTTTTAATTAATTATATTGAAAAATAATAATCATTATAAAACAAGTATCAGAAAAATCACTTTTTTAAATGCAAATTAGACATATATGAAAATACAATAAAATGATGATTTAAATGTAATTAAGATTATTATATATAATAAATTAGTAGTTATTCATCATTATTTTATATTCAAATCATAATAGGAATTTTAAATATATAAAATTATTGGAATCAAAATTCCTTTTTTGAAAGAATATATATTTTCACAATTAATAAAAAAAATATATTTTTTCAAAAAAATCTAAAAAATTTCCATATGTTATATTTGTATTAATATTTTTAACATGATATTAATTTTCACAAAAAAATTAAAAATATCTATAAAATAATCAAAATATTTTCTCACAAACACAAATAATAATCATTTTTAAGAAGCCATATTTTATGAATAAAATTAAAACACTAAAAATTGATCATTTTTTATAAATTATTTCAAAATAAAATAATAGTAATTATATTATATATATATATATATATATATCATAAAGTAGTTAATACAATTTAATCCCAACAATTTATTATTTAGGTAATAATGTTCATGCATGTCTCAAGTCAAGTAAGCATATAATTTCTGGTCGAATATGCTATCAAGCATAAATTCCTTATTTCAAAATACAAGTGTGTTACATACTTCCCATTTAATTAGTTTTCACCAATAAATTTGAAAATTATATCAATAATCAATGTTTTTAAATTTTATTAAAAACATTATTGAAGTCCAACATCGTAATAACTTTTAATGACACTTTTTATTAAAATGATAGAAAAGGAATTATGATGGTTATTTGAAACAGCACATAATTATGATTACATGTATAGAAAAATTATTGTAATGTGAAGATATATAAATAAAATGAATTATTAATTCCCAATTATATATGGAGAGCTTATGAGATCATTGGTCACATGAATTAGAAAGATCATGTTAATGTCGACAACAACACAACCATAAAACAAAGAGTTGTGAAAAATAAAATCATTTTAACAAAAATGAATGTAATAGGATAAAATTTAGATTTTAAATATCATTTTCCTATATTTTAGGAATTCATTTTATATTGAAAATTAATATTATTAAATACAGTTACATTATATGTATAATATCACCCTAATCAATTTCCACCAAAATATCATCTTTTACATCAAATGATGAGTATCCAAGATGAATAATCATAAGGACTAAAATATAAAAACATCATATTAAATATCCCATAACAATAAAAAGGTTAATAAATATATTCCAATTTCCATAAAATGTTGAGAAAAAAAGGTTAAAACATGGTAATATAATTAAATAAATTAAAACTCCATCATATGATTAAATAATTCATTAAGACCCATAATTCAATAGGAATACAAAAGTAAAAAATAGATCATTCCATAAATAAATAATCCAATATCCAAAATAAACATAAAAACATAAATATAAAATATTGTTTTATACACAATTTATATCTCATTCTTTTGATCTTATATTCTTAAAAATTAAGTACCCTTATTCTGATATAACAATAATCACATATAGATATCATCTCTGAATAACATAAAATGGGTGTCTATGAATTTTAACTAATGATCAAAATTAATATCATTATTTTAGGATTATATAAATATATCTTAATATAACCTCAAATAAAAATTCTAATATTTAATGATAACAAAAACCAACCCAACTACCAACTATAAGAAGACCAGATCGCAACTCCCAAATCCATTTAAAAAAACATGATATTTACTTTTATGTTTTTGATACTAATAAATGTTGCTAAATTATTTTCATTAATTCCATATAAAATCAAATTAAATATAAAAAAACCAATATACTGAAATAACTTTTATGTATAGAGTTTTCGATAAATTAGAGAAACTCATAGATAAATAAGAACCATGTCATCATGTGAGTGTTATTCCAACTAAGCAATTTTTTCTCATTTAACATTATGTAATAATCACCAACCATATAAAACCATTGTAGAAATAATTCATTTAACATCATTCCGGGTAACCTGTGGGAACAAAAATGTACAATGGTTGTCCTCAAATTCAAAACAAGTTAAAATATAATCCCAATCAATTTAATAATATTTTTTATTATAAGAATAGCATAAGGGTGGGATAAAATTAATATAGTTTATAGGCATCACATAAGAGAACACATAGGAATCCAACCTAGATAAGTAATTATAGGGTTTGGAATAAATCATTAAAAATAAAATATCATGAAGATATTATTTTCTTGATCCATTTGATCTCTATATTTATCAAATAAAACACTTAAACCCCATAATAATAACAATTAAAATGTATTTTAATGTTGGAAAATCATCATTATAAAGCCATTATAGATCCAATACAAATGTAATAACCATATGAATGACTTCAAATATAAATATTTTGAAAATATAATCCTTAACAAGTGTCATGGAGATATTTAATGAGGTTATCCATTTATATAATATTTATCATTTTCATCCATTATTAAATATATGTAATGATTCTTATATCATTGAATAAACTATATTAGGATTAGTTTATTCTTAGGAGTTATAATGGGTCTCAACATATTGTATAAAAAAAATATGGATAAATCATTTTTCATTATCGATAAGGGTTTAAACCCTTCATATATGATATATATGGACCACCGTGTCCTATAATGGGGCTCAGTAGTTATTATAAGCTATATCAAGCTCAACTGCAGGCTATAATGGGGAAAAACCTATGTATCATGCACGATATTGGGGATCAAACCATCTTATAATCTGTATTATATAAACAAATATCCTATATTGAGGTTTAATCATTTTTAATAAATTTATAGGAATGAAAAAATTAAAAAAACTCTTTAAAAATTCATTATTATAATAAAAAAAATAATGTCCAAGGAATTAAAATCGGTCATGTGGAATTCTCAAGAAACAATAATTATCATTATTTTCAATGATTAAGAATAGTTTTATATCAATATATTCCAGTGGAAAATTCTAAAATAAGTGGTTGTTGGAATTGATGAATAAAAAACCCATTAAAATATCATTAAAAGTTTTTTTTAGGAAAATAACCTTTTCCCATTTGATAGATTTCATAAGATTTAATATTATATAGAAAATGATCATTAATGGTCACATTGATCATTTTTTAGGAACATAGTATTTATATTTTTAATAAAAAAATTCAAAATGAAAGTGTTTCAAACAAAGTCATGAAATAAAATTCTGTAAAAAATAACATTTGGAAATAAATTGAATATTCAAAACACTAAGTGGTCATGATGGTGGGATATTTCTTCATGAGGATTATGTTGAAAAAATATTACATTAATATTTTTGATAAATGTAAAAATGTTATTCATTTTGAAATGTACACGAATTTTGTTTAATTTTTTTTTTGTAAAAATACATTTATGTGAAGTAAAATAATTTTTAGAGAATTTTAAAAAACATTTTGTTATGATAAAAATAATTTTCTATTAGAGATAATAATATAATATGGTTTTCAGGAAATAATTCTTTAATTAATTCATTGTATAAAAGAGTAGAAAATAGTTCATTTTCATGATATATTCCTGAATAACAAATGGATTAGAAAAAAGTAGTTGTTCATGAAAATAGAAATATATTATGTAATCCAAAATAATATTGAATTTAAGAAATCAATAAAATAATGGATATTTGAACAAAATAACAATTCTAATTCATTAATTATTCCATCATAATCCTTGTGTATGTGTCACACCCCGATTGCAGATGCCTTTTATTTTTTTTCTTTCTTACCTGGTTTAAATTATTATTTTTTCAATGTTTAATTATGTTGGTAGGTTTTGCATTGGTGCGCGTTTACCGCGTCGTTAGCGGTGACTGTGCTTTTTGCTCAAGTGACCACATGTTCGCCCAGTGTTTTGAATATTAAAGTTTTTATATTGACATTAATATAATTATTATTATTAAATTGTTATAAATTTTATTTTTAGTATTATCATTAGTATCGTTAAAGTATTATGATTATTTTACTTTCGATTTTATTATTATTATTTTCCTTTATTTTCTAGGTTCTGAGTGTCCGCGCCGCGGTCCGGGATGCGCCCCAGATTAAAATATTTGTCGTTTGATGCTTTTTCTAGGTTTCAGACCCGTGCGGGCCGCCGCGCGGTTGGCGGTCGCTGCGTAGTTGGCCTGGGTGTCAAGAAAGTACTCTCTTTTTATATATATATATTTCTTTTATTATTATTATTTTAATTTGGTTTGTCTCGCGTTATTATTAAATGGTTATTTTTATTAATTTTAATTATTGTTATATTATTATTACTATTTATATAATTATTACTATTATGGTTATTATTTTATGGTATTATTATTATTAATATTGTTATTCATTTTATTATTATTATTATTATAAAGAAAAAAACACCTAACACTAATCCCGCGGGCGAACCCCCTCCCCTGCTCCTCTCCTCTGCGCCAGCCGCCCCATTCCTGCTTCCCTTCCCCCTCGTGCAGCCCCAAACCCCGGCTCCCGCTGCCCGCACCACCGGCCTCAGGCCCTCCCGACTGTCGCGCCCCATTCGTCGTCCCGCCTATCCCAAGGCGGCGCCGCCTGCGCGGCCCCCCCTGTCCCAGCCTCGCACCCCGTTCCCGTCGCCCTGCCGTTGCCTCCTGGTGCGAACAGCCGCTCGCGCCAGCCACCTCCGATGGCGCACCCCGGCCGCCGTGCCGACCACCTACGGTCTCGGCTCTAGCGGTCCGGCCAGCCACCACCATCTTGCACCGGGCAGCGGCACACTTGATAATCAGCACGCGACCTCTAGCGGCCCCCCTGCCAGTGCACGCCGCCCCTTTAACTGGCGTGCGACCCAGGCGGTCGAGCGTGTCTATGCCGAGGTAGTCTTTTGTGGCTGATCTCTGGTTGAGTCTATTTTTATATCTGTGGTCTGCTGCTTTGCTGTTTTGGTGTTCGTTGTAGTGTGTCGGCAGGATAATTACGCAACGATGCGGTCTTCAACTAGCGTGTGCCTCCGTTGGTCGGGCAAAACCCTGTGCCGAGGTGATCTCGTGTTGGTTATATGTTTTTGTTTATATTTATGTCAGTTGAGCTATTTTAAGTGTTTCGTGTTTGTTGTAGCGCATTGGCGGAATGATTCCATGATGCAGTGATCGTTGGCTTTCATGTGCGTACACGCCTGTGCAAAGCGTGTACCTTCGTCGAGTTCAGCTGACGACTTTGAGGTAAGTCCCCCACTACACTTTCTTTTAAATTTAGAAATTACTTTATTTATTGTCATTTCATTATTTTTCAATAAATTATAGTAGCACTGGATAGCTATTACTAGAGTCGTGACTTGTTTAAATTGAAAACTGTTTTCTCCGTGCATCGCACTGAAAATATTTTCATGGAATTAATTGTGTGACTTTCGTGTGATGTTGCTAAATGAGTACTTTCTGAATTGTACAAGTCCTGTTGAATAGTGTTTGGAAATGGTCGGTGTGTGTGAAATGGCGACTGTATCGTTTATGGAAAGTGTTGTTTTCTTGAAAACTTGGATAGAAGAAATGCCCTCTTGGCCTTTAAATTGGATTTTTGGAAACATTCCTTTGGTGCTTCTATTTTCCTTAAATGAGTTTCAAAGTATGTTTTTTTCGGTTTTTCAACATGATGGTGTGTGTCATATCTTTTGGAAACGCTTTGGTATTAAATAGTTTAAATGTTAAGGTTGTGGCGGCCCGGTTGGCACTTTCTTGATTGTGAACTGACTATATATATATGTATATATATTTATATATATACGTACTTATGGGGCATCTCTACAGGGGGGATTCCCTTCAAGGGTTTTCGTGTAGCGGTGTCCGTGTAAGGGATTGGCAAGTGCGGTGAGGTGAGTCACGCGTGCGAGGGCCTCCCACTTACACAGTATTATTAAAACCACCGTGGGTTCCTGGTCTTATTTTAGAGAATTGAGTGACGGTCGCTGGCTAACCCTGATTAGACGGGTTAGTCCCCCCTTGGTAGGTAGGCCTTGAGGGGTGTGCCACTGGTTGGCTGTTAGGGCGGCCAGTTGGTCATTGACTATTGAGTACCATGTCGGCAGGTAGTGTGAACCCGGGTATGTCCAGGGGTTTTCTAGGGATGTTTAGGATAACCCATGGTTACTTGATTTTCCTTGCTTGTGTACTTCTAGTTGTTCTTTATAGCTTATACTGTTTTACTTTGTGAAAATGGTTTACAAGTAAAAACGTGTTATTCTCTTTGTGTAAAATTTGAAAATGTAACACTTCTTTCACTTTTAGAATGAACTGGGAACCATTGAAAGGAATTGAACTTTTGAAAAAGATTAAGGGTAAGGTCTCGTGTTTTTTCCTTCAAGTGAAACATTATGAAAGCTTACTTTTATACATCGTAGTTTAAACCTGGAATTTATAGATTCTTCATTTACTGGCAGTGCTTTGAGAGTTTTCGTTGGGCTCACCTACTGAGTACCTTTTTGTGCTCACGCCTATATTTTACCATTCCAGCTGCAGGTTCCTTGTGTTCAGGTTTTCCTAGTTTGAGTCATTTAGTGATGGAGCGACGCTGGTGTTTAGTTGGGTGGTGACCGTGCGGTCACGTGGAGGTATGTTCGTCATGTAGTTTTTGTTTCTTTTTGTTGTTAGTGTTGTTTATTTTGTTTAGTTTGCTTTCTTTCTTTGATCCTGGTTTTTTTCGGGCTAAAATTGTTCCCAATGATTAAACCTCCTTTTATTCCAGGCACTAGTTTCCATCCCGGGGGGATCGGGAACACCCCTCAGGACTTGCCATGGACCGGATCGGGCGATCAGTTCAGGGTCGACCCGGGCTGGTTCGTGACAAAATGGTATCAGAGGGAGTTTCTTGTTATTTGGGTTGTCCGGTAGGTGGAGATTAGGACTGTTGGGACTCGAGAGGTAGGTATGTTAAGGACGCCATGAACCCTCGCATGTTCCGCACCTCGAGTCGCCAGGGGTAGTCTGGGAATTTTGTCCTTGTCTCTTTCTGGTTTGTCTTGGATTGAGAGATGACAACGGAGGCAAGCCGACGTTACATCGTGATTTCACATGGAGTAGTGACCCATGTGGACTCGGAGTACACGGTTTGAATTCCTCCTTGTGGTCGATGCTTACTGGGGGAATGGACCACTACCATGTCGCCAGGTTGAGCATGACTACTAGTCCCCCACTCCAGTGGTTGATGCAAATTGGGGTGCTGTTTTTATTTTGGTAGGTGTAAGTGCGTTGTTGGAAATGAAAAAAGGGGTTTTTGAAAATTGGACTTATTTATTTTAAATGACTTTAAAATTATGAAATGAGTTTTAAAATTGAATTCTTTTGGATTGGGAAAACTGGTGTATTCTTGGAAAGTGGTCGAGAGTGGTTTGGGGTGAAACCTCAGGTACTCCTTATGAACGTTTTTAAATTTGATAGGATGCATGGAAAGTGTGTGTTGGTGCATGTTAAGGAAAGTGGATGAAGACATGTGCATAGGTTCATGAGATTACCTAGGTGTGTTTGAAATTAAATACATGACCTTGTTTTCTAAATTGGCTTTTAAAGAGGAAAATGGTTTTTGAAAGTGATTTTGGTTTGATAAGTGGATTTGGTATTTGGAAAGCGGTCTTGAAACAAAACGGGTTTAAAATATATTAAAAAGGGGTGGTTTGGGAATCTAAAATGAAATGAGAATATTGGACAGGAAATTTTGGGTTGTGTTTGTGGTTGTTTGGTTTCTTGAGCTGGTTGTTTTTGGATGAGGGTACATTATTGATGTTGCTTCGATTGATATTGGTTTTGTCTTGGTGTTGTATATGTTGTTCAGAAAATGACTCCCAGAAATTTCCCCAGATTTTTTGATGTTTCATGCCCAGTTTTTGGTCCTTATTGGACGTTGACTGTCTTTCACGGTGATCAGGGTCTGTTAGAGACAGTAGAGAGATTTGATGATGTTTAGCACGTCTTTAGGGTATTGGGAACTCTCGACGTTGTTTGAGTGCATGTTTTTTTGAGTCTGTTCGAAGGTCCAGCTTTGGACGAGTGAGAGTGGTTCGCCTCGCCGTCATGATAAGTTCCGATGACTTGGGTTTTCTATGGAGCTGTCTTCGTCTGATGGTTTATACTTAAAAAGGGGAAGATGAAGAAGATGGAAGAGCTCATGTGTGTTAGACATGACAAACATATGTGAAAGCGTGTGTTGATAATTTCAAGGATCTTCTATCTCTTTTTCAGAGATAGTATTGCAGGATCTGATGAATACTCCTCCCTTCAACGAGTTTCTTCATCCAGAGATCAAGGAGAGAGTTCTCCCCCTTTGGGACCATCTTTTGAGAAGTTTGTGCATGAGGTGTTTTTATCCGAGTTGGTCTTTGGAGTGCAGACGGTTGGCAATCCACCGTATCCAGTTTCTCATGATGGTCCCCCATCTAAAGAGCAGGGTGTGTAAGGTAATTTTTTTAAAAGAGTTCGTTACAGTGGATCTAACTTCCAGTTCGTTGGACCGTCTAATGGTGTACTGTCAGTATGGATGTTTATGGCATACGATCTGTCATGTCAAACCCCTCTGAAGACGTGCCATCGTGGCAGGTGTCTGGGACATCTATAGAAGCTTTGTAGGAAGCGTCTCCGGAGGAAGACACTGTGACCAGAAGATTCCAGTGCCTGACTGTGAGGCAGGAGATGCTTCAACCATCAAGGCCACAACCACAGGTCTTGGGGTGATGCTCGCGTGTAGTCAAGAGTTGTCGGGGGTGTGACGCCTCAATTCGGGTTCCGGGTTCCGTGTCGGCAATGGAACCATAACAGACATTCCATTCTCGTTCTTCCACTGTTAATGTTTTGGCATTGTCGTAGGTTCAATTATTCATCATGAAGCTTGGATGAGAATGTTAGTATGCAATCCAAACAGTCTAGTTTGCCTGATTATGGTGTTCTGGATCGTGCGTCTTTCTTAATGGTGTGTTTGGATCTTTCATGAGTTGATCTCGGTTTGACCATGTTCGTTGGGAGATGTAAGTGTCTTGTAATAATTGACGTTTTAGTTGTGATCGAGTTTACTTCGTGGTTTAAGTTTCTTCTCATAAGTCTTTATTAGTTGTTCGGGGTTTTGGTCTAGGCTGAGAGTTCTATATCCTAGAGGAGCTGTTTCTCTCCTTCTATAGAGGTTATCTTGGTACGGTTTGGAGTTCCCATGTCATTCCCCCCTCCCTGGGTGGTATGATTTAGTGCTAAAGTTTCTGCATAGGTTGAGTTCTTGTTGTGGGGAGAACCCCTTTGTGTTCTCCCCATCGGCCTCAGACTTCAGTTTTCTCTTGAATCAGTCGGGTGTGACCTTTGTAGAGTAAGTTCATCCCGAGGATCTCAGTTCTCTTCAGTTCATTTAGTTCCGTTTGGGCATGGACTTGGATGTTGACTGACTTTTGGCTTGCTGACTATCTGAGAGCAGAAAGTGCCTGTGGTGGGGAGAATTGTCACACCCCGACTGCAGATGCCTTTTATTTTGTTTCTTTCTTGGTCCCGGTATAATTTCTTTTCAAAGTTTAATTATGTTGGCAGGTTTTCCATCGGTGCGCGTTTACCGCGTCATTAGCGGTGACTGTGCGTTTGGTCTGGGTGACCGTGTGTTTGCCCAGTGTTTTTAATATTAAAGTTTTTATATTGACATTAATAAAATTATTAGTATTAAACTATTATAAAGATTATTTTTATTATTATTATTAGGATCGTTAAAGTATTATGATTATTTTTCTTTTGATGTTATTATTATTATTTTCCTTTATTTTCTTGGTTTCGAGTGTCCGCGCCGCGGTCCGGGCTGTGCCCCATATTAAAATATTTGTCGTTTGATGCTTTTTCTGGGTTTCAGACTCGTGCGCGGCCGCAGCGCGGTTGGCGGTCGCCGCGTAGTTGGACCGGGTGTCGGGCAAGTACTCTCATTATATATATATATATATTCTTTTATTATTATTATTTTAATTTGGTTTGGATTGCATTATTATTAAATAGTTATTTTTATTAATTTTGATTATTGTTATATTATTATTACTATTTATATAATTATTACTATTATGGTTATTATTTTATGGTAGTATTATTATTATTATTATTATTATTGTTATTCATTTTATTATTATTATTATTATTATTATTATAATTATTATTATTATAAAGAAAAAAACGCCTAACCATAATCCCACGGGGGAACCCCCCTGCTCCTCTCCTCTGCGCCAGCCGCCCCCTTCCTGCTTCCCTTCCCCCGCGCGCAACCCCGACCCCCGGCTCCCGCTGCCCGCACCGCCGGCCTCAGGCCCTCCCGACAGCCGCGTCCCGTTCGTCGTCCCTCCTCGCCCAAGGCGGCGCTGCCCGCGCGGCCCCCCCTGTCCCAGCCTCGCTCCCCGTTCCCGTCGCCCTACTGTCACCTCCCGGTGCAAACAGCCGCTCGTGTCGGCCACCTCCGATGGCGTACACCGGCCGTCCTGCCGACCACCTGCGGTCTCGGCTCCCTCCGCAGCTCCCCGTCCCACACTTCCGGTGAACCCCCATCCCCGGCCAGTGCCCTCCGGCCCTTCTGGTGCCCATGCCGGCCCTACCGGCGCGCCACCGCTAGCTAGTGGCCTCCGACCCTCTCCAGCAGCCCCCGGTACTCTTACGGCTTTCTCCAGGCACTCTGGCGCACCCCCCCCAGCTCCCAGACGAGCCACCTCCACTGACCGGTGCTATCTCGACGTCCCCTGCCCTGTTCTGGCAACCATGTCGGCGTTCTCCATCCTCGTCGGCACCCCTGCTTCGCTCTGGCACTGCCTGTCGGTGTCTCCCAGCCTTTCCCGGCACTCTGGCCGGCTCCGCACACCTTCGGCAGGCCGCGTATCTGCTTTTCGCGGTCCGTCCAGCCACCACCGTCTTGCGTCGGGCAGCGACGCACTTGATAATCAGCGCGTGACCTCCGGTGGTCCCCCTGCCAGTGCGCGCCGCCCCCTTAACTGGCGTGCGAACCTGGCGGTCGAGCGCGTCTGCGCCGTGGTAGTCTTTTGTGGCTGATCTCTGGTTGAGTCTATTTTTATATCTATGGTCTGCTGCTTTGCTGTTTTGGTGTTCGTTGCAGCGCGTCAGCGGGATAATTACGCAACGCTGCGGTCTTTAGCTGGCGTGTTCCTCCGTTGGCCCGGCACACCCCTGCGCCGAGGCGATCTCGTGTTGGTTATATGTTTGTGTTTATATTTATGTCAGTTGATCTATTTTAAGTGTTTCGTGTTTTTGTAGTGCATTGGCGGAATGATTCCGCGATGCAGGGATCGTCGGCTTGCATGTGCGTACGTGCCTGCGCAAAGCGTGTTCCTTCGTCGAGTTCAGCTGACGACTTTGAGGTAGGTACCCCACTGCACTTGCTTTTAAATTTAGAAATTTATTTATTTCTTGTCATTTCATTATTTTTCAATAAATTATAGTAGCACTGGATAGCAATTACTAGAGTCGTGACTTGTTTAAATTGAAAAATGTCTTCTCCGTGCATCGCAATGAAAATATTTTCATGGATTTAATTGTGTGAATTTCATGTGATGTTTCTAAATGAGTACTTTCTGAAATGTGCAAGTCCTGTTGAATAGTGTTTGGAAATGGTCGGTGTGTGTGAAATGGCGACTGTGTTGTTTATGGAAAGTGGTGTTTTCTTGAAAACATGGATAGAAGAAATGCCCTTTTGTCCTTTAAATTGGATTTTTTGAATCTTTCCTGTGGTGGTTCGGTTTTCCTTAAATGAGTTTCAAAGTACGTTTTTTTTCTGGTTTTCAACGTGATGGTGTGTGTCATATCTTTTGGAAACACTTTTGTATTAAATGTTTTAAATGTAAAGGTTGTGGCGGCATGGTTGGCACTTTCTTGATTGTGAACTGACTATATATATATATATATATACACGTACTTATGGGGAATCTCTAGAGGGGGACTTCCCTTCGAGGTTTGTCGTGTAGCGGTGTCTGTGTAAGGGGTTGGAAAGTGCATAGAGGTG
The DNA here is from genome assembly GCA_963277665.1 of Viscum album. Classification (NCBI taxonomy): domain Eukaryota; kingdom Viridiplantae; phylum Streptophyta; class Magnoliopsida; order Santalales; family Viscaceae; genus Viscum; species Viscum album. The sequence goes on along the minus strand of OY728123.1, from coordinate 2,094,189,968 downwards.
AGTCACGTGTGCGAGGGCCTCCCACTTACACAGTATTATTAAAACCACCATGGGTTCCTGGGCGTCTTTTAGAGAATCGAGTGACAGTTGCTGGCTAATCCTGATTAGATGGGTTAGTCCCCCCTAGTAGGTAGGCCTTTTGGGGCATGCCACTGGTTGGCTGTTAGGGCGGCCAGTTGGTTATTGACTGTGGAGTACCATACCGGAAGGTAGTCTGATCCCGAGTACATCCAGGGGTTTTCTAGGGATATTTAGGATCACCCATGGTTACTTGATTTTCCCTGCTTGTTTACTTCCAGTTGTTCTTTATAGGTTATACTGTTTTACTTTGTGAAAATGGTTTACAAATAAACACATGTTATTCTCTTTGTGTAAAATTTGAAAATGTAACACTTCATTCTCTTTTAGAATGAACTTGGCACCATTGAATGGAATTCAGCTATTGAAAAAGAATAAGGGTAATGTCTCGTGTTTTGGCCTTCAAGTGAAACATTATGAAGGCTTACATTTATACATTGTAGTTCAAACCTGGAATTTATAGATTCTTCATTTACTAGCAGTGATTTGTGAGTTGTTGTTGGGCTCATCCACTGAGTACCTTTTTGTGCTCACGCCTATATTTTTCCATTCCAGCTACAGGTTCCTTGTGTTCAGGTTTTCCTGGTTCGAGTCGCTCAGTGATGGAGCGACGCTGGTGTATAGTTGGGTGGTGACCATGAGGTCACGTGGAGGTATGGTCATCGTGTAGTTTTTATTTCCTATTATTGCTAGTGTTGTTTAATTTTTTTAGTTTTCTTTCTTTCTTTGATCCTCGTTTTTTTCTGGCTGAAATCGTTCCCAATGATTAAACCTATTTTTTATTCCCGGCACTAGTTTCCATCCCGGGGGGATCGGGAATGCCCCTCGGGACTAGCCTTGGACCGGCTCGGGCAACCGGTTCAGGGTCGACCCGGGCTGGTTCATGACAATATGATTTACATAAATTGAAAAATTAAATATCCTTAGTAAATTGAGACACATTATATTACTTGATAACATGGTTTTATAGATAAATAATAAAATAACATTGGTGCATGTAAAAAACATATATCCCAAAGAAATGAATTTGTCACAATTATCCTCTGCAAAGATCATATCACTAAATTAAGATCTAATTAGTTGATATATTAAATTTTCTAAATCTAAATCCATGAAATAGAATCTTAAATATAGAATATTTTTTTGTAATTTCATTAAAAAAATAATCATAGATTATCAATTTAAATGAATTAGTAATATAAACTGATAAAATGAAATTGAGTTATGAAATTCATTACCTCACAATAACTTTCACCTCAATTCCCCATGGATATAATAATTCAATTGTATATATAAAATACCATTATTTATGATGAATTAATGATATAACTTTAAAATGGGTATTATATACTTTATATTAAAACATTTTGTGCACAATAAAAAACATTTATTCAATAAAGTGAAATTTATTTAATGTCCCTTACATCGAGTGCATACTTTATATATATTCCATTTAACTCATGTATAATAATATTATATAAATTATGTCATTATAGAATAAAAAATTCATTATATAAATACTTATAAAAAAATTTAATATTTAATTTCATCTAATTACATATTTTAAAATTTAATTAGTTAAATAAACATTTGGTGATTTGAGGACATCTGGTTCATTATTTCAAAATGATTTTATTTTGTTGTCCATTGATAAAGTGAAAATTATTTCAACATCTCCATAATAAAAAATCTTGACAATTTTATCATTTTTTATATCAATAATCTTTTATTAAATAATTGTTATAATTTCATGAAAATAGTTACAACATTATAATCAATTAGATCATAGGTCATACATAAACATGAGTAATGTTACTATTTTCCAAATATCCTTATATATTGAATTTATGTAATATTATATCTTTAAAAAATGATAATTCTATCACAAATAACATATTATTTATTTTTATTTACATTTTTATCATCCATGTGATTTTATAACTTAAAAAATCAATTTTCCTCATAGAGGTGGTATTCCCCTCATACACACGAACTACATTAATAAATTTAATTAAATATAAAGGTATGAAGAAAAATTGTAACATTTTGTTACCATTTTATTAGTAACATTATTGAACTAATAATGGTTCTCCTTCTCACTACCAGAAAATGACTGATTAGGAATTGGAAGGATACCTATAGTGGTGAAGTGAGACATTTTTTAGACTTTCAACAATAACTATATTTGTCTGTAGGATACATAAGGCTTTCATGTCATGTAAATAGTTTAAATGTAGTGTAACTGTTTCTCAGTACTAGCTGTGAAAAGGGATTGATAATGTGAAATATTACTCATTATGAAGACTGGTTTCATATACTAAATTATTTATATAATAAAATTTTAATCCAAGACAAATGATTTTTCAGCATAATTGAACACCATTATTTCAAGACTTGTAAGTGTATTACATGTCTTAAAACGTCCCGCATAATTTTTTTTATGATAGTCATCTGTCTATTTTGGATTTTATTATTTTCTCTAACCCCTTGGTTCTCAACATAGAGCTCTTCCATTCAATTTTGGGACACTATGTTACATCTAGATTGTTTCGTTTGATGATGTATCTTTATTTTGGTTGTGGTGCATCTCCCTAGTTACTTTGGGAGATCTCTCTCCTTAGTCTATTCCATGGTTAGTTGTGGTGTGGTGGGTTTTTTTAGATATGTGGTTTTTTCCCTTTCTATTGACCCCTTTTTTCAATTTTTGATCAATAATGATGTGTGGATTGGATTTGAAGGACATCATTTTCATTGTTTTGTTCTCATTTGTGTTGGATCTCATTGATGGCGTGTGCGGCCCAGGATTTAATGTAGGTGGGTTTGACTATAGACTATGATAATTAGAGAGATTCCAATTTCATTGAAAATTAATTTTCCAAATTCGAATGACTGTTTTCATGTGCTGAAAATTGTTTTCTTGAAGAGATATCAGTTTTCCCTAGTTTTTGATAAATTAAAATTCAATGGATAATTTTAAAACATAAAAATTAATTTTTAAAATGAGAACATGGGTTACCAAGGGTACATAGGTGGAAGGGTTATATTGAGGCCACCATTAATTTCTTTTAATTATCAAGACATCTTCTCATAGGTCTTCCCTCTCTCTTATATTCATCATTTCATAGGGGATGAATATTGACATTGTCGTGGGGTTTACTCATAGGGAATTCCTTTTTTTCATATGCATGTGTTCTATGAACTGGATAGTGCACACGATTTATTATTATACGAATAGTTTTATAGTCTATCCTATAGTGTTTCAAGGTACTAATTAATGTTCTACTAATTCATTTGTTTACAACATATCTTTCTGAGAATGCCTTGATATGCCTATTGTACCAGATTTTGTTTTGAAGTGTTAAAAATGGAAATTTTTACCATGTTTTCTATAACGCTACATTATTGCATATCATTCCATGTTTTATTTAAATTAAGCATACATTATTTTTTATACAGATTTTCCATATCGAACACCTGGGTGGAATCCTTTTGATCCACTCAGATCATGCCATGTGCATGAGCTCAGTGGTGCATAGAACATTGTATGTATTGCAATTCAAGGAAGGTAAAGGAGCTGCAGTGCGGAAGTGAGATTAATGTCAGGTTGTTCTGGGTAGCTCATGGTGAGATGATGGAAATTCATCCAAACCATCACATGGAGTTGTTTTGTGGTTTTGTTCCATGTAGTTGGAGTTGTTTTCTGGGCCATTGACAACATTTTCAGTTTTTTGTTAATGAATTCAGTTAACTGTTATGGAATATATATTACTTTAGTATTCAAATTATTTGTTTCATTTGCTGCATTAATATATGAGATTAGTTTGATCAAGTTGGGTGAAATCATTCCCTCTGTTGGGTTGTTTGATTCATATGTTCATTTCTATTTTGATTGGGGGTCGGGAATACCCCTCTGGTATGTAACAAAATGGGTTGGGTTCTAGGTTTGAGGGTTAACCAGGTTAGTTCATTATAACATCGAGTCAAATGTAGATAGTTCATAATGATTTCGTATCTTGCGTATTCTGTGAGACTAAAGATAGTATTTTTATAACTTGAAAAGAATGTTTCAATAAGTATATCACCTTCTCTTTTCCTAACATCACTCAAGATTCCAAGGTATGTTGGGATCTATGTCTGTAGTGTTGGTATGGTTTTAATTCTCAGTTTCTACTTATCGTTATTCTTGTATGAATTGATATTTTATCTATTGTTTGATTGTTCTTATTTTTTGGCGTTCAAAATTCGGCCTTCAAGACATCTTCCACTAGTTACTCTTGAGGTTACAACTGATGCACCTCTAGGGAATCCCCTTATATATTATAATATCATCGAGACTATATTACGACCAGTTTTAGTAGTTGATTAAGATATAGTACTAGTTCAAGAGACTAAAATTAAGGTATAACCATTAGTTGGAAGAGAGAGAGATTGATTGGGGGAATTCTTATGCGATAAACCATAGTTCATTAAAGGAATTACTGAACCTCAAGAAGAAAAGAAGTAGCTAGACATTATTATTCATATCATCAACATTTTGGGAACGCCTAATAATATCAGGTTACATTGTGCATCATTTTGGATTGAGGGTTCTAGTGAGTGATTATGGTATTCAATGGTCCTTGTAGACAGGAATCTGGATATAGATTGGAAGGGTTTCAGATCCCTATTCTTTTAGTAGTTTTGATGAGAGTCTTTGATGCTAGAAATTTATTTGGAGTTCCTATAATTTTGTTAGGATGAGTGTTTGGTGTTATCATACACCATGTATTTCTATAAGGTTGATCGGTTTCCCAGTAGATGGTAAGGAATGACTAGTAGAAGGCTTAAAAGTACCAGAAAGGGTTTTTAATAGATATCAGATCATTGGGGTTCAGTATGATACTTTGTACCTCTGTGTAGATGGTACATATCTCTATTACAGTGGAGATAGATATAGAATGAAAGGTCATGTTTTTTACCCTTGTGTTCCATCTAGTGGAAGTTTCAATGGTGTGCATTGTAACACCCCGACCCCAGTTACCTATAGTCGGTGCATTATTACATAACATTGGCATGATCACAAAAGATCAAGTCTCGAACAACCGATTAGTTTAGTAGTCTTGGAAACAGTAGATATATTCATAAGTCTTACATTACATAATAAAGTAAATAACTACAACAACATCTTGTCTTAATATTCCCTCATACTATCCCTACAGGTCATTCATAAATTACTTCTTCACATCCTGGAAAAAATAAAACATTGATAGGGGTGAGCTATGATGCTTAGAATGGATAACAATGTAGTGGAAACTTTCATAGATAAGCATAAACATTTAAGGAAATTTATAACTAAAACAAAAGCCTTTTAAACATGATCTTCAGCATAATATGTCAAAGATAAAATTAAATAATTCCATTTACATATTCACATGGATATTCTACTAGTTGAGTAACCCTATGCAATATCAATAACCACATTCATAATTATTGAATGCATAATGCCAGACTGTCATAACCACATAGTCGAGGCCTCGTGCCAAGACTAAAAATAAGATATTATCAAGGCCTTATGCCAAGATAGTAGTTCATCTCATGAGACCTACCGATGCATCAAGGAGCAATAGCAGGCTCCACCCCTCACTTACTAAGTCTAATTCATTCCTCATATGAAAAGTTTGAAGTATAACAAAATCATGCGTATTAAAACTAGCATACAAAATGTCAATACTTTATCCACAAACTATGAATGGTATAAAAATAGCACATCCACACTCAAACATAACTCATTCAATAAAATATGGAAGATTTTATTGTAATAGATTAACCTCAATAAAGAATAATGAACGATATTGGCATAGATGAAAATAGTCATCAAAACTATTTGAGAGAAATACCCCCTTTTTCTTAAAAACATTTAAAAGTCACACTACTTGTAAGGAAGCTATTTTAAAAATTGATTTTTGAATCAAAGTGTACCATACCACTTTGAAACATTTAAAATGAATTTTAATTTTAAAACATTAATTTCCATATAAATAAATCCTTAAAAACATTTTTAAAACATGGACATTAATGATAAAGATATATAAGAATCAATCATTAAAACATTTGAAAATGATATTTTAGTTAGATTTTGTAGCAAAAAGAGAGACACTTGAATAAAAATAATTGAGGTATTAAAAACATTTTAATATCATGAGAAAAATGGGATTCATGATATATTATGTCAAAGTACATTATATACACCATATAAAAGTGATTTTCTGTATAACAACAAATAAGTCTCAATGGAATGTAAATTTAGATGAAACTTCTTATAAAGACCATATCATTTGGTTAATGATAAATCAATGACATAATTATGTGCGAAAAATATAAATACACTCAATATGATTGGATATTCAGTGTAAATAAATCAGAGGACATTCACATATATTCTTGTAAAAACAACAACAATGAATTTTATTTTTAACTCAACAAATAGAAATTGAGTTAAAATTAATCTTATCGAGTTCATACCGATGACTTGAGAATTTATCAATGAGTGATTATGTGTTTCAAAAGTATATCCACAGAAAGGGGAGTGGAAATTATGACATAATAAAATGAATAGTGATTTCACACATAATCCTGGAGTAAAATAATCAATGAAGTATGCGTAAAGCCAAATGAGTGGAAATTGAAATATCAAATTCCCTTATTGATTAGGTAACTCACAAAAAATACACCAATGAAAGAAGGATAATACAATTATTATTTAAATATATATTAATTAAAGTATATTAAACAATGAATACAATCATGGGCATTACACACACCACATGCAATAAATAAGTGGTGAACAATTGAATTCTAATGAAATTGAAAGTGAGATAAGAAACCCCTTACTTTGTACTTCTTCCTTGGTCGAGGGTAGGTTAGCCTCCTGTGTAATGTTGAAATAATTGTTATTGAATTATAAAATAATCATATACAATATTATGATATCATATATGATCTTTTTACATTTCTTTTTTAATAATATCTCTGTATTATTGTCGTTTTGGGTGTAAACTTAATCGTTTTCTTTTATATGTTTTGTTACATAAGTAGTTTTTGTTATGGATAAGTTTTAACTTATTAATATAAATAATTCTATTATGTCCTTAAAAATTATATGTAATCATAAAATGAGAATTAGACTTGTATGGATACGATGGGGAATGAATCTCATCGCGTTCGTGGAGATGGTAGTCCGTACGTACGCACGAGCGATAATACCATTATTTTGATATTAAAATCATATATAATTGGATGTTATATCATATATAAAGAATCATTATCATGTTATATTTGTTATTTACATGAATTAAACATCATTATTATACACATATAAATAATAATGTTTTGAATAACAATTACACCACGATGTGGAGACGGTAAGCCGTACGTACGCACGTTTGGCGACATGTCATTCAAAGGATGGATAGAATACAGAATATGGTTATATCATATTTATAATAACATCACAGTAAATATAGGATACTGGGGATATTATTTTAGAATGTAAATAATAAAGAAAAAAGAAGTTGAAGATGAATGGAACTTGAAAGAGGGTCGTGAAAACATTATCTCTTCTTCAGGTTCTTCCTTTTGATTAAATCAAAATGGAACCTTAGGTTGGATTTATGATCAAAATAAGGCCTCTAGGTTGATTTCAGGGAAGTTGGGAGGATATTTAGGCCTAGGGTGGCCAAGCCAAAAGGCTTCAGAGGTTTGAGTAATTGGTTAGAAGTGGTGTCCTTTTATAAGGGAGAGGAGGGGCTCTTTAGAAAAAAAACTCTAAGTATTAATTTATAATAAATTCATATTCAGTTTCAAATGGAACCAAAGTGTATTATTAAATGTATAAGGTGGGGATGGGTCGCAAACCACCCAACCAATAGATTTTTGACATGTTTGGGTCACTATAGTAACCCTATCTTTATGATTTAGGTCTTAGTTATATAGTTTGACATTTACCATGTCTCTTTGTATTTTTATATTATATTGTTAATAAACTTACTATATACTTCTAAGTGACCCCAAAGTGATCCATTAATGATACACCTATCATTATATAAGTCCTTTTTCTGAAACATAGATATTTAGGAATATAATATCAATTCATAATATAATATGTGTTTTAAAAACTCTTTTATGTAAATTTTGACACTATTGGGTATTTTGTTTTTGATAAATTTATAACATCACTATTACTTGGAATAAAATTCATATAACTAATAATAATATGTCATCATAACCTAGAAAAGTATTTTAATTCTTAAAAAGTCTCAAATTAAATTTATTTGGATTTTTATAATATCAATTATTTTAATATTTCATTAATTCTGTAATTACTGCATCACCATTGTGTCATAAATAAATTAAAATATATTTTGACTAAAAATTTAAAATAAAATACAATTATGTAGAAAATAATTTTATCTTTCTAATTAATATTTACATTCTAATTTATCTTATGTATAACCCTATATTAAAAATGTTTTCATAATTAAACATTGATTTTAACTCTTTTAACACTTCATTGAATTAAATAACAATAAATGTCATAATCTAATCCAAGTGGAACTAAATGATAATCTATAAATACTATGGTTGTTTTTAGTTGAGAGAAACTTGTCAAATAGAATTAGAACATGTGTTAGGGTAATATTGATATCATTTTTACCATTAATTACTCTTTTTACTTTTAACCGTGGTAAATAAAAGTAAAAAGTTACTATTTAACAAAAATTATTTTTATCATATTAAACCACATTTTACTCCTTGATAATAACCATGTCTCTCAGAGTTTCTAAATTCCAATCACAGAAGCGGTAAAATTATGTTTTACCTGAATTTTCAAATTCTCACAAGAGGTGGGTAAAAGACGATGAAAAGTTCCGTAAAATTTTTATATATATAATATTATTCTAAACTAAATCCAATGAATTATATTTAAATTATATAGGTATTATGTATATATTTTGACCTTAATTAAATTTAAATAAAATAAATAATTATTTAAATAAAAATTATTTTTTAAACTATAACTGAGTGTTTTTTCACTATTCATCAAAAATTAAATGTTTTCAGAAAAATACCAAAAATTAACTCAAAGCTAATTTCTATATTCCAAATCCAAAAATGATGTCCATTTTGAAAGATAAAATTTATAAAATTTAAAAAAGTGGGTATTACTATTCATAACGGCTAGTTTGATTGGTTGTGGTGTGTGTTAGAACTTGAAGTTGCGTACAACACACACTATTGCATTATTCAAAGGGAAACGTATCATGGAAGCATGGGGTGTTACATGCATGGGATGAAAAGGATGTAGCAGGATCATCGCAAATGTGGTGGAGGTGGGTCTTAGTAGTGATCCGCTTTTATACCATTCGTTGAAGCTGGAAATGTGCCTCTAACATGTTATCTATGTTGGTATGGAGGACACTCATGAAGTTCTATTCTTATTCTGTTGATGATGTTCAAAAGATTTGGACTTATTTTTCACTTACAATGCTTCTATCTTACTATGACTACACCACATTGTGGTCAGGGTTCATTGACTCTAAAGGCTACTGCAATGCATTCAGAAGCATCAAAGATTATATGGCTGCATCCACATGACATAGTTGTGAAGAACACTCGTGTAGTAGATGTGATTCATGGGGATGTGGATGCAGTTCCACAAATAGTGAGAGGTACAATCCTTATTTCATCATTAATACAAATTTATTAATTCTACACTAGTTTCTACCACTCCATTATATCTTCACGTTTCTCAGATCTTCTTAATAATACAATAGAACTTATGTGAATTCCAATATATTTAAAGTCACATCGTATAAAGAGGAAATATTAGGGGTTTCAATTTACATCATGTTCGTTAATTATTGATTATACGGAGATGGATCTGGATTTTTTCATTTTTGACCTGAATTTTTTTGAAAACATCATCAGTATGATTTTTATTGTCACTCATCAAGATGAGGATGGTTGGTATAATCATCATGTATCATATATTACAATCTATGGGAGATATTGTGTGTTCAATGGGTACAGGGACTCGAGGACTGGTCATACGAGACCTTCCCATCCAAAGATCAAGATTTTGTTGTCAGTTATTGTGTTTGAGACTGATGACATCTTTCCTATCATTGTAGTTCCCATAATCATTCTGGAATTTTATTACCATTTTATAGAAATTTTCTCTGCTCAACTTCTAGAGAGAGGGGTAAAAGTTACGGTTGCATTAGTTCAAGGTACACATTTGGTATCATTACTTTCTTATTGTGTGGAAACAATGGAGCTGAAAGAGATCAATATTTAGTTGGATGGCCTATTAGAAAATGTTATCATTTACCCATGTGTTTTTCCTTGGGAATCCTCTCTCTTATTGGACATGAAATCATATGGTTCACATCTGTTCTGTGTGTACTATCGGAAGTTGAACCAGGTGATAGTTAAGAAAAAAATCACTTTCCTCATGTTGATGTTTTTTATTAGCAAAAGGTGGGAAAGAGGTTCTCGAAGATTGATCATCGGTCGAGTTATCATCATCTCTGAGTTTGAGGGTTAGATATACCGAATACACCTTTTATGAGTTGGTATGGACACTCTAAATTTATTTTGATTCCATTCGATGAGGCTAACTCTCTTTATGTTTTTTAGGAATTTTTGAGCTGGATATTCAATATGTATAATGACAATTATATGGTTGTGTTTGTGGATGATACTCTAGTTTTTCCAAAATAAGAGTGTGAGAATGAGAACCATATGAGTTTGGTTTTATATATTCTTAGAAATAACCATTTTATAAAATCCTTTTGATGTATAGTTTCTGGATTGAAGATGTTGCATTCTTTGGGAACAATATTTTTAAACATGCTTTATCACTTAATCACGAGAAGGTAAAGGTTGTTTCTTTCGTGGAAGGAACTGCCGAATGAATTTGTGATTCAATGCATTCGGGGACAGGCTGGGAACTAAAAATGGTTTTTCAAGGATTTATCTAAGATGACATCCCCTTTGAATTCTTTTACTAGTAAGGTGGTGACATTCACGGGGGATGAAATGTGTTAATCATCATTTGTGGATGTGAAAAAATATTTGATATCAATTCCTATTTTGATCTTAAATGAGCTTGGTAAGGGATATATGGTGATCTATGATGTTTCAGGTACTGGTTTGGGATGTGTTCTTATGGACGATGACCATGAGGTTGATTATGAATCGCTTATTCTTTGACAACATGAAAATAATTTCTCCACTCATGATTTATAGCTTACAGTAGCCATGCATGTTCTCAAATATGGGTGACACTATAATTATGTGTAGAATTTCTTGGTATTTTATAATTATAAATTTTTGATATATATCTTTTTTATTTTGACATGAATCTCAAACATAGATGATTGGTAAAATAATTATAGACGCTTTTCTTCGATATCACCTACACCCCATGGAATGGGAATTTCATAGTAGAGGCTCTCAGTAGGAAAGTACCATCGTAGGTTGTTTCAGAATCGAATGAGGAGTTCAAATTTATGATTATTTTTGCTCAATTTCACTTGGATGATCTGTATTATGTTACAAAAAAAAAATTTAATAGTATTCAGTTATCATCTTTTATTTTTGAGTCTTTTTTGAAGACTCTGCGGTATGATGATGAGGTTTAGAAGAATTGAACAAGCCTTTCTTAGGGAGACTATTTCTGGAATTTCTCTTTATTTAGATGGTATGGTTCACATCATGTATTTGTTTTATGACACATAATCTATGAAATTTTTTGTCTAGTTTGATTGTTACATATATGCATGGTCCATACATCCATGCATTATGATGATTTATTATGAAATGATGTGGCAATTCTCATTGAAGGGCATGAAGCGTGACGTCGCATAGTTTGTGTATCTTTGTTTTACATACCAATAGATAAAGGCAGATCACTAGAAACCTTCTAGTTTAATTCAAAACCTTCTAGTGCTTATTTTGAAATGGGATGAGGTATCCATGGATTTTATTTGTGGATTCCCCCCAACTCCATGAGGGAGGAATTCTATCTGGATGGGTTTTTATTTCTTGGAAAATTCTTCTCATTTAATTTAGATAAAATAATCCACTAAAGCTAATAATCTATGTAATCCATATGTGCAATAGATAGTGAGGATACATGGTAGTTCTTCGTTAATTTATTTTGACATGGATCATGGGGATACATCTTGGTTCAGGATGAGTCTCCTTGTGTTAATGGAAGCTTAGGTCATGTTGAGCACATCTTACCAACCACATATAGATTGTTAGACAAAGTGTGTGATTCAGATCCTAGAGGATAGGATTTGTGAATGTGTCTTGAATTTCATAGGATAATGGGATATCCTTTCTGGACTATTTTAGCTTGTTTTTAATAATAGATATTAGTCATCAATCAAAATTTCTCCCTTTATGGAATTTTATGGTCTCCCATATAGATCACCTTTTTAATAGGAGGAGGTGGGTGATATATATTTAGTTGTAAAAAGTATATTGTTGGGGACATCAACGAAGAGTCAGGATATACATAGATGTCTAACAATTTCCTAGGTACGACAAACCTTTTTTTTTCAGATCAGTGACATTGACCATTGGTTTTTTCTGTAGGTGACTAGGTTTACTTAAAAGACAGTCCTCGGTCGGTTCACCATGGACCTGAAACGTAGGAAAAGCTTTCTGTGAGATATGTTAGACCATTTTTGGTCATTGATTTGATTTGATAAGTTTCTTATCAGTTATCATTATCTATTTAGTTGATTTGTATTCATGATGTTTTCCACATGTTTGAGATTATGAAATATTATCCTGATCTTGGTCACGTTCACAGTTGGGAAGAAATCGTGCAAGTGGAAGTATTTTCTGTTCTTGAGAAACAAGTTGAGATCTTTGTCTTCCATTTTAAGTACTTATTTGGATAGTATATTTCGTTTTTAATAGTGATATAGAATCAAGGATCAGATTCTCAAGATACATGGGAATGTGGGTTTTTGATTAGGGAGTAGTGGTCTTATCTTTCCTACAGATCACATCTTAACCATGACTTCCTCTAGAAAGATATTCCTCATGGTCGGGAGTTTATAACATCCAACTGCCAATATCTCTAGTACAATATTGACCTCATTATGGATCATTATTTTCAAATTTTCATTAAATGAAAAAGAAGGAATTTGAAGGATATTATTAATTCTGAAGTCAGAAATTTTTTTGACTTTCACCATTGTCCTGTTTTTTTTTCAAGATGCTAAAATCCTTTTCACCACTTAACATGGTTATACACCATGTAACTATTTCTGGGTACAATAAATGAAAGGTTTCAAACTATAAATGTTTAAAAACCACCAAGAGTTGTTTTATGTCGTGAATTATTTATTAAATGGATTTTTAATCTAACATGATAGAGTTTAAATCACACTTTAACATCATGGATTTCACATCATGTAATAGTATTACATGTTGTTAATTGTCTAGCGTACAATTTTTTAAAATAAGTGAGACACTTATTTTGGGTTTGGTTAACTTATTCTAGAATGTGACTCTTGACCTAAGGATCATACATTAGATTTTGGAAGAATAAACACCATTTATATCAATTCATTCGACGTTTGATATTTGTTGTGGTTCCGGTGCACCACTCCAAATCTTTTGTGGGATCTCATTCTAAAGGCCATTCATTAGTGTGTTGTTGTGCAATGGAAGTTATTTAATGAGTTATGTAGTGTTTAAAATTTCCATAGAACCCTTTATTACTATTTTTTATCAATATTGATGTTTGGATTGGATCCTTGTTCCTTTATTGTCATTGTTTTGTTTTCGTTGTTGGTAAATCCAATTGCTAGTGCGTGCGACCTCGACTTTAATGTAGGTGATTCCTTCTCTATCAAATGATAATTGTCTTGTTTTATATTGATTTTTAAGTTTATTTATCAAATTAGAATCACTATTTGTGTGTCTTGAAAAGGGTTTTTTAATTAACATGGGGTTCACATGATTTTTGATAAATAAAAATGAAAAGGAAACTTTTGAAACATTTAAATTTATTTCTAAAAATAAGCATATGGTTTACCTTCGCTACATAGGTGGAAGATTTATCTTTATTCCATAATCCAATTTTTGTGACTATCAGGTGGTTTTCTCAAGGTTATTTTTATGATTCCTAGGCCCATTGATCTTGGTGAGGAATCTTGACCTTTTCGGGGGGTTTACTCAAGGGGTATTCCTCTACTTTATAGGATCATGTTATAGGAAATGGATTGTGCAATTGATTTATCGTTGTACAAGTAATATATCATTTTTACCTATAGTGTTATTGGGTAATGATTCTTGTGTTGCTTCATTTTTTATACTACATGGGTTTCTATGTTAGCCTTGTAATTCATGTTGTACCATCTTTTCATTAGAACTACAAAAATGGAAATGTTTACTATGTATTCTATAAAACTAATTTACTTATTATAGTAATTTTATTATTTAAAATAATCATACACCAAATGTTATATAGACAGATAATATGGAACACATGGGTGGGATCCTACTAATCCAATTATCTCAAACCCTACACACCTCCTCAGTGGTACATATACCATTGTACTTCTTCAAATATAGGGAAATGAATGGTGATGCATTGAGGTGGTGATGATCTTATAAGCTAGTTATCGGTATCGGGTCGGGATATGGTGGGTTTTCATCCACACTATTGAATGGAGTAGTTTTTGGTTTTTTCTATATAGTTGGACTTCTATTAAGATCTTTGACAACTATTTCAGTTTTTCATTTCTAGTGCCTTTTAACTATTATGGAAGATATATTCATTTATCCTTATGCTATATTTTTTGTTCTATGTATTCATATATGGGATGTGTTTGATCATATTAGGATGAATAATTCCCTCTATTATGTTTATCGATTCCCAAGAGAATATCGCCAGTCCATTGGGATGGGAAAGGCCCTTTGGTTATGTAACAGAACGGGTCAGGAGCTAGGTTTAAGCATTACCCGGGTCAGTTCGTTACAAAAATGATATATTATATTTTTTTTAATGATAACTATTTCATTAATATAAAAAATAATTTAATATTAATATCAAATATATATATTTAATTTATCATTATTACCAACTTTGTAATGTGTTAGTGAGAAATTAATCATATCACTTCATGAGGTAGTAGTCTTATATACACATGGGCGATGTTATCATATCCCATATGGAATAGAAGGTAAGAAGGTATATGATGAATAATACTTTAAGAAGTATAATTTTTTTAAAAATAGAAATTATATACTTTAAATCGATCATTATAACATGTTGGAAGAAGAAATGATTGAAAATGAATTACATCAGGCTATATGGTGGTAGTCCATCATAAACACAAAAGATTGTTTCATTTCTCATTTGATGTAAACAGATTTGGATTTATGTTAGTTCTCTAAAAAATAATATCAAAGTATTTATGATATAAATTTGATATTATATAACTATATTTAATTAATATTTTTATTATATGTAATAAGGAAAAATAAAAAAATTCTCGACTATGAACAATGCCTCTTTAGAAAAACTCCTTTTGATAGCACCTAAATCAATCTTAGGTGGTATTTCTGTTCAAAATGGGGATATATGTAATGGAGTGGGCAGTAATAATGTTATTTTGGATGGTATTAGATGATATAAAATGATTTCATGGTGTGAATAGGAGATGAGGTTATTTTGCCTTTTATTTGTTAGAAAATGAACCCACATGAAAACTACATTGAAATTTACACAAAATATTAACAATTTATAATCTCATCACCTTGAAAAAAGATAAAAAATATACATATTTTATAATTTATGAATGATAATATTGATATTTTTCATGAAAATAGGATTTTAACATGTGTATTTTTTAAATAGGACCATATTTTTTCAAATAACCCCAAATATATATTTTTTCACCTTTACCATTGTAAATGATTTTTACTTTATTCATTATTCATTATGTATAAAAATAAATATTAATATTTTAAATAATTTAAATAATCATGAATAATAATATTGAATCCATTTTATAAAATTCAATATATAAAATTGAAAGAACATAATTTAAAATAAAACTCCTAGTGGTGAAAGAAACAAGATTTCATGAAAAACAATTTCAAGAAAATTGATATCATACAATTACTCTATGGGTTGTTGTAATCATCGTATGAATATAAATTAATATTAAAGGATATAAAATTTATAAAATTATTTTAAACCATTGGACATTAATGTATTTATATATTAATTGAAATATTGAAACATTATTTACTTTAAAATAGTTTTCAAAAAATAGAGTTTTTAACATATAAATAATAATATACTAAAATTAAATATAAATATGAAATTAATTTTGTTATTTGGAAATCATATAACAAAAATTTATTTAATTAATTTATAATAAAATTTGAAACATTATGATACTTTTAATTTACACAATATATTTAAAAGAGGTGACATTTAAAAAAATCTCAATTTTTACAAATCATTGGAAAATCAATAATATTTGAAAATTATCAAAATTTCAAAATTTAATAATTTTTTTATTATTTTAAAATTTAACCTAATTTTAATATATAAATTTCCTTAAATATCACAAAATTAATAGAACGATTTTATTCACAAAAAAGGAAAATTTGTTTTTATAAAAACATATTTTGGATGAATAAAACTACTATAAAGAAAAATTGATAGATAATATAATACTTGTTTATTTATAAATTCATATATTCTAGGATATTTTTATGTTGAATTCATAAAATTATTAATACTATTATTACCCACTAATTTAATATCTATATTTTTACAGTCAAAAATTGTGTGGGTAACATAATCTTAATGTTTAATGATGAATATGTAATCAAGCATAGAAATATTAATAAAAACATTATGGTTTTACTGAATGGGATTAATATATGTTAGATATTTAGGGGATGACGTTAACTTTATAATTGTGGAAGATTGAAATTTTTATATATACACAAAACTATTCATCATTGTGAAGTCAATTTCACCCCAAATGACAAAAAAAGGGATTATTAAAGGAGTGTAGGGAATATATAGTCAATCTACAACTCCAAAACAAAAAAAACTAATATTACACATTTTATTTATCAGTAGTAATGTTTTACCAATATCACAATTTTTGTTTTAACCATCATAATAGGGTTTTTATTTAAATTCTTATGTGATTTATCTATTAAACGTAATCATAAATTTAATATTATTAAATATTTAGAAAAAATAAATATATATATGAGATTAAATTTACTAAATAATAATCATATGGATGTTGAATATTAATTTTAACAAAATCAAATGTAACATGAAAACCCTTGTAATAAACATTATAATGGAAATTATATTTTTAATAGTTATACTATTCTGGATGACTAAATATTTAATTAACCATGTTACATAATATACATTATGATGATTAAAAATAAGTATTATATATTACCATATATAAATAAATTAAGTGGAATAATTTAATTTAATATTTAACTAGTAGACGTGAAAAAAATTTATAAATTTCCACAAAAATGATCTAAAAAGATTAAATGTTTTTATATAAAAATTCAATATGATGTTGATTGTAAAGAAGTAAACTCGAAAAATAATAACATAACTGAAATAATTATAATTTTAATATCATCTAAAGATAAATATTATCTTGTATATTTTTTAAACAATGACAAATTTAAATAAAAATAACTATTTTTTTACTATCCGTAGATAATACAACCTATTAATAAAATTATCTAAAATTAAAACATTGATAATTTTAAATGAGGATATAAAAAATGTAGTTTATTTAGTGAAATATATTTTATATAAGTTGTAATATTAATATTATTATATTCTCAAAAAAACTCATTAAAATATTTCTTCTTGATAAATTAGTATTTCCAAAACATATAATTACACAAAATAAGTAATAAAACTTTAAAAAATATTTTTTATTTATAATAAAAATTATTTTTTTTAAAATATAGTTATTACTATTCATTCCAATAATATTTTCATCTTGGTTAAAATGTGAATGTTTTTATATTAATATAAATTGTTCATTGTGGTTCATTAAAACTCGGTGTTACGTGTAATGAATGATATTATAAATTTAAAATTTATTTTAAATAAAATCACAAACTATCATAGTGTAACATTAGAACTCAAATAAAATGAATTTAACCATCCTAATTTCATTAGTTTGGTAAAAAAATCAATGAATATTTTACCACATTTTTCTATTAAGTTATCGCATAACATCCTCATGTTAGTGGTGTCAAAAAAGCATTGATCGTGTGAGTTGTCATGTTTTTTCACATTAATTTTAAAATAATTAGTTTTCAATAATATTTCCTCATATGAAATATCACTGTTCAATGTTAAAACCTTTTATCTAAATATATGATATATATAATCTATGCCTTTCCCATATAGAGATACATAGATTACATTGTGTACCGAATAGAGGTTTAGTGGAAGCACCCAAAAATAATAATTGGAAAAAATATGACACCATATTTCAAAATGGATACTATAAAATGGGATTAAAATTCCACTATTTTAAATTATGATTACATTATTTCATTTATAAGTTACTCGAATCACATAGACACAGACCCCAAATTCCAGATCACACTGGTGATTTTTAGCATAAATTTTATGTAAACATTGTGATGCACTAAAATGATTCAAAATGCCTCTTAACTTATAATCCATTTTCAAAAAATAATTATTTTCCCAATAAATATATTTTTCTAATTTAGCCATAGAAATTTTTATTTATACATTTCATAAATATAGTGTTTTATAATATTCAATATTAATTCTCGGGTGAATGATATTTTTGTAAGAAAACTGAACAAGGTGATGTATTTTAACCCAAACACATTTGAAATCCATATAAAAATATCCCAACATATCCTAGTTTGTTTGAATTATTCTATAGTTTTGAACATCCTTGTGAGCTTGATACAAATGGCTGAAACTAAACTCTCCTTCAAGGGATTTCTAAATACTTAAATTAAACATCTTATCATACCTCAAATAACGATCAGATACAATAGAATGTGTAACAATAAATTATTAACACTTTTTTAATTAATATACTATAATTTTTATACAAATAAATATATTATTTTATATATTTGAATTTTTCTTTTTTTTATAGTGATTGACTATAACCAATTAATTAATATTCCTTTATGTCTTTTCACGGAGTCTGAAGATAAAATTTATGGTGATATTTTCACATTTCTATTTTGTTATGGGTAATGGTGGTAAAATCCCATTAGAAATTGGTATCTCAATCATAATAATTTTTTATTAAAAATAATAATATTAATATATAGAAAAATGTATTTTCCCGCCAGAAGAGAACTTTCATAAATTCGTGTGATAGGTTATATACAATTTTCACCTTTGGGGAGTTTGTTCTTTCACGACAACCTTGCAAGATGTTATAGGTTATCACTCTGTATACAAGTTAAATTTTTCCTAAATTAAATTAAAAAAATTAATAAAATATACCCAAATTGTAGTAACCCATAATTACCTCATCATAATATATAAGACAACCTATAAAGTATACAAATATCTTTGGTCTTATATATACAAAAAGTAAATTCATTCCTCCTAAAATATCTATTTTAAAAAGACATATAAAAAACTAGTGGAATGTATTTCCATGAATATCCAAAAAAATATCCATAGTCCTTATAAATAACCATCACATAAAACAACATAATGGGTGTCAAAGACATGGAACTAATGATCGAACCTTGACGA
Organism: Viscum album; assembly: GCA_963277665.1. NCBI lineage: Eukaryota > Viridiplantae > Streptophyta > Magnoliopsida > Santalales > Viscaceae > Viscum > Viscum album. Next base: position 2,094,170,044 of record OY728123.1, on the reverse strand, counting down.
AAAACCCATTATAATAACTATAACCCATAAGTTAGTCATAACGGGGGACAAAGATGATTCCAAAATATTATTCAACCATTATTCCATAAATACGAACTAATCTTGTGGAAAACCATATTCAATAGAATATTGGGTTCATCCTTGAATCGATAGAATATAAAATGATATTTATTTATTATATAATACATGTAGTTTGAGGGAATCAATTACAAGAATCACATAAAATTTCACTAATGGATGAACAATAACATTTTCATTGGGTTCATCATTTCAAACTCTTTTATAAAAATTCCAACTCTATAGTTGAGGATAAGTGTTCCCCAATTACAATTATTCACTTTAGATTTCCTGATTTCATAAGATATCCATTTTCCTCTGACATATGTGGTTTTTATAGCATATTAACCTCATTAGAACTGGTATTAGGGAACTCATTCACATCATTTATAAAAAATATTTCATTTATAACTATAGAGGTTGTGTGGACCAATCTATGGTATTTCTATATTCTCATATCATTATGTAGATTCATTTAAACATGTATATATCTAATATCTCAATTAAAATTATGTAAATCATATGTCAATCTGTGGTTCCCATAATATATTTTCATCCATGTCTTCTTCCATAATTTGAGCATGATGAAAATATTATTTTATCATTCCATGGGTTTTATATTTTAATTTGAATTCAATATTTCATTTCATATAAACATCATGAGATTTATGGAAAACAATACTATGTATTCCCGCATATAAAATTATACCTTCATAGATGCTATTTTCATATATAGATAATACCCTTCAGATACATGGTTTTAATCAACTAATGAATAAATCATTCTTAATTTTAGGTTGGATGAAAATATGAGAGGTGTACATCACATGTAATATAAATATTACCCAATTTATGTCAACATATTCATATTCCATCTTCTATGGTAACATGAATTTGTTTGTTATTTTTGAATAATGAATATGAGAACATTTCTGATTGAAAAATAATCTCTTCTTCGAATCCCAAAAAATGCAGTCTGTTTCATCATCATTCCCCACATTCTTTATAAGTGCCTACAATTTATTTTTATTGCATTCCAAATAATACATATACAAGATAAATTTTTTGTCAATTGAACAGTGGATAATAGAAAATATATTCTTATTTGAACCAATTCATTTAATGGAATCAATTGTATCAGTAGAACCACTAATATGATGTAGATATTTCCTTATAAATAATCCAATGTAATTTTATTACTTCCTTTTCTCATTTTAAATTTTAGAATTATTCAATTATTTCAGGGTAATAATTGCATTGGTTTTTTTTATTTATTACTAAAATTACATTTAGTTTCTCAAAAGGATAATATTTAATTATCCATTGCACCAAAAATTAACAAAATTTTCAGTTTCAAACCATTAACAAAAACCAAATAGCATAGTCTGTGTAATAGTATCCATTGGGTGAAAAAAATAGTCATAGAGAATTAATTATATGTTTTATTAATAATGACACATTCATGAAAAATTATAAAAACAATTGTTTGAACTACTACACCAAGGTTTTTCATATATTCAAATCATTTTAGATGGTTTGTATAGAAAATCTGAATTAATCAAATGAATACAAATTGGGAGTGTCAATGCTTTTGTGCACTAGAAAAAGAGCCTCATTCCAGTTGGTGAGGACTCGTTAGGTGAATCCAAGAGACCCGAGATCAAATCCGAGTGGAGGCATATTTCTGGGTTACTATAGCAGTACTATAGTAGGCATTGTAGTAGACAATGTTCGGTACTGTTGTAGATGGAAGTATTCATCCATCTGGGCCTTCGGGCCACCGGTTTGGTCCTCGGGTCCTATAAGGATTTTGGGCCACCCAAGGCCTTCATGCTTGTTGATTCCCAAGGCCTTCAGGAATCCTTAAGGCCTTCGGGCCACCCCAAGGCCTCCGGGCCACATGAATATAGGCCCTAGACACACTACAAAAAAGGAGCAGCCCCAGATGAGGATTCAGAGCAGGTGCACTCACCAGAGAAGAGAAAAATTGATTATCAGAATGAGAGGGTAAGGATATGACATCGGTACCAGCCTGTGCTTGCACGGGAATCCTAGATATATGGTCATGCAAATGTGGAGAGCTACTATTAAGATGCAGATGCTGGGGAGGGGAAGTTCCTTTTTGATAGTCTGGTTGAATTCCCTAAGACCTTCTGGTCATGTAATCTCCTAAGCCTACGGGCCATGTAATCTCTGAGCCTACCAGCCTTGTAAGGGTTCCCCCTCATCCCTTGAAAGGGGGTTTATCAAAAATCTATAAAAAATGAAGGCCTTCGGGCCATTCAGGCTGTTTTTGTGTACTAATTCCCAATATCAAGTACTATGTGACGTTTGAGTGATGTTTGATGCATATATTTATATGAAACTACCCATAATTTCATATATACCTTAACCAGATCAACATGTAATATACATATATTAATGTATTTTATATTAATCCACATAATATCTTCATTACTAGTAAATTATGATGTAGTCCAACACATTGACTTATTAATCGGAATTTTAATAATAATTTAACATCCTTATTTCCATACGATAACTAATCCTTTTTTCTCATATATACTATAATATTATTGAATTACTACCTATGAGAAATATTTAACATGTATTATAACACTACATGGGTAGATACACCTTCTATAATGGACTCTTACCTCAAAACCTAGTGTAATATATTTCTTTACAAAGCCAATGGAGTGAGAGCCATGAATTTCCCAACACTCAAATGATAGAGATCAGATGGATTGAATTCCCAAAAATTACCTAGTATAAACATTAATTACATTAGATTTTTATAGGTAAATACTAGTTTTTTTATATGAATATTCAATACATTTCAGAAATACATGCCTGAGGAATGTAATGGTTTTATTTCTTTGTTCACTTTGTATAGAATTTTTATATTTAATGAATTATAATGAAGAAGTATCATAATTATATTTACCTTTTGTACTCCACAAAATATTATCCTATATAAAAAATGCTTCAAAACCATGGAATGGTAACATTATAAAGGGTGAGATCAGATTCTCAGTAATGGTAATCATTTCAGATATAATTCTTTGATAAAATGAATGCATCTGATAATCATAAGTGTATGAGATCATTAACATAACATAATATTTTTATCCAACATTTCACATTTAAAATTATCGATTTAGGATATAATGAAATATCATTACAAACTAAATGATTTATAAGAATGTGATATCATCACAATTCATGGACTATAACATCAATTCATGGAGTCTGTCACCAAAATAAGTATAACATTAACATTTTCCTCATCAATAATGCAACCATAGTTCATGGATATAATATAACTACCATCACATATTTAAAATAATAATATTGTGTGCCATAATATCCTAAAACAATCAACATATAATGGCCCATGATTGGAAATGGGTCCAATAAACATTTAACTATATAACTCATATAATGACAATGAGTTTCAAAATCATCCTATAAACTCATCATTGCCTAACCCAAGGAAATGTAATGGATTTTATAAAAACATATTCATACTAATAATAAACCATCTAGAAAAAGAAAAATAGTATAATTGGTGAATATCCCTATTAAATCATAAATAAAATCAATGTATGTAATATTTTAATTGAAAATGGGTTTGAAAGATCACTTGGAAATATTTTAAGATGAACATAGTCTTTCAACATTGAAAATATGTTCTTAAAACTAAAATTTCACAACCCATTTTCAAAAGAAATTTCATTAAAAACAAAAATGGAATATTATAATGGATTCAATAAATAATTAATATATACATATGGATTAAAATATCATTCATGAAATATGTGTAAAAATAATTATTGTTTTCTTATTTTGTTAAAATAAAAATTAAATTTTTGAAAAAAGACACCCATATCAATTTTAAACTATTTTTTGATAGATAATACTAGGATAAAATATATTTGAACAATCATATGAAAATAATTATAACATTATTTTAATTTTTATAGATTATATGAAGATCGAAGAAAAGGGGTTCCAATTGAAGAGATAAATAAAGTCAATTTTTTTTAAATCAATATATTAGTCACAATTATCCATTATTTGAAGAATATTAAAGAAAAACATTTCTATTCTATAAGTTTCTATAGTATAAGATATGAAATTATTTCTTTGAGTTATATAATAATATCTCATCCAAGGAATCATATCACGAATAATCCCACTAAATTGCGAGATTATAACCATAAATATTTACAACATTAGTATATTTTAAATCAAAATTACCATGGAAGAAATCACATTATATGGACATTAATATCCCTTAATTATCTTGTTAATGATCTTAAAATAAAATCATGGGTACTATATATGACACATAAAATAATTTATTTGTGTATATGGCATTTTTCCCACATAAATAAAAGTGAGAAATAAATCTCATACCATAATACTCCACTTCTTTAATACACATTCGAATACCATATGTAATAAATATATGATTATTAAAAATATTTTAAAGTACCATAATCGTATTTATCATTAGATATATTAATTATTTATCATCTTTTATTTCTTTTTTATTAACAATTCCTTGTTAAAATATGGTTATGCATACTAACTACATTGTTTTACATAGATGTTTTGGTTTTCTATTTTTCATCCTATTAGTTTTCTCATGGTTTAATCATATAATGAATGTTATAAATGAAAAATAATCATTTATATTAATTATATATGTATGTATTATAATCATTTAATGGATGCGATTAAAATTAAATTGCATTGTTCATAGAGAATGTGCGATGTACACATGCATTGACATTGTATGAATTTTCTCAACAGTTGTGAAGTAAAAAATTATTTTATATAATACTTTTACTAAATCATTTTTATTTTATAAGAGTCATAGTTTTTCATTAAACATATATATAAAAAATTAATGTAAATAATAAGTGAATAACAATTCACATTGCTTTTCGAGGAAGTAGTCCACCGTACAGAAAAAAAACCTTATCATACTCACTTGGAATGGAATGTAAGAATGTATATGTCATTTAATAATTATATAAGTATTATTATGTTATTAGTATCATAAAAGTTTTATATATATCATTATATCTATAAATTATAGGTGGGTATGGAACACGGTTTACATCAGTTAATGATATGGTAGTACTTCGTACACACAATCAATAATTTTGATTCCCATTTGATGGAAGATGAAGATACACACAGTATAAAATCATTATTTGTTATAAAATTTAGTTATTAAATTATTATTATTATTAGGGATGAAATATGGGGGAACAACCATTTGTAAAAATATTGTTCTTGTATAATATAATTACATTATCTAAGAGAAACCCCTCTTTGACCTCTTATTAAGGGTCGTAATGCCGGTATTTTAGGATAACATGAAAATATATAATGTGTATATAGATATTGGGTAGAAAATTTTAAACATTTTTTTATCAAAAGGGTTTAATATGATATAAAATGTGAGGGAAAAGGTGAACTTTAATAATTTATGAGCTCAAGGTTTTAAAATACATAAAACTATCTATTATTTGGATGTTAGTATCACTCACAATGCCTAAAATTTTGAAAAATAAATGATTGTAGATATGATATGGTTTACAAAAATATGAAATAAAATTAGAAAATATTTTTAAAAAAATTTATTAGAAATTATTTTTGTTTACATAGTTTTAATATTTTAGTTTTCAAGAATATAACTAGTTTACTTTTTTATTTAACTATGTGAAATATACATTTTTCCTAAAAATAAATTGTGTCTTATTATATAACAGTGGGAATAATGATTCTTTATTTGAAATATACAATTTTCAATAAGTATTCTATGTGTATGGGTAATTATTTTTTTCACAAGTGCATATAACACAAAATACATTGTTTTATACTTAATTACAATAATTAATTTTTTATTGTTTTTATTTGTCAAAATAATTTTAATAAATTTTTTCCTAATAACTAATAATAATTATTTTTATGGAATATGTGGAATGAATTTTAATGTTTCTAATTATCTAATTGGATTAAATTATTTTGAAATTAAACCCAAAAATATGGTAAAAATGAATATCCATGGAAGAATATAAAAAATTATAGATGTTTTTATATCAGCATTTGATAGGAAATTGATTAAAACTACCTAAAATTGATTAATAATAATATAAATAAACAAAAGTTAAATTTATAAAATAATTAATTAAACTATATCAAATAAATTCTCTAAATTAGAGGCAATTTTTAATAAAGGTCACTTTATTTAATATTGGTTGATAAATTATTCTTTTATTAAAATTCTAAAAAACTTCACCAAATGATAATTTTTAAAATTACTATTCATAAAAGAAATATAAATGGATAATTAAATTTTCTATGAATGTAAAAAAGTATTTTTATTAATTTATTAATAAATAAATCTTTTTTTTGAAAAAAGTATTCTTTTAGGAACATATAATCACATTACAAATAAAACTATATAGTATTTTAACTATATATTTTTATTATATAAAATATAATACAGAAAGTATTTAAATTTGTTTATTTTTAATCATTATAATATGTTTAATGTATAATTTATGAATTTTATTTTAAAAATAATATAATTAATATCTTATTTAAATTCAATAAAAATTGATGTTGGGTGTGACGTAATCTATCGATGAAATTAATTTTATTAGAAAATATTCATAAAATATTGGGTTTCCATAGGATACAATGTATCATATTCCAATATAATAAATTGTATGCCAATTTCTTGATTACTGGAGGTGGTTATTGTTATAATTGGTTTAAAATTATGTTTTATTGAAACATTCTAAATTCTATTTTAAATTAAGATAACTAAGATGAGAATTACGATATTCAAATTTATTATTTGAGAACATTCACCATTACATGTATTCATATTTTATCAATTAATATCCATGATTATTATGACATAACCCTTTCTCATCTGTTATGTAGTGATTATTTCTAACATTAGAAATTGTTTCAACACCTGTATAAAATGTACAGATTCCCTTGATGAGCTAGCCAATGTTGTTGGTGTTGGAAATATGCATATCACGAATATATTAAAACATGTTAATTAGTTATGATGACCAATAATTCTTGTAAGGAGGATCATTTTTTCTAAAGTGGGATTTTCTAATATTTGATCACGTCCTTAATAATAAGACTATATTTTTTAATGTAACTATATGTTAATTTGTTGATGATAAATGTATTAAGTCTGTAGAAAATAAAAACATATAATTAGGATGTAATATTAGTTAAATATATATTCTATTAGTGTATTTATTTGAAAGTTTATCCCAATAAAATTTGACCATTTATAGCAAATAGTAAAGATGATAAATAATTATCAATCATGTATTGAAGAAATTTTAATGTGATGTTTTTTATGAAATAAATCCCCCATTAATGACAGGATAAATTTAAGGGGATGTTCGTCAATTTAGAAATAATGCATGAAAGATTTATAATAGAGCATGGGAATAAAAATTAATTATTATTCTAGGATGTTGTGGACTATATACATAATCTAGAAATAAATAATGATCATTTCATAGATGGAATTAATCCCAGTCTTTGAAGGGAACTACGTTCATAAAATACTAATTTTGTGATGATTAATTATGAAGTTCCATTGATAAATTAAATGAATTTTATGTATTATAAAACATCAAGGGATATAAATAGAAAAGGTGGTGAGCTTGGAAACCCGAAAAATGAGATGATGTTTTTGACGAAAATGGGAATGATGAAATTTAAATCATGTATAAATTTATAAATGAAACATACTATATATTTATTCAATGTAATGGGAAATTTCTATAAGATAATAGATGTGGGTCATCTAGATAATCAATTTTTTGATCATAACAGAAAAAATATCAATTTCAATAATTATAATGTTTTGGGTTATTATTAAAATAAGTTACATGGGGAACACAAATAATTAATACAGATGATTCCTTGGAGAGAAGCCCATCTGTATTAAATTTATACAGCTGATGTGGAAATTCAGGTTATATGGAAAAATGTGTTCTTATTATAATAGATAGAACATAAAATTCTTTATTGGATTATGTTTATACACATTCTTTTATATTTGGAGAATTTTCAATGTGCATAACCTGACTACCTCAACTATTAGATATTGAGTTGGTAGTGAAAACTCATAATGGTAAGATGATAATATCTCAAAGAGATAGATACACCTTATTCATGTTTATGGGAATGTGATTCTTGAAAATAATGAATTTTTAGGCATGGATTGGGTCACTCATTATTGAGTCCATATTAATTGCAGAGGAAGAGATGTTTCATTCAATATTCTAAATCCTCCTCTTATATTATATTAGTATGAGGATGAACAATTTCCATCCAAATATTTTCATTTATATATATCAAAAGTTTTTAGATTAATTTTTAATAAATTAAATAAAGACATTCCTTATCTATCACCCAGAAAATACAATGTAAGAAAATTGTATTCAATAGTATGTTTGACACCCAACAACTAGCATGTAAGGGATTATAATATCCTGATAAAATTAAATATTTGCACAATTTTAAATAAATTATACCATTTATATGGCTAACAAATCATGTGATATATAGTTAGCTTGTGTTTCATGGAGCAACGACATTCTTCGACGGCTTCAATTACATGCAAGAATGAGTTTTACCAAACAACATTATATTATTAAAATAATATTAATTAGTATCGGAAGACATAAACAATCTATTAAATAAATGGTTATGAATAGGATTAAATAACTTAAGAATATATATGGTTTACATAATTGTAAAATTAATTCAGTGGTTACTAATTAATTAGAAATGAATTGAAAAACCAATTGAATATAAAAGAAATGCTTTTATGCTCAAAATGTAGTATTATCAAAATAAATTAAATTAATTAAATTAATTACATTTATATAATTATATTAATGAAATATTTATATTATATATTCATTAAATTTTTTTATTATTCATCCATTAGATTGTATTGGAATATTATAAGAACAAACCAAAACATACACATAAAAATCTATATTTCTGTAAATACAGTTTTATCGCGTTTTGATGGAGAACTTATTTTAAATAAAATTTTTTTTATATTTATAAATTTACTGTAAAAAATTTAAAAACATTTAAAAAAAATGTAAACATTATGATAGGTTTAATTATTGGTATTTTCCTATGAAATTAAATTTATTTACAAATAATTAAAAATATTTAATTTCAATTTAAAATAATTTCTACCACATTAGTTATTGGAATTTATAATAATTGTTTCCATACTTATATTAATAATAATTTATAAACAAAAATAATATAAAATTATTTTTTAACCAAAACTATTACTTAATGTATTAAATTTAATTCCAGTCATTAAGAGAAACATTGGCCGAAAAAGAGACCAATCTATAAATTTATCGAACCAAATAACATATAAAATATTACACAATTCATCTTGTAGAAACATTCATAACCTATCCTCTATTGGATAATGTTTGTATCATTATTTGATCAACCTATCATGGAAAAACGTTTGAGGAATTCCCTTTTAAAAAATTTACATGAATATATCTCCTCCCCCACTATATTAAGAAACTCACCCCACCAACTTATTCACATCTTTAAATACATATTAATCCTCCAAAACCTACCCAAAAAAATTTACCAACTTCACCACCATAAAAAAATTATTCAAATTTCTCAAAAATAAATTAATGTAATTCCTTTGGTTCCAACCAATAGGAGTTACCAAAATAAGTGGTAATTATCTTCTACAACATCTGTAGATTTATTTTACTTCTCGACCCAAAAAAATATTTTAATTACATGTTTATATAATAAAATATTTATCAAAAATTTATTGACATGTTTTTATGTTATATATTATAACCACTCATACACACATCATTCAAATGGGTAAGAACATACAGTTCTTTTATGTCGAACTACCACCTCATGAAATGAGATCATTCATTTTTCATTTTCTACCTATCATGGTTAGTAAATATTTTGCAACAAATTCATATATATGATATATATGATATTTCATTATTAGTATTTATTTATTTATTTTATTACAAATACCTTTCATATTTTAATTTTTTTAAATACTATGACATTGTTTGTGGATGTGTGGACAAGTGCCTCCTCAAAGTGATAAAATTTGTTCATGCTAGACATGGAGTATATATGTTATGGCTTCAATAAAACTATGTGAAATATATGAACAAAATTTGAAAAATTATTTATAACAAACTCACAAACACACACATATATAAATATATATATTATTTACATTTTATTCATTAAATACGAAAAGGAAATGGAAGTAGTGTTCATGCATATGCACGACCTATCGTCTCCATAAACAGTGCATTTCATTTCATATGTCCAAATATAATGGCTTGTTATAAATACTATATAATTATTATTTATTATAACTAAATCATTTTTATAATTTGGATATGATGAAATCATGATCGAAATAAGGAGAAAAAAATAACAATTCAAAATATGCTTGAACAAATGGACAATTAACACTCTAAATAGTGAAAATAATGAATTATTATAATTGAATGGGTAAAATTAAGTTACATGGAAATAATATATTATTTTTTAGTTTTCTAGGTCACTAACATGTTTAAAACCCTTATACAAGAGGTTAAAGGAAGTTCACTAAAAAAGGAAACTCATGGTAAGGGATTCTTATATCACTATTTATTCTATAAGGCATAAAAAATTTAACCATTTAATTATTTTGTGTTGTTTATATACATAAAATATAGTATTTAATATCATACATAAAATTATCTTCATGGTTTGTATATGTTCATTTTATGTAATTTCTTGTTTTGTGACTATAATTCATAATTCACCAAATAGTATAGGACTTTGTCTTAATATCCATTCTTTGACGCATACTTCATTGTTATAAACCTGATTTCATATATATGTTGTATATAATAAAATAATACATTTAATATAAATATTATTGAATTCATCTTGATATTTTCAGATTTAATTTAAATTATTTCATCTAAGGGGATTTATACTAAAGTTTACACTTTATGTGAAGATATTTCATAACCAGATTCATTTTCATTTTGTAATATTATATCCTCATTACTGTTAATATTGAATGATTATGTATATTATTAAATTGAATATCTTTTGATGCATTTATAATTATTTTATGTGTATATACAGTTGGTACACATATTGTTTTGTTTTGATTAATTCTCAATTTATGGTTTTGATTGTTTTAAGGTTTTATTCCAAAATCTCATTTTAATAGAGACTATTTATTCTAGAAATTATATTAATGAAATTTATAGAATATTTCTTCAATATAGAATTTAATTTTCTTATCCACTAGTAATTCATTAATTTTTTAATTAATAGTACAGTCATTGAAAACATTAAGACCCATAATGTTTTAGAAACTATTTTTGATAAAACTCGACTTCATTTATCAATGTAGTCAGACAACCTGTTTTCTTCTAAACATATTTTTTTATAAAACATTATAAAAAAATCCTTTAAAAATTTACAAAATATCTTTTTAAATTAATTTTTCACCTCTTTGTGTTGTATTAATGATTTCAAAGGAATAAACTTTTCTATTACCGAACAAGGATATTTTCAATCCCTTTTATGTTGTAAAAGGATTTTTTTATAACTTGTATGAAATGTATATATTTTCCCAATGTAAATTTTTTGAATATTCATTTTCATGATGAAATGGAATTTTTTATTGATAATTTTTTTAAAAGTGACATTCAAAAAATTAGTTTCTAGTTTTTTTTTTCAAAAATTAATAGGTTATTTTCCTCTTGAATGTTTCAAAATATATTTTTATATTATTTCCATTCATCAACAATAATAATCATTTATTTTATCTCCACAAGGGATATATTTTATTTTTACTATCTATATTCTTTTTCTATATGGTTTATGATTTATTTTTTCAGGGATAATATTTACATTCACTTCATTTATTCCATTGATAGTCCCCTAGATATATTCAAATTATTATGATCATTAAACATTCAATTCTCCATAAATATTTATATCATTTATAATGTATATGTTTATTCCCTAGAAGTTATATGATTTTTATATATGGTGTTTACACTCATAGTTACTTGATTTTTTATGTAAATATTAATAAAAATATATCAATTATTCAACATATGTATTTGATAATTTTTATCTTTTATTAATTTAATTGATTATTTTATATGAGGAATGCTTTAGATGGGAAGTGATGGTTGGGGTACCAAATTTATATATCCATTAAATGCATTGAAATATTGACATTAAAAATATTTGTTTCACAAAGAAAAAAAATTTAACTATAGTTTTAAACATTCTTGTGGAAGGTCTTGATGGTATAGGTTTTCATGTACCACAGATATCGCTTTCAATAACTATGCACCATATTCAATAATATATCAGTTATTATTATTTATTACACTTGATATTTTTACATTGGAAATGTCTATGTATGAAAATCCTTCTCTTTTAATTTATTAAATGGTAGATGTTTCCATTTTCTGCAATTCCATATTAAATATTCCTTATCAATTTATTTAAATGTATTATGTTTTTAGTAATTTACATTTCCAAAATTTTTTAGAACATTCATTTCTTTTTATTTACAACATGTGATGAATATTATTAGTTTAACTTTTTTACATTGAATATTATCACTGATTCATTATTTCACCATGTATACTTGAGCCTTACTATGAATTTGATCTCACCATTATTTTGCTTCTCATCCCTAGGATTCCCTGAAGTGTACTATGAATGATATGAAATGATATTCTAACTGTGAATAATGTAATCCTAAAAGATTTTTTTAATTAATGTATTCATTTATAATACATGAATTTTTTATGAAACCAGTTTACCAAGACTTCTATAACTTTTTTTTATTTTGAGAATTATTTTCTTGTAATATTTCCAATGAAATAGTAGAAGAAACAGACACCATGATTACGTGGTTAAAGTATCCATCATGGTATTAGATGAATTTTAGTGGAAACCATGAGAAATATATTTTTGAAAATATAATTTAGAGAATATAAAACTATTGTATAATTTGAGGATATGTATCAAAGAACATCATAATGTTTTGTTTAGATAGATATTATGTGGTTTTCCGAGTAATAAATCTATATCAGGATACAAAATATGGATGTGGTTCTGGAACATATAAATCTAGGGTTGATAATTTTGAAAATTTGTGTTAATCTTGAATCTATAACAGACTGGTATACGATAATGGGACTTACTGATCACCTATTTTCACACTCATAGGGGATATGCTTCAGATAAATCATATTTTTCTATACCAACCATTATGAAGGATTCTAAAAGATAATGGAAATTAATCACCTATGTAAAACCTTATACTTAAGAATTTCCTATGATGAAATAAAATATTTAATGTATTAGTGTATTGGGATTTTATAGAAACCTTAGTTAAAAATGATATTTGTTGATTAACCATATTTAAATGAAGTAAATCATATTTATGGGAACATTATAGGTATTTTATTAAAATAGTTTTATAAAATGAGACCTTGTATAACAGCTTAATACCTATCAGGTTTATAAATTCTATTGGACTAGTACCCATGACCAAATATCATAAGGGTTTCGATCTTTTCACTGTAATATGTGATGTCCTAATTAATTTCTTATTTCTTAGAACCAAAAAATTTAGGGAATAAATATTAATGATGAACTAATATTGTTACTTTTGGGTTTGGTGATAAATTTCATAACCATATTAGTTTCACTAAATATTTATTGAAAAATATAATGACTGATTTTATGGGTCTTACGATGTTTTAAAAGCTTTCTTATTACATTACGCAACAAAGATAATTCTCAGATATTTTATTTATAGGGTAAATATGTGAAACAATTTTTGATCGAAGCACCACTAGAAAATGGATTTATTCTTATAAAATTTAACCATTATAAGTAAATATATTTCTCAGTACTTTTTTTCAATAAAATATTTCATCAACATTATTAAATAATCAAAAAACATTAAAATTTATCATAATAATATCATTTTATTAAACAGGCAGTATTTTAGATCATAATAGATTTATGGAAGTTAAGCCCTAAAAAATAATTGATCATTTAATTTATGTTGATCAATAACCTTAATTATTTCCTATAAATATTTCTAGTTTCCCTCCAAGTTCATATTTTCAATTTTCAATAATGTTCTCATACATAAAGACCTAGTTATATGTCAGTCTATATGATAATTGTACTTATAATTTTCTCGTATTAAGAGGATATTTTATCCACTATTTTCACTATATAGGATTCAAAAAAAATAATTTAAAAATTTCAAAACCCAATTACGAAGAACAAGATTAAATTGTGAGGTCACATTTTAATTAATATTGGGAGAATGTAATTCCCCTCTATTCAAAATTAATAACATTGTATTCGATAAATTGTTTGAAAAACAACACCCAGGACATAAGGGAATATAATATCATAATACATTATAATATATTTAATATTTTAAATAAATTATATCTATTTTATAGCTCACAAACCATGCAGTACTAATTTATATTGCATCGCTTGCAACAACAACCTTCTTTAATGAATTTTATTACATGTAATACCTTGTTTTACCGAACAACATTATATTTTAAACATTTATCATTTAATATAACAATATATTATATTTCCTATAAAATATAGGTTATTAAAATAATTAAGTATCATAATGATATATATTTTTTACATAAATATAACATTAATTCCCTGGTTAACAATATATTTTAAAATAATATGAAAACAAATTAAATATAATGGAAATGCGTTTTTTTATTACAAAGGTGTTTTAACATAATAAAATTAATTATTAACTATTATATAATGATTTTAATTAAATTTATATAAGATATAATCAAATATATTCAATCTTCCAATATATATGATAGGCATAATACAAACACATATCCATTTTTAGACATAGATAACTATATTTTTCTAAAAGATGATTTAATGAATTTTGATGGAGAACATATTTTAAATAATTTTTTTATAAATTTTATATATTTAATATGAAAAAATTAACATATATTGTTAATGATAAAAGTCATAATTATGATATGGTCATTTTTTCTTTTTTTAGTGAAGTTTCTTTTTTTTGATGAATAGTAAAAATACCGAATTTTAAATCAATTTTTCTTTTTGGTCTAGTTTTTTAATGAGGATAAAAAATATCATTCATTAATAATATAGTTTATTTATATCATTTTTATAAAAATAATTTAAGTTTTGGTCATTTTAGTAAATTTGACTTTCTAATTGGATATAAAACATCTCAATATTTTGAACTTGTTTGCTTTAAAATAGAGCATTTCCTTCTATTCTCTAGGATTAAATCAAAATTAATTTCTTCCACTTATATTATTGGAATTTCAAAAAATTTATTCAATATTTGAAATCATATTTCTTTTTAATTCGTAATACGATTGACATAGTTTTTTACGAAAAATATTATTTAATGTAATAAACATTAATTTCAATAATTTATAGAAACATTTGCTTAATAAGTGATAGAACCTTAAACATTACGGAGAAATTAACCTAGAAACTAGAAAAACCCCCATTGAATGGACATATATAGGTCCTATAAATCCTTATACATAATTTATAACATTATTTTTTCAACATTCCAACGGAGAAATGTAGGTGGAATTCCCTTTTACAAATTTAACTTGAATTCCATTCATCCAATATAAAAACGAACTAAACTACCCAAATTATTAAAATCATTCATTTGAATATAAGTTACCCAAAGTAGAGTTGGCATTCTTCCCCAGGCATTTTTGTTTTATAATCCTTATCCTCACAATAAAATATTCTAATCAGAGAATATATTATTAAATAAATATAAAAATTATACTGAGATGTTTATATGTTATTTTTTATACCTACACCTACACATAGTTCCATCAAATGGGTAACTAACTAACTGTCCATTTGCAGACAACTACCGCCTTCTGAAATGAGAGTGTTCATTTTTTCCTTTATCGACTCTTTGGATGGCGAATTATGATGCAATGACTATTTATATATGATATATATATAATTTAAGTAATCAAGATACTTATTTACCTTTATAGTAAAAATACCATAATTCATTCTCTTTTGGTTAAATATACTCACGTTGTTTGTGGATATTTGGAGTACTGGTTAATCAATTTGATGTGATTCATTAACGATATAAATAGACTGTAAAAACGATGGCTTGAATAAACCAATGTGAAATATATGACATAATTGTTATACTATAATTAATATTTATATGTACATATGTATCATTTAATTTTCATTTTCAAAATCTGATAATGAAATAGAGGCAGCGTTCATGTGTAATCAATATTTATCATCATTTTGAATAGTAAAATTCATTTATTATATCCAAATATTATGTATTATTATAAAAAATATATAATTAATATATATTATAATTCAATCATGGATCAGTTTATAGATATTATGAAATCATGATAGATTTAAGAAGAAAAAAAATTACACGTAAAAATATGCTAAAAAAGACAATTAAAAACAAAATAGTGAAAATAAAGAATGATTATTAAAAACAGTGAATAAGATATTAATAGTATATCATATATTAGTATGGTTCTGTTATAAGTTATTAATGTTATTATAACCCTTATATGTTAAAGGATATTCACCATAAAAGTAAATTCAAGGTAAGATATTCATGTCCGACATTTCATTCTGTGAGGCATACACCACTTACATCACTTAATTATTTTATGTGTGGTATACTATTAACCTCTTGTGTTTAATTTCAACAATTGATTTTTATTATAGGTATTAACTGTTTATTTTGAATTTATTTCTCTTATGGGATTATAATTCAAAAGTTACCATGTTGTAAGGGATTTTGTCTAAGTTTCCATTCTTCGGGGTTTACTATATTGGTGTGTACCTAATATATTATTTATGATGTGAATAATTCCACATTGAAATATAATATCATGATTTGTAAATGATTCAATATATTTCTTTATTAAAAATAATTATTTAATCTTATGTTATTTACACATAATATCACTTATGTGGTTAAGATATTTCATAAAGGGATTCCTTTTAATTGGGTTATATTAATTATTCATTATCGTTAATTTTATATGATTATTTATATAGAGAAATTAAATAATTATTTATGTATTTGAACTTATTTTATGTGGTTTTATACTTTTATTCACAATCTATATATTTATTAATTCACTCTTAGATGTTATGATACTTTAAGGGTTTATGTCACAATATCATTATAATCGTGAATGATTATTATTGAAATTCATTTACAAGAATTTATATGAACATAGTTCAATAAATCCTTTCATTTTATACTCTAATAGTCATTAATGCCATTATTCATGTCATATTAGGGTTCTCAACTCCTTGTTACTAAAAATATTTTGAAAATGTTTTCATGAACACCTACTATCATTTATCTCTTTATTCGAAGATCCTATTTTCTTTAAAAAACCATGATTTTTAAATATGTACTCAAATTGGTTTTTATCCATTGAAAAATTAATTAATAAATAAAATTTTACCCTTTTTATTTAAAAAATATATTCAAATGAATCTTGATGTCTCTTTTAGAAGAAGGAAGTTTTCTAACCAATCTACCATTCAAAAGAAATGATCTTTTTACCTTGTGAAACATGTAAATATTTTTTAGCCATAATTTTTTTGAAATTTCATTTTCATGTTTAAAATTTTAATTGTTAAATAAAATGTTTTAGAATTGATTTTAATAATAAATAGTTTTCAATTTTTTTCAAAATTAGATGTATATTTAACTTAAGAATGTTTTCAAAAGATATTTTTATACTATTTATATTCATCAATAAAATGACCAATTATTTTTACTCCACCTAGGATATGATGTATTGATAATATCTTTAGTTTTCTTCTATATGGTATTTAATTGACTTGTTAAAGTATGATTTTGAGATTCATTTAATTGATTTATTTTTTATTCACAATTAAATATTCAATTTCTTATGATCAGTATAAATTTAATTTTTCCTAATTATTGATATCATTTATCATTGATATGTTCATTTCCTAAATTGTTTATCATTTTTATGTACGGTGTTGACTTTTAATGTTATTTAATTTTATGGGGAAATATTGATAAATCGATGTCCAAAATTTTATGCAGATATTTGGTAAGGAATATTATTTATTAATTAAATATATTATTTGATATGTTGAATGATTGGGATAGGGTGTGATGGGTAGTTCCAGATATTCATATATCCCCTTGATGAATTGACATATTCCTATGAGACAACTTAGTAACAAGAATTTAACATTTTTCATCACAAATTCAAAATCATTGTTTACAATTTATTGATGGTATAGGTTTTTATATACCTCATACAAGACATCAAATAATTAATCATTTCATTTATTATGATCTTAGTTATTCAAATTTATTACAATGAAATTTTTACTATGAAAATTTCTATATATGATTTACATTCTCATTTTATTGGTAAAATTGTTGTTGTTGTTTAGTTTTATACAATTCTGTATTGATAATTCTATATCTAGTTATTTAAATTTCATGTTTTTTCTAGTTATATACCATTATATAATATTTACCCAATTACTTCATATTTTATTTATTAAATGGGATTAGTCTCCTATTATTACCCTTCCATTTTCAATATTCTCATGGATTCATTATTTCATTCGATATACATGACCCTTGTTAAGCATTTAAACTCAAATATATTTTTTTCCCTTTCCGGAGGATTTAATAATGTGTTAAAAGAATAATATAGTAAGATACGCTATGTGGTAATATAGTTATCCTTAAATGAATAAAATTTGTTGTAATTACATTATTCATTTAAAATAAAAGACTTTTGTATATATCTAATTTTCCAAGACAACTATACTCTTTAGTCCTTGGAGATTTTATTTCTTGAAATAATTACAATTTTGTGGAATAATACATCAACTACATTAATAGAATGGTTGGGTAGGTATTATTAATGACCAAGGTTGTTTAGTGATATTAGAATTAGGGAACATAGTTTTTTTAATTTGAGGATATTTCTTCGATGTATCTAACAAATATATCCCCCAATGGTAATACTCACCAACATAACATACCAAAAATCATTTCTCAATTAACGGGTAAAGGAAACTGAATAAAGGGTGCTCTCATATGCATATTAAGGGAAACCATGGGTGATATGAAAGAACAATATAGTCATAATGTTATGAAAATATGGGAATATAATATGAAACCCATAGCCTGGATATCAATGATAAAATCATGTGTCATGAAAAAAATATTAGTAGTTCATAAAATATTAATCATAAAAGAATAAAATAAAATGACTATAAATAACATTAAATAATTATAAGATATAAATTTGTGGCATACATATCAGATTATAAAATTGTTAATATTTTAAAATATAAAAAGTTTTACTAATAATGATAAGGACATTAAATTAGCCCCTTGTATTAAATTAACAGAATATAACCAAGTCTATAAAAATCATTACAGATTATAATGATCGTTCCACGAAAAACACTAAGATCATGTAATCTATTTCATGAATAATATTGTAAATATTTAATCAATTTCATTCATAAAACATTAAACATGTAATCAATTTTACGTATAACACTGTGAACACGTAATCAAAATCACACATATTGTATTTAATCAAGTTAGAAATATTTAAAAAATGCGTTGGAGGAAAATATAGGTCCCAACTATATTTTTTTATAATGTAACCATCATCACATGATGAAAATAATAAATATGTGGGATAAAAATCATTAAAAACTCATTATATTATAATCAATGAAATTAAATTGGTTTCATAAAATATCATCATAACCTAACTTATTGAAAAAAAAAATTAACTTATAATTTATTCATTTAATACATGAAAAACTCATTGAAAAAGATGAGGGCATCATATTAATTGTATCAAGATATAACATGTTGAATAGAAATTGTTTTCTAAAAGGTCACATGATGAAAAACCATTCAGTGAATGAATTGTAATAGTATCATTGGTTTGTATCCCCAAAAAATCATAATTGAACTCAAATGATATAATTAAAAATGTTAAGGGATTTTAAACTATCCCTTGAATAAATTCATATACAAAAAAACATTTTATGAAAATCAATTTTTTAAAAATATAATAAAATTTCATTTTTCATTTGATTTAAAATAACTTTGACAACATATAAATGAATATTTATAAAGCACTCAAAAAATTTCATGATTAAAATATCCTTTAATCATTGGGAAGAAAAACATTAATCATAAAAAAATTTGAAAATATTTTCGTTGAAGATATCCTTTATAAAAAAGTAGTGATACATCAATGAAATGATTGGACATGATGACACAATGTTTATTCATGTTTTATAAATAAAAATAAATATTCCTTTCATATTTATGGTAAAATGGAATATGAATTGTTTTGAATGAGACATGAATATTAAATTAAAAATTATATTGAAAAGAATAAAACAACGTTAAAAATATTCATAATTTGTGACATTTTAAAAAAAATTATTAAAATAATTTATAAATTTATTTTACGAAACATGTTTTGGGTTAAAGAGGGATTTTAAATAAAAAGGTCTTTCTTCATAAAGTCGTTAATTTTATTATCTTCATAACATAATGAGACAAATATGATTTGAAATAATGAATTATAATAACATAATTATAGGATAAGAATATTTGTTTGTTACTGCATATATAGATCATAACATTTCTTCATTGCAATCTAAATCCTATGAAATCCCCATAAATGGTGATTTTGTAAAAAAACCAGACCACATTCGTGACATTTCATCATAAAACCCATGAAATAATAACCATAACCAAATTTTATAATATCATATTATTAGGTAAATTATTTATATTACATCTCAATCGGGATTTATAAAAAACACAAAAAGGATATAGGTGCAAATTATAACATATGTATCAATGAAGGAAAATTATTACCAAAAACCCTTATTGCTTTGGTAGTATTTTAAATCATTATCCTTAGTAAAGAATAAAAAAAATGATAATTTTAATATCATGAAAATAATAATATTTTTGATATGAAAATTTAAAGGGGATGTATATGCACCACAAAATAAAAACAAGTGGTGAATTTACATATGCACCCTTGAAATAAATGAGAGACTAAACATCATTTACCTTAACTCTATACTTCCATTATACATATTAGAACCTTCGATATAATAAGTATAATGTTATAATAAATATATTAAAAAATTATATATATAAATATATTACCATATATGATTTACATATGGCCATTTATTTTCAGTTTGTTAAAAAATCCTTTATTAAAATGTCATTTTTGGTAAAAACCAATATTTTGTATTTGTTATGATTGGTTATTTATGAACCCTTATTTTGATCAAGATTCCATTTTCTATAGAATAATAATAATGAAATAAGTTTGACATATATATACCTCAATTATACAAGTTTTACCAATCATGAAATTTGATTTTGAGAAATTATTTATGATACGATTATATGGATGATAAGGCTTATGTACACCTGTGCATCATTTCCATTTTTTAGAGATATCTACTTAAATGAATTATATAATACATATTTTTTAAGGAGCTTACCCTAGTTTCCCAGAGTTGGTTCCTTATTTAATAACATTGGCATATAAATAAGGAATACGCACATTGAAGGATCGATTTGTTTAGTTTTTTTGGAAACAAGACTAATACATTTGTTCATCATTTCATCTTGATAATAAATACACCATAGATACTCCTTTGAAAAAAATCCTTAACTCTTAGGATATTTCTGTATTTCATTTATAATAAAAATATTTCTAACCAGAGAAAATAAAACATAATAGAGGGATGACCTCAAACTCTTAATTAGGTTAATAAAATCAGCAGAAGATATATAAACAATAAAAAAGTTGAATAACTAAAAACATATGCCTTTAAAAAAACATGAACACATTATGGTAGGAATAATTGCAGAGTATGGAATGACATAATATAACATAATCATGGCTATTTTTCTAGATAGATAATCAAATGAACCATTAATACTATTTTCATAATGAGTGAATGTATAATGTGGGACATCATCAACATAACATCCAGGCATCATGCCAAGACCATAAATAATCATTTTTAAGGCCTTGTTCCATGACTGTTGTTTGCATCATGAGACCTATAGATTCCCCAAGGGGATATAGTAGTCTCCACATGACCCTTCTTATGTCAAATTAATTACACATATAAACCTGGATAAATATAAACAAAATATAATTCATATTTAAACTAATATATGAAAGGTAAATAATTTTTCACCAACATTAAACTTAAACACTATCCATTAAGAGTAAATTGGTGAATGGTTTTATGATAGAACATACCCATTCAAAATAATCATAATCCATTTAATTAAATATGGTATATGATACATTTAAATATTAATCCCAAAAATACAAAATAAAAAACAATATTGTTGAAACCAATAACGATATTTTTATAAAATTTTCATGTAATCCTTGAGATAAATACACATTTATTATGAGAGAAAATATTTATTTTGGAAAAGTATTTGTATAAAACATGAATTGAAGTAAGATAATAAATTCATAATAAAATGAGTGATTTTATAAAGATAATGGTTTTTAAATACATGTTATAGGGTTCTGTTGAAAATTGGTAGGAATTTTCGAAATTACATTGAATCAAGAATGTATTTCGGGAGGGATTTTTGAAAGATCATTTTAGAATATATAACTCTAATTAAATGAATGTAAGATTATGGTTGGTAAAAATATATATAAAAATTAACCAAAATTTATTAGGAGTACATATTAATAATGAAAATTTTCACTGAGGTAGTTAGACCCTAGAAAACCCGAATGGAAATGGAGGTTTGGGTTGATAAACCATTACCTTATATCCGAATGTGTTCTTCTATTTA
Source organism: Viscum album (assembly GCA_963277665.1). Lineage (NCBI taxonomy): Eukaryota > Viridiplantae > Streptophyta > Magnoliopsida > Santalales > Viscaceae > Viscum > Viscum album. Next base: position 2,094,146,868 of record OY728123.1, on the reverse strand, counting down.
ACATAAGGTCCTAAAATATAAAATTAGAATTATTAATAACTTATTTATGAACCTATAATACATGATCCTGTTTTATTAATTCTATTTTTTTCATTTATGTACATATTGATAAGTTATTATATTTAATTCCATCATTCTGGGGTGTCCGTTTTCAAATTTCCATAATCAGTTCAATTTTTTTATGTATTGGAGTTCATGTGGAGTGGATGTAAATCTCCAGAATTGAAATTAAATATTATTTATGTACATATATAATTTTTAATGATCATTTATATCATTTAGTAACATGGAAATAGGATGAATCATTAGATGAATTTTTTATGATATTCACTTTGATTATTTTAGCAGTATTTTGATTATTAGGAACTATTTTGTTCATATGATTAAATAATATGTATGTATATTAGTTCCTAAATATTAATTGAGTAATAATTCATATATTATAGTATATTTAAAACATCATAATTGTTTCATGACCTGTAATGAAGGATAAACTGATGAATGAATCTTAATCATTCATGATGGTTATAAATTGGAACCTCAAGGATGTCTATTTCGCTTATAAGATAAAAGGGAGATAATAATAATATTGATGATTTTTATTACATTCAGATTATATTTCTCCAGTATATAGATGTTACTATAATTATCATGGAACTTTTGGACTATGGAGGTGAGGAGTGGACAACAAAAGTAGTTAAATTGAATTGAAACTAAATGAAAAAGAAGGGGTTTTTATATCTATCAATAACATCCAAGAGAACCTCATTAATAGTAGGGGTTTATATCTTTTGGAAAGCCCAAGATATTCTTGGACGTCGGGACTAACTGGGAAAGGTTATTTGGGTTGAATTTTGATGATCATCAAGGATTAGTGGAGTGAATAGAAGAGGGTGTGAGGGATTTTTTATATTATAGGAGAGGAGTAAATTTTGAATAATTTTTCAATATTTTATTATTTCCCTCAATAAAACCAATAGTTTTCTTTAATGGGACCCATAATTGAAATACGTACATGTGAGTTCAATCCAACAGGCCTTACATAACTTATGATGTCATAAATAGTGTATTTAAATGATAATTTGTATAGACGGTATTTTAACGTTTTTCAATATTCTTCAAAAGGTCAAGAATTTCAGAAACATCCCAAAAATTCACCCTTAAAATTTATAAACATGTATAATTTAATAATGAACACCATTTTTCAGAAATAATTTTTTAAATATTAATAATTTCATTTTTTTAAAAAATTTAGTTAATTCGATAAATAAAAATTTTAAAGATATAATTAGTTTAATATTGCATTGAAAATTTTATTAAGATATTATTTTTTTTAATTCTATAAGAAAATAAAATAATATCTTTATTTACTATTCATAAGGGTCATATTACTTTTCATATTACTATTCAAAACGGTATGTTACTATTCAACAAAAATGAAGTATAATCTATCAGACTTTATATGAATTACTGATCTCAACCCTAGATAACCAGTTTTTGAAATTCAAAACATTAAGGAGGCAATGTTGTGTTTAAATGATAGATTATAAATTTTCTATTTTTTAGGGACATTGTGTTTCATGCGGTCAATGTTTATTTTCAAAACCATGGGGTGTTTCATTCTCCCATACTTACAAAAAATTATCCTCAAAATTCACAAAATGTTACATAAAATGATTTGGGTATGTCTTTATCATAATCTATGTAGGCTCCCATGTTGCTACCTCTATATTATGGTTCTGCAAAAGAATCTTTACTATAAGAGTCATCCAAATTCCTTATACATGTTCTCTTGTATCAAGAATCATGATAGGCTCTTTATAATAAGATAAAATAGGCTTGATTTTTATTTCTACATAGATGATTACATGTGTTGGGGATGGCTTGTATTTCCTTAGCATTGATACGTAGAAAAAATTATGAACATTGGAGAGACATGGAAACAATTCCAAATGGTAATCTATGACTCCAATTCAATCCATAATTACAAATGGTTTGATATACCTGGGGCTTAATTTTCCATTCATACCGAATCGTATAATACCCTTACATGGAGATAAATTTACGAAAACATGATATATTTATTGAAATTACATGTACATTCATATGTTATCAACATAGTAATTTTTCCTTCTTTGAGCTATTTTGTTATGGGTTAGCATAATATTCACCTTTTGTGTTGTTTCTTCAACAATTTCTGGGCCTAAGAGCTTTTTTGACCAATATCATCCCAACAAGTTGGTGTACAACATCTCTTTCCATATAATGCTACATATGGGGCCATTTGAATAATTGAATTCATGATAGTGTTATACGAAAGTTATACGATAAATAAATAATGATCCCGGATAAATTAAAAGTAATGTGAACAAAACCTCAATAAGTATTCCAATGTTTGAATAGTTTGTTCTGATTTTCCAATGGTTTGTGGGTGCTAGGCAGTGCTCAAACAAAGATCAGTATCCAGGGCCTTCAAAAGACATTTCTCGAATTGTGATGTAAAATGGGGAGTTTGATCCAAAAAAACTAATATGGTTACATGATGAAGTATTAAAACTTAAATAATATATTGTCTTGTTAAACATTCAGGTGGTAAATCTTCTATTATATAATGAAAATGTGTTGATTTTGTAAGATGATAAACAATGACCTATATCACATCCTTTTTTTCTTGGAGTCTTTGGTATCGCAATCAAAAACTCTATTGTAATACCACCCCCTTTACATATAGGAATATGAATGGTTTGAATAACTCTTTTAGAATGTTGTATTGCATCCTTCACCTTTGGACAAACCAAACATCTCGACACAAAATCAACAATATCCCTCTTCATGTTTTCCCACAAAAAATGTTCCTCTATATATCTATAAATTATTTTTATACAAGGTAGTAAAGTGTAATTAGAGCTATGAGAATCATCCAATAGTTACCTCATTATCTCAGGAATATCTAGAACACAATGCATCTTTCCTAATTTCAAAATGCCACCTTCATATACGAATTTAATCAACTTCCCATCATTTACAGCTTAAATTTTCTATTGAATCTCATCCACATTATCATGAGAACATTTTATTCATTCCAATAAATAATGTTTGGATTCCATTTGAAATAGTAGTGATGTATTACCTTCCATGATAATTCACATATCCATGTTTACTAGATCAATGAACATAAGATCCCTTTCAACTCTCATCTTGTTCAGAATTTTGTGGTCCTTTCAACTCAAATCAGCTGGCACAGTATTTTCAATCCCCAAGGGGTATGTACTATGAAATAATAATTCTTGAGTATCTCAATCCATATCAATTGCCTCATGTTGTGTTCTTTTTTTCCGAAGATATATTTCAAGATCTTGTGATCTATATATATCTCAAAATTTTCTCCATTGAGATAATGTCCATGTATCTTTAGACAAAATATTATAGTTGTCAACTGAAGATAATGAGTGTGAAACTTTTTCTCATGAATTTTAAACTACCTTGATGCATTTTCAAAAACTAAAAAACTCTGTATAAGAAATCAAGGAAGTCCATTCAATGATGAATCAAAATAGATTACGAAACCATTCTTCACCTACGGTAGGGTTAGTACCAGAGCGTTCAATAACACCCTATATAATAATTCTTAACAGTCCTAGAATTATTTAGTCCATATGAAATTAACCCCTTTACATGTAAGATTGGTCATCGGTTTGGATAAACATGCAAAGTTATGAATGAATCACAAATAATAACCGTCTAATGAAATTAAAATATGTACCTCAATTATGTGTATTATGGAAGGACATTCTTACTTTTCTTTTGTCTTCACATGATCCACAGATATTACATCTATAGAGATAATGTGGCCCAGAAAGTAAACTGAATGGAGCCAAAATTCACATTGTCTAAACATCCCATATACTTCGTTTATTCTATGAGTCTTTAGAATAGTGTGTAAGTGGTTCTAATGATCCTCATAACTTTTAGGGTATACTAAGATATCATCAGTAAATGACACCACAATGTCATCCAGATAATCCATGAAAATAATATACATTACATCCATGAAAAAATAGGGTGCATTAGACAGTCCAAAAGGCATTATATTACACTCGTAATTCCCATACGTGGTTTGAAATGGTATTTTTGAAATGTCTTACTTCCTCACATGAAACTGATGATATCTAAATCGACGATCAATATTCAAAATATATGAGGCGCCATGAAGTTGATCAAAAAAATAATCAATTCATAGTAGGGGATACATATTCTTTATTATTATATCATTGATATCTCTATAGTCAATGCACTACCACATAGACCCATATTCATTCTTAATGAAATGAACATGGGCTCCCCATGGAGAAACACTAGGGAGAATAATTAATTTATCACTCAATTCCTATAGTTGTTTCTTCAGTTCCACCAACTCCACTGTGGTCATTCTATAAGGAGTCATTTATAATGTACTTGAATCAAAATTAATTCAATAGTAAATTTAATTTACTGATTTAAAGGATGTCTAGGTAAATCCCTCAGTAATACGTAAACCTATTATTTCACAATAGTTACGTCCTCAATTTGTACATTATTATCCTCACCCATAGTAATTTCATTTCATTCCTCCCCACAAATTGAATTTCGTTGATCTACTAGGGTGGATCTTGATGAGAATTAGATGCTGATGTTTATGCCCTAATGTTATGGGATTCCACATCATCCTCAATAACTATAAACTCATTCCTATTGAAATATATTATTCCTTCATGATTTCAAAAAAAATCGACAATAAATATTATATAAAATTCATTCATGGGTTTGACAATTAAATCATTAGTTAAGCATATTTATAGTATATAATGGGGACTGGCTGACACAAATTTGTTGCAATGACGCTTTCCTTATGAGTTTTTACTGGAATATCCCTTATTAAAAAAAATTGGATATTTTTTTTTTGAAAACATGGATGATATTCAATAATACGATGATCCAGAATCAAATAAATCGTTGGATAAGTTTGATGAAATGATTAATGTTCCTTCCAACACTTCTTTAGGAACTTCAACCTCCGCAGTTGTGACCACATATGATTGGCCTTGCTCCCTTAGCCTTCTTTGGGGAATGTATCCATGATGCTTAAGAAATTCTTGTGAATAATGGATCATCTCCTTGTAAATGTAGAAATGAACATATGTAGCTTCTTTCAACCCTTACATTCCCGATATAGTGACTTTTTTATCCTCCCTTGTAAGAGACTCTCATTCCCTTCAAGAAAGTTCCACGATGTTTCATCCCACAATTACTATAGGATGTAAGTTCAACACTTCCCTTCCTCCCCATTTCATTATTTCCTTTACTGGTGTATTTAGAATCCCTCTTCTTCTCTTACTTTTCATTATAGTAATATGATATTGAATATTCATTTTCTATCTGGACATCACTTGATACTACATCTTCATATGATAAGAATCGTTGGGAGAATAATGCACTTTGGGGGAATGTTTTGACACCATAAAAGAATCGATCGATTTTTTTTCTTGGATTACGTATGTATTCGGCATCATGACGTTCCAATAATGTAAATTTGGCTTCATACATCACTACATTTTTATCCTCCTTCTACCCCAAATTTATGAATTGCCTCTCCATATCCGTTTGTTGTTCGCGGGGAAATTTTTTTTATAGAAATATTTCTTAAAAATACATCCATTCCATCTCTTCTATTTCTTCCTCCAACATTGTGTTTAGTACTAATGACCACCTCTGATCTACATTTCATGAATGTTGAGACACTACTGTGAAAACCTCATCCCTGATGGTGCATCCCAAAGCGAGAAATATCATCTCTAAGGAACATACCCACTTCTCTACTAAAAACATGTTTGTAGTCCATTAAATTTAGAGGTTGTTGTCTCATAATGTGATATAACATAGCTCCTACACATGGTGGATTTGGATGCTCCATATGGGTAAATTTATTATTTATAACATGTGTAAGTTATCCCAGTATAGTTATAAGTTTCTCAAAATCAGTCACAATGCAAGAGAAAACATCATTATATTTCATCGGAGGGAAATACCTACATTGTAAATGTGTATTCATTAAATTTACTTTCCTTCCACTATGGAACATTTCTAAATAATGGCATAAAATATATTTGGGCATGAATAAGAATGTAGCATATCAATATAGAAACAAATTACATAGCCTAAATCAAAATTCTAAACATTTTTAATATCTTAATCATAAAAATTTTATCTTTGAGGAAAAAATTATAATTTAAATCATTCATATTGTATTTTAATGAAAATGTGAATTATACTAAGAATATCTCTCAGGAGTGTCATGAAAATAGTTTTGCATGGCCTGTTGTCGTGTACCAAGATACTCCAGGTCAAGCCTAAAACTTCTTGTAGGAGTTTTTACTCTTAGGTACATCTGTGCTAGAGCCACCTCTACCTGTTTGTATACAGATAAGGTTGTATTTTCTAGAATGTTCCAAATAATCTATTACATTCCAAGATTATATTATGTTATTGTATGTTTTTCCTCAAATACCACATTAGAGACATTATCCCTAATCTACATTTTCTAATCTGTTTTCCATGATTGCTTCTATAATTCCTCTGATATCAACTATATGGAACCGACCCTAATTTCCGAGAGGCTATGAATTATTTAATTAAATTTTCATATAAACAATTAATATTCATCCTGATGGACCATGTTGTATATTATTATTTATAACAAGATACATAAAAAATGTCAACATTAATATTTGAAAATAAATATGACATATAAACTCCATTGAAAACATCAACAATTCTAAGGTTATTTCAGCATTTCATTAATAATAAAATTAATCATTCCCTGATAAAATAAAACATAAGAATTGGGTGAACTCAAATGATCTTTATGAAAATAAAAAATAGTTTAAGATATATAATCATTAGGCAAGTTTAATAACTAAAACCATATGCCTTTAACAAAAACATGAACACATTATGCCAGGAATAAGAGGCGAGTATGTAATTCCATAATAAAAAATAATAAGGTGTATTCTAATAGTTAAATAACCACATGAAAATTAAATAATATTTTCATATTGGGGAATTCATAATGTAGGAAATCATCACCATACCATCAAGGCCTCATTCCAAGACCATAAATAATGATTTTGTAAAGGCCTTTTTCCATGACCGTAGATTGTCTAATGAGACCTATTGTTTCACCGATGAGCTGTATCTGGCCCCACCTGACACATTATATGTCCAATTCATTCCTCCTATGAATGAGGATAAATATAAACAACATATATACTCATATTAATAATTATATATGAAATTTAAATAACATTCTTCAAACATTAAGCAAAAAAACTAACCATTCAGCATAAATTGGTGAATGGTTTTATTAAAGCACATCCAAAACCAAAATAATCAAAAACCATTTTATTAAATATGGATTATAATTCAATGAAATATTAATACCAATAATACATAATAATCAACAAGAGTGTTGAAATAGATGAATATGCTTTTATAAAATCATCAGGTAATTCAAGAGATAAATGCCCTTTTACTTTGAAAGAAAGAGTTATTTTGGAATAATATTTTTATAAATCTAGAAGTGAATTAAGATAATATTTTCATAATAGAAATAGTGTTTTTATAATTATAATAGTTAAAAAAATAAATTATAGGGTTCCCATGAAAATAGGTAGGTATTTAAGAAATTCCCTATAATCAGGCTTGGATTTCAGGAAGGATTTTTAAATGATCCTTTTAGAAAATATATCTCTTATTAAATGAAATTAGGATTCGTGTTGATAAAAATGTATAAAAAACTCACACAGAATTTTTGAGACGTGCATAATAATACACAATAATTTAATTACATTAATTATACAATAAAAATACACCGAATGAAAATGGCGGTCTCAGTGAAAATACCTTTACCATAAGACTGAATGTTTTCTGCTCTTGAACTTAAGATCCTAGAATATGAAATTATAATTATTAATAACTTATTTCCAAAACTATTAAACATGATTCTAGTTTATGATAATTATTTTTTTAGTTCATTATTGTTATTATTGAAAAGTTATTATATCGAATATCGTCGTTTTGTAGTGTTCGATTTTTTTTATTTCTGTAATCGGTTCACTTGTTTTTAGCTAATCTAGTTCATTTGTAATGGATGTAAACCATCATAATTGAAATTAAATATTATATATGAACATAAAAAAGTTCTAATGACCATTTATATCATTTTATTACATGTAAATAGGATGAATCATCAGATGATTTATTAATCACATTTACTTGGATTATTCTAGCGGTATTTTGATTATTAAGAAGCAGTTTGTTCATATTATTTAACAATATGTATGTATACTAGTTCATGAATATTAATTATTTTATAATAAAAAAATTTTAGTCTATTTAAACCAAAAAATGGTTTATTTACTAGTAATTAAGGAGAAATAGATGAATGAAACATCACTATCCACGATGGTTATAAATTGCAACCTTGTAAATGTTGATTTCATTTTTAAAATAAAAGAGAGAGAGTAAAAATATTGATGATGGTTCTTCCACTAAAATTATATAATTATAGTATATAAATGATAATGTAATTATAATGGTGATTTGGATAAAAGGTGTGTGGAGAGGATAACAATAGATGATAAATTGGAATGAAACTAATTGAAAAAGAAGGGTGATTTACCTCTCCAAATAACATCCTTGAGATCCCCATTAAGGGGTTGGGTTTTTGGTCTTTATGAAATCTTAAGAGATTTTTGGATGTAAGGAGTGGATAGGGATTGGAACCTTAGCATATCTTTGAGGATCTTCAAGTCATAGAGGAGCGAATTGAATATGGAGTGGGGGTGGGTTATAGTGGAGGAGAGGATTGAATTTTGAATATTTTATTCATTATTTTATTATTAATGTCAATACAACCAATATAATTGTTTCATGTGACCCCTAATAGTAATAAGTGCATGTGACTTCAAAACATGTGGCCTTACATCACATAGGATGTCATAAATAGTGCATTTAACAGTTAATTTTGAAATACGATATTCTACCATATTTCACTATTGACCAAAAATTCATGAATTTTTGAAAAATCCCAAAAAACTAATCCCTACAATGTATTAACGTGCAGAATACATCTATGAAATCCATTTTTCAAAAACAAATTTTTACAAATTATTAGTTTAATTTTGATATAAAATCATTGTTAATTCGAAAAATAACAATTTTAATGGTATAATTAGTATTATATCACATTTAAAAATACATTAAGATCTCATTATTTTATTAACTTATGAATATAAAGTAATATCATTATTTAATATTAATTAGGGTCATATTACTATTAATATTACTATTCAAAAGTGTATGTTACTATTCACCAAAAATCATGTTTGTTCTATCAGACTCCAAATGTCATACTAATCACAACTCAAGATGACCATTTTTCGAAATTCAAAACATAAAAGAGGTAATTCTAGGTTTAATAGGTAGATTATAAAATATGTTATTTTTTAGGCACAAAGTGTTTCATGTAATAAATATTTATTTTAAAAACCATGGGGTGTTAAATATTTCCACATGAATGATCATAATATCATAAATACATAATTATTTATTTGAATATACTTATATATATCAGCCATGCTATGTGGTGATGAATACAGAGAGCCGTATTGCTTCGTGAAGTCGGTAGTTCAATTGTACTTGAAGAATCTTATCATCTTTCACTTAGTGAAAAGATAATAAATAAAATGATATATTTTTGTATAATAATGAATAATAGTTCATAAATTTCATAACTATTTCATGTATTTTAAATATATTTATCCTTATTATATTTCATGTAAACATTTGGTGCAAAATGAATCCAATCCCTTCGTGTAGTTGTAGTCTATTATACAAACATGAATGTTATCAAATACCTTATGGATTGTAATGAAGAAAATGTATATATGATATATATGATTACAAATTTATATTTATATTAAAAATATAATATGTAAACCATAAATATATCAACATAGCCAACTGTGATAGATGGTAATGGAAAAAATGAATGACATTCTTTTGTGAGGTGGTAGTATGTTGTACACACAAACGATGATTTATAAAAAAATTGATGGATGTGGAGATAGATTTAGGTCATGAAAGTTTCATAAAAAATAACATTATGTGGCATACAATTTTTTAATATCATATTTTTATAATGATAATTTAATGATGTAGAGGTTTGAATAAAACATAATTGATCATTAATTAAAATTACTTCTTATTCGGGTATCCTCATTTGGGTTGCACTACAATCCTTCCTTGGTTGCAATTATGCCCAAAGTAATGATTATTGGATGATACAAAGGATTTTGGAAAACATATTGTTTCTAGAATTAGATGAAAAATGGTTTAATGGTGTAAAGTGAATATGAGAATGGGCGTCCTTTTATAGGTGAGGTGAGGGGAAGACTTGGGATATTATGAATGAATGAATTTTAAAAACCATTTTTTCACATCAAATGGACACCATAATATACCATTCAAGATATAAGAAGGCATATGATCTACAGATTGATAAAAATTTATTGGTGGAAAATTTTGTTATATTTTAACCCTGGAAGTTTTAGTTTAACCCCCTAAAAAAGTATCATTATTCAATGTAAGGTAATTCAATTATACATTTTTCAATGTTTATTTTGGTAAGGAAAAATATATATATCTTATTATGTGATATAAATTTTGAGGACTAGAATTATATGAATATATTTTACAAAATTTCAATCAAAAAAAATGAAAAAATTTAATTTAAAACTAATCCATAATATGCGACAAGAAGGAATATTATTAAAGAAAAATTGTTAACAAATATAATATGTTTTTATATATAAATTCCATTGAAAAATGTTTCCTCTAACATGTATTTTATATTATGATTTATTATTGAACAAATTTTACTTAAATAAAAATTTAAAATATAATTTACCATTATAAGGATATTAAATGAGAATGTAGTTGAAAATTAAAATATAGTATTTTTTAGTATTTATGAAAAAAAATATTTTTTAAAAATATAAAAATTTAATCATATGATAAATTCTATGGTCATATATTAAAAAGAAACATTATATTTTTCAAGTAAATTTTCTAAATTTGGGGAAGTTAAATTTTAACATAAATATGTTAAAGGCGAAAGCATTTCTTTTTAGAAAATATAGTTTGAGACATAAATTTTGATTTATTAACATATTTTATCTAGAAAATAGAAAATATTAATTTTGAAAATTTTATTGAATTATTAATATAAAATTTGAATTAAAAAAAATATATAAATATGATTCGTTTAATGTATTGAGGTAAAATGTGATTATGTACATTATGTTTTTTTTAAATTAATAACATTTATTCTCAAACGTTTTTTTTATTTAAGTTAATATTCAATTGTCCTGGAAATAATTGGTTATATTTATATTTTTAAACAACATATTTTCATAAATTTTTCTTATCCAACTCATACACACTATTCCAATAGTTATGTGGAAACTATCATTTTAAATAAAATATATTATTAGTATTCCTTATTTCCCTTAAACATAATGTTATGTGTAACAAAAGATAAACTCTGCATCATGTGTAACCCAAGCCAAAAATAGTGTTTCATGTATCATACCATAAAATCATTATGGAATGTAATAAAAAATATTGAAATGAATAAATTTATTTTAAAAAATAATAATTTCAAAAAATATCGGTTTGTTACATTGTAGAACCCTTAAAATGATTTTTACTCTCTAAATTTTTCACTTTGGTGATAATAAATAATGATGATTCTACCTCATTACATCCGAAGGGTCCCATGTATCTTCCTAATGATGTTAAAAATTCCACATAAAATTAATCGGGAGAGTGGTATTTGATCATATAACATACTCTATTTGACCATGAAACTCTAACATTCATTCTCAAAAAAATAACATTCTTCTATGGTAATGCCATTGAGTTTAGTACATGGGAAAGATCAGGTACGTACATACATAGGAGTGATATATAGAACTCATCCAAATCCCCAGAGAGGTTTTTTGGAAGCACCAATCAATAATATACTACCACAATTTGATTAATAATTTGAAAGGGGTTGTTATAGATTGGGAAATGATTTTCATTGTATCATATGAATAATTTCACCCTTTGGTTCTAGAATGATCAAATCTTCATTCATCTATAACTTCAATAAATAATGTTTAATTTTTTATTGATGATTCACTAATAGATCACCTGATCCATAATATAATGATATGTCATTCCTTCAATCTCTAGGTGAAAGGATAACACCTAATATTCCATATGGTTAAATTTTAAAATATTTAATTAGTATGTTAACATCTAAAACAACATAAAATGTTTTTATTAAACCATTCAATAAATGGTTAAACATATAAAACTAAAAAAATTCCACATTTAAATATAATTTCCCTAAATTTATAATAACCATATCAAAATTAATTCCCCAACTATCATTAAGAATCCCTTAATGGTCATATGACAAATATGTGAACACATTCATCATATATTCCCTTAAGTGTTGGTAGTAACCAAAATTACCATATAACCTCAATGAAAAAATTAATTCTTCCCCATTCCATGAATAAAACTGTAGAATATTGACCATATTCTATAGTTCCAATACTTTTGTATACACAATCAATGATTATTTAAACCACATTGTGATCAATTTATTTATCAGTTTTAAGCCATCAATACAATCCAATTTAGTTTATCCATTTTAATCATCACAGTTTCCAAACTAAACACCATTTTATAATTAAAAACATCATATTAATGGTTATCTTCACTTAATCAAAATATTATCATTCCATTATGTAACATTTATAGTCCATCAATACTATTCAGAATATTTTTAAAAATACTTATCAATAAACATATAATGAAAAATCTCAATATATTTAGTGATTCATAAAATAAAATCCATGAATTCCAAGGTATAAATACATAAATAATCCCACATCATTTTCAAACAATTGACTAAGATTAAAAATCTTATTCCATGAAACATATTTTATTTTAAATTTCATTTGTATTCTCTTTACCATCTATAATTTATCGATTACTCAAACAATATTGTCGATTCTTTTCATGACATTAGACATCGGAAATTTATTATCATATTTCACATAACTTTATAATTTAAATAATTCACCAATTTTTTACCTTAGTAATGGGGAAAATATTCTATTCCATTGCATCAAGAAAACTCCTCATTTTTCTACTATAGCCACTTCGTTTGGGTTCCTATTTTCCATACCCAAAACACCTACTCGCCCCTAGGAGAAATTATCATAAGTATTTCCTTGCACATTATAAAAATATAGGATACTGAATCTCCATTATTCTATGGTCTCTACTTCACAAACTCTTATAAATCGTGGTCCCACACATCATTGATGTGTTCAATAGGTGCTTACAATTAACATTGTTAATAATGTTCCATTATAAATGATTTGGAATAATGACAATATCTTTCACTTATGTAATCAACCAATTTGGATTTTCATCATTAAGTTATCACTCACATTCAAGGCTAAACTATTTTCTTCAAGTTCCTACCATTAACTAAATCCATAAATAACACTATGATATATAATAATACTAAATGGAAAACTAATAATCATGAATATTATTTGTATACTGTCTAAATCATGGAACATTTATTTTAATATACTACATTATATGTTTACCATTGTTCATTCATAAACTTAATCAAATTCGATTAATCATGATTGTTCATAATTTTTTTTCTATTCAATAGATCTTGTGGGTGTCAAATCATGTGTGCATAATGGCCCATTTTTGTGACCCAGATGAATATTGAGTCCATATCAATGAACCATTTTGGGAGTAATTAACCAAATGTACCATTTCTTCATAGTCACAAGAACATGAAGAATAAAAAATGGGTTTAATGGATTGGGAAACACTTTTTATATCCTTTACCCAAACTCTACGTAATTTTCCAAAACATTGAACCGTCCTTATTCTTATTAATATTGAAATCCAAAGGAATGTCAGTACAAATATCCTTGTGGATCTCACTATTTTGTTTATCAACCATGTTAACATATGATAACTAAAACATTCCAGTGACAAAAAATATTTTTACCCATTATTTCCCTTCAATAATGATTAATATTATAATATGAATATTTAATAAATTATTCAAACAAAAACATAAGTTTTGTAATAGTTTAGTGTCTTTGAAAAAATGGAATCCAATCAGATTAATTAGGTAAATAATCTTCAATTAATCTCACAATTATTTTCTCTATTAGTGCTATTTAAAAATAATACTATAAATAAACCATTATTAATAACATAGGAAAAATATACATATGAAATATTGTGATGATATACCTAGTAAGGGTAGAAAGGGGAGATACTAAAGAATAACATGAATAGAAGGGTATGATAACTTGTGTGTGAAATTTTGAAACCATATCATACATATCAACGTATCATAATACTGATTCATGGAATAATGATTATCATTCCATAAAATTCAAATCAAAATAGAATAATTTAACAATATCCTGTAGAGAAATATTCTTTTATATGAAATATATTTATTCAGTATATATCATTTTAGAATATTTTTAATATCTCTAAATATAAATAAGCCCACTCATTTTGTTGAGAGCATAATATCATGCCTACAAATAAACATAAGGACATAAAACTAGGTCCAAATAAAATATTATGTACATGAAATATATATCCACAAATAACTCCTTGAACATGTAATGTTGTTCATGAATAACATTATATGCACATAATTATCATCATGAATAACATTTTGAATATGTAATATATTTCATTAAAAACATTTTTAAAATTTAATTAGTTTCACAAAAAATATATTTATTGAGGAGTTATCCATGTTTAAAAAATTTATATTTGGGTGATATAGGTCTTACACATCTAGTTATATTATTTAACAACTATTAGATAATGAAAAAACACATATGTGTTGCAGAAGATCATAAAATATTCATTATATCTGATCCAAAATTATATGGGATTAAAAAAACTTATTATAACATAACTTATTAAAATAAGGATTCCTAATCAATTCATCAGTTCATCTATTCTTAATATAGGGCGGAATAATTGGTTTTCATAATCATTTTTTCATTGTATAACCCATGTAAGGGAAATGAGTTTTATACACATCATTCCATGATAAACCATTCATATAGAAAATAAAAATTATATCCATGGTACATATCCCAAACAAAGAATATGACGCATTAATGGATATAATAATAGGTGAAGATGAATATTGAATGAAAGCATGGAACATATCTTCTGTTAAATATCTAATCATCAATACAAAAATTTTAAAATACGACACATTTTAAAAAACATTTATTTAAAATTTTAATTGAAAAATTTTAAGGGAATGTTTAAAAAGTAATCCAAAAATTCCATATGGAAAATATCCATTACACTTTAGGAAAAACATTTTAAAACATTTTAAATACAGAAACTATTTTTATTCTAAAGTATCAATTAAAACATATTACCCATTCTTCAAATCATTGATTTTCCATGACGACTTGATGTTTAGATCATACTATTCATCTTAAAAATGATTTATTTCACCATTTTTGTTGAAACTCAAATCAGATTTTTTTAGAAAGTGACATGAAGAATACACTATAAATATTATTCTATAAATCCAAAATATGTAAATTTTTCTTTTATAATTTTTATTCTAAATGATAAACAGTTTTTTGAAAATATTTTTGGAAATCATGTATGTAGATGAAAAACAATCGGACCAAAAATTTGATTTTTTGTAATGATTTTGTTTTTTAACACCTAAAAACATAAATATTAGAAGATGAAGGGGGAAATTTTATTCTAAATAATATAATATATAATAATAAAATTAATGAGATTCTTAAGAGAGAGTTTATTTTATTTCATCACTCGAATCGTAATCATGATCAATTTCAATATAAATGTGATTTTAACATGAAAATCATAACAATTTAGTAACATTGAATCATAATATAAATGAGATAATTACATAAATGGAAACTTATAATATAATTAAATTAATAAAACTGATTATATTACAATCCATTTGATTTGTATAAACACCTATTAAATAAGATAGTTGCACAACATACCATTTGACATAGTGAAGGCATATTGTGGATAAAACCCTTATCGCATTGGTAATCCTTATAATCATAATTCCAAATAAATAATTACAACAATTTCACATTATAACATCATTAAAATATGTATAATAATTTTATAATGTATAATATTTGTAGTATATAACCCCAAAAAATTAAATGAGTGGTGAATTTACATTTGCCTCTAATAAATAAAGGAGGTATTAGAAATACATTCCCAGAAGTCCGGATGAGATTTGTAAAACATAGAAACTAATATATAAAAAATATATTTATTATAGTGTATTATTGAGTAATATTCATATATATAAAATGATATATGATTTTTATATTCCCATTTATTATTCATTTATTAACAATTCATTCTTAATATCATGTTTTGGAAAAAACAACTTTATCTTTCATATATGTTTTGATTTTTTATTTTGTATCCTCTTAAATTTATAATATTTCTATTACCATGAGTCTAAAAATTTCCGAAAAATATTCATATTTTTTAAAAATTATACATTAAAGATAATCATGAAATATGTCCTTGAGAAATGAAGTATGATATGACTATAGATACTATAGGTTGTAAGTTCAAATGAGAAACTTTTTTTTTCATTGATCATTATAGAAAGGTGGTAAGTAATTCATTTTCATTATATATTGATTATAATACCATTAATTCAATATTATTTTATTTTATATACTGAAACATATAATCCATGGTGTTTGGTGATCAAAAGAGAGAGTCACATCACTTAAGGAAGGCGATAATTCACACGTACCTGAACAATGATATCATTTTTCATTTATAGAAAAGGTAATAATGAAATTTATACAATAAATATGAATAATGAAAAATATATAATTAATAGGATAATTTTATAATGTTTATAACATTATATTATATTAATTATATTTTAATTAAAATTTAGTGTAAAATAAATCACATCGCTTCATGAGGCGGTATTCCGCCGTTAAAATGAGTGAATTTATCATATCCACCTATGAAATGGGATGAAAAAGGTGTATATTATATAATAATTCATAAATCATAATTTTTCTATAAATATCATAAATTTATGTTATATACATCATCACAGTTGACCATGAATGTTGGTAATGGAAAATTAGTTTTCAAAGGTTCGTGAGGTTGTAGTCCACCGTACATACGAATGAAGCCTTTTATAAATCATTTGATGGATTTGGAGATGGTTTTAAGTAACTCACTAAGCATACCAGCATATTTTTATTTTATATATAATTATACTATTGTATAATCTTATTATTGAAATAATTTAAGGAGTTGGGGTAATAAATTACATAAAGTTCTCATTGATGAATATTGCCTCTTCTTTAGGAATCCACCTTAGATTTTCTCAAAAAGCCATATTGGTTAGAATTGTGTCTTAAATAAGGATTATAGGATGAGTGAAGGAAATTTTTGATGTTATTTCAATAGTTTTTGGGAGAATAAAATGGGTCTGATGATGTGAAGAGGATATAAGTGGGGGATTCATTTACTAGTGAGCTTAGAGGCACACATGCAATTTTGTAAAAGGAAACATTATACCCACTTTTTTATGTTTTGAGGAATAAATACTGTACAATTATTGATAATATATGTTGTGAAGTTTATATATAACTATAAATTTAATGTTGGAATAATTTTTTCTTATTCATAACCCTTTTCATTTTTGTTTCAACACCATTGAATACCACATTTTAATCTTAATTATGGTAATTATTATTTAGTTTTTTCACATTTACATGTGGGTAAAAAATAATTTTGAACTTACTAGATAATATAAATTATTATGATTCAAAATATTTAATCAATTTTTCTAAATTCCATTCATAGGAACGAAATAATTAAATTCTTAAATAATCATGGTGAGATGACGATAAAGAACTGTTTCTTATAGAAAATACTCAATAGCTTAAAATTTTTTAACATGCTAATAAAATATGAAAATAATTAAAATTAACTAAATTTTATTATTGGATGTTTAATTTTACTAATCTTAAATTCTATCAAATTTAATATATAATTTTACCCATATTAGTAAGTCAATGTTAATGGATGGTATTTGTTAAAATTTAATATTTTTCACTATTTATGATAAAATCAATGATATTATAAATTTAAAAAATAAAATATAAGATAATTTTGATATTATGATATAAAAACAAATTATTATTTTTAAAAATAAATTTTCATCAATTTTTTGGACATTAAATTTAAAATACTTTCACCAATAGTTGACCAAACTAATTTTTTATAAAATAAATTTTTATGCATATAATTGGATTTAATCATATCAATTCATTATAAAACAAATTTTTTGGATGATAATTATTTTAAATATATAATATATGAATTTTTGTAAAATACATAACTAAAAGTCATTTGTTGAATTTATTGCGGCAAAACATGTTTATTTGAAAAAATATTTTCTCAGAAAATGTTTTCTTTTATTTTTAAAGGTATTTATTTTCATTTTAAATTAATTAGGCTCCCATTAATTAATAACATATACAGGTGTATTCAATATATATACCTATTCGAGTATATCATAATCTTTCCCACCATTCTAATTGACATTTGATAATTATCTCCCTTACAGACACCATGAAATGTGGTCCATGCACATATCCGCAAAATATCCTAAACTTGGCTCGAAATGTTTGTGGTCCGACTCTGCATTTTTCATTGGGGTTAGTGATGGCAGCGATGGTCCAGGACTATAATCTAGCATTGATCCAAATAAGGGGTGTGGGGGTGCCACCCCCACAATATGGAGAAATTATTTGGCTATTACCCAAAAGCGGCGCCCATGGTACATATGTTTAAACTCCTTCGCGCCACCATGATGTAGTTGATTGAAGTAATAATTTTGACTATGTCTTCATGGTGTCTCCCTAGTATATCCCAATCACCAGCAGCACACAAGTCTACTTGGGAACAACCCATCTAGCGTGAAATCACTTGTGTACCAAAAAGTTGGCACGCAACCCACTTGTGAGACCAAACTCCTTTCACCCAAGGTCCTATTTTATATTATAAATATACCCTTTGGTCATTCATTTGTATAGAATATTTTCCCCAAAGCTCAATTGTTTTTTTGGTAACCCTAGTACATCACCCTAGTCTTTTGAAACTTTCATGGTCGTTCTTCAAATCCATGAGAGGAGTATTTAAGGTTGGATCATTAGACGTAAGTCCTTTTAGTGTTTGAAAATCGTAACACTTGCATGAATAAAGAAACCAACCTCCACAAATAAAAAATAATTGCGTTTTTTTCCATTCCGCCTAACAGAACATGAGTGTTGCAATGCTGGGATAACCTATGAATACTCTTGAAGGCTTGAGGAAGGTGTCTCCCAATTATTAACATAAAAGTTGTCTTTCGCTTATGTGAACATAAGGTTGCCCAAGCCTTCTTGTGCACCCATACTAACATAACCCTATATACTTCAAAGCCACTCTTTGATTCACTTACCATATTCAATCTATAAGCCATCAATCCCTCTTCAATGGAATTCAGGGCAAGGATTCATCTTCATTGGATCCTTTGTCTGAATTGTATTCTGTTGAGACCTCTACACAAACCTCCTGACTTATCAGACCTTCATGAAAGGTACATATGTGTGCCTATTATTTGGGTTTGTATATCCACATTAAAGGTTTCCCATATTTGTTTCAAAATGGGTTTAGAATTCATTGAATGTATGTGGGATTGTATATCCACATTTATATGGACCTTTCTCATAGGAACAATGTTGATATGTTCTCGGTTTGGAGGAGGGTTTGGGTCATGACCTCACCCTTCTCAAAGTGACAACCCAGAACATCTGGTCTTTGGTAGTTAAGGAAAATTTCACACTTTCTTTTCAACATATGCATAAGAAAAGTATCCCTCCCCTATCTAGATCAATTTTAGTGCAACCATTCTGGAATAAGCCCCAAAAGTTTCTTGTAGGAGGTAGCATGATTTCCCCTCCTATCTTCTTCGGTGCCAAAGACAAGATGGGAGTTAGGAACATAGATTTCTTTTGTCCATTCCCTCTCACGCTGTGCTTTTTCACCATGGGAATCCATCATAGTATAAGCCCCTAACCTTCATCCCTTGTTCCTTTCATTGGACCCTTTTCCAATGAAAAGTGAATAGTGGTATGGACAACCACCTTGCATTCTTCTAAGGCCGACTCAACCTCATTCACCTTGTCCACCATAGGTGTGCCCTCATCCATTGGGGGAGGAGGAAAAGTTTTAGTGCCTTTGTTGAATAATTTATATCCTCTTGTGTCTCACACCGAACATGAATCACATGGGATTAGTGATTTTTCATGGTAATAAATTTTTCAGAACCAAATGATCTACGAGAACTCTGATTCATGTCCAAATCAGGATACGTAGGATGCCCTTTCAAGGCCAGAGCACACTGAATATCCTCTTCAGGTATCCAACTC
This sequence comes from Viscum album, assembly GCA_963277665.1. Taxonomy (NCBI): domain Eukaryota; kingdom Viridiplantae; phylum Streptophyta; class Magnoliopsida; order Santalales; family Viscaceae; genus Viscum; species Viscum album. Next base: position 2,094,126,166 of record OY728123.1, on the reverse strand, counting down.
TAATTACATTAATTTGGGCATCCTCCTTATGAATAATCCCCAAATTAAATCTCTAAGTCATTAAGGAGTCCTTTTCATGAAGTAGTCTATACTCATTTCTCTCAAAGGACAATACTCTCTAATGAGATTCATCAAACTACAAGGGATTGGATTTCCATCCACATAGGATATGTAGGAAGTCTTCTTGAGGATCAAACCTAACTCTTCAAATCCACCATGTTCTTCATGGGCCATATTCCTAATAGGGTATAATCAAACATGTAATACCATATTCTTTCCAAATTCTGTTGGATACATATGTATAAGTCCCACCCCAAAATTTAACTAAGCAGCTTTATCTTAAATTCCAATACCACATGAAATTAAACTGTATGGAAAGTTCCATATCACATGACCATAAAAGGTAGGATGCGTCCCATTAAGAATTATAAAACTACAAGGTTTATGATTCCTTTCACAAGCATATGTAGGTAGCCCATTTTATGGGTATGATCCCAATATCAAAACAAATGTTTTCCTCCCAGGATGACAATAAATTCCCGAGTGCCCAGCTCGGTGGCTTAAAAACTAGCATCATTATAATGATGATTAAGTTAATATTGAAATAGTATATTAGAGGATACCTTTGATGGATATCCTCAAATATTTATGTATATTTACTTTAATGGAGAACCATGTATGCATTATCATGTTTATAAATTATAAACTTGTTAATTAATGATTATAAATTCCAAGGTAATCTTATTTCATGCTTTGTGAACTAATAAGGATTCTTGAAAATATCTTAAATTTAGAAGGAGAGTCTCGAAGTAGACAATAATATCCCCCAAAAGCATGTGATGATTCCGACCTTCAATCCTCTTGACCAATTTATTTTCTAATGTATCTTAATGTTCAAATTTAAGGAACACATGCCTTTAGAAAGCAGGTCCCCTTTTGAAAAAGAGTTGTTGCAACTTTTCATTTCCATGAATAAATCCAATGGGAACCACTTGGAAGCAATTATTCTTAAATCTAGAACACACACTACAAGGACCTACGAAACATCCCTAAATAATAATATTTCTATAATGTGTCATGTTTCTTTTTAACATGATGTTGTGTCTATTATAAGATAATGTTAGTTTTAATTATATTACAATAAAGTCATAGTGTTTCATGTAATGAAGGATAATCTCAGTTTTGATTGTATAAAAAAATTTAGAAAGGAATAAATTTATTTTAAAAAATGAAATCACAATATATCATGGATTAACCTATCCTAAACATCCAAGGGATGTATATTCTATTTTATGGGTTTTAGTACCTGATTATTAATGTTATTTAACACAAATGATTTTAGAGAAAGACATTAATGATATTCTTACTGAACATGTGTTTGTTAATGTTCTTCTCAAATATATTTATTCTCTTCCACAATCCCATAGTTGTGTATTCAATAGATCATGAACATGGGGATACTCCTATTTCAATGGATCAATAATGAATTTCATCATTTCTGTTGTATGAAATTAATAGATAATAGTTTATGATTGTGTTGATAACCTTGATATAGATGAAAATATATTCCAAATTTATCATGTTTGAGTTGTGGATATAAAAATTATCATTTGTAGAGTTTATAATATATTGTGAGGGTATATGATTATTTCAATAAAGATAGAATTTGGTAATCACTAGAGTGGACACCTCAAGGAAACTAAAATCCATATTTTTCTTATTCCAACAATTTACATCAAATTATTTGTGAAAGATTAATCACGTCCACTCACCATATTGAACCTGAAAGGAGAAAAGTTCCTTTGTATATATTACTCTAAGATGGGTTTAGAAATCAGACGAGAATGTTGATAGGTGTGATTGTGTTTACACTACCCTATAATGGATTAGGGATTATCATATATAGTGACACATCAATGAAGTTACTTGGCTTCCCCCTTGAAAAATGATGTGGTGATAAGGTTTTTCTATTTCTCATTAAAAATTCATTAAAACATCAACCTTGATCATGATTTTGGAATGGGATTAGTAATTTTATCATTGATAATTTGATGGATTTATCAATATAGTTATGGATGTGGGAAATAAAAATTATAAAATGTTGAATTATATATGTAAATAAAAATATTTGAAAATTTGATATATAAGATGGTTTTAGTTGGAGAAATATTATGACTACAAAATAAATTACCACCCCTAGAAGGAAAAAACACGACTAATTCTATATGTAGTAAATACAAAGGTATTTTTACATTTAAAATTAAAAAAATAACTAATATTTATCTATTTCAAGAATATGGATATTGAAATATTATATAATAGTTTTACATTATATCATTATTAGACTACTGTTCATCAAATCATTAATGAAAGGATTAATAAGCAATTTATATAATATGAGTTATTTCATATGAATGTGAGGAATGATCTATAGTTGAATAGTGATTATGTTGGAATGATATTGTTACCAAACTGTCTATGTGCTCCACGAATGCAAGAATGGATTAATATATTGTTTGATGATGCACATAATTATTCATTATCAATTATTCATCGAATTAAAAACATTTATTGAGATCTAATATAGTATATTTTAGTTAATAATATATATATGAATAGATAAGAATATATATATTGATTCTAATTTTTTGATTATGTTATGGATGATAAAAATAATTGTATGGGAATTTTTACAACCCCTACCAAACTAATTATAGAAATGGGAAAACATTTACAAATATTTTATCAGTGGACTCTCAAAAACATCTAATTGTAATAATGAAATATATTTCTTGTAGTGGATTATCTTTTAAAATCAGATCATTTTGTAAAAAATATGGATTATTTCATGATAGATATACATGTTTGATAATTCAATATATATGTTATGATATTTCATGTAGTAATAATTTTCATTTTATAAAATTGAGATGTGGTTTTTGCGTTCATGTTTTAAAGAATCATTTATTTGGCTGAAAATATAGATTTTATTTTCAATAATTGTTCTCCTCTGTATATAACTATTCATTATGAGAGAATGATTCAAAATCTCAATGGAATATGTATTACATAATATATTCATTTCAAAGGTGGGATCATGTAAAAAAATTAGATGATAAAAATTTATTATATTATTAGTTTTCACTGAAGTATCAATATTGATCCTTTGAAATCAATCTAATTAATTAATTGAATTACTCTATTCTGTTTGGATGAATTTTTTAAAATAAATATATTTTGATCCTATTTAGTTGTGGATGAAAAAAATAAGGGTTAATCCATTAAAAATAAGAATTTTTTCATTTAAATGTTGATAACAATTTTCTAATGAAAATAATTTATATGATATATATTTGATTATTTATGACAAGGTATTCCTATAAATATCTCTATAGAAAATGCATATATATTTTTGAATGATGCAGAATCTGAAACATAGATAAATTATACACCTAGAAATTATAGATGATATATAGATGGTGGTTAATCACATGGATAATCCATTGAATCTTTCTAATGTTCATGATGCATTAAATATTTCGCTTTATATGAATTGCATACTGTTTTATTCAAATGAATTGATCTTAGTGGTCGTATAATTAGGGAATGATCCATCTCTTGACAATAACTTAGTGGACACTCTGGATCATAGATGGAATGTTCTATGAAGCAATCCCAATTTCCTAGTCACAATATTGTGGAGAAAACATAATTTTATAGAATGTATATGGGAATATTGGGACACGATGAAGTGAAATAATCCTTAGTTGATGTCATTTCAATGATATAATTTGGAGGAATAAATTTTTATAGGCGTTCAAATGTAATTATTTTCTATTTTATGAAAAATTTCTCAATAAAAAATTAAACTAATATTATGTCACAAATGAAATTAGACAAAAAAATTAAAAAAAATAAGAATAAATTTTTATTATATTCCAATTATACAATTATTATTTCATAATTTCAATATTTTATTATGTTTTTATATATTTTTCAATAATTTTTTATTTTTCAATAAAAGATAAAATTGTTATTTTATTAAAAGAGTCCTTAATTTGGTTTTAATTTTGTTACATTTAATGTATAAATTATATTTTTATTTTGGTATTAAATTATTATAAGAAAAATTAAATTTAAAATAAAATCATTACTGTTATTTGGATTGGTATTTTAAATGTTTATTATATAGGCCAATTGTTTTTAATGTACAATTTTTTGAAATTATTTTATCATCGCATTATGTAGTTATATTTTAAAATTAATTTCATAAAATTGTTGCAATTTTATTTTATAAAATTCATTCGATATTTTTAATTATAAGGTATAAATATTGTATCTTGGACCTTTTATTTATAGGCATTATGAAAACTAACTGTGGCATAATGTATCACATCAGTTAAGGGTAAATATTATATTTAATGATAAAAAATAATTTGTTAACAAAATAAAAATCTACGTAAAAATTAATGTTATATTATTGGATGAGATTAATTTGATCATATCCATATAAAATTAAAATATTTGTATTTTTGGAATTTTCCCTATTGATAATGACATTTATAATATTTTATGTTATGAAAAATACAATATTGCAATCTTTTACATTTATATTTATACTAAATAGATAAGTTGAGATAAAAATAAGCGACGAATGAATATTAAATTTAATTTTTTCCTAATGAAACTATAATTATGAAGTTCAGATGTTTATATTTTTTATTTCTTAAACATTTTCCATAAATACTTATACAACATTGACACAATGTATTTTCAAGTAGTGGAAAATGAATTTAAATAATTTAAAAAATTATAGTGTTTGATTTTTTTGGAATAAATATGGTTACACATGAATTTTATTGTTAAGAAATTATTTATATATGTTTTAATGGAATAAATTTGAATCACTTTTGTTTTAATGTCCTTATAGTCAAAATAAATTTATATAGTAAAAAACTGACAGTACTAATATTTTATGAAAAAAAATATATTAATAATTGAATAAGAAATAAATTTTGAAGGACGAAAAACTTGATCATAAGTGGTCTAATTTTTATGAAATTTACCATTTATGAGATATATTAAAAAATTTGATGACAAATATAACTCTTCATGATTGAAAAATTCATTAACACGGTACACATGAAAATAGGTTTGTCAAAGGAAAAACCAACATATAATGTTATGTTATGGAAAAAAATTTCAACTACTATAAAATTAAAAAAAATTAGACCTAAACATATACCTATTATTAATATATATCCGTTGGTAATCATTATTCTGTATTACTTTATTATTGTATTTTAATCTTTTACTAAATTCCACATTTGTGCATTCCCTAACATATAAAAGAACTACCATTATCTATCTATATTACATCTAATTGAGCCATCTAGATCAATGAATCCCAACCCAAGTATCTTATAAAATTAACTATCTATTAATTATATGTTATGGATGTCTTCAAATCACTTTAAAATGGGCCTTAAGAGTGGATCTAATGTAGGTCATTAGAAGGAGTTATTATCATTCTTCCCAACCAATTACAAATTATATCTTATTTAATCACCTCTATATTTGTGTTGTTAATAATTAAATAAAAAATTAATTATTCTAATAATAATTAAATGTTATTATAATTATGTATTCACCATTATTAACACCTGGTTTAATCAAATGATAAGTGAAAATATCGCTTATGTGTACATGTGTACAACCGCCTCGACGTAGATATATAATTAATCATCCATAATCATATTTTATGGATTATTTTTTTTTATAATAATTAAATATTCAATTTATAAAATAATTATATACCTAGAATTATAATATCATATCTACCTTCTTCCTATATATTCATTGAAAAATGATAACATCACTCTTGTATTCATGTGGACTACCACCTCTAAGAAGTGACATGATTTGTTTTTCATATTCTCTTTACCAGGATGTTAATAAAGCTACATATAATGTATTTAAATATATATATGATAAATTCGATATAATAATAAATAATTAAAGTTTAATTAATATTTACCATTCTTCCATTCCATCGGTCGAACTGTGAAAACAATAGTCATTTATAAATACGACCTACCATCCCCCCTTAACGGTGTAATTTATTGGTCTATCTCAACATTTTAGAAATGAATATATAAATATATAAGGAATATATATTATATTTATATCAATATTATCATTATAAATTTGATTTTATCATAATAAATGTACAAGTACAGAAACTATGGAAATACAAATCTGATGAACAATTATACCGTTAATTGATAAAAGAGATGATTTTAATATGAAATTAATAATAAATTATTGTTGAAATTTTATAATTGGTTAAAATGATATATTATAAGTATGTAAATTAATTTTTTATATTTCTATAATGAATTTAAATTTATTATATAGGATCAAAGCTTTCATTCAAATAGAGTCCTGCATAATGTTACATATTACATTTAATTTTCCAATCTATTGAGATTTGAATTTTCCTCATATTATAAATATTGTGTATATACTGACCTACTAATGTATTTAAAATTAAATTCTATTTATTCATGATGATTAGTGTTTCAATCCATTTTAATCATTGATGGGGATACAAATTTGAGGTTACTATAGAGGTGATAATTTAATTTAAAATCTCAATTTGATATAGATTATTCTTATTTTCATTGAATGAATTATACAATATATCCTTCATAAAATACATATTCTTTCATATAAAATTTACACAAATATTTTCCATATTTTCTTATAAAATTTACTATATTTTTATTGTTAATAATTCTAATAAGTGTTTATGAAAATGTATAGTAATATCATTATATTGATAAAATATATTATCATTCCATGTTCATTTTTTGGAAAATATTTTTCATAAATGAATTAATTATTAACTAAAATAATTTTAAAGGAAATTTCTTATTGTTCTTTATTTTTAGAAGGATTAAAACTAATAATTATAATGTTTATTAATGGTTAATGTTTTTCATTCATTTTAAACATCTAGAAGTAATGTTTCTTTTTAGTGTATACTATTTTAACAAATTTTACCACTGCCATACCTAATTTATTTTATTTAGTTTCTTCTATATGTATTCAATATAATTAAAAATAAATCTCTATAATTAACTATTATTTTAATATTTCAATTAAATTTTCATTACTTAGCCGAAGGGAATGCGTTTATTAAAAGATCTACATTTATAATGAATAGATACTCATATATTATACCATATTTATTTGGATGTTGATAAATTTATCATGAAAATTAACATTGTTATGATCATTGGGAATTAAATATGTATTAAATTTCTATATTCTATTTACCAAAGATTTGATTATTTAGAAATCATATATCATTTCTAATTACAATTTTTTTCATTAAATGTTTTTTGATTCACTGGGGAAATATTGATATTATGAATTCATTAGTCAATATGTACAATTATTGATAAGGAATAAAATGTATGAATTAAATTGAACATTGATTATGTGAGAAATTATTTTGACATATAGTTTTGGATGGGGCCAAATTATATATGGCCCCTCAATGTATTTTCATGTCTTATAAGACAAACTAGTTGTAATTACGTATTAAATTGTTATTATACTGTATACCATACCATATATTAAATTAAATTGGAACAAAGCCATAGTGGTAATGATATCATGATGTATGTGACCACGAACTAAACATGTATGCATTTAAATAATTTATATTTATGTTATTATTATCCATTTGATTTCTACATCTATATAATTCTTAGATGAATTTATTGGTCAATTTATTAACTAAATGGATCTTTCTGTAATTTAACATTTTATATTGATTATGAATTATTTATTCATGAGGGATTCCACTGTACATCACCCCTACTAAGTATCAAGGATCATGCATTGTTTATTTTCCTTTCACTATGATATGTAGAGGGATATTTTTAATAACAAAAAAGATGAATTTTTTACATATGCATCACATTTTAAATTTACAATATAATAATGGAATCGTGTATGGATATAGTAATCAAGACTAATAATATGGATGTCCGTATAGATAAGATAAGATATACGTTATACTAATGAAAAAAGTTACCAATAACTTTGGAAAACTTATTTTGTTTGTTCATATAATTTATATTAGAGAAAATTTAGTAAAAACCATGGAAATTGGATTATAAATAAACATAACATACATTATCATTATTAAATACCTTATAATATTTTAAATCATCTACCATTATATAGATATTTATTGTATATCTCAATATTCATGTTGGGTATTAGTTGAATATAAGCATTTTATTATTTAGTGATAACATTCATCAAGTGATATGGAGTCAACACATATAGTCAATAGAGGGGTTTCCCAAAAGAGAAATAAGATATAACTAGGGTGGGAATTTTTAATAGCATGACAATATTTTGTAAACTTAATCTTGTTATTAAAAATAAACATGCCTATGTGGAGCTACATATCACCCCATAACATGATTTTTCTATTTGGGTAACATCATTTGAGAGAATCATCTAATTATTAATTGAAAAATTATTCCATTTTTACCTATTATTTAGATTATATCCCTAGAAAATATATTATTCAATTTGAAAATTATTGAAAGTGAATAGTTTATTTTACTAGTGTAATATTTTAATGGAGATACAGATCAATGATGATCATTGATCATGAAAACTATATTGGTTAATGAAGTTGAAAGCTAATAATGGTTTAATTTTGAAGTGATAGTATTCATGGAATAAAATCCCTTAAAATATTGAGAACAAATAGTGAGGATGTTACTCACATTAAATTATAATAATGGATAATTTGGGACAGAGTAATAGGATACCATTACATGATTAACATGACATTATTTATAACACATATGTATTTTATAAATAATTCATAAAAATTATTTTATTTGTTAATGATGAGTCTTTAAGGGGAATTAATTTATCTAATGATTATATCATATGGTGATATAATATTATGTTTCATTATGTAAGATAATTATTTTTCTAGAACCAGTATTTTTTGGGAATATCAAGAGATAATGAGTTTGGATGAGTGTCAATAAGAAAGGAACACCTCAAAGAAGAAAAATATAATGAATCCATTTTCATATGAAATAATTATAAAATAAAAAAGCCATGAAAATGATAGAATTCAATTGGAATTTGTTAAATGTTAAAATATATTTTTTATCTAGAAAACTATAATAAGAAAATGATGAAACAAAAACTCTCAAATTTTATAATTTTAATGAAATGGGTCATTATTCATGTTAGTTTCCAAGAATGATGGTAAATTACAATAGATAAATCCAAGGGTATATGGCCAAGAATTTAGGATTCGTACAATGTAAGTGGATGATCAATTTGATGTACTGGAATGTACGATAATCAACAAGTCTATAAATGAAAATGTTTTATTTTTCTTAGATTATACCTTTTGTTTTACATTTGAATAATTAAATAAAGGCCTTCCCTCACCATCTCAATATTTAAATGTTGAGACGGATTTGAAATATCTTAATGGAAGGACGATTGCATCTCAAGACTATATCCCCTCCATAATAAACTATTATTTGAATGCACATCATGAAAATATGTTTATTATTCCTCAATTTGAATCAAATAAAAATTTGGGTGTATGAACTCTTAATAAATATACCATATCATTTATTGATTAATGGAAGTTACATTAATTATCTTTAATCAATCTGTGACAATCTTTTGATGCCAAGATGAACCTGAAATTTGAATAGAAATTGCATCCAACGTATGTGTTTTACTACATAATCCTAAAGGTACATTATCCGTGATGGTTGGGGAAAACTCAAAATTAATGACAAAGATATTTTTTGGAGTTTGTTGATGTCTTTCCTGATGATTTTTCTAGTATATCTCTCGGTCATGATGTTGAGTTTTAAATAGAAATCATACATAATATTACACATATTTCAAAGAAAATCTATTAATTTTACCTAATTGAGTTAAAGTAATTAATGAAATTACCCTAGATTATGTTCATAACAGATTAATTTACCTCATTCATCTCTATGTGGTGTAAATTTTATTTTTTAAAAAGAAACATGTGGCAATGCATATTTTATGTGAATAACCGGAACACCAAAAATAGTGTTAATTAAAAATATAACCTACCACACAGTGGTAATATTTTTCATCAATTATAATGAGATCAATATTTTTTTAAATTGATAATTTGTCTAGATATAAACATATATTGGTAAGGAATCAGTATATAACAATGGTAAGATTATGTATAAGTTATAGTCCTTATGATTTTGTAGTTGTTTAATTTTTACAAACCAATGATCGTACTATCATCATTGTTTTTACAAATAGAGCCATGAATTGGTCTCCAAACTCATATACAAAAAAATTATTAGAAAAAGAATGATTAAATTTGAAACAGGAGGTGAAAAGAGTGTGTACCAACAAAAAGTAGTGAAAGGTTACAAAGAAAAAAGCCATTAGACATTGAAAATATGAGAAGAAAAAGTGACAAAGTTTATCGGCTCCCATCCATGATCCAATCTGCCACTGAGAAACCAGAACATAAAAAATCAGGATGAAGTGAAAGCCTTTTCATCAATCAATTACATGGTTGTGCACTTCCACATTGAAAAAACCCAGGAATCCCATGTCTCCCTTGGGGACCTAGGCCATAATCTCTCCATTTCCAACAATATATAATCTGCCATATTACTCAGCTGTAAGGCAATACACTTTGATATAAGATCCTCCAAATGTATTAATTTCCATGAAGCCAAGTTTGATAAAACATTCCATAACAATTCCAAAAAAATCATTTCTTTTGAAAGCCCAAAAAATCACATTAAGAGTGGAAATGATAGAGGCCTCAAGAGGTTTGTTGTTCAATATAGACAAATCTCCAGAATATTTAGTTGTAATGTCCTTCCCAACATTCCATGTAAGATCTCGAGATGGAGCCAGAACAAGTGCCTGTAAATATTAACGAATATAGAGAATATCAGGACAAAATCACTACCTCTAGAAAAAGCAAGACTTAAGTCTCACCAAAGAATGATGTAAATAGAATCATAGAAGAGAGGTGTTGTTGATCCAGAAAAAACTAACAGAGATGAAACTACATGCCTGCAAGTCCAGTTTCAGGGAATACAAAATTGGGAATTATCTCCATCAATGAGAAGGAAACTAATGATGTCATGAGGAATATAAGTGAAGGAAAAGAAGGAATCATTTCCATGGAATGGTCTTGAAATCAAAGTCATGATTTTCCTTAAATTTATTCACCACCAAAATGAACAGATGCTTTTTTATTTGAAGGTAGTTTTCCATGGAAATTTCTTTATTCCTGTATATTTTAAATTCAATTTCATCTTGATATTCCATATAGACTTATAATTTCTAAATTACATCATCATAATATTGATAGGTATCCCTCACAACCGGTTCCACTTTCTTATCGTTGTTATAATCATCCAAAATAATTTCAGTAAGAGGTGACATAATCTCTGGATGTGAAGGAATAACATGTTTTTCTTTCTTAGATGCCTCTAAGGATCTTGTAACTATAATTCACTCATGGTAAGAATAGTCTCTTTGCATCCGATGTTTTTTGTAACCTGGCATGATGAAACCATAAGAGTCAACCATAGGTTTTTCCCCTTCATATCACATGACTTGTAGAAGGTCTCCTTAATATTAGATGCTTGGTCAAGATCATCCTGCAAGGAATCACTAGAGTCATACAATTTATTCATTTCCTAGTTATTCAGAGGATGAGGATAATTAGTTATTTCAGAAGGATTCTCAGGTTCATTGTGTGACACCTTGTCACACAATTGCAAAATATGAGAAACAACTTCAACTTCAGCAAGATGATTAGTAGGGGGTGGGAATTATAATTCTTAACCTCATTATTAGCAGGATCCTCACTCCCTGGAGGAGTAGAATCCATTGCCCTAAGTTCACCCTTTTTAATCCAAATTGAATGATTGAGAGGAGGTGCATCAACTTTGGTCCCACATTCCTTCGCAAGATGTCTAATTTTAACACACTTAGAGCAGTAGTCTAGACGATTTTCAATGAAGACATCTTAGAGAAACCCAATGTCACCATTTTGTATCCAAATTTGAGATGGTATGTGTTTTGATATGTCATTTTCAGTAAATATTCTCGTAATAGATGGTCACAATATGTTTTTATTAGTAGAATCATGTTTGAGAGTTTTCCTAGGAATACAAGTAATCACGAAAAGAGATTCTTTTTAAAAGAGATAGAGAGGCAGACCCAGAAAACCCAACCAAATAGGTGCCATGGGAGGCTCGATATCAGTATGGAAATAAAGTGACCAATTCAATTATTTCTTGAAGCATTCACAGAAGGACCATGAGATCCTCATCCACAACTGATAGTAATCATTTTCAAAAAATAAAATAAAAACCCACATGAAATGAATTCAAGAGACCAACATGGAATGAAGTAAAACAAAGAGCTTCCAATGATTTCCTTAGGAAGAATAATAAAGGCCTACACTTAATAAATTTTACAACATGAACAAAATGAATATTGGAAGCATGTAAGATGAATTATTTCTTATAAAATGAGATCTGATCGATGCCCCTATGTCGAAATTGCTTAACCTCAAGCATCCCAATTTTTGAATCGTCATTAACATTCCTACTTTGTTCTCACCCATAAATGAAATCCGAGAAGGATCTCTAATCTAGATTAGGGTTTCTCCATAGACAACCAAGAAGAGTGTTCTCCCATGGTTTCTTCATTGGATACCCAAGTCTAATATCATCATTGATTTAATGAATATATTATCTATAAAATAATTTGATCTGTTTGATGATGTTCTTTATAGAGGATATTCTTATATATTGGATAATTAAGTAGGAGTATAAATAACATTATAGGATAGTACTAATGACCCTTAAAAAGGATAATCTTAATGAAAAATTTACCAAATATTATTTTTTTTTATAATAAGTGTCATTCATTGGTCATATAATATCATGATAAGGTGTAATAGTGGAACCTTCAAATATGAATGCTATTGGGTAGTAATTTTGACCAATAAATTGAATCGATATCTGTTTTTTTCATAGGACTTTTTAATACTTATCATTCATTATGTGTGACTAATATGGACTATCGAATCCCCACATGGAGTTGACTAGAAAGGGAGCCACAATATTTGTGATAGGTCAATCTGAAGAGAGTTTTAAATAATAGAAGAGAAGGTTTATAATCACTTGTGTTCATTCACTACATTACAATGGAAATGGGGTAATGAGAAATATTATGATAAATAATATAATTGATTTTAATTCATCATAATGATGAATGATTGATTCATAACACATGCCTATCTGAAAAACTATTCTGTACAACATTACATGGCTCATGATATGGAAATCACAATACCAATTGTTTCATTGAAGATACGGGGAATTATCTATCTGTTGAAGTATTTAATTTATATTAAAATAATAAAATCATAAAGTAAATATTTACATTGAAGATTTAAATATGTTTATGACAAGATTGATGTATTTGATCAATGATAATGAATAAATAATACATTATTACCATGGATGGATTAACATTATGGTTGGCACTCTGAGTTAGCATGGACATGATTGTTCTTCCATGATGAGACGTTAATGAGATCCATTATTTATAGATGTGTGTATGATAGATATATTCGAAAAATTATATTTTCCAACATAACCCATACACATTATTTTTTTGGATCTCAAGTACCGATCAAATTTTAGAAGTAATTTTTTAATTTTAGTGTTCATGTTTTTAAATCAAATAATTTCATTATATTAAAATCATAATATTGGGAATGTTTTCTGAAACATTTATAAGAATCTATGTTTGGTTAGGTGGGTAATATATATATGTGGATAAATTAACACATTAAGAAATAAGCTATGTCAATAAGATATAGGTAGAAAAAAACTTATGTAAAAGAGATCAACTATGAAATGAACAATGTAAAAATCACCATTTTTGTAAAATATCCTATGATAGAAATCAAATACATATATAGAATAGATATATGAATCCAATAAATTTATTACTCATCTATGTGATTTGTATATATGGTGAAATTTGATATTTGGTTCCAAATTTCTGGGAAATTCATTAATTTATATCAAAATTGACTATGTGAAAATTAAGGCTACATTATAAAATTATGCTACATGATGATCACCTATAAACTTTCACTATGTGGATAAATGTATATTTTGAATATTTAATTAATGTATTAATTCAATTACGTAAATTAAAATTTGTGGAATATGTCTATGTGGTGATCCATATATTTCAATGATATTCTATAATAAATTATTTCTTACTATTGGGGTACTTTTAGTTGAAATGGTGTCTTTTATTAATCAATTAAATGTATGATTATATTCTTATTGTAAAAATTATTTAAAATACATGTATTGAGAATATAAATTATTTAAATTATTGTTTTATTGTATATTCTATTTTTTAGGTATTTTCATAAAATGGAAAAAATGAAATTTAATTAAAATACAATATTTTATGGATCTGATAATGTAAAATTAAAAGATATGTTTTAAATTATTTTTTATATGATGTATTGTAAAAATTATAATATACTAAAGAGTAAAATCACAGTTACCATTAATATTATCTTCTTCACTATCTCTTGATGCAATTTATTTGAAGCTCTATTATATTCAAAAAGAAGAAGATAAATCATGTTATAAAAATACAATATCAAGATCAACATCATTATCATTATCCTAAACTATCATTAAGATTATTTTCATTCATATATTCTATTTTGGAGATTTATTCTTTACTATTAATTGTATCTTATAACTAAGATCCCCATTTTAAACATTCTCTTTATTCTATTACTAACTATTATGGATCCTAGAAAAGAACCTTCAATGCTGAGTTTTTTAAAAATAAAGGGATCCTATTTAAAATCACATGGTATTTAAGATTATGATGACTGAATTTACTCAGTCGTGAATTCACTAGTAATTGGACATGAATTCCCCAATAAAATTATCAGTCTTTTGAAAATAAATATAATATAGGATTAGAGAGTTAGTGGATTGGACTAATATATTAATGTGCCCTGAACCACTACATGTCTTTTGTTTCTAATATATTAATCTATGATACATTATTTCCAATATGTTAATTTTTTTATATATGGTCATAAAAATCATATATTTATCGATCGTGGTTTTCAAAGAGAATTATATTTCTTGAACATAATTAACCACCCATATTTTTCCTTGTGTAGTTACTATCCATCCAAAATTTTTATCAAACATTAAAGAATTTCATTTATATGATATCAAAGGATGAAGTCTTAATAAAATATAGATAATCACTAATAATATTCGAAACAAATTTGGAATAATAATTCTAAGAGAATCATTCAATAATATGAAGAACTATTAGTGTTGAGTGTCATGGATGATCAAATATATAATGAGTATTGGTATAATGTTTTATCAAAAAGTTGTGGAGCCTTTTTTCATTACCAATAATGAACCTTCAACATGGTATGATGATATAAAAGACAACTATGACCTTAATTATAAGGCTATAAATTCTATAATAAATCAAATCGACCATGATTATTTCAATTGAGTTTCACTATGTGAAACATTTCATGAAATTTTCAATACTATAATTGTATATATTTATTGATTTGAAAACAACAAATCTATTAGATTAAATAATTCCAATATAGACATTGATACATTCAGAATGTATGAAGGAGAAAGAATCACCAAACAAAATGGAAGTCAAAAAATGATTTTAAATAATGATTCTCTTATAGGAAAAACCTTTCATAAACAATATCATATAATTAAAATCCTTAGAGCTTTAAAAACTAGATGGAGTGGAATATCAGCAACTATTTTTTAAATTTCATAAGTCACTCATTTTTAATTTACATATGTAATTGGAATTTTTATGATATATAATAATGATATGGGATACGAATTCTGAGAAAACGTAATGTTTATGATGTTAATTGATTTTATAAATATTTATAATTCTATAAGAGTATTGAAAATTAAAAAATGGCTGATTCATCAAATTAAGATACATTAAATAATTCTAGCTCATAAAGTTTCCATACATATTTTGAATGACATTTCAAAAAAGAAATATAATGAGATAATAATTTTCAATAACTTTTCAATATGTACAAGAAGTAGGAGAGAAAATTTAGAAAAGTAGTATTTAATGGGTGTAAGAAGTTTTTGGACATCTTTCCAGGATACAATCAATAGTATCATAACCAGAAAAATGAAATTTTTTTTAAGAATGGTGGGTATATGAAACAATAAATGAATATAACATGAATTTAATCTAAATATTATTGTTAATATATATCATTAGATGCAAAATATAATTTTTTAATTCATAAGCCTAATATGTGCCTAATTGATAAATCAGATGATGTAAAATAGTTGTGATCTTCTAATCTAGAAATGATTTCATAAAATAGAAAATATTCTTATATAGAATCAAAATCATATTATACATTTCATGAAATAATTAATAAATTCTTAAAAATGAAAATAGAAATCCTCAAAACACATATTGTTTTTTATTAATGAATGATTTCACATAAAAAAGAATATATATTTTATAATAAAACTATAATAATGTTTCTTTCTATTCTGATCATGATAAGAAAATTATGTTCTAGTAAAAATAAGTTCTCAAAAATTAAATATGATATATGTTTAATCCTAAAGGTGAATGTTACATGATATTAAATCTTTCTAATAAAAGTTATTATAAAAAAAAAATTATAGTATGCCATTATGAGAATAATATTCTTTATATAAAATTTATTCCGACCTAGATATATGAATAAAAACATATACAAAGTCCCTTGTTTCCACATTGGAGTGTTAGAAAATTATGATAGTAATTTTTGTATTATAATTAAATAATTTTGTCAATATAAAGAACATTTTCTATAATATTTTGATATATTTTTTTTAAAATTTTCAAGATTGCACAATCATACCAGGAGGTCAGAAATCTATAGTCTTTATCAATGTGGGGCCAAATAGAATTCGGGTGATTTTTTTTAGTATAATTTTAAGTTAAATAGTCCAAAAACCTTAATGATTAATATTATATATGTATTATATTTTCATGAAATATGATTTTATATTTCTCAAATTTCAAAATTTATTAAAACATCATATATGTAATGTCAAATTTAGTGACAATGACAATTATGGTAGTTGGATTAAATAAAAATCCATAATTATTATCTTTAACCTGAGTCCTTTATGTGGATGAATTCAATCAAAATTTAATATGTATTTCACAGAATGTTTTTGGTAGTTATTTTTATAAAAAATTGTGTTCTCTTTTAAAAATAAAATATATAATATTTTGTCACTATTGTTGTAAATGTTAGAAAATAGATAATAATTCCTTGAAAAGATAAAACTAGAATTTTTTAATTTAAAAATAAAATGAATCTATTGTTATTAAAATAATAAAAGGAAGTTTTAATGTTTATTCATTGAGAAAATTTACCATAAGTAATATTATATCTTTTTTACCTCATAAAAAATGAACACAAAGAAACTATATTATACATGGTCAATCGACATAAAAAACAAGTAATCATTTAAATAATCAACATTGATTATACATATAGAACCTTATAATATATTCATATAGATTATATTCCTCCATCAAGAAATTTAATCCTTAGAGAAAAATAAAATTTTATGTGTTCGTTGATGATTTATCATGATTTAAATGGTTTTTCTTATTTATTGTTAAGAATTGAGGTTTTTCCATTTCAATTTTTTTAAATTGGTTCTAAAATATAATGATGTAAAAATTATTACATTAATAAGTGATCATGTTATAGGTTTCTAATACCAAGGGATAAATTCGTGTTGATCAAAACATTGAATGTAAAAACAATATATTACCTAAAGGACATATAATCAAAATTATATTTTTGAAAGGTGGAATTAAAATTTTCATGAAATTTAGAGAAATATGTTCTCTGAATGTAAGATTCTAACTCATTTTTTTTATGAAGATGTAAATATAGAATCATATATTTTAAATAGTATTAAAATTAGGCATATTTCCCTAAACACCATATAGGATATGGAGTATTAGATAAAAAAGGTTGTATACTATGATGTGATTTGATGAATATTTAATATTATATATATCTTGTATAATCATCTTAATTTTGATCCAAAATATATAAAAGGAATCACCATTGTCTATTATAATTTTTCCATGTAATTAGTTTTTTAAACTAATGTTCAATGATTTTTAAATAATTAACTCTTGTATAATATGATGAAAGTAATACATTTGATCATGATATTATTCAATTGAATTGGGTAATATATTATTTTGAAAACATGATTTTTGAACATCACATTTAGTGTAAATAAATGATAATATGGGCATTGATTTTTGTGATGAAAACACTGAATGTATTGATTGTAATGAACATGAATGTGTGCTATATATATAAAAAAGATCCCTTAAAAACAATCACATAGAAAATATTATATGAAGTTTCTATTAAGGGATTAATACATGAACGTTTTTTGGAACCATGTAAAAATTATTCCTTTTTATCAATATTAGAACAAAAAACAGTAGAGTAAGGATTTTATTTTAATATATGGGTTTTAGTAATTCATGAAGATTTAATCCAGTTTTGATGGAACATGGTATTGGTATATTTTATTAGAGCCTCTATGTATCCAATTATAAAACAACTTGGTTTAATGGATAAATATAATGATCATAGTGAGAACGCTATGAATAAGAATATACTAGTTCATAAGGGTTTTATCCCAGAATATTTTATATATTATGAGGGGACCTTTTTAGCTGTAGATGGATTTTAATATATTAGGATTCTGGTAGTCCTTGTAGTTCATAAAAATTAATAATTATATTAGATGGATGTAAAATAACAGATTTTAAATAGTTCTTTTATAGTGGATGTTAATGTTAAAAACAATTATGGTATATAAAATATTCTATTTCTAAAAATAGTTTTCAAAATTACAAAATTTATATATGGTCCTAAACAAAACATAGATCCTAATATGAATGATTATTATTCCTTTTGTAGTTTTTATTAAATATGAGTACAAGAGCCTATAATTTTCAGGATAACAATATTCTTGTTCTTTTTTTCAATTTAAATATATTGATATGATTTTATTTTTGGATTTACGAACATAAAATAATATAACAAAATTTCAAAAACAGATAATAAATTAAATTAAATTTAAAACAATGATTGAGTAAAATTCTATTATTGGTATTTTTATTTATCAAAAATACATTGATAATTTTTTCAATAATAGTAAATAAATTGAATAATTAATTAAAATCCTTGGACATTAACATGGTAATGTACTTGAAAGTCATTAGAAGATTCAATAGAAAGATGGTTTGTATGAAAATGATAAACTCTTTTACCATAATCTCTACAATAGAATAATTGGGTGTCTATTGTAATTCAAAACATGTTGACAATAAAGTAAGTTTTTAGGATTCATATTTTTTATGTCATCTTTATCCCAACTAATCTTATATGAAATCCACTGAATGAATTTTATGTTATTTAAAAGTAAAATATTTTCATTATAATTCTTTGTAATGACATCGAATACTTACATGACATCATTTTCAAATGCAAGTTTTTGTGATTGTATAGAATATTGGAAGAGTGTATATAGAAACAATAATTTTCATGGAAAATATTATCTATCATTGTATAGTAAGAAACAGAAATCATTTTCATTATTTAATACTAATGTAGAACACATATCTACTGGTAGTTTTTGGTCACAATTATTTGAATAAAACACATATTAGTGCATTGTTGCATCAATTATAATAAAATATCAATCAAATGTGATATAAATAATTTCAAAAATAATACAAATAGATTGATAAATCGTTATAAGATAAGGAATAATGATTTATGGAATTATACCATTAGATATGACACTCAAAAAGAGATATTAGTCTTGAGTATTTCTACTTTGAGAAACTGTTAGTAGATATTTCTACTAAATTCCTATAATGTGAAAGTTTACAATTTATTAATAGAAAATTCTAGTAATTTGAATTTAAATAAGTTTAACTTAACTTATTTTATATCATTTTTTTCGACTATATTTATGAAAGTTATATTTTAAAACATTTTGGAAATTAAAATACATTAACCAATTATTTTTTTAAATTATTCATGATGGGCTTTTAGAGAACACTGTTTTTAGTAATAAAATTTGTAAATATTTTAATAGATAATTGGCAAAAAAATACCATATAAAGTATGTTCTAATTTAAATATGAGGTAAGTGACATAATATCCCAATCTGTCGACATCCACTTCTCTATTAGCCAACATAGATTCTTCTAGAAGAAGAAATTTCAACCTTTGGGGATAAACTCACTTGATTCCCTATTAAAATCCCACCACCGTAATTCCATGGGGAAGCTTAAACATAGATATGATGTAATTTTTAGGTCTCCAATGAAATTTATCATATTTAGTGCATTGTTTAGTGTCCTAGTTGGAACATCTATTGAAATGTGTTGGGCGAATAGTATCAAAATGTTACCGAAAAATGTATTTTAGTTTCTTGTTTCATAGTTTGTTTATGATAAAATGAAAATCAATTTCCTATTAGGGGAAAAGTGATCATGGTTATAAGGAAAGAAGATATAAATTTTGGTGATGTAGTATATTTTGAACCATTAAATTTAATTGGGAATGTTTTTTCTATTACACCATTAGAAATATGTAAAATATTTGATTTTCCCAATAAGGGGAAATAATATTTTGATAGAATGTATTTGGAACGAGTACAGTTGGACCAACTATTGTTTTAAAATTTTTGATTGAAACTGTAACATCCCAGGTAAATAAAGAATAAATAATTTTCATATTTATTAATATTTACGAATTAAATATAAATTTTACTGTAAAGGGGTTTCTATGTTTGATATCGTACCCGATACGCAACAAAGAGTTTCATTGAAATCTTACGTTGCACACTAGTAATAAAATAATATTATTTTAAATGGTAGTTAAAACATGGTCATTTTATTGGAGGGAAAGGATATAAATAACTAAAATATGATTATATATATTTTTTAAATGTTTTTACTTTTATCTAATAAAAGATACAGGCTTAAAATATGGAAATAAAATAAATTTTAGCCATATATGCCCTAATTTTCACTAACGGTTCACTTATCGCCTTTTGATGGAGAACCATCATTAAATATTGTTTTTTTCACTCTTATACATTATATTGGACCAAATAAAACTCTTCTTTAGAATCAGGACATCAAAATTTACTTTGTTTAAATTTTTGGTATCTTTCCGATAAAGTTCATTTTTTAATGAATAGTGTAAAATGTTGAATTTTAATTCAAAACCTCTTTTTAATCTAATTTATTTATATGATTAGATTATATTTTGAATTGGTTTTAAAGTGAAATTAGAAAATATTTTTTCCATTAAATCCAATAGTGGTCTTTGAAATTAATTTCACTTTGAAATCGGACTTAAACTAGTGTCAATCTTTTGATACTTATTGTTTCATAAAAACTAGATATTTGTCATGACATTGGGAATTAATAATTAAATTAATTAATGTGACTTATATGGTATGAATTTTGTAAAATAGACTTAATTTTTTAATTCAGAATATCAAATATAGATTAGGGTGAATTTTTGATATTTTTCTGAAAAACTTCAATTTTTGATTAATAGTGAAACCACTAAGTGGTACTTATAAAAACTGATTTTTCATTTAAATGAAATTTTACCACTTCTGTGTTTTTAATTTCAAAAATCTGACATACATGGTTTTCATTAAGAAGTAAAATGTGGTTCAATGTGATTAAAATAATTTTTTGGTGAATATTAACTTATTTTGTTTTTAATCGCGATTAGAGATAATTAGTGTAGTTTAAGGTAAAATTAATGTTTTATTAATATGATATGAGCTTGACACATGTTCTACCCTAATTGTATATGTCATGGCCGACCAATAAAATCCATGGGTCAACTTTGGGACTCTATGGAGACACTTTGTTTGGGAAATGACATAAATAACTTTTTATTTAATGTTAAAGTTAAAATGACAGAAACATGAAATGTTTTACTAAAAAAACATTACATGGGGTTATACAAGTCATATTTTTGACTATAAATATTCTTTGGTAAGATAAAAAGATTTCCTACATCATAGTATTTGTTTTATAATTTTTATACTTTTAAATAAATTATATTATTTATGACATAATGATGATGCAACGATTACCTCATTAATAAAGGATTTAAATAAAATTAAATAATAATGTAACCTCTATGATATACACATGTCCAAAACATATTGGATGGGTGTATTTAGAACCCCTATCACCTTAACCTATAATTATATCAATTTGCGACCTTTTTAATCCGAAAACCATTTTAAAATAAAGTAACATTTCTTTACTTTCCAAGAGTTGCAGTCCTCTCCTCTTATAAAAGGCCCCCACCTCTACCACCTTACCCACACATCCAAAGCCATTGGCTCGGCCAAAACCTATCCATTTTGTCTCTCCACTTACCCCTATTACTCTTTAAATCCTCACTTTGGTCATAAGTCTTCCCAAGGAAGCCTTTTAGATTAAACCAATGGGAGTTATCTGATTTTAAGGTAATGACTTCTTTTGAGTCCTTTTGTTTTATTTTGATTCTCCAACCCCCTAAACTCTTTTTATTATTTTATTTTGTAAAAGATCTAGTATATCCAACATACTATAATGTTTTTATAAGAAGTATTCGAGCTACACTTACACACACCTACATATAATGGTTAAAGAAGATATTGTTTCCGTGAATGGCGAATTTCTGCCTCCCGAAACGATGATTGTTCAACATTCTATTAAGACCTTCAAAGGTGGCCATTAATATGACACTATATTTATATATGATATATAATATGTTTATGTTTTCCTTATCTTCTGTATTTTTTATTTTTAGCATACCTTTATGGCTTCCATTATGGGTAAACACGATAATTTCATTTTAGGAAGTGCGGACTACCGCCCCCTCAAAGTGATTTGACTCGTTAATGCCATATGTGGGACGTATAAAGGATGGATTTAAAGTTATTATATATTATTTTATACTGGAATTATAATATACCACTATATCATTATTATTTCTTCCCCTTAATGTATGAGATAGAAATGAAAGTGGTGTTCATGCGTACGTACGGCTTACCGTCTCCATGAACGGTGCATTTCATTTCTTATCCCCAAATGTAATGTACTATTATAAGTACATATATATAATGGATATATATGATATATGTTACATCTAAATGATTAATATAATTCTGAAATTAATATATACATACCTCTCATTTAGTTTTAATTCCATTAATATGACAACGAAATGAAAGTAGCGTTCATACGTACGTACGGCTTACCGTCTCCATGAATGGTGCATTTCATTTCGTACCTATAAATGATTATGTTATATTATAAATATATGTATATGCTAGATATATATGATATATATTATATCCAAATCAGGAATGTCATTCTGTATACAAAGAACCTTTGACCACACGAACAACATGTAATTGTAAGAAGTCCACTTTCGACTTAAGATCCAAATATCGACAAAAAAAACATTATTAACTTAAATGATTGCATAATTTTTATAACATAGAAATAAGTGATATAAAAGTAATAATGAACTTGAAAAAGGTTCTTAAGAAAATATAAATTAACTCAAGTTTATTATTCAGGACGTTAAAGAACAATTGAGTCAAGTCGGACCCGAGGTAAGGGACTTCGTCTCAATCTCCTTTCATTGAGGAATATTTTGTTTTATACACAAATTTCTTTTATACGGTGTATAAACCCCTTTGATTTTTACTTTTATACAAAAGGAATCCTTTTCTACGAATCGTTTTACAAAACGACAAAATGGAATGCTTTTTTTAATGTACGCAGTGACAACGACCTTTTCCGTCGCCGCGAGTATTATTTTGGTCATTGGCTTCCTGAACAATCCGTAATGTTTTTTTAAAAATGAAATAAATACCATATACTATTTTATGTATTTTGGTATTGAAAATGGTTTTTATAATGGATTTGTTATGTCAATATATTCAAATGATATATTGTGATCAAAGTGTGGAAATGTTTTGTTTCCATTATATTTGTTTTATGTCTTATGATTTTTATAATGGTACTTGGACATTTGACGGGTGGTTACGTGATAAACCATATGACGGGTGGTGCCGTGAACACTAGGATGGGTGGTTACGTTATAACCTCCAATGCATTGGGTATGGAATTCAGATGTATGGCTATTCCATTAAGTATGTATGGAAGTTGGCCGTATGGCTATTCCATTAAGTGATATGTGTGGAAGTCGACCATATGGTTATTCCACTTAAGTATGTTTATGTCCCAACTTACCTCTATATGTTATGTGATCTTTTTAAGGTTTTTATGGTAATATTTTGGTTACAAAAGGGTAATTAATGTTATTTTATTCAGTGAAGAGTTTTTACTACTTCATAAAGGTGAAAAGAATTGCTTTGATAAAGTATACATGGTTTACTTGTTGTTTTGATAAACTAACAGTTTTCATTCTTTGTGTATCCCTTACTGAGCTCTTTATGCTCACCCCATGTTTTTTTGAAATGTTTTTCACAGGACCTAATGTGGAATAGGGTCAAGGATGGGATCAAGGGAAATTCAAGCTATATAAAACGTGGAACTAGACATGTTTCTTTCAAAGAGTTTTTTTATTCTATGGAAACATAGTAGAAGTGTCTACTTTGTAATCTTTTGAGATGTAGTAGTTATGTTCTAATTCTCTAAAACTCTAAACCTGAAAATATCCTCAATGTGAATTATTCATTTAATTCAATATTAGGAGACGTTCAAGGCCGGGGCCTTATAGTTGGTATCAGAGGTCAGTTTAGACAACTTTAGTAGTTAGAAATGTGTAAAATTATAAGTTAATTTTTGGTATGATTGAAATGATATAGTATTTGAAGATTACCATGTTGCTTCACCTAAGATATTCCAGTGTTAAGAATGGTTTTTCATATAGGAAACAAAACATCTTTTCTGGGAAGGCATACAGAGGGAAATTAACCTTCAAATCAGTATCTTGAGATGGTCAGAATCAGAACTAACCAGTTTGTTGTAGTGATGGCTCAGTTGACTCAGGTGAAAAATGTTGGTTGTTTCTAATGATGATACTTTGGTGTTTTCTAAAAGTAAAGAGGAGTATGAAAGTCATTTAAGGGTTATCTTGAAAACCTTAAAAGAAAATAAACTATATGGAAAATTCATCAAGTGTGAGTTTTGTTTACAAAAAATTTCCTTCCTGGGTCACATTGTTTCAAATGATGGCATAACTGTTGATCCTGATAAAACAAAAGTTTTTGAAAAATGGCCCAGACCGACAAATGTAACCGCGATCCGTAGGTTTCTTGGTTTGGAAGGTTACTACCAAAGGTTTGTTGAAATGTTTTCACGGTTATCTAGTCCAATGACTAAGCTAACTCGGAAGGGTGTTATGTTTATCTGGACAAAAGAATGTGATGATTGTTTTCAGGAGTTGAAAAGAAGATTAGTGAATGCTCCGGTTTTGGCACTTCCTTCCAGGAATGGTGAGTTTGTTATATACAGTGATGCTTCGTTGAAGGGACATGGCTATGTCCTTGTGCAGAATGATCAGGTAATTTCTTATGCTTCACGTCAGTTGAAAACTCATGAGGAAAATTACCCTACCCATGATTTGGAATTAGCTGCTGTTGTTTTTGCTTTAAAAATTTAGAGGAATCATTTGCAACGAGTAAAGAGTGAAATATATACTGATCACAAGAGTTTAAAGTATATATACACTCATAAAGAATTGAACATGAGATAGAGGAGGTGGCTGGAATTAATCAAGGATTATGATTGTACAATTAACTACCATATGGGAAATGAAAATAAAGTGGCCAATGATTTGAGTCAAAAAAATGATGCTTCATTAACCATGATACGTTTGGAATGAGATCCATTGGTTTTTTATTTGATGAACTTTGTCATTAAAGTTTTTGGTGTAGGAAGTTCTTCTATTTTGTTTCCGGTATCAGTGAGATCATCCCTATCATATAGAATTAAGCAATCATAGAGGAAAGACAGTGAGTTGCAGAAAACGATAGTGCTGGTTCAGAAGGGTAAGTTTCCTGAATTCAACATTGATAATGATTGTGTTTTGAGGTTTGGGAAGAGATTATATGTGCCCTGTGATTCACAGTTGAAGTATGAGTTGTTATGTGAGGCTCATAGTTCCCCGTTTTAAGTTCATCCTGGAAGTACTAAGATGTATAGGGATCTGCGGGAGTATTACTGGTGGGATGGAATGAAAATAGATATTGCTGATTTTACTGTGAATTGTTTGACATGTCAACAAGTTAAAGGAGAGCGGAAGTTACCGAAAGGAATGCTACAACCTTTACCAGTGCCAGAGTGGAAATGGGAAAACATATCCATGGACTTTGTTGTGGGATTACCGAGGAAATCTCGAGGTAATAATGCAATCTGGGTTATTGTTGATCGCTTGACTAAATCTCCTCATTTCCTTGCTATACGAGATACTTTTTCACTAGATCAACTTTCCCGTTTGTATCTTAAAGAGATATTCAGGTTACATGGAGTTCCTCTCTCCATTTTTTCCGATCGTGATCCCTGGTTTACTTCTAACTTTTTGAAAGGCCTTCAGAAGTCGTTGGTTACTGAATTAAATTTTTGTACAGCTTTTCATCCGCAATCAGATGGGCAGTCAGAACGAACAATTCAGAACTTGGAGGATATGCTAAGAGCTTGTTCGATGGATTATCAGGGAATTTGGGACCAACATCTTTCTTTGATTTAGTTTTCTTATAATAACAGTTTTCATTCCAGTATACAGATGGCACCATTTGAGGCATTATATGGGAAGCAGTGTCGAACTCCAGCATTTTGGGATGATGTGGGTGAAAGGAAGCTGATGGGACCAGAATTGGTAGAAGAGATGGCAGAAGAAGTTCAGTTGATTCAGAAACACATGAGAGCAGCTCAAAGCAGGCAGAAGAGTTATGCGGATAACCAGAGGAAAGATCTATCTTTCGAGGTAGGTGATCATGTTTTTCTCAAGGTTTCTCCATGGAAAAGTGTGATGATATTTGGTTAGAAAGGAAATCTGAGTCCAAGGTTCATTGGACCATATGAAATTCTGGAGAGAGTTGGATTAGTTGCATACATAGTGGCTTTACCTCCGAGTTTATCTCAGGTACACAATGTTTTTCATGTTTCTATGTTGAGGAAGTATATGCCAGATTCATTACTTGTTTTGAGACCAGAGGTAGTTGAGCTGGAAGAGAACCTCTCTTATGAAGAACAACCAGTCCAGATTCGGGACCAAAGAGATAAAGTGTTGCGAAATAAGGTAATCCACCAGGTAATGGTTTTGTGGAAAAACCATATTGTTGAAGAGGCAACGTGCGAATCTGGAAATGCTTTGAGGGATAAATACCCCCACATATTTTGATAAGGGAATAAAATTGCGAGGACGCAATTTCCAAAAGGGGGGAAGGATGTAACATCCCAGGTAAATAAAGAATAAATAATTTTCATATTTATTAATATTTACGAATTAATTATTAATTATTCTTTAAAGGGGTTTCTATTTTCGATAGCGTACCCGATACGCAACAAAGAGTTTCATTGAAATCTTACGTTGCACACCAGTAATAAATTAATATTATTTTAAATGGTAGTTAACACATGGCCGTTTTATTTGGAGGGAAAGGATATAAACAACTAAAATATGATTATATATGTTTTTTAAATGTTTTTACTTTTATCTAATAAAAGATAAAGGCTTAAAATACGGAAAGAATTCAATTTTAGCCATATATGCCCTAATTTTCACTAAAGGTTCACTTATCGCCTTTTGATAGCGACCCGTCATTAAATATTGTTTTGTTCACTCTTATACATTCTATTGGACCAAATAAAACTCTTCTTTAGAATCGGGACATCAAAAATTTACTCTGTGTAAATTTTTGGTATCTTTCTGATAAAGTTCATTTTTTAATGAATAGTGTAAAATGTTGTATTTTAATTCAAAACCGCTTTTTAATCTAATTTATTTATATGATTAGATTATATTTTGAATTGGTTTTAAAGTGAAATTATAAAATATTTTTACCATTAAATCCAATAGTGGTCTTTGGAATTAATTTCACTTTGAAATTGGACTGAAACTAGTGTCAATCTTTTGATACTTATTATTTCATAAAAACACGCTATTTGTCATGACAGCGGGAATTAAATATTAAATTAATTAATGTGACTTATATGTTTTGAATTTTTTAAAATAGTCTTCATTTTTGAATTCGGAATATCAAATATAGCTTAGGGTGAATTTTTGGTATTTTTCTGAAAAACTTCAATTTTTGATGAATAGTGAAACCACTATGTGGTACTTATAAAAACTGATTTTTCGTTAAAATGAAATTTTACCACTTCTGTGTTTTGAATTTCTAAAATCCGACATACATGGTTGTCATTAAGAAGTAAAATTTGATTCAATGGGATTAAAATATTTTTTTGGTGAACAGTAACTTATTAAGTTTTTAATCGCGATTAGAGGTAATTAGTGTAGTTTAAGGTAAAATTAATGTTTTAATAATATGAGATGAGCTTGACACATCTCCTACCCTAATTGGGTGTGTCATTTCGGACCAATAAAATACATGGGTCATCTTGGGGACCCCATGGAGCCACTTTGGTTGGGAAATGACATAAATAACTTTTTATTTAATGTTAAAGTAAAAATGACACAAACAAGAGATGTTTTATTAAAACAATTGTTACATGGGGTCATACAAGTAAGAATTTTGACTATAAATATTTATTGGAAAGATAAAAGAATTTCATACATCATAGTATTTGTTTTATAATTTTTAGACTTTAAATAAATTAAATTATTTATGACATCATGATGATGCAGCGATTACCTCATTAATAAAGGATATAAATAAAATTAAATGATAATGTAAACTCTATGACCGAAACATGTCCAAAACCTATTGGATGGGTGGATTTAGAACCCTTATCACCTTACCCTTGAATTATATTAATATGAGACCTTTCTAATACGTAAAATCATTTTAAAATAAAGTAACATTTCTTTACTTTCCAAGAGTGCCGCTCCTCTCCTCTTATAAAAGGCCCCCACCTCTACCACCTTACCCACACTTCCAAGGCCTTTGGCTCGACCAAAACCATCCCATTTTGTCTCTCCACTTCCCCCTATTACTACTTGAATCTTCACTTTGGGCAGAAGTCTTCCCAAGGAAGCCTTTGAGCTAAAACCAAAGGGAGTTACCTGATTTTAAGGTAATGTGTTTTTTTGAGTCCTTTTGTATTATTTTGCTTCTCCAACCCCTAAACACTTTTTATTCTTTTCTTTTGTAACAACTCCAGTATATTAAATATACTAGTATGTTTTTATACGAATTATTCGAGCTACACTTACACACACCTACATCTAATGGTTAAAGAACATACTGTTTCCGTGAATGGCGAATTTCTGCCTCCCGAAACGATGATTGTTCAACATACTTTTAACACCTTCAAAGGTGGACATTAAGATGAAACTATATTTATATTTGATATATAATATATTTCTTTTTTCCTTAATCTTCTGTATTTTACATTTTTAGCATACTTTTATGGCTTCCTTTATGGGTAAACACGATAATTTCATTTTAGGAAGTGCGGACTATCGCCCCCTCAAAGTGATTTGACTCGTTAATGCCATATGTGGGACGTATAAAGGATTGATTTAAAGTTATTATATATTATTTTATACTGGAATTATAATATACCTCTATATCATTATTATTTATTCCCATTAATCTATGAGATAGAAATTAAAATGTGGCGTTCATGCATACGTACGGCTTACCGTCTCCTTGAATGGTGCATTTCATTTCTTATACCCAAATGTAATGTACTATTATAAGTACATATATATAATGGATATATATGATGTATGTTACATCTAAATGATTAATATAGTTCTGGAATTAAAATATACATACCTTTCATTTAGTTTTAATTCCATTAATATGGCAAAGAAATGAAAGTAGCGTTCATGCGTACGTACGGATTACTGTCTCCATGAACGGTGCATTTCATTTATTACCTCTAAATGATTATGTAATATTATAAATATATTTATATGCTAGATATGTATTATATATATGATATCCAAATCAGGAATGTCATTCTGGATGTAATGAACCTTTTTCCACAAGAACAACATGTAATTGTAAGAAGTCCACTTTCAACTTAAGAACCAAATGTCGACAAAACAAACATTATTACCTTAAATAATTACATAATGTTTATAACATGGAAATAAGTGACATAAAAGTAATAATTAACTTGAAAAAGGTTCTTAATAAAATATAAATTAACTCAAGTTTATTATTCAGTACTTTAAAGAACGATCGAGTCAAGTCGGACCCGAGGTAAGGGACTTCGTCTCAATCTCCTTTAATTGAGGCATATTTCATTTTATACAGAACTTTCTTTTATATGGTGTATAAACCCCTTTTACTTTTACTTTTATACAAAAGGAATCTTTTTCTACGAAGCGTTTTACAAAACGACAAAAAGGAATGTTTCTTTTAACGTACGCGGTGACAATGACCTTTTCTTCCGCCGTGAGTATTATTTTGGTCATTGGCTTCTTGAAAAAGCCGTAATGTTTTTTTTAAAATCAAATAAATACCATATAATCTTTTATGTATTTTGGTATTGAAAATGGTTTTTATAATGGATTTGTATGTCAGTATATTTATGTGATATATTGTGATCAAAGTGTGGAAATGTTTTCTTTCCATTTTTGTTTGTTTTATGTCTTATGATTTTTATAATGGTACTTGGACATTTGACGGGTGGTTACGTGATAAACCATATGACGGGTGGTGCAGTGAATACCAGGACGGGTGGTTATGTTATAAACTCCAATGCATTCGGTATGGAAGTCGGCCGTATGGCTATTCCATTAAGTATGTATGGAAGTTGGTCGTATGGTTATTCCATTAAGTATATGTGTGGAAGTCGACTGTATGGTTATTCCACTTAAATATGTTTATGTCCCAAGTTACCTTTATATGTTATGTGATATTTTTATGGATTTTATGGTAATCTTTTGGTAACAATAGGTTAAGTAATGATCTTTTATTCAGTGAAGAGTTTTTACCACTTCATAAAGGTGAAAAGTATTTCTTTGATAAAGTATACATGGTTTAATTGTTGTTTTGATAAACTAATAGTTTTCATTCTTTCTATATCCATTACTAAGCTCTTTATGTTCACCCCAAGTTTTTTTGAAATGTTTTTCACAGGACCTATTGTGGAATAGGGTCAAGGATGGGATCAAGAGATAGTCATGCTATATAAAACTTTGAACTATACATGTTTCTTTTTAAGAGTTTTTTTATTCTATGGAATCTTAGTAGAAGTGTCTACTTTGTAATATTTTGAGATGTAGTAGTTATGTTCTAATTCACTAAAACTCTAAACCTGAAGAGATCCTCAATGTGAATTATTCATTTAATTCAATTTTAGGAGATGTTCAAGGCTGGGGCCTTTTAGATCATCTACTTTTGAGAAGCTTTTTGTAGGTTTTGTATACCACAAAATGATTGTTATTTTATAATCAATAATACGTGTATTTCAATGATATCTGTATAAATGTAAAATGAGTTTTTTGAAGACATGTATCACATATATGTTCTAATCAACAATCAAAAGTTGAATATTTCGAGTTATATGATTTGTTTTATTATTCATTATTTCCAGATGAAAGGGAAATTTAATTATTACCCTTCAAGAAGGTTTATTACACTAGTATTAAAGAATAATGAAGTAGATATCAATTACAAAGAGGATGTAATGTGACATAAAATTAATAACATTTTATTCACAATCGTTAATACTATTTGAATTTTTTTAATTCTTTTTAATATTACATAAATATAGTTGGATAGGATGTTCCAACTATTGGGGATATAGCTTAATACACTTAAGCTAGGGAAACAACGCCTACCGACACAGTTGCTACTAGGGAGGTGCATGATTCAACAATATCCCAATTATATCCTCAATTTACACATATCAATAGTACTATATATGATCATGTTTATATATAATTATATGATGTTTTTAGATCTAATAAATATGTTCTTCATATTGATCCAACTATTTAGGAAATTGGTGTTTCTCAAATGGAATGGATGGTTTAATCAGTGCTAAGTGAGATAGATTTAGTAGAACCTAATGTTGAACTCCCAAATGTTCATCCATTTATTCATGGACCACATATTTGGAGGGAAAATCATAGTGATTTGATGATATATATTTATGATAATTGACATATTTAGGAAACAATTACATGGCCTCCTCTTGAACATGGGGATACATCTTCTATTAGAAAGGGTTGCGAATGTTTTGGTATTTGAACATTTTCTTTTTATCTAATGTAAAATTTTTCCAATGTCATAGGAGTTAATATTAATATAAGTAGGTAATATCCTACAATGATCGTATTACAAATCCCACATAAGTTTATTCTTAAAATGTCGATTTTGAAATCATATTTTAGATCACAAAAATCCAAAATAATCTTATGAAAAACCAGTGCCCAGTGCCTCCTACTAAAACTATTCCCTATAGAGTAAGTGATAAAGATATGGATGAAATAGAACATGATGTATATAGATATATAGAAGTCTATACTATAGTATATGAGATATATGATATTTTCATTCTATAATTATACCAATGGTATGTAATTCATAATCCCCATATTGTTAAATATGACATGTCACATGATTCTATTATTGAGATTTAGATTTTTATTTCCAAAATGATTGAATTCTTACAAACAATGAATTTTATTGTGGTAATCTAGTTTCTGGTTATATTGACGTTTCATACCTCTATCTCAACCATCTATGATCCATCAGTGTGTCCTTATCTTCAGACCTAGTATGATCAGATATCATCATAATTGAATTCAATGTCATCTCATATTACATCACTTTTTGTGTGATATCTTCACACTGATAAAAATTGATTATTTTATGTGAAATACTTAAGTCAGCTCGATGACATCAACAATTATTTTAGAAATAATGGTTTCTAAATTGATATGTATTTTAAAAAAAATGGACTGATATATTGAGGAATCGATTGGCGGAGTAATGAATGTTATAATTTTAGTTTCTTAGGATATACAAGATGTGATTTCTAGGTTATTTGTTCTATATACTATATGTTTCTCATGAATTATAGTCATCATTGAAATGATTAATAAGGAAGTGAATGTGTTTATTCGGAATTATTATAAGACCCATGTACTGCCTTAGTGTCTGTGAAACCTATAGGTATTTTGTTTTCCCATATATGTGGAGGACATTAAATTTAAATTCCTTTCAGAATAATCTTTTTTTATGTGAAACGAATTGCTACTACCCATGTAGTTACTACTCTAGTTTCACAATTTTCAAATAAAATGAGACCTATTTCTAGAATCTATTTTCTTTAACCTCCATCTAGTTTTTTTTGTGAGGAAGAACATGTTTTAGTAGATAATATTGAAAAGATGGATAATAATATTCACACTATGAGTATTAATGTAACATCACAGGTAATTAAAGAATAAGATATTTTCGTATATATCTTTATATATGTTAATTAAATATCTATTTTACATTAATGTTGATTCTATGTTTGATGGTGTACTTTTCAGGAAACAACGGTTATCTCCAATGTCTAATGTTGCACACAATGTTGAGTCATACTAAAAAAAATTATATAATATTATATTAAATGGTAGTTGATGACTAATATTTGTATTCATAGGAATGAATATAACTAACTAAAATATGATTATAAATGTTTGGTAACTGTTTTTACATTTATCAAATGAATTTTGTAGGATTAAAATGTTAATGAATCTAATTTTAATCATAAATAACCTAATACTCTCTTAAAATTTGATTTACCACCTTTTGATGGAAGACCATATTTAAATATAGTTTTGGTCGCTTTTATATGTTCTATTTGAAAAAATATAATTCATCTATAGAATTGATACTTCAAAATTTACTTTGGGTAAATTTCGAGTATTTTTATGATAAAATTCATTTTTAATGAATATTGAAAAATACTGTATTTTAATTCAAAACAACATTTTAATACAATTTATTTATATGGTTATATTATCTTTTAACTGTTTTTAAAGTGTAGTTAGTTATATTTTTACCATATAATATAATTTTTGTCCGTTGGAAGTCATTTCACTTTGGAATTTGACATAGAAAAGTGTCAATATTTAGATGGTTTTTATCTATTAAAATCATGCTTTTTGTTTTGACGACAAGAATTAAGTTTAAATTAATTAGTGAAAATTCTATTTTTTTTAATTTTTTAAAATAGAAATCATTTTTAAATTTGGAATATCAAATATATCTTAAACTGAATTTGTTGTATTTTTTTAAAACCATAAATTTTTGATGAATAGTGAAAACACTGTGTAGAAGTTAAAAAAAATGACATTTTCATGTGTATGTAATTTTACTACTTCTTTGAATTGAATTTCGAAAATCTGACATACATGGTTTTTATCAGTATGTAAAAATGGTTCAATAAGTTGAAAATAATTTTTGTGGAATAGTTACTATTGACTTGTTTTCCACAGTTAATGGTAAATAGGGTAATTCAAGGTAAAAATAATATTATAATAATGTAAAGGTTTCCATAACACTTATCCTAACCTTATTGGGTGACTCATGGATGACCAATAAGATTTTTTGGTGTGATTTTTGGCCTTTGAATGCCATTTGGGTAAGATAATGACATTAATAAATTTTAATTTAAATTAATAATCCAAATATAATAAACATATATTTTTCCACTAAAAATAGTTTAACGTGGGGTTATATAATTTTTATATTTTACTATAAATATTACATTAAAAGATAAAATGTTTTCCTAAATCATTGTATTTTATTTATAATTTTTAGACATCAAATAAATAAAATTATTTATGATACAATAATGATGATGTGTTTACCTCATTAAAGAATTATTGAAATAAATAAGATTATAAATATCAAATAAATATTCAATAACCTATCCAGTTATAATTATATAATGTTATTTTAAACAATAGTAATCTTATCTTTGATTGTAATATGTTTTGGGCCTTTAGAAACTGAAAATAGTTATATAATAAAATAATATTTTCAATAAATCATAAAGAGCCCCTCATCCACCTTATAAGAGGCCCTCACCTCTTACCCTTTACTCACTACTCTCAAACCCCTTTTCTTGTCCAAAATCTACCCAAATAATCTGTATATATCGTTATATTACACCTACAATACTAACCATTGGTATAAGGCACTTCATGAAATCCCTTTGGTTCAAACCAATTGGAGTTACCCGATTTAACGAAAATGTATTCTCTTAAATTATTTTCTTTTATTTTACTTATCCAACACCATAAAATCTTTATATTCCTTTATTTTATAACGAAACAAATATACTCAATATACTAGGATATTTTTATGGGATGTATTCTAACTATACTTACACACACCTCTATCTAATGGATACGAAATACTGTTTCTGTAGACGACGAAATATTGCCTCACAAAACGATGATTGTTCAATTATATCCTACCTCCTCTCATAGTGGACATTATGATGGAACTGTAATTATATATGATATTTATGATATATATTTTATCTCTATGCTTCTATAATTCTATTTTATAACATACTTTTAATCTTATCATGTTATATATATACAATAATTTCATTTGGGGAAGTGCGGACTACAGCCCCCTAAATGTGATATGACTCATTCATTCCATACAGGGAACGCATAAAGGACGGTGTCAATGAACATATCTAATGTATGTAAAAAAATTTATTATAATCAAATTATAATATATTTATGTATCATTTAGTTTTCATTTTTTTTAAATTAAAAAAAAAGAAATAAAAGTAGTGTTCATGTGTACGTACGACGTAGTGTCTAAATGAACGGTACATTTCATTTTCATATATCCAAATGAAATGAACTATTATAAATAAATATATATTTCATATATGATTTATATGGTATATAAATCATGGATATCATTCTGTATATAATAGATTTTTTCCCACATTAACAACTTGTAATTATAAGTACCAAATAATGACCAAAGGACCTTTATTAACATAAATGATTATGTAATGTTTATAACATTGTAATAAATCATGTAAAATGAATAATAAACTTGATACGGGTTCTTAATAAATTAGAAATTATTTTTAGTTTATTATTCAAGAGATTAAAGAACAAATGGGTCAAGTCAGACATGAGGCAAGGACTTCGTCTCAATCTCCTTTCATTGAGGCATCCTTTGATTTATACATGACTTTATTTTATACGGTGTGTAAACCCCATTAAATGTTAATTTCATTCAAAGGGATTCATTTCTCTACAAAGAGTTTTTCAAAAATATTAAATGAATGTTTGTTTTTAACATACGTGGTGACAACTACCTTTCCACTTCCACAATCATTATTTGAAATTTGGCTTCCATAACTAGCCATAATGTTTTTAAATGGAAAATAAATACCATATGTTATTTTTACACCTTTTTGTATTGAATATGGTTTTGATAATTTATTTTTTATTACAATTTATTATAATGACAAATTGTGATTACAATGCAAAAATTTTATCTTTCCTTTATGCTTATGTTATGTGTTATCATTATGTTATCGTTCATGGTAATTGTTTACATATACAGGTAGTTCCGTGATAAACCTACGGTGGTTTAGACCGAGATATCTCTCCAATGCATTGGGTTACTTGATGGAGGTAAACATGAATGTTTCTTCTAATATATTTAAGGTTATTATGATGATTTTTATTCCAAATGTAACGCCAAACATAGCTATGGAAGGTACAATGTATGTATGTTATGGATTCCACATGTTGACATTAAGATTTTTCTTTTCTATGGGTTATTCATAAATCATATGATTTCATGAGGTATGTTAAAAAAACTTATGTTTTGATGGACTAATGTATTATTTCATTATTTATTAACCCTTACTGAGATTTTTATGCTCATCCCATGTTTTGAAAGCTTTTCTACATGACTTAATGATGAATAGGGTCAAGTATGGGATCATGGAAAAGTAAAGAGGTCTAAAACATGGAACTAGACCAAAACCCTTTTTCAATTGTTGTCATTTTATAAAAAATGGAAAATGAGTAGAAGTGTCTACTTTGAAGTTTTTTGATGTAATTTAATAGTTATGGACAAATTCTGTCAAACTCTAAACCTAAAAGATCCTCAATGTGAATTATTCATTTAATTCAAGATTAAGTAATGTTTTAATGATGAGTCCTTATTGTTGGTATTAGAGGATAGTTTAGACAAAATTAAAAGTTAGGATATTGTTAAATTAATATCTGCAAAATATTTTCAATTTATGGTAATATTGAAATGATAAAGAACTTGAAGATTAACATGTTTCTTAGCCTAAGATATTTATGTTTTAAGAATAGTTTTCCATAAATAAAACCTTGTGGCTTTGATGGGACAACATCAGGAGTAAGAAAACCTTCCAAATCAACAACCTCAAATAGTCAGATTCTGAACTGAATAGTTTGTTTCAGTGATGAGGTAGTTGAATCACGCTATAAATGGTAGTGGTTTCCATACATGAGATCATCCAGATCAACCACAGAGGAACATGTCAGCAGTGAACCATTTCATGAGGCAATATCCCCATAATTCACAGGATCATCTGAACCTGTGCTAGCATAAGGTTGGATTAAATAAATGGAATCAATTATTTATTTTATGGGGAGTTCAAAAGATCTAAATGTTAGTCTTTATGTTTAGCGTTTTGAAGTTCAAGAAGATTAGTGGTGGTCGATGGTGAAAAATATATGGGATAGTTAGGATATTTATGATCTTGATTTGGATGAATTCAAAAGTATGTTTCTTGATAAATATTTTCCTAAGGTAGTTCATCTTAGGATATAAAAACAATTCTTCGAATTGTGGCAGGAGGATGACTCAGTGGCTGATTATGATGAAAAATCTACTCGACTATAAAGGTATGATCCAAATTTCATACAAGATATTGATATTTAAATCAAGAATTTTTACTCAAGATTAAAGACATAATATCAAAAGGTTCTTTCTTGTCATGAGTTTAGATGCTATGAAAAACATGTTCGATACGCAATGAAGGTGGAAGTGGAGTTTTATGTTGATTTGCAGATCTTTGAAAAACTACAGAATATGGGTCGAGGTGGTAGATGAAAGGGACGAACTATTCAAAAAATGACTGATTGTAAGAAACTTATGTCTATAGTTTGTGAAAATTGTGGTAAAAAGAATGCTGAGGAATGTGTTTTGATTCTTTTTAAGTGCTACCAATGTGTTAAAATGTGGAATAAGGATCGTAATTTCACTGAAAAATATCAGTTTAATGGATAGAAATTTTTTTTATTAACAGTTAGTAAAAAGATTTAGGTGCAATTAAATGGGTAATTATGCAAACAAGTGTCCAATAAAGAAATCGACTGACAGAAAACAGCTACACTACTAGCATAAAGCGGTGGTGAAATACATTGAAACCACTTAAGTAGATGTTTTTCCATCAAATAATGTAGTATTAGGTATATTGTTTGTTGGTTCAGATTAGGCCAATGTGTTGTTTGGTTTAGGGCCTACACATTTATTTCATTTCTAATAGGTTTTCTAGTAAATTGGGGATTCCATCTCAAGATATGAATCCTAATATTATGGTAAAAACTCCGTGGGGAAATATTGAGAAAAATATATATAATAACCTTCATGTCCTTCTATGTGGAAATAATCTACCTGCAAACCTTAATTTTTTCCTCTAATAGAGATTGATGTTATTTTGGGTATAGATTGGATTTATGTTTATCATGCTATGATTGAATGCATAAATAAAGAGGAATCTTTTCTAATATATATTCATCTTATGTACCTAACTAGACCCTTACTTTTGATCACATATTAGGAAGCAAAGAAACTAGTAAAATATGGAAATGAATTTTACTTTTTTCATAATGATGAAAAATAGGAACTATTCAGATTAATGATGTGCCACTGGTAAATGAGGTCCATAATGTTGTTATTGATGAGTTGTTTGGTATAATACCTGATCGAGATGTTGAATTTATAGTTGATTTAGTTCCTAATTCTAATCCAATTTCAATAACCCTTATCTAATGGATCAAATTTAACTTTTAGAGTTAATGAAGAAATTACAGGAGTTTTAAGATAAACAATTAATTCTATATAGAAAATAAACATGGGGTGAACCTGTTTGTTTGTTAAAAATAATAATGGTTCAATTATACTTTTCATTGATTGTAGATCATTGAATAACATCACTGTTAAGAACAAGTATTCTTTCCCTCATATAAAATATTTGTTTGATCATCTCTTGGAAGCTCTGTATTTTTTTTTATTTATTTGAATTCGGGGTACCATCAGTTGAATTTAAAAGAAGAATACATTCCAAATAACATGTTTCATACTAGATATGTCCATTATGAATTTGTAGTTATTCTTTTTGGGTTAACCAATGCACATGTTGTATTCATAGATCTTATGAATAGAATTTTCCGTGAGTTTTTGGATAAGTTTTTGGTTGTGTTTACTGATGGTATTTTGGTTTATTCTAAAAGAAAATAGGATCATGAAATTAATTTATGTGTTTTCTTGGAAACCATAAATGAGAAGAAATTTTTTAGGATATTTAGAAAGTGTGAGTTTTGGTTACAAAAAAAATCATTCTTTCATCACACTGTTTCAAAAAGTGGCATAATTGTTGATCCTTCTAAAAGAAAAGTTTTTGAAGAATGGCCATGACCTAAAATATAAATGAGATCCA
Source organism: Viscum album (assembly GCA_963277665.1). Lineage (NCBI taxonomy): Eukaryota > Viridiplantae > Streptophyta > Magnoliopsida > Santalales > Viscaceae > Viscum > Viscum album. The sequence goes on along the minus strand of OY728123.1, from coordinate 2,094,085,987 downwards.
TATTATTCTTGGTTTAGAATTTTATTACGGGATTTTTGTTCTAAATGTTTCACAGTTATCTAGTCGAATGACTAAGTTTACTCGAAAATGTATTATGTTTATCTGGAAAAAATATTATGTTGATTGTTTATAGGAATTGAAATGAATATTGGTCAATTCTCTAGTGCTGGCACTACCATCCTGAAATGGTGATTTTATTATATGCAGTAATGATTTATTGAAAGGAATTGGTTGTGTCCATATGCAATATGATCTGGTAATTTCTAATGCTTCACATGAGATAATACCTCATGAGTTAAATTACCGTACACATGATTTGGAATTAGTTGTTGATGTTTTTTCTTTAGAAATATTGATGAATCATTTGTATGGAATAAAGTGTTAAATATATATAGATCAAAAACATTTTAGGTATATATTCAATCAGATAGAATTACACATGATATAGAAGAGATTGGTATAATTAATCAAGGATTATTATTACACGAATCATTACCATCCAGTAAAGGAAAATAAAGTGGCTAGTGATTTGAGTCAAAAAAGTAATGCTACAATACCATTGTTTTGTTTGGAATAAGATAATTTGATTAAATATTTGATGAATAATTGGATATATGTTATTGGTGAAATAAATTCCTCTGTTTCGTTTTAGGTGTTATTGGAATCATATCAATCAGATGAAATTAAGCAAGTATAAAAGGAAGACAGTGAGTTGCAAAAAAAGTTAGATTTGGTTCAGAAGGGTACATTTGTTGTTTTTAACATTGATAATGGTTGTGTTTTGAGATTTTGGAAGATATTATGTGTGCCATTTGATTCACAATTGAGGAATGAGATATTATTGGAAGCTCATAGTTCTCTGTTTTCATTTAACCCTCGTTGTACGAAGATGTACAATGATCTTAGGGAGTATTACTGGTGGGATGTAATGAAAAAAGATATTGCTGACTTCACTCTGAAGTGTTTGAAATCTCAAAAGGTTAAAGTAGAGTGGTAATTACCAAAAGAGATGTTTCTATCTTTATCGGTGTAAGATTGTAAATGGTAAAATATATACATGAACATCGTTGTGGGATTACTGAATACATCTCGAGTTAACAATGCAATTTGGGTTATTGTTAATCAATTGACTAAATCTGCTCATTTCCTTCATATTTGAGATATTATCTCTCTAAATGTACTTTATTAATATTATGTTAAATAAATAGTCAGGATTCATGGAGTTCCCTTCTCCATTTTATCTGATCGTGATCCCAGGTATACTTATTTCTTTTGGGAAGCCCTTCAGAATTTGTTGGGCACTGAATTAAATTTTAGTATAGATTTTCATCCTCAATCAGATGGGCAGTCAGACCAAACAATTTTTTCCTTGGAGGATATGTTATGTTCTTTTTCCATGGAATACCAAATAAGTTGGGACCAATATCATTCTTGGGTTGAATTTTCTTATAATAACATTTTTAAGTTTACTATACAGATGGATTAATTTGAGGAATTGTATGGGAAGAATTGTCGAAAACTATATTTTTTAGATGAATTAGGTAAATTGAAGTTGATGGGACCAAAATTGGTAGAAGATATGATAGAAAAAGTTCAGTTTCTTCAAAATAACATGAAAACAGCTCATAGATGGTAGAATATTATGCATATAACTAGATGAAGGATCAATCATTTGAGATAGGTGATCATGTTTTTCTCAAAGTTTCTCCATGGAAAATTGTGATGTGTTTTGGTAAGAAGGGTAAGTTGGGTCTGAGGTTCATTAGAACATATGAAATCCTAGAGAGAGTTGGATTAGTTGCGTAAATAGTGGCTTTACCTCCATGTTTATCCTAGGTAGACAATGTTTTTCATGTTTCAATGTTGAGAAAGAATATGCCATATCCATCTCATGTTTTGAGCCCAGAGGTAGTTTAGTTGGAAGAGAATCTGTCTTATGAGGAACAACTAGTCCAGATTCTTGACTGAAGAGAGGAAGTGTTGTGGTATAAGGTAATTCATCATGTAATGGTTTTGTGTAAAAACCATATGGTTGAAGAGGCAATGTGGGAATCTGAAAATTCTATGAGGGATTAATACACCCATTTATTTGATAAGTTAATAAAATTGCTAGCAAACAATTTCTAAAATGTGGGTCGGATGTAAAAACTTTGGTATATAAAAAATAAGGCATTTTAATTTTTATTTTCATATTTTTGATTTAAATATTAATATTACATTAATGGGGGTGTTATGTATGAGGACGTACCAACCATGGAACAATGGTTTTCTCCGATGTCTAATGTTGCAAACAATGTAGAGTCATACTGAAAAATAATAATATAATATTATTTTAAATTTTAGTCATCTCCAAGTTGTTGTATTGGTGGGAATGAAAATATCAAAATAAAATATTATTATACATGTTTGTTAAATTTTTTTACATTTATCCAATGAATGTTAGATGCCAAATATGTGAATGGATCTATTTTTATGCATAAATACTTCAATATTCTTTAAAAGGTTGATTAAGAACCTTTTGATGGAGAACCCTACTTAAAAATTGTTTTGGCCAATTTTATATGTTACATTTGATAAAATAATTTTTAAAAAAAAATCGGGTCATCAAAATTTACTTTGGGAAATTTTTTTGTTTTTTCGGATAAAATTCATTTTTTAATGAATAGTAATAAATACTGTATTTTAATTCAAAAGTAACTTTTAATATAGTTTATTTATATGGTAATATTATCTTGTTAATTGGTTTTAATGTGTAATTAGAATATATTTTTACCATTTAATCCATTGTTGGTCATTGGAAGTGATTCCACTTTGAAATTGGACATAAAAAAGTATCAATATTATGATAATTATTATTTCGTAAAAAAAGATTTCTTTTTGGACAACGTGAATTAATTTTAAATTAAATAATTAAACTTCTATGTTTTAAATTTGGTAAAATAGATATACTTTTTGAATTAAAAATATAAAATTTATCTTATGCGGATTTTTTGTATTTTTCTGAAAATATTCAAATTTTTATGAATGTTGAAAACACATAGAAGTAGTTAAAAATGACTTTTTCAATTAAATAAAATTTTACCACTTATGTGAATTGAATTTCAAAAATCCGACATACACAGTTTTTATCAGTAAGTTATATTTGGTCCAATAAGATGAAAATAATTTTTGGTGAATAGTTACTTTTGTCTATTATTTACAGCGGTTAAAGATAAACTGGGTAAATCAACGTAAAAATAATAATATAATAATATAACATTTATCGTATAACATGTCTTAACCTTATTGGATGAGTCATGGATGGACAATAAAATTCTTGGGTGAGATAGCTGTCCTTTGAAATCCATTTGGGTAGATAATGACATTAATACATTTTTATTTAATGCAAAAATAAAAATAACACAAAAATGTATTATTTTGATAAAAAAATTATTTAGGGGATATATAATTGATATATTTGACTAAAAATATTCCATATAAATCTAACAACACTTCCAACATCATGGTAATTTATTTATAATTTTTAGACATCTAATAAATAAAATTATTTATGATACAATAATGATGTAGTGTTTACTTCATTAATGAATGATTAAAATAAATATGATTATAAATATTTAAAAAATATCCAAAACCTGACCAATTTTTGTTGGATGATATTATTTCAAACAAGACACATATTTATTGAAACATAATTATTGTTCGGACCTTTAAAAACAGAAACTTATTATATAATAAAATAATATTTTCAAACATTATTAAAAATCCCCACCTCCCCCTTATAAAAATCAATCATCTCTAACCCATTACTCACACCTCTCAAGCCACTTGGATCATCAAAAATATAACCAAATAAGCTCTCAAGATCCCTATATTACAGTTATATGTCTTTTCTTAGGCAGAAGTCACTTCAAGGAATCTTTTGGGTTCAAACTAAAGGGAGTTACCTGATTTAAAGATAATGTATTCTGTTAATTTCTTTTGTTTTCTTTTACTTCTCCATCACCATAAAATCTTTTTCTTCCATTATTTTATAACAACACCAGTATCCTAAAAATAATATTTTGTTCTTGTGAGATGTATTCTAACTACACTTACACACACCTCAATGTAATTGATACGACCATACTGTTTCTATGGATGACAGACTACTGCCTTACGAAACGATGATTGTTCAACTATCACCTAACGCATATCATGGTGACCATTATGATTGCATTATAATTATATTTGATATATATAATATTTATTTTATCTCTATTGTTATTTAATTTTCTTTTAGAACATACTTTCATGCTTTTCATGTTGTATATAAACGATAATTTCATTTGAGCAAGTGCGGACTACCGCACCTTCAAAGTGATATGACTCGTTCTTACCATACATGAAACAATATGTTTGTATATATACTAAAATAATAATATACATGTTTATCATTTGGTTTTTATTCCATTAAAAATGAAAAATAGAAATCAAACTAGCATTCATGCGTACGTATGACTTACCATCTCTATTATGGGTACATTTCATTTTCATATATCCAATTGATATGGAATATTCTAAATACATATATACTGGATATATATCATTGATATGATATATAAATCATGAATATAATTTTGTATATAATGGACTTTTGACCACATGGACAATAGGTAATTATTAGAACCAAATATCGAGAAAATAATCGTTATTAACATAAATGATTATGCAATGTTTATAACATGGTAATATGTGATGTAAAAGCAATATTAAACATGAAAAATGTTATTAATAAAGTCATAATTAACATCAGTTTATTATTCATAATATTAAATAACGAATTGGAACATGTCAGACCTGAGGAAATGGACTTCGTCTCAATCTTCTTTCAGTGAGCCATCTCTTGATTTATACGCGACATTATTCTATACGGTGTATAAACCCTTGTAATTTTAATTTCATTCAAAGGGAATATTTTCTCTACAAAGAATTTTACTAAATGATAAAAATAATGTTTGTTTTTAACATATTCTATGATAATGACATTTCCACTATCGCAAGAATTATGTGATATTGGCTTCCTTAACAAGATGTAATGTTTTTTAAAAGAAAAATATATACCATATACTATTTTTATGTATTTTTGTATTGAAAATTTTTTTGGGAATGAATTTATTATTTCAATATATTGCAATGATATTTTGTGTTGGAAATGTGGGAATGTTATCTCTCTTTTAGGCTTATATTAAGTTTTATGATTATGTTTTGGTTTTTTGGCATTGTTTATATATATGGTTGGTTCCATGATAAACCAATAAAGGGTGAGCCTGAGATAGCTCTCCAATGCATTGTGTAACATGACAAAGGTAAAAGTTAATGTTTCTCCAATGGTTTTGGGAATATATTGTGATGGGTATTCCAAATGTAATTCCCTATAATATTTCTAAATCTACAACGTAAGTATGTTATGGATGTCACAAGTTACCATAAAGATTTAGGTTTTCAATGTGTTATTCATAAATCTTATGATATCATGAGGAATGTTAAAAATCATATGTTTTGATAGAATAATGTTTTCATACTTTAATTTATAACCCTTACTACGAATTTTATGAACATCCTAGGAATTGAAATTTCTTTCACATGACTTAATGATTTACAGTTTCAAGGAATGGATCAATGAAGTTTCATGTTGTCTAAAACATGGAACTAGAAATGGATCTTTTTTTCCAAAGTTCTTATTTTATGAAAAAATGGAAACTGAGTACAAGTATCTACATTTTAATTTTTTAGATATAATTTAATAATTATGGATTAATTCTCTAAAACTCTAAACCTAAAAAGTTCACCGTTGTGAATTATTCATTTAATTCAAGATTATGTAATGTTTTAAGGTTGAGTCCGTATAGTTGGTATCAGATGTCGATTTAGACAACTTTAGAAGTAAGGTTATTGTTAAATTAATATCCAGAAATTATTTTTATTTTCAGGTAATATTGAAATGAAATAGAATTTACCGAATACCATGTTTATTTTCCTAATATATTTTTGTGTTTAGAATGGTTATCCACAGTACAAATAGGGTAGAAGTGACGGGATGACATCAAGAAGAACACAACCTTCCAAATCTACAACCTGATATGGTCAAAATTTGAACTAAACTGTTAGTTTCATTGATGGCATAGTTTAGTCAGGCTATAAATGTTGGTGGCATCCATTCAAAAGATCATACAGATCAGCCACTGAGGAACATGTCTGTAGTGGAGCATTTCATGAGGAAACATCCCCCATCATATAGAGGATCATCTAACCATGTGCTAGCAGAAGGGTCGATTAAATCACTGGAAATGATTTCTGATGTCATGGGTGTTTAGAACATCGAACGGTTTGTCAAGAAGTTTACCATTTTAAAGGTGAGGCCTATCAGTGGTGACATATGGTAAAAAATATGATGGATAATAAAGGTATTGATGCTCTCGATTGGGATGAATTCAAGGGTATGTTTTTTGGGAAATAGTTTCCAATGGTGGTTCATCTTAGTATTGAAAAACAATTCAAGGAATTTAGGTGGGAGGATGACTTGGTGGATTCTTATGAAGCAAAAGTAACTCTATTGGAAAGGTATGATCCCAAATTCATTCGAGATATGGATAGAAAATTCAACCATTTTTACTCAGGATTAATGCCAATGTATCGAAGGGATTTAGCTTCTCACGACTTCAAAAGTTATGAAAAATGTGTTTGATGTGCGGATAAGGTGGAAATGGTGTTTTATGATTATCACGTGTTCTTTGAAAAAGAACAGAACAAGTGGACATGGTGGTATATGAAAGGGAATAACTCTTCAAAAAAGTCTGACATTAGAAACATTAGTATACACATTGTGGTATATGTGGTAAAAATCATGCTTGGGAATTTCCATTGAATTCTGTTAAGTGCTATCGATGTAGAAAAATGGGGTATAAGGCTTATTATTTCACTGAAAACGATCTGGAAAATGGAAAGAAAAAAATATGATTTACAGTCAGTAAAATGATTTAAGTGCAATGAAATGGGTCATTATGGAAATCAGTGTCCAACCAAAAACACAAATGAGAGAAACCAGCCAGACTACAAGTAGAATGCGGTGGTGAAATCATTTTCAACTACTTCAACAGAATTTGTCCCATAAAATGTTGTAGTATCATATACACTATTGGTTTGTTTAGATTATGCCAATGTGTTGTTGTATTCAGGGTCTATGCATTCATTCATTTATGGGAAGTTTTCTAGTAGATTGGGAATTCCTTCTCAAGATATAAATCTTGAACATATGCTAAAGCATCGAGAGGAAACTTTAACACAAAACAAATTATATGAATCTTTATGTCCTTATGGGTGAAAACAATCTACCTGCCAACCTTATTTTTTTTCTCAAGTAGAGTTTGATGTTATTTTGTGTATGGATTGACTTTATGTTTATCATGATAAGATTTATTGAAGTTCTTAAAAGGTTTATTTACAAAAATATTTACATTGTGTGTACAATAATGAACCCTTAATTTTGATAACATATTAGGAAGATAAGAAACTAGTAACAAGTATAAATGAATGTCACCATGCTCATATTGTTGAAAGAAAGGAACTGTTCAGATAAATGATGTGCCAGTGGTAAATCAGTACCTTAATGTTTTTCTTGATAAGTTGTCTGTTATAATATCGAATTAAGAATTTTCATCTACAGTTGACTTTATTTATATTGGTGAGACAATTTTAAAACCCCCATATCAAATTGCTCAAATTTAACTATTATAGTTAAAAAATCAATTGTAGGAGTAAATATACAAAGGTTTCATTCGACCTAGCACATCACGATTTTGTGATCCTGTCATGTTTGTTAAATAGAATGATGGTAAAATGAGACATTTTAATGATTATAGATCATCAAATAACATTATTGTTAAGAAAAAATATCATTTTCTTTATATTGATGATTTGATTGATCTGCACCTGGGAGGTCAGTATTTTTTATAGTTGTTTTGAGGTCCTAGTACTATTATTTGAAATTAAAGGAAGTAGACATTCCAAAGACCAAGTTTCATAATATATATGGCCATTATGAATTTGTAGTTATGTATTTTGGGTAAACCAATTCTCCTACTATATTCAAGGATCTTTGGAATATAATTTTCCATGAGTTTTTTGATAAGATTATGGTCATGTTAATTGATGTTATTTTGGTTTATTATACAAGCAAAGAGGATCATGAAAGTCATTTAAGTATTGTCTTGAATACCATATTAGAACATAAACTGTTGGGGAAATTCAGCATGTGTTTTTTTTTGTTACAACGAATTTCAATCCATGGTCACATTGTTTCAACAAATGGCATAATTGTTGATCATAATAAAACAAAAGTTGTTAATGAATTTCCAAGAACCACAAATATAACTGATATCGGTTGTTTTCATGGATTAGGAGGTAATTACCTGAGGTTTGATGAGAATTTTACATGGTTATCTAGTCTAATGTCTAATTTGACTCGAAATGGTGTTAATTTTGTCTAGACAACAGAATGTGATCTTTTTTTGTAGGAATTGAAAAAAATACTGGTGAATGATTCAGTTTTGAAACTGCCTTCCAGAAATGGTGAGTTTATTATCTACAGTGATGCATCGTTGAACGGACATGGATGTGTCTTTATGCATAATGATCCAGTAATTTCTTATTCTTCACGTCAGTTGAAACCCCATGAGATAAATTTCCCTACACAGGATTTGGAATTAGATATAGTTTTTTTTTGCTTCAAAAATTAGGTGGCACCATTTTTATGGAGTAATGTGTGAAATATATAATGATCACAAAATTTTCAAGTATATATTCACGTTGAAAAAATTAAACATGATATGGAGGTGATGTCTAGAATTAATTAAAGATTATGATTACAAAATTAATTACCATCATTGAATGGAAAATAATGAGGCTTATGATTTGAGTTGAAAAAGTAATGATAAATTATTCATGTTACATTTGGAACAAGATTACTTGATTAATGAAATGATGAACTTTGGAATCAAATTTTTTGGTAAAGGAAATTCCATTATTATGTTACATGTGTCATTGAAATCATCACTATTGGAGATAATTATGGAAGTGTAAAAGGAAGATAGTGAGTTTCGCAAAATTGTTGTGCTGTTTCAGAAGGGTTAGTTTCCCGATTTTAACATTGATAATGATTGTGTTTTGAGGTTTGGGAAGAGATTGTGTGTGCCTTGTGATTTACAGCTGAATAATGAGTTATTATGTGAAGCATATAGTTCTCTTTTTTCATTTCATCTTGGCAGTACTAAGCTGTATAGTGATCTTTCAGAGTATTACTGGTGAGATGGAATGAAAAGAGATATTTCTAACTTTACTATGATATATTTGACTTGTTAATAGGTTAGAGAAGAGGTGTAGTTACTGAATTTTATGCTTCAGTCTCTACCAGTTCCAGTGTGGGAATGGGAAAATATATCTGTGGACTTCGTTATGGGATTACCAAAGACATCTCGAGGTAACAATGCTATATGGTTTATTATTGATCGATTGACTAAATCTTGTCATTTCATTCCTATTCAAGATACTTTGTCTCTAGATTTACTTTACATGTTGTATGTAAAAAAGATAGTCAGGTTTCATTCAGTTTTCCTCTCTATTGTATCTTATTGTGATCCCATGTTTCTTTCGAACATTATGAATAGATTTCAGAATTCGTTGGGTACTGAAATAAATTTAAGTACACCTTTTAATCCTCTATCATATGGGAAGTCAGAACAAACTATTCATACCATGGTGGATATGTTACGTTCTTTCTCGATGGATTACTTGGGAAGTAAGGACCAACATCATTCATTGGTTGAATTTTATTATAATATAAGTTTTCATTCTAATATAAAGATGGCTCCATTTGAGGCATTATATGAGAAGTGGTGTCGAACTCCAGCTTTTGGGTATAAAGTAGCAGAAATGAAATTGATGGGACTAGAATTTGTAGAATAGAATGCCAAAAAAGTTCAATTGATTCAGAAGCACATGAGAACAGCTCATAAAAGGTAGAAATGTTATGTAGATAACCAGAGTAAGGATCTTTCTTTTGAGGTAGGTGATCATGTCTTTCTCGATGTTTCTCCATGGAAAATTGTGATGAATTTTGGTAAGAAAGAAAAGTTGAGTCTGAGGTCTATTAGAACATATGAAATCACGATGAAAGTTGGATCAGTTGCATACACAGTATATTTAACTCCATGATTATCCAAAAACACAATATTTTTCTAGTTTCAATGTTTGAAAGTATATGATAGATCCATTTATTTTTTTGATCCCAGTGGTAGTTATGTTGGAAGTGAATCACTCTTCTGAGGATTAACCTATCCAGATTCTTTATAGAAGAGAGAAAATGTTTCAGAATAAGGTAATTCATTTGGTAATGGTTTTGTGAAAATAACATGGTTGAAGAGGCAATGTGGGAATCTGAAAATGCAACGAGGGATAAATACCCCCATTTATTTAATTTGTGAATAAAATTTCAAGGATGTTATCCAAAGAAAATAATTAATAAGTCATTTTAATATTTATTTTCATATTTGTGAATTAAATATTAATTTTATATTAAAGGATATTATATTTTTCATTCCATACTTGAAACAAAACAATGGCTATCTCTGAAGTATAATGTTACACACAATGTTGAGTCATACTAAAAAATAGTAATATAATATTATTTTAAATTGCAGTTAACGTCGAGCTGTAGTATTTGTGGGAATGAAAAAAAGTAACTACAATTGGATTTTACATGTTTGTTAAATGTTTTTAAATTTTTCCAATGAATGTTATAAGCGTAAAATGTGAATGAATGTAATTTTAAGCAATAATACTCTAATATTTTTTTAAAAGTTTGATTTACAGTTTTTTAATTGTGATCCATCATTAAATTTAGTTTTAGTCAAATTTATATGTTATATTTCACAAAATAAAATTCTTCATTACAATTAGGACATCAAAATATACTTGGGGTAATTTTTTTGTATTTTTCTAATAAAAGTCATTTTTTAATGAATAATGAAAATTATTGTATTTTAATTCAAAAATGGCTCTTAATATAATTTATTTATAAAGTTATATTATCTTTTTAATTGGTTTTAAAGAGAAATTAGATAATATTTTTACTATTTAGTCCATGTTTGGTCAGTGGAAGTAATTTCACTTAGAAATTTGACATAAACAAATGTCAATCATTTGATAGTTATTATTTCTTAAAAACATGATTTTTGATTAGATAATGGGAATTAATATCAAATTAATTAATTCAAATTATTTGTAATGAATTTTGTAAAATATACATCATTTTTGAATTAGGTATATCAAATATATCTTAGGATGATATATTTGTATTTTTCTGAAAACCATTGTTTTTTGATGAATAGTGAAAACACTCAGTAGTAGTTAAACAACCAAATTTTTCATTTAAATGAAATGTTTTTGCTTCTGTGAATTGAATTTCAAAAATCTTCAATACATGGTTGTTATAAATATTTTAAATGAAGTTGAATAACAAGAAAATAATTTTTGGGGAATAGTTACTATTGTCTTTTATTTTCCACAGTTAAAGGTAAATAGGGTAATTTAAGATAAAAATAATATTATAATATTATAAAAAACACCTTAACAGTTGTCATAACCTTATTTTATGAGTTATGGACAACCAATGCAATCCTTTTTTGATATTGTTGGATTTTTAGGCCATTTGGGTAAGATAATGACATTAATAAATTTTTATTTAATGTAAAAATAAAAAAATCATAAACATGTAATGTTTTGGTAAAAAACTTTTAATAAGGGGTTATGTAATTGATGTATTTGACTATAAATATTAATTATAAATATAATAATATTTCCTATATCATGGTATTTTATTTATAATTTATAGACATTAAATTAATAAAATGATTTATGACACAATAATGATGTAGTTTTTACCTCATTAATGAATGATTTAAATAAATAATATTATAAAAATTAAAACAATATACAAAACCTCTCCAATTATTATTGGATGATTTTATTTCGAACAAGAGTCATCTTATCTTCCATGTTAATTTTTTATGGACCTTTATAAACATAAAATCATTATATAATAATATAATATTTCCAAACATTCCTAAAGTGCCACTCCTCCCCCATATAAAAAACCCTCAACTATAACCCATTACTCACACCTCTCATACCACTTGACTCATAAAAACTCTAACCCAAGAATCTCTCAAGATCTCTCTATTCCACCTAGAATCTTTACATTAGGCAGAAGACACTTCAGGAAATAATTTTGGTTCAATCCAAAGGGTGTTTTTAGTTTAAAGGTAATGTCTTATCTTTAGTTATTTTAAATTATTTTACTTCTCAATCCCCCTAAACTCTTTTTAAGATTTTATTTTTTAGAAAAACCAGTATCCTAAATATACTAGGCTTATATTATGATAAATATTCTACCTAAACTTTCACCTACCTCCATCTAATTGATAAGAACATACTGTTTCTGTGGACGGTGAGCAACTACCTTAGGAAAGAGTGATTGTTCAATTATCTCCTACCGCCTTTCATGATGGCCATTATGATGGCACTATAATTATTTATTAAATTTATGATATTTATTTTTTCTATTTTTTTGTTTAATTTCTTTTAGAACATACTTTTATGTTTTTCATATTGTTTATATACAATAATTTTATTTGAGGAAATGATGACTACAGCCCCCTCAATGTGATATGACTCCTTCATACCATACATGGAATGTAAAAAGGATGGTGTTAATGAAATTATGTAATGTATATAAAATATGAAATTATTCTAAAATTATATATACCTTTCAAACATTTGTTTTTCCTTCCAATAAAAATAAAAAAAAGAAATGAAAATAGTGTTCATGCGTACGTACAGCTTACCCTCTCCAGGAATGGCACATCTCATTTTCATATATCTATATGACATGGACTATTCTAAATAAATATATATTGGATATATATTATTTATATTATCTGTAAATAATTTGTATCATCCTGGATATAATGTACTTTTGACCACATTGACAACTTGTAATTATAAGTACCAAATATCGACAAAACAACCGTTATTAACATAAATGATTATTTAATGTTTATAACGTGAAAATAAGTGATTTAAAAAGTATAAAAAACATAGAAAAGGTTCTTAATCATATAGTAATTTAATTTAGTTTATTATTTAGGAGATTAATGAAAAAAGGATCACGTTAGACACGAGTTAATGGACATCGTCTTAATCTACTTTTATTGGCCCATCCTTTGATTTACACACGACTTTATTTTACATGGTGTATAAACCCCTTTGACATTTTATTCCATTCAACGGAAATATTTTCCCTATAAAGAGTTTTAATAAAATATAAAAGGAATTTTGGTTTTTAACCTACTGGGGGAAAAAAACCTTTCCGCCACCGCGATAATTATTTGATATTTCGCTTCCTTGACAAGCCGTAATGATTTTTATAATAAAAATAAAAACCATATACACTTTTTACATATTTTTCTATTTAATATAGTTTTAAAATGAACTTATTATTTCAAATTATTGAAATGATATATTGTGATGGAAATGTGGGAATATTATCTATCGTTTATGCTAATGTTATATGTTATGATTATGTTATGGTTCTTTGGAATTGATTATGTATATGGGCGGGTCTGTGATAAACCTTGGGTAAGTGAGCTTGTTATACCTTTCCAATTCAGTGGGAAAAATGACAGAGGTAAACGTGAATGTTCCTCCGAAGAGATTTAGGGAATATACTGTGATGGGTATTCCAAATGAATTTCCCTATATCGTTGTGAATGCTATATTGTAAGTATGTTATAAATGAAACAAGTTACCATTAATATTTATGTTTTCTAGGTGTTATTCATAAATCATGTGATTTTATGAGGTATGTTAAATAGATTATGTTTTGATGGACTAATGTTTTCTTTCATTTTTTTATAACCAATACTTATCTTTTTATGCTCATCCCATATTTTGAATTGTTTTTTCACATGATATAAAGATGAATAGGGTCAAGTATGGGATATAGGAAAAGTCATGTGGTCTAAACATGGAACTAGACATGGCTCTTTTTTTCAAGAGTTTGTATTTTATGAAAAAAATGGAAACTAAGTAGAAGTTTCTACATCGTAATTTTTGAGATGTAATGTAATAGATATGGCATAATTCTATAAAACTCCAAATATGGAATGATCCTTAAAGACAATTATGCATTTAGTTCAATAATATGTAATGTTTTAAGGCTGGGTACTTATGGTTAAATTATGCGGTGACCAAGGATGCATCAACCAAACTCAGAAGATGATTTTTAGTTCATATAATTACTTAATCAAGTTCTCAACCTACACACTTGTCTAGGGATCCAAATAGTTTTTCATTTATTTCCCATGAATCATTTATAGTATTACAATATAATTTCCTATAAATACTTTTCAATATGTATATACATGAAACTACTTTTACTCACGATTTTGGAAAGGAAGATATCAATAGGTTGATTGACATGTGTACAAATGATTTTTTTATATAAGAGAAAGATACACTCTCATAATTTCTCCACAAGATACCATTATAGGTAATAGAATAAGATTATAATATTTTTATGATCTACCAATAATTTATGGGAGTGATAGATAAAATGTGGATACAGGATTAGAGGAGTAAGGGTCTACAAAATATTCTGTATTGCACAGTTATGTTTTATGAAATATTTTAGCAAATTTTAATTATTCAGTAGCTTGAATTTCCTGAAATCGTGAATTTAAATGAACCATGAGATGCCATGTTTATAAAATTTACTTTATAACATAACTGTTTTGTTAGTGAAAATGACTATAACTAACTTTTGAAATTTTTTGTTGAATTCATTCACTACCTATTCAATTAACAAAAATATAAATCAAATAAATATTTTTATTTTTGTATTAATAAATTAAGTAAATTTCTACAAGTTCATTAATTTAATGATATATAAATTTTATATTCTTAATAAAATATTTTTGATATTCATCCCCAAAATATTTTCGTATAGGTTATGAATAATCCATTTCAGTGTATAAAAACCTATATTTTTAATTGGGTATTTTTCCTCCTTTTCCTGTGGAACCCCTATAAAATTATGATTTTAAAAAAATTCATAATTTTTATATAAAAACATATAAATATTATTTGGAATCGGTATATAAAAATTTTCTTTTATGAAATTTTTTTATATTTTCTAAAAAAATTAATGTTTTGATAAATAGTAAAAATATAAAAAATATTAGTTGAAAATAATTTCTGTCAAAAAAATAAGTTATATAATTAAATTTTAATATTGAGTTTATTCCATGTATAAAAAGAATATATTTTTATCATTAAATATAATTTTTTTCATTGGTATTAATTTTACCCAGAATTCAATTGTAAAATCATTTCAATCTTTTGCAATGTTTTCACTTTTAAAACTCATTCTCTTTCTGAAAATATGAATAATTTTATATTAATTACCAAAAAAATCTTCTTTAAAATTATAAAAAATGGATTCTTTATGTGGAATCAGTATGTCCAACTTATGTAATTATCTTAGTTTTATTTTTGGGTGTTATGAATAGTAATACTAGTAATTTTTATTAACAAGGTAATAGGGTAAGTCGGGTAATTTAGGGAAAACATAATATTATAAAATTACTCTAACACATATACTAATATCATTGTATTTATTTATTTTGACCAATATCATCCTTCGGTAGAAATGGTGTCCTTGGAAGCCAGATGGAAGTGATTAGGACATTTAACTTATTTTATTTAATTAAAAGTTAAATTTGTCTCACTCAAATTATAATAAGTAGATAAATTTTAATATAAGGGTATAGAGAATATAAATTTAATTATATATAATAATAATAATGATAAAATATTTTTATATGTCAAGTTAATTTATTTTTATTTTTTAGGAAATAAATAATTTCATTAAATAATTATTCTTTAATGATGAAAAAAATTATTTAATTGATGGGAAATCAATAAAATAATTATTATTAAAATGATTATAGCAATTAAAATACCGTAAAACTGAACCAAATATTATTTTTAGAGTATATCATAACCATAACCATACGAAGTCTAGTTATTGTCCATTTCAGGGCTTATAGAAGAGATTATGACACTTATAATATTTTATTCAAAGTGATGATACACATTCCACATTGATTTTTTAAAAATTATAACATTTTTATGTTGGATTTTGTAATGTCTCAAAATTTCCATATATTTTTTATTTGTTATATAGAATTATTTAGAGACAACGAAATCTGAGGGCATGTGATTCCGAGGCCTGATGTCCCCGGAATGATCCGTCAATGTTTTGTTAAGCGTAAATTAATGTGCATAAGTAGTTTTTATGAAAAAGTCGAATAACTCTTAAACAGTTTCCCAGATCAGAAATCTGAGGGAGCCATTGCGTTTAGGATGGCGGGTTTAACCTAGGTTTGACTAATGTTTAGTAGGTGTGGGCCTCCTATGAGAAAACCCAAAAATGGAATAACCATAAATATTAAAATTAAATAATGTTATTTTATTTTTAAAATAATTATAAATCATGAATGATTACTGAAATTTAAAATCTGAGACCACTGCTGAACTCATGGGGGTAGGCTCTCTTTAGGAAGATACTAATATTGGCAGGCGCAGGCCACCAGTGAAAGTTAGATTCCGGTAGTAAATAAAATAATTAATTGACAATTATTTTATTGTAAAATCCATAACTTCTAAATGGTAACATAGATTTAAAATCTGAATTACAGTTGAGTTTTTTCGGGAATGTTCTCTTTAGGAAAAGCCTATCCTTGACCGGCGTGGGATGAGGGTGAACGTTAATATTTTTTTTCTTATATTCGGGTATGTTCAGTAAATGTGTGTGGGAAGTTTTCTAACTTTTGAACAAATGCTCAAATTAAAAATTTGAGTGAACCATTGAATCTGCAACACCGAGATTCTCACAAGAGATGCTTTACTTTGACCATAAAAGGTCTAGAGAAGAAGTTAATTTTTGTTACTTTTTAGAAGAAATGAATAAAATAATTTTATTATTCTATTTCATATCCTTTTATAGACGATCAGATGGTGGGCCAGTGATGTGCCGACAATAAATTTCTTGACCTTCCAACCATTAATAGTGAAGTAGTTTGGAATTAGGAAGCATCCTAATTAATGATACCTGTTATATTCAAACTTCGTTACTTTCCCTCCCCCTCACTTATTTATATAAAACTTTGGGAGGGGTATGGACACATCATCACCATGAAATGAAGTGCTGAAGCAGTTTCATGAGGTCGAACACTTAGAGGACCAAGCCGATTATAGAGAGAGGTGACGAGAGACACCGAAACATGAACCGAAGGACGACGTGCGAGTTTCATCATTGGAAACTAGTTGTAGAAACAATGAACACTATCTTCATTCATGACACGGGCAATGTCAAACGGGTTATGAGGTCGGGGTTATTTTGTTTCTACATTTTTTATTCTCTCTTCCCCATTCTTGAAATTATTCTATGAATGGTGGTCAACCACCTAATGGGTTAATCCATGACTCATTCACTTTGAGGGAGGTTGTTAAGGGCTATCATTATGGGTGTAGATTGTTGTATAATACAAGGAATTGTTAAACCCATTTTATCCACTCTTTGACCACGATCAAATGAGGAGGGTGTGGGCCTAATGAACCTGGACTAAACCCTCCACTACTTTGCTACCCTTGAACATTCCATGGATGATCGTCGTCACATCGACACTAACCAGCTACGAAGAAGGTGACGTTCCAATGCACTCTTCAAGTGGAGGCCACATCACGAAGCAGTGACAGACATTAGAGGGCCTGACACAGGATGAACACAGAGGAAGGGTGGTGCGCCGTCGCGCCCCACTTGTGTGCAATGGGTAAATGGCTCATCATTCTCTATATTTAGAGAAGGATGTTGGCTCGTCGGTCTCCTTCTTAAGGGAATGGCGGTGTGCCGTCATGCACCGCTAGTGAGGAGGAGACTATAGCCGAAGCAGCGGCCGATGAGGCGGATCCTAGGCGTCTGGTGGATTCCGTAGTGACCGGGTGGTGCCCATGTGACAACGCCACTTTAAAGTCTGAATGACCTATTGTCCATCAGGATCTCGGAGAGTGGTTCTCTCAAGCCCCCAAAAGAAGCACCGCGGGCCGCCTACCCAGCGGGCCGGTCTACACCTCAGAGTGCGTCGGGCCATGACCCCCTACCAGTCATGTCACCCCTTTGTGGGCTGGGCTGCAACCCAACCAGTTTTTGGCTACCCCTTTGTGGGCTCCACCCTATACCGGTTGGGCCACCCCTGCGGACCACCCCTTTGTTTGGGCTGTATTGGACTTTTCCCCAACGGGCCAAGTCCTCCATGGCCCCACCCAGACCCGGTTGGGCCAGGTCATTCTAACCAGGTCAGACTGGACTGAGCCCCAATCGGGCCCAGAAACACATAAAGGGCCTTATCTTGAGAACCTAATGTTTGTTTGACGAACCATTTATGGAGTCTAGATCCTTGGAGGGAGACGGTCCTTCTGACTTACTCCATGAGTGTTTTGGAGAAACATTGACTACAGCCGGGTGGGATTGCACCCGAATTTAACTGGGCCCCCCGGTAACAAAATTCCAATAACACATAGACCGGGCATCCGATTTACTCACTTCCTATTGATTTGAAACACTTTTTACACGGAAGATCATCGTATTACTTCATTGTGGGACTTCGCACAGGTTGCAATATGGCTGATTGCTTGGGGAGCGGTTCACCCAATCATGCTATGTATGGAACCCTACGACTGGCTGAGATCGTAAGACTGCTGACTTATTGTCTCAGAGTGACTCGACCTCCACGATACGCAATGGGGAGGAGTGCCTTTTCCGAGCACTATCGGGAGCGGCCATGGTACACAATGGGGAGGAGTACCTAAGTTGTTTAAGTTTAGTTGGAAGTGCCTATGTGTGACGTGGAGGGCTCACTGTACTTGATAGAGGAGGAGTTCCCATGCAACCAAGGTTTTCAACGTTGTGACTGGGAATGTTAATTGTTCATATGCCTAGAGAATCTGTGGCTAGATATCAACATTCATAGTGATACTGTGTTTTTCAATATCATAATCATGTTTCTCTGAGATGTACACATGGTTTGAGCTGAGGCTTTATTTGAATTATGTATTTTACCTTCTTGGTACTATCTTCTTTGAGTTACATGTGTGTTACTTCTACCTTCGTGGTGTTACCTTGTTTATATACTTCCCTCATGTATGATATTAGTAGATATTTATAACTTAGCAATATATATGGGCATATACTTGTGTATAGTTGAAGTCTATCATTGTGGTTTTTACTAGGGGAACTTTTGGAGACCAATGAGGTCTCGAGGTCCCTACTATGTATCATTATAATCACACCTGCATGGGATTTTCCCGCACCTTATTGGGTCTTGTGCAGACGACGTACGACATTAATCAAGCTTGAGGGATCTAGGACTGGATGGTGCTCAGTGGTGGACCATTTGGTGTGATAAAACACATGGACTACTTATCATGATATGTACCTATCATTCAGGTAGGATCTATAGTGGACCATTTGGTGTGATGCGACACAGGGAATACTGATCGTGAGATGTATATACCCTTTAGGTAAGATCTATGGTGGATGATCCAGGAGCTACTTTACCCTTTTTTAGTTATTTTGTTCCTTTTAGTTGTATCATAACTTTTTACTTGTACTCATACATTCAGTTGGGCTTGTATTCCTATTCCTTTTACATTCAAAACTCCTTTAAACTACAAAATTTTACATCACATGTGCTTCTTTTTATGTTCTCAGACCATTTGTTTGTAATGGTTTAAAGGAAACACCTTCCCATTTTAGGAAATATGCCATTCAGTGCTAGTCACCAGCCCCTGGCCTATAAAATCCAGGCTTGGGCTTGTCCCGGAATAGGCCCTATGGGACGGGTCGTGAAAATGTGGTATAAGAATATTTTGGTTCTACTAAAGAACTAATACTCTGATATTTTATTTTTGGAAATATTTTTAAGTGTAATGTGTGTGGTTTTCAGTTGGGGGAGTTAAGTGTAGGTGCGACGGCCGACGTATAAATACACCAGGACCCTGAATTATGATTTCTGACTCAGTACACAGAAGAACTGATTTCATGTGTTTTGGAAAAGATTTCTTATGATTTAATGGATTCATCTCACCAGGTATAACATAATGACAGTGGCTCCCCTGTTCCTTATTAGGATGATGCCACATAGACAACTAGATATGATTCCTAAGAGAGTATGTGATGAAGGCCCACTGAGCTATGAGGCCTCTGTTCATGGTCCTCTTTCAATATTAGAACCTTCGGGTGGTGTACCCGCAGCACCACTACCCGTTGGGAATCAATTACCACTAGCTTTACCAGCAGAGTATGAATGTAAACTGAGTTCATTGCATGAGTTCTGGCGGTGGAAGGCTCCGAGGTTTCGAAGCGAGGCAAATTCATAGGCTGCTAAGGACTAGCTGGAGGTTGTGGCTAGTGTTTTCTCTCTAGCTGAGACTCGAGTAGAGAAGATGGTGATCTTAGTTTTTAGCCTTTTTTAGTGAGTGATAATGAGGATGGTCTGCATAGTGATGAGGCATCAGTATGTGGACCGTTTCCCAAGATAGTACCTATCAGTAGTGTTTCAGCTATATCACAGTTCATTGGTCTACAGTAACAACTGAAACTACTGATAGAGGACACATGTAGGATTAATGCCTTACACTTGTCTCAGTATCAGATACCCCTCAGGTTCTGAGGCTATCCTAACTCATAGGCGACTAAGGACTGGATTGAGGAGGTATCTATACTTCCATCTAGCCAAGGCACCGTTCAATCGGATGGAGGTCCTAGTAGAGAGCCTTATATGTGGCTCGACAGGATATTGACAGGGTTTCGGTTAACCTGATCTTGAAAATAGGTGACTTTTTGATGGGAAATCTTGTGACTGTTCCTCAGAGAAGGGGGTCTCATAAGGGGTAAGAGTTCCCTATAGCATTTACAACTTCAGCAGGATGACATATCGGTAGCTGAGTATTCATTGAGGCATACCGACCATCCTAGACACTTGATGAATACAGTACGATCAGTGCTTCAGGCCTCGGACCTCTGAGTGATGTGTGTTTAGGGATATCTAAGCTATAACTATTCCTTAATGCATTCCAACTTATGTTAGGATACTTGAGAGAACCATTATGGTTGAATGTTCTTTGGATGAGCGAATGCAGCCAGTGAATGTTAACAGTGGGAAAGTAAGACATTTATTCCAGTCTTGGAGACCTGGGTCTGTAAAACGATTTGGGTAGTGGATTTGACTGGGATAGAATAATTTGTCTGGATATAGACGTGGAACCAGAGCTAGGAGAGCAGCATGAGGTGGTGTACATTTCGACATGTTACAAACCACCCCTATGTGGTCCGCACCAGGCTCATGGAGCTAGAGGAAAGGGGAAGGGAGCAGCTCTATGCGGTCAAGGAGTGCGACCTAAGGGCTCTATGAATGATTTGAGGTATGGTCTGTGTCTACTACTAATTGTCGTATTATTATACAAAGGTACCAATCATTTCTTCCTTCCAAGAATCTTATCCAAGACCTAGATTTTGCAGTTATGATGTTCACTTGACCCTCACATATGGAGATACCATTGGGAGAAGACTCGATATTCACACTTATTTCAACAGTGTGATCTGACCCTTAAGGCAAGAGTTTTAGTTGTAACCGCTTAGTTGAAGACTCAAGGCCTTACGGCATTAGTTTGGGTATGGATAGGAAATCCACAATTCATACTTAGATTGTCTATTTTATGAAAAAGGATATGGATTATATATAATGTTGGAATGAGGTTTTCCTTGGTGGGTGAAAAAGGAAATCCATGCAGCACGGGATAAACTCATCCATTGGAGGGTTCATCCGATCACTCTTGAGTCGGCCAGACATACCCTTATGGAATCATGTGTTTTGCATTCTCTATTCCCAATAGGAGTGGATGAGTGTGGGGAAATGTTCGAATAGATGTTTCCAAAATTACCACCCTGAAGGGAGTGGGACTTCTGATTTGGCTTGGTACTACCAGAGATTCATGCCTGATATTTCTTGAGTTGTTCCACCCTTGTCTGCGTTGGCGAAGAAGGGAGAGCCCTTCATTTGGATAGAGATATTCCAGAAGAGCTTTCAAAAGCTGAGGTTTAGACTGACCAGTGCCCTCATCATGTGGATACCAGAAGAGGGTGTTGGGTATGTGGTTCACTAAGATGAATCAAGGATCGAACATGGGTGTGTCATGATGCAGGAGAAAATAGTGGTCACCTATGACTCACATCAGCTGAGAGAGCATGAGAAAAACTATTCTACCCATGACCTGGGGTTAGCATTAGTTTTCTTTGCCTTGAATGTTTGGTGACATTGGTTTATGGGTGAATCATTTACTGTTTACTCTGACCACAAGAGTTTCAGGTGTGTATTCTCCCTAATAGACCTGAACCTGAGACATCGAAGAAGGTGAGAGAAAATCCAAGACTATGACTGCGAGATATTCTACACTCTTGGGAAGTGGAACATGGTAACAGATCCAGTCAACATGAGGTATGGTCTACAACTGCTGAGTGAGGAGTCAGTGCAGCTAGACGAGCTTTGGATAACCTTTGTGGATAATGATGGATAAGCTTACCTCTAGTCTATGACTGTCAGTCCCCCGATTCTTCAGAAAATGCGGGGGGGGGGGGGGGGCACAGCTAGAGATGTTTACTACGATACATGATGTGCTCATATATCCCTAGGATAGTCTTACAAAGGGTTAACTGAAGGGGGAATCACATCATCCTCTCCAGAGGACGCACCATGGTACCAGTGACACTTCATGAGGATGTTTTGAGGGAGATCCATACACCCCCTATAACTGTACATCCAGGGGTAGGGAAGATGTACTAGGACCTCCGGTGTCAACAATAATGGAAAAAGATGAAGGAAGTAGTGGATGATTTTGTACCATGATGCCTTAGTTGTTAGCATGTGAATACTACAAAGAGCCAACATAAGTCATATGCCAATAGGAGGAGGGAGACCATGTCTTCCTACAGGTCTCACCTAGATGTGTTTTTCAAATATTTGGCTAGGCCGGTAAGTTGTCACCGAAGTTCATCGGACCATTCTATATTCTCAGTAGAGTGGGAGAGGTGGAATTCCATCTATATCGTTCCCTACAGATTCACCATGTGCATATTGTTTTCTACATGTTAAAGTTGGGGAGATGCGTAAATGATCCATACCACATTATCAACTAGGGATAGTTGAACATTGATTATGGGATGACTTTTACGGAGTTCCCAGGGTAGTTTTAGGATCGATAGGAGTGGGTACATCTTGGGTAGTTGATACCTCTAGTGCGTGTTCGCTGGCAGCACGAGAACCTCCAAGAGAGCACATGGGGGAGGGAGGCTCAGATTCATGATCAGTACCCTCATTTTTTTGGATTTGTTTTGTCTTTCAAGGACATAATTTCTTAATGTGGGGAGAATGTAATGTCTCGGAATTTCTGTATAATTGGATTTAATTTTATGGAATTATTTCGAGACTGAAAAATCTGACAGCATGGGATTCCAAATCCTAGAGTGCCCAGAATGCTCAGTCGATTTTTTTTCAGCATTAATTAGCATGCGCAAGCTACTTTCCTAAAAAAATTTAATAAATCTTAAATGGTTTTGTGGATCATAAATTTGAGGGCACCGTTATGTTCAGGATGGCAGTTTTACCCTAGGTGCGACTTATGTTTAGTCGGCACGAGCCTCCTGTGAGAAAACCATAAAATGGGATAACCATAAAAAACTAATTAAATAAATTTGTTTTATTTTTCAAATTCTTATAACTATTTAAAGGTGAATATGATTAAAATTAGGATACCATAGATGATGTTCTGAGGGTATGTTCTCATTAGGCAGACACTAATATTGTCTGCCATGGGCCTCTAGTGGAAGTTAGTTTTTTCCGTAAATAAAATAATCAAGTGAAAATTATTTTATTGTAAAATCCATCACATCAAAACGGTAACTCGTATTGAAAGTACCATTGAGTTTTTTGGGGCATGGTCTCCTAAGGCGGAGCCTAACCTCGACCGGTGCGGTTCGAGGGTGAACGTTAATATTTTTTTTAACATTTTTTCGAGTACATTCAGTAAACTTGTGAGAGGCGTTTTCAAACTTTTGAACCGGTGCTTGGAATACAAATCTGATGGTATCGTTGAATCCGAAGCCCCGAGATTTTCATAAGGGTGGCATTAATTTGACCATAGTAGGTCCGAAGAAGATGTAATTTTTTTTGACATTTAAATTTAAATGAAATGAAATAATTTTATTATTTCCATTCATATCCTCCAACAAACGATCAAAGGGTGGGTCCAGTGATGTGTCAAGCCAAAAAATGGCTTGACCTTCCATCCCTATGTAATGATGTCATTGGGGAATTCAGAAGCTTCCTAATTTATAAGCCCCATTAAATTCTAATGTCATTACTTATCATCCCCTTCTCTTATATATATGGTGCATGGGGAGGGGTATTGAAAAATCTTTGATAACCAATGATGTGTTGAAGGATTGTCGTGACAACAGACCCTTAGAGGACGGAGCAGATCCTAGAGGGAGGTGATGAGTGACACCAAACCATGAACCGAAGGATGATGTGCGAGTGCCGTCATTAGGAACTGGTTGCAAAAACGAAGAACACGATCTACCTCCAATTCACAGATGCTCTCCAATGGGTTACGAGTTTGGGGATATTTCTTTTGTTTGTTTTTTATTCCTTCTTCCACATTCTTGAAAATATATGAAGAAAACGGGTCAACCGACTAACTGGTTGATCCGCGATCAATTAGTTTTGAGGGAGGTTTTTATGGTGTATCTTTGTGGGGTTTGTTTGTTGTTTAATACAGGGAATTGTTAGACCCATTTTATCCTCCATCTGATCACGAGCTAACATGGAGGGAACAAGCCTAATAATCCTTGCCCGAACCCTTTGAATCATTTTTCTCTTTACACCTTCTATGGAAGAACGTAGGCGCGATGACCCTAACAGGCTAAGATAGAGGTGGCGTGACAATGCACGTTTCTAGAGGAGGCTGCAGCATGAAACCGTGGTGGACAACGGAGCGGCCAGCACCAGCAGGACGTGGACGAGGTACAATGCGACGTCATGCGCCCCCGGTGAGTAGGAGACCGCAGCTGATGCCTTGGTGGAGGGGGAAAACCCACACCTCTAGAGGGCTCAATGGCTACTGGGCGATGCCCACAAGGCATTGCCGCTTGAAAGGCCGAACGTCCTCTGGTTTTTCGATATCTCGGGGGAGCGTCTCTCCCGAACCGCCATGAAGAAGCACCATGGTCCACGCCCTTCACGTCCAGGACGCCCTCTAGCAGGCTGCAGCTAGTGGGCCAGGCCACCCGCCCAGTGGGCTACCGTCAGTGGGTCGGGACCCTCACCCAGCAGGCCCGGTCGTGCCCCACTACTGGTCAGGTCGCCCCTTTACAGGTAGAAGCACACCCCGACGTAGGCCGGGTTGCCCTTATTTGTGGGCTGGACCAAACACTGGACCACTGGGCTGAGTTCGCTACGTCACGGCCCAGACTGGGTCAAGTTGGGTCAGTCCGACTGGTTCAGACAGGACCCGGGCACAACCGGATCGAGAAACACATAAAGGGACTAATCATTAGAACAAGATGTATGTTTGATGAACCATCGATGGTGTCTGGATCCTAAGAGAGAGACGATATTTTTTACATAATGAATGAGTGTTTTGGAGAAACATGGTGTACGGATGGGTTGGATTTCACCCGAAACAAACAGGGAACCCGGTAGTGAAATGATAATAACGCATAGAACAGGAATTCGATTGACACACCATCTATTGCATTGGAACCATTATGGAATAAAGGATCATCATGTTACTTATTTGTGAGACTACATGATGGTTGAAATTAGATAAATGGTTTAGGGAGAAGTTCTCCACCACACACTACGTATAGATCCCTACGACTGGCTGAGGCATGACGACTACTGACTTCTCAACTCTATGTGACTCGACAGACTCGGTACGCGATTGGGAGGAGTACCTCCACAGGCCATGGTTGGGAGCATCCATGGTATGTGATGGGGAGGAGTACCTCAGTAGGCCACAGTGGGGGAGCAGCTCTGTGTGACCTAGAAAACCCAAGATACGTGATGTGGAGGAGTACCTCAGCAGTTCAAGGTTAGTGGGTAGCGCCTCTATGTGATGCGGTAGTCGAACTATACTCGATAGAGGAAGAGTTCTCCAATAGCCAAGGAATTAAATGTTTTGACTGGGAATGTTACTTGTTCTTAGGCCTAGAGAATCTATGGCTGGTGATTATCATTCATAGAGATAATGTGTGGGTCAGCATCATAATCCTGTTTCTCTGAGTTTTACACCTAGTTTGAGTTGAGGCCCTATTTGAACTAAGCCTTTTACCTTCTTCATACTATCTTTTTTTGTTACTTGTGTGGTACTTATACCTTCATGGTGTTACATTTATGGTGTAGTTCCCTCAGGTATGAGATGAGAATATCCTGATAACGTAGGTATATGTATGGGTATATACCTATGTTGAGTTGATGTTTTTCTTTGTGGATTTCCTTTGTAGATCATTAGTAGACCCACGGGGTCTCAGGGTCCCCGCTGAGTACTGTTATACTCACCCCCACATGGTCTATGCCTGCACCTTTTTGTGTCTTGTATAGACGATGTACGACACTGATCGAGGCTGAGGGAGCTAGGACTAAACGGTGCTTGGAGGTGGACCATTTGGTGTGATGCGACGCAAGGAATACTGATTGTGAGTTGTACCTACCCTTCAGGTTTGATCCAGGGTGGACCGTTTGGTGTGACGCGACATAGGGACTACTGATTGTGAGTTGTACCTATTCTTCGGGTGGGATCCTTGGTGGACGATCTAGGAGGAAATTTCCCCTTTTTCAGTTGTTTTGTTCCTTTTAGTTGTATTAGTACATTTCAGTTGTACTCGTACTTTCAGTTGGGCTTGTATTCTAGCTCTTTTTAAATTTTCCACTCTATTTTACTACAGCAGTTTACATCATAGTTTCTTCTTATCATGTTCTCGGACCATGTGTTTGTAAGGTTTAAAGGAAATGTTGTCCCATTTATGGGAATACACCTTTCGATGATAGTCGGCAGCCCTTGGCCTATGGATGGTGGGTTTGCGTAGTCACGATACATGCCTCGAGGGACGGGTCATGACAGATTCAAAAATATATATATACAACTTAAAGAAATGTTTTAAATTATAGTAGATTTATAAATATAATATTATTTTATTTTTAATTTTTACTCAAAATATGTATATAAAATGCTAAAAAAAACTTCTGTATTAATGATTTAATAAAGGTAAATATCAAATAAATGTTATTAAACATATTAAAATAAATATAATTTGGGTTAAATAATATGTCCAATGAATTTTCTAGATAAACATGACCTTTTTGGAATATAATGAAATAATTGATTTGAATTTAACTTATTATATTCATATTTTAAAAAATCAACGAATTGAATAGTTTCAAAACTGTCCCAATTGATTGTTTATCAAAATGATGTTTTATAAAATTAGATAAAAATTATTTTCAAAAATATATATATAATAATTATTTAATGGTATTAAATGTTCTAAGGTATTTATTTATGTCCTAATTAACATCAAATATGTTAATATTGAATCCTTTTTATATTGAATTATTTGTTACCCTATTAAAATATAAAATAGAATAACTTTGTGTTAAATAAAATGATAAGGATTATATTAATACAAAAAATAGTCTAAAATTTAATTATTTATGACATTACAACCCTATAGCATCTAATATAATATATTGGTACAATTTGGTGGTTTCTTTAAGAGATTTTTTATAATAAATTAATATATTTTGAGTTTCCAAAAGTTCCCAACACTTCAATTATTAAAGGGGACATCCTTCTGCATTTTACCAAAACTCATTAAGACTTTAATCTCATCTATACTCTGCCATTTTCGTTTCTAAACATCCCATATTACATTTTATAGGTCTTGGTTTTCTTCAAAGACCAGCTCTAGTGCTTTAGGGGGAGACTTAGTGGGAGCACATTAAAGAATATTTAATCTCCGCTGCTGATTCACTCAAACTTCTTTCTCTCTCTAATTCATCTTCATGAGTTGTTTCATAATAAAGTAATAAATCCAGTATCACATATACTGAGTTGTTAGTATGATTATTATACAACCATATTCAACTATCTATCTATCCTATGAAAAATTAAATTTCCACATGTGCGTACATATGGCTTACCATCTCAATGTCGTGGTATAATGTGTTTTTCACCACCATCATACTTGGACGGGTATAATGATAGAAATAATAACTATATATTATAAATATTAAATTATATTAATTATTAAATGTTATAAACAATCCACTTCAATAACATTCAACAATTACTGAATGATTCCATCGCTCGCGCGTGCTTCCATTCTACCGTCTCCCTGATGATATGTGATTTATTCTACAAGATTTTCATCAACAAAAAATTATATAAATGAATAGAATGAATAAAAATGATGTATATTATACTAATATCATCCTCAAAAATATATAATTATAACCTATGAATAGGTACAAGAAATTATAGGACAAAACCTGTGTAATGTGATAAAGAAGTTGACACACAAAGGACAACTCATAATGTAACTAACAAAAAAAAGATAATATGATCATATCTGTTATTATAAAAAGGAATATCATTCTAAAACAAGTTAAAAACATTATTTAAAACATTATACAAGAGTTTATGATATCTAAAAAGGAATGATGACCTATGGTAAGAGATAATTTTGAAATATCATTATTATCCGAGATTATTTATATGTAATTATTTACTAGGGTATATTATTAATAAATAGACATGCTAACTAATTATATATTCAACAGTATTCTTTATAACCATATAAAATTTTATATATTCAATTTGACACTTTTATAATTTAATTAAATACAATTTAACCGATATTTTGACATTTTTCAATTGAGATACTTATTGACTTTTTCCAGAAACAGTACGTAGAGAGTATTTTTTAACTTGCATGACATGAACAGATTTTTACATTTTCAAAGATCCATGTTTCTGTGAATCAACATCTACATTATTTAAATTTTTGTCAAATAAATTATTTTATTATAAAATTGTGCGGAATTTGGGGAAATGAAATCATTTCTATAAAGAAATATTTTTTCACCAGGAATTTTTTTCATGAGTTATAACTAAATTATTTTCTAGATAATTGGGAATTATTGAATAGGGTCATTTTTGGAGAATGATATCATTATTGTTCCTTTGGTTTTATTGTCTTTATTATGAAATGGTATTTATGAGATCCATTTGTTTTACATGGATTATGTTATGGTTGAATGATATTTAAATAAACCAAGTTTATTTCTTGAGTTATGGTGAATTATTTAAGTTATTATGGAACACATATAAATTATTTCATTATGGGATAGTTAGGACCTAAATATCCATATCACAAATTGGGTAATGACTTATATCTAATGAGATATACATGGATGGAATGGGATGTGATATCGGTTCAGTAGTATAGGGTTGTACCAAGGAGTGAACTCAGTTTAGTATTGGGTGTTGTCTTTTATGTTGTCATTGAAAATGATTATTAAAAAATATTAAATTATTTTATATTCTTATTATTATGCCAAAAAATTTAATGTCTTATGTTACTAATTTTTGGATTATGTTCATTTATTATTATTAACTTTTATGATTTCTTCCATTGCATGCTATCATGATCTCTCATATGAATGATTATATTTTAAAATTTTCAGTTCTTATGCCATATGATTATGATATGATTGATATCACCATTTTTTAACCTTATTGAGTATATGAGCTCACCCTTTCATATGTTTCCTTTCCCAAGGTCAGAAATAAGTTTTTAAGTATGATATGTCAATAAAGGTTCTGTTTATGAAGAAATAAGTGGGAGACAATGAATATTTCTTATGAACTAGTTGTTTATGTTTCCCAGTTTCAAATGACACTATACATATATGGTCGTATCATATATTTTTTATATTTTGAAATTAATATTATTCAATTATGAATTAATATCATAATATATAATGTACGAGTTGTAAATGTTTCTATTAGAGGAACAATATACTTATCAATTTGAAACTATGATGGGAAAACCTTAGAAAGAGCCCTAAAGATATGTCAAAGTATAGGTTATAATCTCATTGATTTATAAAGGGTAATAAATAACCTTATATAATACATAATGTGTCTTAAATTGAACATTTATTAATGATTATGTGGTTTTCCATTGTTATTTGTGTTTCTCACACTATGATTATTGATTTTATTCAATGGATTGAACATAAAGGAACCACATTAATCCTAAATGTGACAAGTAATGTAATGATTGTCCTCACGAGCTACCAAACATTATTAGGGATATAATGAATAATGTAGTAACTATTCTCACAAAACATTCTCAACCTATGAATCAAGGAGGACTTTTAAATGATGATATGATGGAACAACATTCTATTAGTCTTTCATGAAAAAGAATCCACCTTCTATCAACTTGTATTATTATCAATTATTGGATGAATAAAGGAATAGTACCACTAAAAATATATTTTCAGTTCTCCAGCACTCATAACATGATAAATTCATCTTAGAGAAATATCATTTGAAAGGTGAAGTTAATCAATTCTGGAACATTATCAAGAATATAAAAAAAATGGATTCAATTAAATCCATAGAATAGGATGAGTTTTAGAACCCATTTTTCAATAATTACATTCCTCATATTTAGTGAACAATGTTAAATATGTAGTTCATCGAACTTAATAAAAATGATGATGAATATATTGGTAACAAAGATGAAAATTTTATAGGACATTCATCCTACGCTTCTGGTATTGTTTTCCAACATGGGAGTAAAATTGATTCATTATTTAGTGGCTAAAAACCAAGTTATTGAATCGAATTATCCATAAAGGGATACAATAGATACGAGGAAAACATTTTATGATCTCTCAAGGATGAGAAAAATATTAGAGAAACCAATAGGTCTTATGGGATTTATATGAAGTGAAAATTGAAATTCAATGAAAAATCAAAACACCAAACTGAAAAGAACGTGATTTCTTCACATTCCAAAAGGGTGGAACAGAACATATAAAGATTATCCTAAATGGGATATAAAATGTTTTATGTAAGGAAAATAAGGCCATCAGGTAGTTGAATTCTAACATGATGGGAAAAATATTTCTAGTGATTTGAAAAAAGAAAAAATCCATTGATTTCATCTTTTACACATCATTGTTGTTGGTGCATGGTAATGGGGAATTACTCCAATCAATTCCCTAATATAGGAGGGGGTGATGATGAACTAACTTAGAAAACTCTTAATGACAAATAAAAAGGAATGTCACTTTCAATCACTCTCAGTGATGAGGAGTATGATAATGAAGTGGTCTATGGTACACTTACCATCCACTATAAAGTAGAAAATGTTTTCTTTGAATCCGGGTCCACCCACTCTTTTATTTCATAATCATTTTTTATTGGTATCGCTATATTACATCATCAATTAGATGTTGACTTATCGATGTCTAATCTAAATAGAGAAATGATCAAATCAATATATTTTAATTCTTCTCCAGTTGATGTTTGATGAAATTTTCTTCCTACAAATTTTTTGATACTTACTATAGTAGAATAAGATGTGATTTTGGAATGGATTGCCTTTCCCAATATGCATCTCATATAAATTTCTATGGGAGGGAAGTCATGTTTCATATTATTGATCAATCTAACTTCAACTATCATTGAAATGAAGAATATAACCATCTAGTAGACATTTATTCCATCATTCGTGTTTTTATTTATATAAATGAAAGTTATCTCTGTCATATGATTGGTGAGAAACTAAAAATTAAGAATATAAATATTTTATGGTAGTTTGATGATATATTCCCAAAATAATTTCTAGTACTTCCACGAAATCACGAGTATGTGTTTTCAATATATCTCATATAATGTGTTATGCCTTTTTCAAAGACTCCTTATTACATATCACCAATTGAGTTTTAGTAATTGAAGGTGTAAGACCCAGAGAATCATGACAAGGGATTAATGTTCCCTTGTGTGTCATCTTGGGGGCACATGTTCTATTTATAATGAACAAATATGGATAAATGAGGCTCTAAATTTATTATTGATAACTTAAAAAGGTCAATATTAAGAAAAAATATCATCTTCCCTACATTGAGGACGTATTCACCATACTACGCAGAGATTGTTAATATTCTATGATTGATCTTGGTTCATGATATCATCAATTAATGGTCAAGAAGGAGGATATACCAAATAGGACATTCCATATAGGGTGTGGGTGCTATGAATTTATATTGATTCCTTTTGTCTAAATAATTATCCAGTTATCTTCATGAAAGTAACAAATTGTGTCTTTTGGGACTATCTTGATTAGATTTTGGTTGTCTTTATAGATGATATTGTTATCTTTTTTAAGATTAAGGAAGAGCATGAAGGTCAATTGATAATTGTACATAAGACCATTATGAAGGATAAGATTTATGAAAAATTTACCAAGTGTGAATTTTGAATCCAATATATTTTAATGTTAGGCTACATAATCCCAAGAGAGGGGATATTTTTTGATCAAGAAAAATTGATGTTATTTCAATTTGGGTAAGACGAATAATAATATATAAGATATGAAATTTTTTTGTAATTTCTAGATATTATCGATACCTTGAGAAATATTGGTCACAATTTTCTAAGACAATCAACATGTTGACTTGGAAATGAGTTATGTTCCTGTTGACAGAGGAATGTGAGGATAATTTTGAAGAACTAAGAATAATGTTAGCCAGTGCCTCTATTCTCAAAGTAACATGTAGTGGAGAATTTTTTTTATTGTATGGTGATGAATCCAAGAGTATATGGGTTGTATTCTCAAGAAAATGATATGGAGATAGTTTATTCCTCAAAAAATTAAATATCCATGAGTAAAATTAGAAAACTCATGATTTGAGTGAGTTGTGGAAATCATAACACTAAATATAAAGAGGTATTTGAACGTAGTTATAAAATTTGATGCCAATGAAATGTCAATATCCGATTTTTGAGTGAATGGTTGAAGTAAATCGGATTGGATTTCACTAATGAGATCATGAAAAGACATTTGATGTCATGATTAGACATTGTTCATAATATAATCAGGTGACTTCAAATATGATACTAACTTCCAAAGACATGTTCAATATAAATGGATGTTGTTTACATCATTGAATTGAAGGGGAATAAGAAGAGAACCATAAAAATGTGGTAATTTGATTGAGGATATTTCTCTTGGTGTTGTGTCTTATTTTTATATTGATTGAATGTGTATTACATGGGAATTTGAAAACGATTTCCTTAGTCATCAAATGAAAATAATAGTCAAACCACACAAAAACCAACCAGGGGAGAAAAAAACACTTATATAGGTGGCTGAGCTCAAACCCATCCAGTCTGCCAGTCTGGGTTGGTTGTAGAAGAGATATACATAGGTCACACATGAGAACGCCCATAATGGTGCATGGGAGGGCCTATAGAGCACCACCATGTGGGGGTGGAACAATGGCATAGGTGGGCACAAGAGAAAACCCTCATAAGCATGGTACATGACGATATAAGAGAGGGAGAGGATAAATTATTGATATCATCCTCTCACAGATTGTATTATAAGGTGGTAGAGAAGCACGTGCATTTTCGATGTGGGATATGATTTTTTAATACTAGATGAAGAAATACAATTTGTTCATCTGATTGAATTATCCAAGTTATTCAATCGTTCCACTGAGCCTTCATCCATTTGATAAACATATTTAGAAATATGGGATATCCCATCTTGTAATGCTATTGTCTTCTACATCTTAACAATCCTCTTCAAATCAATATTCTAGAACCGCAGTGAAGCCATCATGATAAAGATTATGGTCACTGTTGATGATCAAATCCACTACATTAATCAAATAAAGAAGATCGAATATAAATAATGAAAATAGAGTTGCAGAGGCTTCTTGGTGATCAACACTAATCAAATAAATCTCTATCAACATGAAATACATGAAAAAAGTCATTTTATGGAGTATGACATAGTGATGGAGACTCTCATGAACATGGATGGAATACACCATGAAATTATTTGATGGACTGAAAAGATCCCAAATGACTAGGACACTAGTTGATATTCCATCAAACAACATATAAATTTGGAGTTTGAATGAGTATAGGATGAGGAAAAAAATGCATATCACAGGCAGTGAAAAGTGTTGTGATCTGTACCTATATATAATGGTCACTCGATGGAGGGTTTCATGTTTCTGTGATTCAGATTTCTCTCATTCATAAAGAAATAGAGCATCACAGAACCTACTATTCATGAAAGATAGAAGTTCTCCGCACAGATCTTTCATTTATGCAGAATGAAAGGAATATACGAAGGATATGACTCCCTTGAGCACTAAATTTTTTATTTCTCACTCTTGATACACTTTTTTAATAACTATTTCATGAATCCATAGGGGGATAGTGTGTTTCATTTCCCTTTGTTTGCGTGAAACAACATCAAAATTAAGCCTTCATGGATCAGGCTCGGATATCCATTGCGATAAGTGTACACATACACATTTCCATCAGAAAAACCCATGTGATGCTTCTATCTATTCATTTTTTCTGATAAGAGGAAGTATGAAACACAACTATGTGATCATCTCCTGGTTTATGCAAAAGAAAATTCCTAAAACATTCAGTGTATAATGAAGAAATAATGTTAACAGTTTGTGTTCATGTTGAATAAAACATAACTACACATTTATGAAATTATGAATGTCCATGAACATGTGAAGATAGAATTTTCTATTCAAATTTAATTGATCAAGAAGAAACAAGGTAGGCATACTATGAAAGGTAATTGTTGATTATCAATATTCTTGAAGAAGTTGTGTGCACCACTTCCACACATAAATGTGAATCCAAGACTTTAGTCACATGGATGAATTATTAGACCCATATTTTTTTCTACTGAGGAAATTAATCATTACTGGTGATCAGAATAGTACTCTTATACCAACAGATTTGATTAGACATTACTGAATCTAGTTGAATAGGTACATGAGAAAGTCACAAACTACATAATCCTGGAGGAATATTATCAGTTCATCCTAAAGAGGATAAACCCACCAAAATAATGAATGTGAAACTTGATGTTATTACTAGTTTATGGAATAATATTGTGAAATTTTCCTCATACCAAATAATAAAAGATGAATTGAATTTTCAGGGGTTTCACCATATTTTAATTAGGGTGTTTTACAAATAACTATTTTTAATCATACAATGATAAATTAATGATTCTTTGTGGGGGAGAACAACCAACCTGACAATGAGAATGTATTATAACCTAGCATTATAAATCACAATGTTTTGTTCCTTTGTTTTACCACATAATTTTAAGAGTCGATTGAGGCCTTAACCATCTATAGAGGTATAATTGAAAAAGGGTAAAATTCATAAAAAAATAAAAAATTATATGGGGGATCAAAAATTCACCCCTTCCCTCTCATTGATCATCCATTATTTTGTGTATTTAAATTGGTATTAGAGGCATGAACCATTTGTAAGTATATACAACTTTAACAATATGGATAATTAAAATTCTGTCAATATCAAGGGTGTTCCTACTTTTTATGGAATGAATTATCAGAATTAAAATAATAGGTTGTCACCCAATAATTTATCTATTCTCCATTAAGTTAGAGATGCGTCTACTGAGGGATTACCTTCTATTTCTAATTATTCTATTAGTACATTCCCTAAAAATGGAAATATCAAAGTCAATGTAAAATCTCAAAATGAAATTTTGATATCTCTTTCTGAATAATTTTAGAAAATGGTTATGAGGCTGCAAAATGATAAATAAATTTTATACAAATTGGGAAGAAACTATAAAGTAAAATTAATTTCAAGGAATCCAGAATGAAAATTTGGAGGAGAAAATTTGTATGTATCAATATTTTTAAAGAAGAAAAAATTGAAGATTATTTCATAAGATTGAATGAAATTTTAATTAATATTCAGGGATTTGGGGAAATGATGGATGGTTAGACTATTGTAAAAAAACATATGAGAATAATTTATAACAGGTTTCATTCCAAAATATTATCTTTGAATGATAGAGGTGATATATTACATGAGGAATTAAATAGCATTCTAGTTTCATATGAAATGAAAAAGATCCCAGTTTTGAATAAGAATATCAAAAATGAGATGGATTTTGAGGCCATGAGAAAACACATAATCAGTTATGAGGAAGTTTCAGAATCAATGGAATCTGATGATATAGACAAAGTTGAAGAATATAACATAATCATTTCAATTATATCAATGATATTGAGAAAATAAAAATTTAAGGGTAAAGGAAGACTAACACAAAAATGTGTCAACTATAATGACATTAGATAGTTTTCAATAAATTGTCTACAGAAAAATTTTGTTGCACTTGTGACCAGTGAAGAGAAACTAATTAATAAGAAATGGGGTAGAATCTAAAAATATTAAACCAAATTTGGTGTCAGAAGGAAAAAGTCCATTCTAGGTGAATGAAGAATTTATGCGATAAATGAAGAAGATGTATACTCTATATCACGGAGCCAAACAGAAGAAGAAAGTAATTTCATAGAACATGTGGAAAAAGGATTAGATACTTTTATTAGTGAATATGATTAATGTTAATAGACATATATATAAGACATGTTGATGAATAAATTAAAATAATTGATTGATAAAAACAAAATGCCCTAGAAATTTAATAGAATATTGTTGAAATATAAAGAAAATATAATTAAGGAATATGAATAATTTTCAAAGAAAGAAACCTTTTATACTGAAGAAATAAAAAGACCCAAACTGAAGGTAACTGAAATAGAAAATATGGTAAAAGATATTGAGGAAAAAATTTACCTCATTGATGAATAACAGTCAATGAATCAGTCTAAATTCCATGAAACACATAATATCTTGAAATATATTATAGAATATTTCAACAAGGTTATTTATTTCAAGGAAGAATCATCCCACACTGGTGAAATGATCGGATCAAATAAGAAGGATAATTCAAAACACATTAAATCTATAAATACGTCTGTTATATATAACAATGTGGCCCCTAAAACAAATCCATGAAAACATGGAAAACTAAGGCTAGTGAGAAATTTCCACCCAATTTAATGGAAGATAGACTTATTAAAAAATATTTTTTCACATAAAACAAAAGTCAATAGTTGGATCTGAAAAAATACATTCCCCAAGATTAGGATTTTATTAATTGGGATGATCATGGGTTTGAAGATAGTATTTGTGCCTTAAAGTGTTTGGGAACACATTATATTTGTTTAGGTATAATATGACCCTACCAGAAATGAGGCATAAACCATGGGGGAGTTATTGTGAAATCAAAAGAGCAAATCAATGTAAGAAAGAAATGTTCACAAAACCATCTGATTGAATAACTCATAAAAACATTATCTATTTAGAGGAAACCTATGGAATATATGATCAGAAAGGCCATAATGTTGAAATTAAATGATTATTCTTTTTGAAAAAACACCCAATGTTATGAATGAAATTGAAATTCAAAATATAAATAAATATAAATATTTTTTTTATAAAGTTGTATTGAATGCCAATTTTAAAATAAGTCATGGATTCATGATAGTGGACTTTACTCACACATGAATGGTGGTAATAAATTTTGATCAACATATAAAATCGTGACAAATTATCTCTGATCTTTGGAAATGATTTCTCAGTGAAAATCCTGGGATGTGGAAGGGCAATGATTGAAGACAATAATTTAATGTCCAATGATTTGTTATCTCTTGTAGGGTTAAAGAACAATTTTTTTAGTGTGATCTAGCCTTTTGATCTGGGACATCTGGTGTTTCTCAATAATTATTCATGTGTAATAATGATCTCAAATGATGGATGAATCATTTCACATGGAGAAAGGACGACTTCCAATCTATTTCAAAATAGTGATTATACTAAATCATGTTATTTGAGTTCCATATAAGAAAATTATTTTGTCCTATAAGAATTATCCATCATCGTCAAAGGAATATTTTTAAATTCCTAATGTATGACAATGTGAGAGATCTACCCCAAGTAAAAACAAAAAAGGACGAAATTTGTGAAACTTATCAAATAGGATGATTTCCACAAAGTTCCCTCAAAGGGGTTGAAATCATTTCTACTAGACCCCTTTAACATATTCATACTGACATTTGTGGGCCAATGAGACGATATTCTAAAAGTGGGGATATATATTTCATAACCTTTATTTACGATTACATTCAAATGAAAAATGTAATTTTTATCAAATAGAAGCCAGAGGAACCTAAAATGTTCAAAAAATTAGAATGCAAGCTGAGAATGAGATAGGTCTCAATATTATGAATGTAATTTCAGATAACGATATGGAGTATAAATGATGTACATTTTAAAGCTATTTCTCAATAATTAAGTCATGTATTAATACAACACACCAAACACTCCAAATCCAAATGGGGTTGCTGAAATAAAAAATAGAAGCATTGTGGAAATAAGGAGAACTATGTTATCCAAAAAAATCATCTCAATGTTTTTCTAGTGATAAGCTATATGATTTGGAATAAACATACAGGAAAATTTCTTCTAAGACCAAAAACACCAATGGTAGCTTATAAGATGTGGTACAACCCAAAAAAACTATTAAATTGTGAATTCCAGGACTCGGATGCCACTCAACGTGTTCCTGAAGTCTTGTGTGCCATATGGCCTCAAGATAATTTCCCCAAATGATAGTGGATAATAACTAAAATAAATTCCCTAGGGTTTGTCCATGGGGAGTCAATTACCTCATTTCCAAAGTGTAGTGTATATAGTGAATGTAGGAATAGGTAAATAAAGGAATCAATATAAGTAAACATAATGAATAGTGTGAAATACACAGTACATTAAT
Source organism: Viscum album (assembly GCA_963277665.1). NCBI lineage: Eukaryota > Viridiplantae > Streptophyta > Magnoliopsida > Santalales > Viscaceae > Viscum > Viscum album. Next base: position 2,094,046,716 of record OY728123.1, on the reverse strand, counting down.
AATAACTAAAACAACTAGAACAACCTTCAACAACTATAGATATTTAATGTAACAAGAAATATGGAAAAATTTATTACAATATTGAAGTCATAACATGTCAGACATTAGTAAAAAATAAAATCAATGTCTATACCATCCATCCCGAGATCCAACTCTATCATCTACTATCAATCTCCATACTAAACACTATGAAATCACGTTTTTTAAGCTCTATGATTCCCTTTATCAACATTTTCATTCATTTAATCACATATGGGTACCAAACGATGCCCGAAGATGGTGTGAGATATATATCAGTGGTCCACCACCTATAGATTCAATAACATCTACCCCGTGTAATTGAATTGTAACAATATTCATTCTTGCATATATAATGTAATCTAGTACAGTGTAACTACATACCAATGTACCTACATCAACCCTTACTCGGATTCTGAATGTCACTAGTCCATTTATTTATTATTACGAATTTATAAATTAGTCAAATGTTAACCATGGTAAAGGTTATTTGTTATAACAAGGAACCCTATAATGATATTTAATAATGAAGATCCAAGGAAATAACTAAGGAAACATTTAACTTAATGGTCACCAACTAAGTAGTAACTATTGCATGGTTAAGGATATGATTGTAATACCAGGAGCACATTCCATGAAATTCCCCAATAAGGTTCCCACCAAATCCATGGTGACTGTCTAAGGTAAGACAACGCTATGCAGAGACAGAGGCCTATGGGTTGTATACATGGAACCTACTTGTCAATTCTGGATCTAAGGAGTGTATCCAATGAATTATAAAATTATATGGATGGTTCCTACAGTGTCAATCCAAGAATCCAAGAACATAAAAGGATTAGGATATATGTGTGTTTCAACCTAAGCAAGCTGAATCCTTGAATCAAAATAGGGTTACCAAGTGCTAATGGCATTCTCTGATCAGAATCCAATGAGATATCGAGTTAGATCATTACTATGTGATTACGAATTCAGGAAATATGTCATTTGTTTCAAGCCTTTACTTTCATGTTTGTTATAAGGTCGAGTAGCCTGAAACTATTGGTTCAATACTTTCCATTCAATTGTTTGATAAGGTCACGTAGCATGCAATCATTTAATCATGTCATAATTAACCAACAATCCCATTTTTTCAAGAAATTCCCTTCATTAGTTTGATAAGGTCACGTAACATGCCACCATTGGTTTTAGTCTTACCTTTCATTAGTGTGATAAGGTCATTTAGAAAGCAACTGTTTAGTCCATTTAATGAAAATTCCATATCCAATGCTCATTTTTATACCTTCTATTACAGTGGTAAGGGATGGTATGGATATGCAACCAAATATTCATTTACAATAAATACTTAGCCATATAATTATTATACGTGACAATTCATATTTCACATTTCAAAATCAAATTAAAGGACTTACCATTGAGAGGTCATGTTGTGAGCATAAATGGTACTTTGATTTATGTTATTCACAATATAAAAAATCCATTTAATATATAGAATACTACCCTTATAATTGTCAATCCAAGGCACACCCGAACGATTTCTTAATGGTGTCAAAACATTAAAATTAAAATAATGGAGTAACATACTACATGGGATGAATGGAGTTGTGGGAATAACCAATAATAATTTATCTGATATACAGAAAGAGCATATCTATATGGTTGTAATTATTATAAATGCCGAATAAAAATTCAATAACTGACACCTAATGAAATCGGTGGGCCCCACATTACAATTGAAAAATTGAAAAACATGAAGGATGAGTTATAGACCACCCAATTTAGGGTTGTATGTTTCTCATACTCTGATATTGGTACTTGGTTTGCCTCATACAAGAGTATATCTATGAAAAAGAGAAAATTTCTGCTACACCGATAAGTAGGTCAAGAGCAAGAGAGAAGGAGATATGATTAAATGGTCTCGATTACTTACTATAGTGCATAAAACATGATGAAAGGAAGCTCACAAAATCCCAAATGAAGGATATCTCTTTATTCACACCTTAGGACTTCAAAAAGCATTTAAATGAGATGAAATTTGTTTAATACCACTAGTTATTGGTTTAGGGGAGATTATGGGATCTAATTTGATCATAAAAGGAAAATTTGTAAAATTACTTAGAAAAATGGCATGTGCATGGTTTGTCCACATAGTTACCTAGGAAGAGTGGATCATTGTAAAATTTTCTACATGTATGTGTTCCAACCAAGTGAGGTGGTCTATTATGAAAAACACAATCTGCATGGTTAGGAAAACTGCACATCAACCATTCACCGACCATGCAACATATCTAGTATCCACAAAAAGATGGGTTCCAGGCACCAAACCTTCCACTGATACCACTTAAACCTTTTCTAACACATTATTCATCCATTTTAGGACCAAATAATAGATTTAAACAAAAATTTAAAGGATCCTTACCTTAGTGAAAATACAGGTTCTTAAAATCCCCCCCCCCCCATAGAAGAACTCATCCATGAGTTCACCGTACAATGGTGTTGAAGTAATATATTAGAAAAACCTTTGCCACAAAACATGTATGTCAGTTTCCCTATCCCATGTCTCATCCATTACTAAGCTGTCCTACCATAGCATCAATACATGATGGACAGACCAATCATGGGGGGCATTCATGCTCTGGTCAACGATGTGTATTGGGTTCTCCTCAATGGTAGAATCAACATATAACTCCAATAACTTGGGATCAAAATTATGAGATAGGTCTAAATGATACAGATGAATCATTGAATCGTGAAAGACTTCATGCATGGAATTGTTCTTCTGAGGTAATAGTAACTGATAGTCTACCAGCCCAACTCTCTATATAATCTCAAACAACACTACATAATGAGGATATATGTTTCTATGCATTCATAATTGTTTATGTCCTCGACTGGGTGATACCCTAAGAAACTCATCGACTCAGACCTTTAACTCAGGAGGTCATCGACATTTATTAGCCTATGATTTCTGTCTTGACTAAGCAGTAGTAATATGCTTTTTTATCAGCTAAAACTAATAATAAGTATCCTGAATGAGATGAGGACCTAGTATATATACATCACCTGGTTCTAGCCTGCACAAGGATAACTGGAATGGTCTACCATATAAGGCCTCAAATGGATCCATACAAATTTTCACCAGAAAAATGTTATTATATGTGAACTTGAAGTGAGGGATGTGATTCTGTCATGAACTATTGGAATCAAGGACACATGCTAGGAACATATCCAATAGAACATGGATTTCCTGTTCAGATTTTCCATTAGTCTGAGGGTGAAAAAAAATCACTTAAATGCACATGTGTTCCTATAGCCTTTTTCAATCACTTCCAAAACAATGATGTCAAATGAGAATCCTGATATGAAATGATAGTATAAGGAACCCCTTGTAGTGAATTGATCGTACAAGAATAAAATATTTTGATCTCATCAAATTAGAAAGTCTCCACCATAGGAATAAAGAATTATTATTTCATTAGTCGGTGAATATCTACACCAATACCATCGCTACCCCTCAGAAACCAAGGTAAGATGACTACCAAATCAATAGAAACATCCAACCATTTCCATTCCATGATTTGAAGTTGATGTTTCAAGAGTAAAAGTCACTAGTTCTCCACATTCACCTACTAACAGGTGTAACACCTCATGATAAATTTTTTTATCTAATGTTTCATCCTAGCCCACATATACATGCATCACATGTCTCAATACATCTTTGATATGCTCGGATAAACTACCCATTGAGAAGCATTGGACACTTTCATCAACTCCTCTCTTGAATCTATATGAACCCATATATGTCGATGTTGGTGTAGAGTATCCTATCTATCCATAGAAAAATCATAAGGTGGGTTATCTCCTGATATACTCTCATGGAGAACCAAGCCTTCTGGATCTAAAAAATGTAAACTATTCACCTTCTCAAAGATGGAAAATGTATCTTCCATTGATTAGATGTAATATTGATTGTGAAAATCATGAAACTCCATATGTAACACATAAAATATGGTCATAAACATTCATTAATCACTGTATTCCCATACAACATGTGCTTTAGTATTGGAAATAATGCATCAACAACCACTCTGCCTTTCCCAGTCATATTGGAATGCTCATACTCAATGGATTGTAGATATTTCAACCATATTTGCAATCTAAGGTTTAATTCTCACTATAAAAAGATATATTTTGGCTCTTTTGATCTGTGTACACCACAATGCGCTCACACAATAGATAATGTCTCCAGTAATGTAAGGCATTGACAACTATTGATAGCTCAAGGTCATGGGTCAGATAAATCATCTCATGAGGCCTCAACTATTGAGATCGGTATGCAACATTTTTTCCTCCTATGTCAGCACTACTCCTAGGCCGATGCTTGATGCATAATTAATGATAGTATAACCTATTCATCGCTATATAAGTGTCAATATAGGCGACAATACAAGCCTCCATTCATCACCTAAAAGGATTTAACACATGATTTTTAGTATATGAACTCGACAACCATAATTATAAGATTCGTGAGATGTGACACACAACAATATAATTATTGTATGAAATGTATGCAATATCTATCCATTCCTATGAAAAATTAGATATTATACACATCCTTATGCTCATCCTCGGAAACCACATAAGGATCCTTTTCAAGGAAAATGGATACTCTTAATTCTAATATTATAAGATCCAATAATTGAACTTTATCAATATAGATGTGGAAAATAGAATTCCTGGCATAAAGATAATTCTCTCTTAGTGTAGTTAGAACAATAACATGATTTTTGGCATGGATGCTATGACTATGAGAACACACTATGATATCATCCACAAATTCCATGACCAAAGAATCAATATACGAGTGGACAACCCTATTCATCAGATCCATGAAAATAGAAGGTGTTTTCATAATATCGAATGATATAATATGGTACTCCTACAAAACATTCATCCAACATAAATTTTTACGAGTTATTTGTGATGGTCTGACTAGAACTTGATGATAACCTAATATCATGTTGATCATATAGAATACCTTACCTCCAAGGATTTCGTCAAAGATATCATCTATTCGAGGAAGTGGGTAGTGGTGTTTGATTGTAAGCTGGTTCAAATTTCTATAATCCACACATATACATATGTTTCAATCTTTCTTTATAGAGAAAATCATTGGGGAACCCCAATAATTGGTACCTGGGATGTATAAATCCTTTATCCTCTATATCCTTTAACTTCCATTTGATCTCTTAAAGATTAGTTCCTGCCATTATGTACCGATGATTTGACACTCTTGTAAAAATATAGATTGTAAACACTACATATCTATTAGTAGGTAAGCTAAAAAATCATTAGGGAAGACGTCTATGAAATGATCGACAATTTGAGGGAAATAAACCTGTCAAAAAACTCAATATTTCCTGAAGTGTTTTTCATTGTGGGTGGTCACTCCTCCTATCCCATGATGATATGGTTTAACTATACCAACCTCAACATACCACTCACCCTTATATAGATAGAAACTTCCCTCTAGTGATGTAAAAGCTACCCTTTAGTGATATTAGTCAAGAAATACATGATTGTTAACCAACTAATCCATCCTGAATATTATATCGAATCTCATCATCTCGAGAATAAAGAGGTTCTATATGAAAGGGCAACTGCCTACCTCAGCGGGACAGTTCATGTCGAGGAATAATCTCTTTGTTAGTACCCCTATGTTTTTATCTAGGGTCATTACACCATAGTAACAATATATCTCAAGTTTGAGATATTACATGATAGATACAGAGATAATAGAGTTCGAAGCATCTGTATCAAATAATGGAGATTCTATAGTAGAGGATACTATAGTATTTACTTGTACTATCGATGGTCTCATGACTTGATCCTTGTGAATTGGTCGTCGTGCAATCCACTATCATGAACCATGAACATGGTTAACAAATAGACTACTATGATCATAACTACTATACTAAAACTTCTACTAGTGATTAGGGATCTATCTACCATGTCCACAACCTCTTCCTCGGCCACACCAAGTGGTTCTATTCCAACTCCCCACCTGAAGTTGTGGAAATTAATCCTCTCCAGAAGGAGAAGATAGTGAAAATCATTTTTACATGATGATGGTGGAATGGTCCTACAGAAATTCCAATGATGCCCCATATGGTCATAATACCAAAATTCTAGGGGGTCTCTATTACAATGGGGATTTGAATTCCATCATCATCCAAACTAATGAGACACTAAAGAGTTATCTAAATTGGTACTTTGGTTTTCACTATCCTGAGGAGGAACCTCAAGGGAACACTTCTTGCTTCCAAAAACACGACTAGAATAATGTGGCACTAGTCCTCTATAGCCTGTACTATTGGCATACTTCAGGTTAGGCTCGATTATAAGAGCCTTATAGGAAATTAAGAAATGTTAGGTATGTAGAGGACATTTACCTGTGTAATAATGGAATACTAGATCCCATCCTTGAAATGCCTACGATGTGTAATATCTTCATTGGAAAGAAGTGTTTCAAAATGATGAAACTCCAGGAAACATGATGAATAATCTTTAAATAACAAAGAAACCATCTCTAGATGCATGAACTATCTAGCTCTATTAGACATTTGCATCTGAGGAGTGAACTGATCCTAGAAGGAAGTCTTTAAATAGACCTATATAATTCCCTGGTGATGAATGGAATGGTAAATGGAATCCCACCAACATTTGGAGGAGTCCCGGTGAATGTATGAGGAAAACTTGTAACATTTCTCTGGAGGTGTCTTTAGTCTCTCACTGATATATAGGATGCCTTCTAGCCAAGACATAGAAACCTGAAGACCATTGTCCCCAAAGAATGTAAGATTATGCTTCTGTTTGAGCTCATGAGTCATATCATCCATCATAGGTGCAACTCATGGTGCACAATTCATGTAGTGTATCAGATATATGAAACTATCATGAACTAGAGAATCAGTTCACATATTGGGTAAAAAAAGGAGTTCCTTGAGTGGAACTCTGAGAGGTATGACTGGCAAAATATTTCCAACCACTTTTCGAGAATGGCCTTTGCCACCCTCTTTTCGTATGATACGAAAACGTTGTGGTGGAATTGGTCAACAATAGACAATAACAAAACCTCAATAAACTCTTCAGTAGAATATAACTGTTGATGCTCTTTTTCATCACATTGTCTAAAAAGAATGGAATGGAAAATGACTTAGCACATATTGATTCATCCTTTGAAGAAAACCAAAAAAATCGACAAAGGCATGAACAAGGTTTCAAATGCACATGCGACGCGCAAGATCCATCACTGTCGCGCATGTCCACTTGCGCGATGCCTAATGGTCGCGAAAGTGACTTGCGTGCCCTATGTAATAACTGCCCGGGGTCTTCTCCAGCCTCTAAATAGACCCTGTGGGCCCTACATTTCAAGGGGAAATTTTCCAGAATTCAGATTTAGATCTCTGAACGCCAAAGTCTCTTCTTCAGGTATTCCGAACACTTGTAAGGTAATTCTTTACCTATAATGAAAGGTCTAAACAAGAGGAGTAAGGTCTAAGTGTTATAATTCACTAACACTTGCGTGCCTAAGGTGTTTTACCCTTAAGGTAAATGAACATACTTCAGCACCGCCCTACTTCCTCATCAAAACATGAGTGCCTCTCTTCTGAAAGTACCTCAGGATAATTCTAAAGGCATTGGTCAAGGATCGCCCAAGTATTACCATGCTGGTATATAAACGCACAAGTACCCATGTGTCGCGCTGGTATAGCTGCACGACCAGGACTTGCGCGCCCACGCAATACTTGCGCGCCTACCAGGACATGCGTGCCCCTGCCTTTTTGGGTGCATTTTTTTCCCATTTAACCCTTCTTATTTCATTCCACCTCTTCTATTAAATATTCAGTCTTCAAGACACTCTTCAAAGCCATTTATGGAATGATTTCATGATTTTACTTCCTTATCTGAAAGGAACTCCATGGAATATCTCTCAAAACCTAGTGATTTACATATATTTATGTTACTAAAGATTGAGAATTCATTCATTCAACCTCATCCTTTAAGATGAGATAACCCCTTAACTTTGGCTTCTTTTTTAGGAGTATGTCCCAGTCATAATTTCCATTAATTTTGGGAATCCTCCTCAGGAATAAGTCCCAAGTCCTCATTTACTTGGGACTCCTTTTCAGGAATAAGCCCCAGTAATAATTCTCCAGACTAGTCATCCGCCTTAAGAGTAATCCCCAAGTCCTCATTAACCTGGGCCTCCTTTTTAGGAATAATCCCCAGTAATAATTCTCAAGAATGGGCATATTCATCAAGAATAAGTCCCAAGTCCTCATTAACCTGAGCCTCCTTTTCAGGAATAATCCCCAGTAATAATTCTCAAGACTGGGCATCCTCCTTAGGAGTAAGACCCAAGTCCTCATTAACATGGGCCTCGTTTTCCGGAATAAGCCCCACTAATAATTCTCCAGACTGGGAATCCTCCTTAGGAGTAAGCCCCATGTCCTTTAACAAGTCCTAATTTACTTTTGATCTGGACTTCTTTCTCAGGATTAAAACCCAATCATATCTCCCCTTCTAACTTGGGAATCTTCCATAGAAGTAAGTCCCAAGATTAGAGTATCAAAATCTCCATGAAGCACATATACCTTTATGGTGCTTGTTCCTGGATTTCTTCCTTGAAGTAAATCTTAATCCTCATTTCTTATAATTGCATCTTTCATGGCACAATTGTCTTGTTTTACCAATACCTCTTTTTTCTCACACCGAGCATGACTCACGTGAGCTTAGAGTGTAAAAGTAATTATGACATCTTTCTTTGTGCCATCAATCATAAACATCATAATACCTTACTTGAACTACGTGGGTTCTGGTTCCTTTTCCAAAATAAAGGATACGTAGGCAGCCCATCTACGAGTATGATCCCAACTTTGAAATAATTCATTTCCTTCTGAATGACAATAAACATCAAGTTCCCCACTGAGTGGATTAAAAAACAACATGTTCATCATAATGACCAAGAGACATTTATGTATCAAAGGATACCAGTGACTATGAATCTCTAAAAAATACAGGTGATTCTCTATCAATAAAGAACCTCAAATACATATAAAATATTCTCTAAATTTCCTACATTTCATCATTGATTGTCAGATCTAAAGGAAAGGTCATTTTATACTTGGTAATGTAATAAGGATTCACGAACATAACATAAATCTATAAAGAGAGTCCCAAAGTAGAGAATAATTCCCCTCAAAATGGTGTGATGAGTCCGACCTCCCATCCTCTCGGCCAATGAAAATTTCTAAGCCTCACCAGTCCACAACTAATGAGCACCTACCTTTGGAAAGTAGGTTCAAATGGATATGGAATCATTGGATGTTTCTGGTTCTACGAACAAACCCGTTAGAAACAGCTTGAAATGTTTGCACCTTCAATCAACGAGGTTATCCCTAATTACAAAGGGAAACAATAAATGGCGAACCCGACGTGAATCCTTAACCAAGTTAAAATGATGTTTTTCTTATTTTTTAGGCCCCTATTTAAAACTCCATGAGAGGGCCAAGAAAAACAATCATTGATGTATGTGCTAATCCAAAAGATGTAGTGGATGGATTTATCTTGATTACGTCTGTTATATCAAACATTCACTTTTTTCCAAGATTTTTTGCATTCTATGAAATGGCTGCTCTCATGTTCACACCTCTGATTACCACTACTACGAATGCCACTGCTGCTGCTCCTGCTAGATCATCGTCCGCTCTGAGGATGATATCATCTACTCAGTGTCTTCAATGCTGGGTATCAAATGCGCTAGTTAAGGGTTACCATCAACACGGTACCATTCCAACTCTGGAGGCCTCCCCACAAGCCCTCCAATTGAATAACTCACCCTGGTCATCTGGATAGCGATGACCAGTGATCACGAAACAGACGGTGCTAACCACCGTCTCAAACTGATTCGGGTCGTTATCCCAGGAACTCAATCACCATACGCTCCCTTCTTCTGGGGAGGTGAATGAGCAGGTCCCTCAGGGCCTTAATTCAAGCAGACATGGGTCCTTCCCGAGGGCTCCGACCAACAATCGCCGCCATAATCGTGCGGCAGTGTGCCCTCAACATGATGAGGGTACCGAGTCCAGGCATTCGGCTCAGGTTCCTCGAACCTGAGTAGGCAAGACGAATTGCCAAAGGAAAATTCCACCATCCTAACTTGGTGGAAAGCAATGAGAAGGCACACACACCTTCCCGTTTTAATTCTTCTATCCAGCAGACTCATCTGGAAGCATCATGCCAATCCCGCCAGGCAATTCCGGTTGAGTATTATAGGCAAGAACATACACCTGTTTATACATCACCATCTAGTCACGAGGCTCGTTTGACTACATATGATGGGTCTCGTCAACCACGTTCAGCGAAGTGCAATCAGTAGGCACATACACCTGCTAATATTGATGAAGCCTACCAACAGTCTCTCTTGGTTGCATTCGGAGAAGTCAGTCAGAAAGCTCCAGTGACATACAGGAGCCAGACTCAACTCTCTACCCCTACACTTGAGTACTGTCAGGATTCACTGACAAGAAAATGAGGAATGGAGAAGTCACATACACCTACTCTAATCACGGAATGGGCGTATATCCCTGTTCCGGCAGCTGAAGTCACCAAGCATATTCTATCAATGGTGAAAGATCAGAAGCAAATTCCTTCTCATATACTAGATGCCTATCAAGATATTATAATAGCTTCATCATCATCTCCGGGAAAGACACATAAATCTATCCCTACCAGTAGAGTGACACATCAACAGTTCATTCCAGAATAGACACACACATCTGTTCCATTCCAAGAGGGTTATGGGGCATACTCCCCCAAATCATACGGACAACCAAGTCAGGCACATACACCTGATCTGAGTGGAGATCGTTAGCCTAACCTGGCCATATCTCCTGATCAGGCACATACACCTAATTTGAGTGGATATCGTCAGCCTAACCTGGCCATATCTCCTGATCAGGCACATACACCTGCTCAGATCCTCCACATTCATCAACAAGTGTTTTCCAAGGTGATTAAGAAGGTGTCTAATAAAAATACCCACTCAACACAGTCAAGAGATCAAGAGACAATCTGTAACAAGGCCTTCCTCGATGATAGAGTTCTTGAAGCCCTCAGGCAGTTATCTATTGGAATTCAAGATTCTACTCCCTCATTTCCCAATAGTGGGAAGATTAATTCCGATGGTCTTCAACAGAAACTTCCTCATGAAGGCTTGCTTCATGAAAATTATGTCGATCTCAAAGTTTCATCTTCATATGCAAGACACAGGAGCCGTCTGTGTGGCTAGAAGACCAAGGAGCAAGAGATTTCATCTTTTGTGGTAACCCACCATTGTGGTCCTCTACATGATGATGAATTTTGCTGCGAAATTCCTCTCTGCAGTAGTGATGGACATTGCAAGGAAAATTCTCCAGTGGACAATGTAGTGCCGAGAAATCCCTCTTATCTTGAGGAACTTCCAAATGTGAAACCAGTCATGTATGATGTTTCATCAATGATGGGTGAAATATATTCTCAATCGGAAGATAGCCCAGGGTGTAGGTCATTCTCCAAACCACCCCTAAGTCATGCATCTTATAGTTTAATCAGAGATATCTCTACAAATCCTATTGAATCTAATGAAGGAACAAGGAAGCACCAGCTCTGGTCAAAACATTTAGAAGAATCTTCATCAAATGATAAAGAGGAAATGATGAACATGAGAAAACAACTGGAAAAAGGTGAAGTGCCAGTCATGTTTTGGCCTCTGGCTGACTCTCAGTATGACATTCCAGAAATGTTGACGGAAGATGGAATTCATGATATTCGTCTCCACATATGGAAAACTCTTTGTCAGTTGAAAAAGAAAGTATTATCATATGATGAATATGAAAATCAAGATAAGATAATAGAAAGGTTAAAACGCCAAGTTGAATTGTAATCTCTATCAGTCTCTTGATATCTGAAGGCTGAAAAGCAGCAGATATCCCTTCAAAGTTCATGCCTTGGTGCACTAAGAATGTTGCGCCAGTTAATTTCTTATGCCCCATCTGGTATTCATATAAAAGGATGTGGTGTTCATGGAGCACTGCATTTCATGGTGCTCTCCAATCAGCAAAGCCCGCCAAAAATTGTCTCATGCAATGTTATTTCCCATGGCCGGCTACGGATACTTGGCATTGTTTGTAATCAAAATCTTTCCCAAGAACAAGCTTCAACTAGTTCCTCTCAAAATCAAGAATACAAAGAACAAGTTGTTGAATTACTCCTGCATCAAGAAAACGAAAATACTGAATGTGCCTCTCATTTGGAGAAAGTACGTCACTAAGTGACAGAAGTGTTAGAAATCATCCAACAGTCTTTTGAACTGAGTGATAAAAGTGGATGTCGATTGATGCATCCAGCTAATTTCTAGACCAAGTTCCGCAAGATCAGGAGATCTTTTAAGAAATTCTCAGACATAGCATGTCAAGAGCCACCCCAGCTTTCCAGACTGGGGACTCTTTTAAACCAACCCTTGGAATCAACAAATAGGATTTGAGGAGTTGAGAAAAGATAGCTGTAACAGCCCCAGTCCACCGGACTGGGGACTTTTTAAAATCATCAACCCCATCCTCAGAGAAAGTCGGTCTTTTCTCGATTGGGGAAGAATCTAAAAGAAGAACTAAGAGCCAAATTATCAGGAGATTCTCTCCAAATTACGGTTCATCAAGAAGTTTCTGAGGGATCGAATCAACAAAAGGCAATGTCTCATCAAGGATGTGGAAGGAGACCATATCACATAAATGATGATAGAAGGGATATGATGCATTACGCATCAATCAATGTCATCAATTCCGTTGTTGCTGATCCACCAGATGAGGCTCACTCAGGGGACTCAGATGAAGAGGTTCAACCTCATGAAGTTGTACGCACAGACATAAATGAAAAAGGTGTGCTTACACGAAATCAAACGTTTATCCAAAATCTGGGTGTTCCTTCAAATAACCCACTTACCCCTCTCCGAAAGGGATCAAACAAGGGAAAGGTGAAGAATCAGGTTACATATCCTTCCTCTGGAGAAGGCCAATTTCTCTCACTAGAGAAAATATTTGTGCAACAAGAGGAAGAAATGAAGGAATTAAATATGATGAACACCGAACTACTTCAGGGCAGTCTTCCTCCTAAGCGTGCTGGAGTCAGTCAGCCTAGGGATTTTTTTGCAGCTACTAGGATGGATAAAATATATCCTCCTTTATTAGTACACCCACGCAGGTCTAATCCTACGGGTCAAGTGCAACAACAATTGGCAGTGCTGCCATCAGTTACAGTACCAGCTACAATACATGTCCATGCTCCAGTCAGTGCACCTGTTCAGATTCAAGCTCAACTGAATGTTTCTCAAAAGTTAATAACTACTATTGAAACATTGACAGCTCAGTTGAAAGCTATGGAAGGAAAGTGTGCAGAGGATCAACCGGAAAAGAAAGATTACCCTGAATGGGTAGATTCAATCTCTCCCCCATTAAATTTTGGGAACCCTGTTTTCCCTATTTTTAATGGATCATGCGATCCTGAACAACATTTGATGCATTACGTGTCTTGTTGTGATCCTATGATGGGAACTCCGGAGTAACAAGAAGCAGTGAAACTCAGATGCTTTGTGCAAACCTTGCAAGGACCATATTTTGTCTGGTATACAAGCTTGAAATCCCGGTCAATTACGGGATGGGAAGATCACTGTCAATGATTTTTTCTTCAATTCAGCTCAACTTTTCCAAAGACAACAGTTTTCAATCTTACAAAATGTTAGAAAATGGAGAATGAAAGAGTCTCTGATTTCATTGCTCGCTGGATGGGATTAACATATTCCCTAAGCTTAGCACTCCCTCAAGAGGATGTGTTGCCAATCTGTGTGGAAAACTTGTGTGACGAATTATGCACGCTGTTGATCCCTGTGAAATACCCAGGAGGGTTTCGAGACCTTACCTCAATCGCTCAACAGATTTAATATTATCTTATATAGACTAAAGCTAAATCTTGTGTAATTCCATAAGCTCCAGGAAGGAGAATGGGTAAAGAAGATACTGCTTTAGTTATGCTTAAACAAGCACCTGTACCTGCTTCTACTTCAAAACCTTCATCTTCTCGAAGAGCTCCACCTCATGAGCGCCAACAACAAATGATGTTTCGTCAAGATGATCAATGAAATCAAAGACAAAAACAATTTTAGGATATGTAGAGAAAAATATACTCTTTTCTGAAATGAACAAGTTCTTGGTTACTTCATTTCGGCTATGGAGAATAATTTGGTTCAGCATCCAAGGCCCAAGAGGCCAAAAAAGGAAGGAGATGAAGACCATACCAATTATTGACCATTTAATAAAATATTGGTGAATCCCATCCAAGAGTGTTTTTTCTTCAAAGACCTCCTGTAAAAGATGGTCGACTCAAGACAAGTCACACTGAAAGGCTCTTCAGCCCAGGTAGCATGTGTTGCTGCTACAGTTCCAGAGGAGGAAGGCGAGTGTCAAGAAGTCAAAAGAAAAAATGCACAAAAATATGATGATTGGATGGTCAGAAAGACAATCAACCAAACTCATGCTGTTTTGCAAACTCAATTGAAGAAACCAATTGTAACCTTTTCTATGAATACCACAGCAAAACCCACTTCATCAGAGGGAAAATCCTCAAAGAAACGGCATGATTCAAAGAAAGAGAAAGAATCAGAAGAATATGAGTATGTGTCAAAGACTAAGTTGTCTATGACCCTAGAAAATTTCATGCCATCTACTTTGAAGCAACGAGAACTGTCCCATCAAACATCATAGCCTAAATTAGCTAGTTAGGCAGAGTCTTCATCGGATGAAGAATTGATTTTCGGTTCTGTTAATATGATTCAATTAACAGATCTGTATGCCAGTTACAGTTTTTATTATAATGAGCCCGGATTCCCTATATCAAATAAAGGAATCAGAGGAAGTTCTAGAGGCTCAGGATATAGGGGAAGACATGGATCTTTCAGAAGCCACTATTCCAATTATACCCCTGCTAGAACTGTGTACGCAGCAGAAACTCGTGGCAGAGCCCTTCAGCGATCTCAACAAGAACAAGCAAGTTCTTCCACCAATAGCAAATTCAGTCTTGGAACATTTATTCTATAAGACCGTTTGAAGGTTATATCTTCTTCCTCTTGGCAAGTAAATGGATCAAATCGGTCTAAACTTCCAGAACCAGGAATATTGCCATCTCCTATCCTGATACAAGATGCATAAACTTCCAAGGCACCTACTACACCACATGTTCCTATTGGGAAACACAGACCTCTGGATCAAAAGTATGATGTATTGAAACACCTGGCCCAAGTAACTTCCAAGTTTTAATTCTGGATGCTTTGAATCTGTCAAAGGATCTTCGGGAGGCACTCATCGAGGTTTTGTCAAGTACTCAAGAGTTTGAAACTGAAATTGTTGCAGCTGAAGTCTACCACATAGAGAATAATCCTAAAGAATTCCATGCAATAATATCTTTTACTGATGAAGATGAAGATGATGATGTGCATAGTCATATTATACCTTTATACTTATCTGGAAGGGTCAATGGCATAGACATCCGAAGAGCGTTCATTGACAATGGTTCTGGAGTCAACCTCATGCCCATTCGTACACTTTGTCGATTGGGGCTCACGGAATCTGATTTATCTCCTTCTACCATGATGTTACAAGGATATGATAAAAATTAACAAGAACCACTGGGCAAAGTTACACTCAGAACTCGGTTTGGAGATCTTGTATTCAATTCAGATTTCGTGGTCGTTGATCAAGACTCAGCTTTCAACATCTTTCTTGGAAGATCCTGGCTACATCAACATGCAGCTATCCCTTCATCATACCATCAATGTATCGAATATTGTTTCGATGGTCAATTTGGGACATTGTATGGTGATAAGGGCTTGTTCAAGACATGTGAGTATCAATACATTGAGGCGGAATTCTATCACATAAAGGGAAGGGAGAAATTCACAACAAAGGAGATTACCAAAGATAATGCTCCATATGGTTTAGAGAAGATTCCAATAAATCCATTTACACATGTGAATAAAGATTATGTGTTGCCTATCAGTCAAATTGAAACGATAGACCCAAATCAAAATACTATTATGGAAAGATCCATAATGTCAATTATGGCAATCGAGCCAGAAAACATGGGAGAAATCGGAAACCCACCAAGAAGTGATGAAAGCACAAATGGTGACGTCTTCATTTCATCTGCTGAAATACAACAAGTATATACTTCTCCAATTAGTCCAGAAGAAGTTATAGCAACATAGGAGTTGAAAAATGATGTCGATTATCAATCCATCATCTCTACATTATTACCCAAAGAAGACCCTTCATCATCAATTGGGTCGGAAATGGATGCTTCTTCTTCAAGATGTGAAAATTTTGACATCTCTTCTGATCATGACAATTCTGCTTTATCATCTACTATGCATGTAGAAATGGAAGAAATAACACATGATGAATAATAAGAGGAAGATCTCAGAGATTCTCCTCCATCATTTGAAGAGGGTATCTCTACCACTATGGATGAACTCAGAGAAATAAATCTGGGTACAAAAGAACATCCATGCCCCACTTTAATTAGTGTGGCCATGACTCATGAAGAGAAAGAGATGTATATTTCCTTTCAAAAGCGAAATAGAGATATATTTTCTTGGAACTATACAGAAATGCTCGGGCTTGATCCTGATGTTTCTACTCATCATTTGGGTTTACCAGAAGAACATCGAGGATTTAAGCAAGCCGCGAGAAGAACACACCCAACAAATACTTCCAAAATTGAAGCTGAATTCGATAACATCATCAAAGATAACTTTGTCAGAGATGTTCAATATCCTAAATGGTTGGATAATATTTTCCTAGTGAAAAAGAAGAATGGAAAAATTAAAGTTTTCATTGATTTCAGTTATCTTAATCGGCATTATCCCAAAGATGATTTTCCAGTTCCAATTACAGAACTATTAATTGATGCAACAACTGGCTATTAAGCACTTTCCTTCATGGATGGATATTCTGGATATAATCAGATCTGAGTGGCCCCAGAAGACGAGGAATCCACAACCTTCAGAGCCCCTTCGGGTGTGTTTTGCTACCGGGTAATTCCCTTTGGATTAAATAATGCAGGCGCAACATATCAGCGTGCCATGCATCATATCTTTAATCCCTTCATAGGGAAGTTTGTTTAATTCTATGTGGACAATTTGGTGGTCAAATCCAAACAACATTCTAACCACTTGTCTGATTTGGATGTAATATTCCGCATGCTTCGACAACATAATTTGAAGATGAACCCCTTAAAATGTTCTTTTGGGGTAACCTCAGAAAAATTTCTCGGCTTTGTTGTATGCCATAGTGGTATTGAAGTCGATCCTGAGAAGACCAAGTCAATCCACTGTATGTCAACTCCTCGAAATTTGAAAGAATTGAGAGGAATTCAAGGACACTTAGCCTATATTCGGCGTTTCATCTCCAATTTAGCAGGAAAAAGTTTACCCTTCACCAAATGAATGAAGAAGGGAGTCACGTACCAGTGGACTGAAGAATGTCAAGAAGAATTCAATATTCTCAAGATGTATCTCTTGAGTCCACCCGTACTTATTCCACCTATTGAAGGAAGGTCACCTATCCTTTACGGGACAGACTTAGAGTGATCATTGGGTTCCTTTCTTGCTCAGAAGAATGATGATGGGAATGAAAACAGCCTCTTCTACCTCAGTTGGACTATGCTTGAATTAGAAACCCGATATTCAAGTATTGAGAAGTGCTGCCTAGCATTAATCTTTGCTGATCATAAGTGGAGACACTACCTGCAACATCACGAGGTCCAATTGGTATCTCGCAATAACCCGCTCAAATTCATCCTTAGTCGTCCAATGCTTACTGGACGTCTGGAAAGGTGGGCAGTTATTTTCCAGCAATTCGACATTCAATATGTGTCTCAAAAGGAAATAAAGGGCCAAGTTATTGATGATTTCCTAGATGAACACCCTTCAGTGGAAGAAACATCTTCAGATATTGAACTCCCTGATGAGGAAGTTTTCTCTATTTAGGATAGTCCTCAGACATGGAAAATGTACTTTGATGATGCTTCCAGAAGTCCAATAGGGAGGAAAATAGAAAATCATAAATTCAATAAAGTTGGCTTAGGAATTGTGATCATTTCTCCAAAAAAGGAAGTGTTATGTTATTCCTTCTTATTATAGGAAGGTTGTAACAATAATGAAGAAGAATACCGAGCTCTCATTGCAGGTTTGGAATTGGCGCTTCATGCACAACTCAATCATTTAATGGTTAAAGGTGATTCAGACCAGGTAATCAAACAAGTCAATCGGGATTATGACATCAGAAAAGAAGAACTAATCCCTTTGTATGATTACGTTACAGATTTAATGGAGGAATTCCCTTCAGAACCGACATTTTTCTATGTCCCGCAATCACAAAATGCTCAAGCTGATGCACTGGCTAATATAGCCACAACTCTGGAAGATCCAAATCGGGATGATAAAACCATCATTATTGCCCACCGTCATGAAATTTCACCTTAAGTTCAAATCATAATAGAGGAAATTAATGAAATTAGTCCCATTCCTAGATTGTATGGTCATAATACAGGATGGATGTCACCTATTAGGGAATACCTTCAAAATGGAACACTTCCACCTTATAGAGCCGAGAAAGAACTAATCTAGCGACGTGTTGTCAATTTTTACTCTTTATGATAGCCCAGATCACTTAGAGAAAATTATCTACAAACGTGGTCATGATGGAGTTCTCTTCAAATGCATTGATGGGGAAGAGACAATAGCTGTCATGAAAGAAGTGCATGCAGGAATCTGTGATGCCCACCAGTCTGGACATAGACTGTCTGATTAGATTCGAAGGCTTGGATTCTTTTGGCCTTCCCTGATAAAAGATTGTGTTGATTTCACAGAGAAGTTTAATTCACTACAAGTACATTCCAGTTTCATTCATCAATCTCCAGAGTGGCTTCATACAGCTAAATACTCATGGCCATTTGCTACATAGGGAATGGATGTGGTGAGACCTTACCCTTCAGCTACGGCCAAGCATTTTAAGTATATTCTTACTGCTACTGATTTATTTTCCAAATGAGCAGAGGCAATACCTCTAAATGAAGTCTGTTCTAAATTCGTTGTTAGATTTATCAAGTGTAACATCATTACCAGATTTGGTTTTCCTCATACCATATTGACGGACAATGGAACTAACTTCTGTTCATCCGAGGGGAAGAAATTGTATCAAGAATACAACATCAAATCTAACCATTCATCTCGGTATCATGCAGCGGCCAATGGCCAGATAGAAGCCTTCAATAAGACCCTTTCAAATATACTGCAAAAGATGGTGGATAAAGATAAGAAGTCATGGCATGATAAATTCTTTCATGCTTTATGGGCTTTTCGGACGACCACCCGCACTGCAACACGATCAACTCCATATTAATTAGTATATGGAAGGGAAGCAGTCTTGCCCATTTAATTTCAACTACCCTCACTCAGAGTAGCCATTTGTGATCAGTCATCTACAGATGAACAATCCCAAAAGTGATTGAATGAATTGGAACAGTTATATGAGAGAATATTGTGCACCTTGCACCACATGTAAGTCTATCAGAATCAAATAACACGGGCTTTCAACAAAAAAGTTTGTCTTCGTTAATTCACTCAGGGAGAATTGGTATTAGTTCTAAGAACTCCAATGATACCAGGACAGAATCCTCCCAAGATTTAGCCAAAATGTGAAGGACTTTACTCAATACATAGGGTCTACTCCAATAGAGCTTATTCATTAATCTCGATGGATGGATAACACATCACTACTCCAACCAATGCCAGATGTTTGAAAAAGTATTTTGTATAAAAAAATGAATTACCATGGTCCAGTATGAACTTAAACTGCACCATCGTCCGGTATGACCTTAAACTACACCATAGTCCCATATGACCTTAAACTGCACCATGGTCCGGTATGACCTTAAACTGCACCAGGGTCCCATATGACCTTAAATTGCACCATGGTCCTGTATGACCTTAAACTGCACCTTGGTCCGGTATGACCTTAAACTACACCATTTTCCGGCATGATAATAAAATTTCTCATTACGTCCAGCAAGAAGTTAAACTGCATCACCATCCACGGTCCATGCATATGACCATAAACTATTAAGACTTTCATCCAACATGATGTTAAACTGTATCATCCCTTTTTCATCCAACATGACGTTAAACTATGAAAAAGTTCCTAATAAGTCAATCATGACGTTAAATGGTGTACTATTTTTCCCTCACTACATGACATTAAACTGCACAGTTCCCCTTTTGTCCAACATGACATTAAACTATACTGCCCCCATCGTCCTAACTATATGACGCTAAACTGTACAGAAAGTCCTTCAATACGTCCTATATGACATTAAACTGTGCTTTGTCCCTGCTACATGACACTAAACTGTGCATCACCAATAGTCCAGACTGCAAGACTTTAAACTGCATAGTCCCTTTATAGGTCCTACATGACATTAAACTATTTATCAGTAGGGTTTTTGCTACCTCTTGTTTCTCACACCGAGTATGACTCACATTAGCTTAGATAAAACTTCAACCATAAAACTCTCTCTAGGATACTAACCATGTGTAAGTCCCAACACCACATTTTAGGTCGTTGTCCCCAAGAACAACCTGATCACTAATTCATTCTTTAATTAAACTACGCGGACTTTGATCCTTGCCTTCTAGGCTGGGTACGTAGGTAACCTCCAAAGGTTCATGGCCAAAACCAATCTCTTCATATCGGTTCACCTCCATCTCATACGATGTTGATTCGGGAAACCGCCTCTAGAATCAATATCTTTACATTGGTTCACTTTCGTCCTTGCTATACGACATTAAACTATACAACACTTTTTTCCAGTATGACAATAAACTACAATATTATTTGACACCCTCACCTAAGAGGAAATCATTATTTACATTTATTTTCAATCATATTTTATTCCAAAGACTACGTGCATACATGGAAATTCCCGAACCTTTTATCTTGGGTTAAACCATCATTGCACTAAAGTCCCCTTTCACCCTTCACATGTATGAACCAAATCAGTGTAGAGGGTATTTCTAGAACTATGTGGGCATGATTCCCATCCTTATGGGATACGTAGGAATGTTCGAGTGTCCCTCGAATCCAGCCCCAAGTCTTTTGGGCCTAACCCCAAATTTCACTTTTAGTCCCATGACTGAAAAGTCCCCATGAAAAAACACACTATGTATTTCTTATAATGGTCCAAGATCTATGACACTAAACTAAGATCTTCAATCCTTTTGTCTCATGCGACGTTAAACTGTAGTTCAAGAACTACGTATGGCTTGATTCCCATCCTTATGGGATACGTAGTGAAGTCCAACATTTCCATTCAGGACCCAGCCACAACATTATTATGTTTAGCATTGATCTGTGTATCTCTGTATACATTGTAAAATACCAATCTTTATGTGTCATAATCCTAACCTTAAATATTTTCAGATCTTCATAAACCTTTTCTTAACTTCTAGTCACAAAAATTTCAAACTTCTAAGAGTTATTTTTCCTGACTATGCAGTATGTGACCTTAGGCGGCCTTGCATAAACAGTCTCCATAACAGATTTGTCAGCCAAAAGATACTATTATTTGACTATGCAGCCAATGCCCTTAGGTGGCCCTGCATAATTCAACCCCCTAATAGGTTTGTTAAATACTGGTAACATCATTCTTGGGAAGAAATCCTCTCTTGTCCTTGTTGGACTTAAATGACAGTACGTAGCGATCCGCAAAAGTATCCATCTTTAACATATTTGTCCCATATCCATTTTTATGATCTGAAAGTATTCAAGTCTATGGTTTATATTCTCCTTCCCTATGTTTGGGTCGGACCTTTGTAGGAGTGATATCCATCCAGTTCTTCGATAATCATGTTTTGAAATATCTTCTCCATATTAACGTACCTCTTTCCATACAAAAAACTGTATACTTTGGAAAATTTGAATCTATATAAACTTTCACTGGCTTTTAGCACTAGGAAAGTAAATTTCCGAGAGTTATTTTGCATGACTATACAGTACGTGCCTTTAGGAGGCCTTTCATAAATTATCTACATAAAAGATTTGTTAGCCAAAAGATACTATTTA
Source organism: Viscum album (assembly GCA_963277665.1). NCBI lineage: Eukaryota > Viridiplantae > Streptophyta > Magnoliopsida > Santalales > Viscaceae > Viscum > Viscum album. The sequence continues at coordinate 2,094,024,433 of OY728123.1, read as the reverse complement.
TTTGACCATGCAGCCAATTCCCTTAGGTGGCACTGCATAATTCAACCCCCTAACGAGTTTGTTAAATAATTGGAACTTCATTCTTGGGAACTACTTCTTCTAATTTCTTTTAGCTCCATTTCATATCATTCCTCAGATCCAAATATTCATAAGTCATAGTTTACATATTTTCCCTCATAATTGAGTATGGTAACATGTTTTCAGATAAATTTTCAAGGAATTGAATCAATTTTAATCCATTTCGGTCAAAGATATTTCGACCTTAAACATTAGCCTCTTTATGTCTGATGTGCATGACTTTAAACTGCCCACAAAAGACAAATGAACTCTGAATAAAAGTCAAGTTCCAGCTCACTAAACATACATTTTGTTTGATTTAGGTAATATTCAGAAATTAAAATATTCAAAGATATTAGGGTTATTTAAACTAATCTGAGTAAAAATCAAACTATGCTTACTAGGCCCATTGGCTCAGGTAAAATTTAAAACAAGTAGCAGGAAAATACGTGCACAAGTGATGGAAGATGAAAAACTCTTTCCATTTTATGCACATGAGTTAGAAGGACATACACAGATTGGAGTCTCTTCTCTTTTCCAAGAAATTACTAAATACTTTCAACATAAGTCTTCAATATATGAACCACATCTCAAGCTTCATTAGCAGCTACTTGAAGATTGTGCACTCGACCAGCTTCACTCTTCTCAGCTTGATGGAGTGCCTTCTTGGCATTTGTAATGGCTTTCATACCATTCGTTTGAGCACCCTCCAATGAATTATTGATCTGATCAAGTTTCCTAGAAACAACATCTAACTGTTGCTAGAACTGCACCTGCTGGATGACTTTTTCTTTGATTTTATGGTTCCACTCCTTCATCTTGGTAGCATAATCAGCCTAATCTTGGGATACCGCAGCCTCAAATTTGCTGATGTTAACTGACATTTTCACCCTGGTCAGATCTTTGCGACACTTTTGATCCTGCTCCCTCCTAAAGATGACATGTTTCACCGCGGCATGGATCTTTTCATATCCAAAATCGCCAAGTCCTAGCATGACAAACTGGGACGAAAATCGAGGGATCATTGATGATATCTCTTCTAAAGGCACCTCAGATATGATTTTCCATATGTTGTTACATGACTTGAGTCATGAAAAAATTAATGCTTTAAGCACCTCTAGGTCTGATTCAACATCATCATCACAGCGGGGGCATGTAATATGGGATTAATTCAATTAAGGAAGAGCCATGTTCTGCTCTTTCCCCCCTGACCTGTGCTTCTTCGCTTTCAATTCCCATTGGGGAAGAGGCTGAGGCCTCACCTCCAGATCTAGCCACTTATATTGATGGCCCTGCATAATTAATTGAAAGCTTTGGTTAGCTTCAATGGATAACAAAATAATTGATTGTGTTGCAAATTAAGTACATTCACCAATATTGTTATCCCTTACCCGACGATGGATCAGCAACTTGAGAAGACTCCTCCAAATCTTTCCCAGTCTCAACAGGATCTTTAAGATGGATCTCAGGAGGGTTTATTGGGTTTAGCTCTACTTGAGCTGATGGTTCTGTAATGGTAGGGTTGACATCAATGTCCACACCCTCTTCAGGAATTGGCAATTCAGCAGCTTCTATGGATGGAACTGCATTTTATTTTCCGTCATGATTAGAACTGTAAATTATAAGAAAATTTACTGGGTGAGGGATAACACTCACTCCCAAGGTCTTCTAAATCACATGAAAACTTAGCATGATCATAAAATTATTCGAAAGACATTCCACGATTCATCATTTCATCCAATGATATTTCAGAATCCCGGTTAGACTCACCAGTGGGAGCGTTTGATGTGTCTTCTTGATGACTTACGTCCTGCAACCCCTGACCCTGGACATAATCTTCGGATAAAATCATTGCATCAGTTGCAATAGCCACCAAAAGCTCTAATGCAGGAGTTGAACTTGAAGTATCACAGAATGGATGTCAGTCGGTGGTTCTTTCAACATTTTTATGAAGCATTGTTAACTTACCAGAAATAGTTTCTTCTCTTCTTGCAATAGTAGCAGGAGGGATACTGGGAATAGATGCTAGCTCTTCTCTAGGAGTATCCACGTTAGGTTGAATTTGTGATTGATCCACAGAACCCTCTGTGGTCCTTGAAAGAGGATCAGTCCATTCCCTTTGGGGGGAAATTGAAGAAGCCACTGTAATCCACATTAATTTGAGTAACTGTTTCATGGGTATAGACTCATGATTACCCAAAGTACTTACCACTACTAATGAAGCGGTTAGTTGTGGACTTCCTCCTTCGTTGCCTTTGTTTAATTGGTTTTTTGGGAGTATCGACAGTCTCCCTTATTGGAACCTAGATTGAAGGATGACAATTTGGTTGCAGCTCAGGCGTATGAGGGTTTAAATCTGGCGTACAAGGGCTATGATGCATCATGTGGGCCTTCTCCACTGTTCCAGCATTTATAAATCCTCCACCACATGAGATATTTGCTGAAGCAAAGTTGGTATAATTCTGAAACCATGAAAATGGGAGGTAGTTCTTTGCATCTGTAATAGTCACTTCTCACAAATGATCATAGCCATATAATATAAGATAAGTGCTTTGGGGGAAGTCACAATGAAAGTTCATCAGATACATAACCAAATCCGGAAGAGTGCTATCATTGACGGTATAATAATCGTGGCTGATTATGTTCATCATATCATCAATCCACTTTCTATTCAGTTCATCAGCTATTCTATTTCTAAGAGACATTGATTCTACAAAGAAGTTGAATAAATTAACTCTTAAGTATGTTGATTTTTCATAAAATTTGTGATAGAAATTCAGAAAATTGGCTAAGGCATTAAGGCACACAAGTCTAAACTTGGCGCACAAGTATGGATGTGTCGTGCAAGTGTTAATGTACCGCGCAAGTTTTTGGCACGTAAGAATCACCACGCAAGTCCTATTACCTTGAAAACAGCGCGAAAACAAAGAAATAGTATAAAATGAGAAACTTGCGCGGCGAAGGGGGACCTGCATGACGGGAGCTCGAAAATCCAGAAGTCAGATGTTATTAGCGGCAAATGACCGCATATTTATCGGCCAATCTACCCACCTGCGCGCCTACAGTCAGTGCACTCCAGCCCTACGCGACTCCAACCTGCTCTCCAAGTGTGGTGCACTAAACACTTGGGAACCGCCTTTCCTAGAGTTTTCTTCTTTTCCTCAGAGTCACTTCCTCATTTCTTTCGGATCCAACTCTGAGGGGGGACTTTTGTTGACTCTCCTTTTTGTCACATTGTCTAAAACGAATGGAAAGGTAAATTACCTAGAACAGATTGATTCATCCTTTGAAGAAAACCTCAAAAATCGACAAAGGCATGATCAAGGATTCAAATGCACATGCGCCGCGCAAGTTCCATCACTGTTGCACAATTCCACTTACGCGACGCCTAATGGTCACGCAAGTGACTTTCGCGCCCTACGTGATAACTGCCTGGGGTCTTCTCCAGCCTATAAATAGACCCTGTGGGCCCCCCATTTCAAGCGGAATTTTTCCAGAATTCAGATTTAGATCTATGAACACCCAAGTCTCTTCTTGAGGTCTTCCAAACACTTTAAAGGTAATTCTTTAGCTATAATGGAAGGTCTACACAATAGGAGTAAGGTCTAAGTGTTAGAATTCACTAACACATGCATGCCTAATGTGTTTTACCCTTAAGGGAAATGAGTATACTTGAGTGACACCCTACTTCCTCATCAAAACTTGAGCGCCTCTCATCTGGAAGTACCTCAGGATAATTCTAAAGGCATTGGTCAAGGATCTCCCAAGTATTACCATGATGGTTTACAAACGTGCGAGTACCCATGTGTCGTGCATGTATACCTGCATGACCAGGACTTGCACGCCTGCCAGGAATTGTGCGCCCCTACCTTTTGGGTTACTTTCTTGCCCATTTAACCCTTATTATGCCATTCCACCTCTTCTATTCAAGATTCAGGCTTCAAGACACACTTCAAAGCCATTTATGGCATGATTTCATGATTTGACATCCTTATCTGAAAGGAACTCCGCGGAATATCTCTCAAAACCAAGTGATTTACACATCTTTATGTCACTAAAGATTGAGATTTCATTCATTCAAACTCATCCATTAAGATGAGAGAACCCCTTAACATGGGCTTCCTTTTTACGAGTAATTCCCAGTCATGATTCCCATTAATTTTCGGTATCCTCCTCAGCAATAAGTCCCAAGTCCTCATTTACCTGGGCCTCCTTTTCAGGAATAATCCCCTGTAATAATGCTCAACACTGGGCATCCTTCTTATGAGTAAGCCCCAAGTTCTCATTAACCTAGGCCTCCTTTTCAGGAATAATCCCCAATAATAATTCTCCAGACTAGGCATCCTCCTCAGGAATAAGTCTCATGTCCTCATTAACCTGGGCCTCCTTTTCAGGAATAAGTCTCAGTAATAATTCTCAAGACTGGGCATACTCCTTAGAAGTAAGCCCCAATTCCTCATTAACCTGGGCCTCCTTTTCAGGAATAAGCCCCAGTAATAATTTTCAAGGTTGGGCATCCTCCTTAAGAGTAATCCCCAATTCCTTTAACCAGTCCAAATTTTATTTTGATCTGGACTTCCTTCTCCGGAATAATACCCAATCATAAGTCCCCTCATAACTTGGGAAACTTACTTAGAAATAATCCCCAAGATTAGAGTATCCAAATCTCCATGAAGCACATATACCTTTATGGACCCTGTTCTTGGATTTCTTCCCTGAAGTAAAACTTAATCCTCATTTCATATAATTGCATCTTTCATGTCACAATTGTCTGGTTTTACCAATACCTCTTGTTTCTCACATCGATCATGACTCACATGAGCTTAGATTGTGAAAGTAATTATGACATCTTTCTTTGAGCCATCAATAATAAACATCATACTCCCTTACATGAACTATGAGGGTTATGATTCCTTTTCCAAAATAAATTATACATAGGCAGCCCATCTACGGGTACGATCCCAACTTTGAAATAATTCATGTACTTCTGAATGACAATAAACTTCAAGTGCCCCATTAAGTGGCTTTAAAACCAGTATGGTCATCATAATGACCAAGAGACATTTATGTATCAAAGGATACCATTGACTACGAATCTCTAACAAATACAGATGATTCTCTATCAATGAAGAACCTTGAATACATATAAAATATTTTCAAATTTTCATACATATGAATCATTGATTGTCATATCTAAAGGAAAGTTCATTTTATACTTGGTAATGTAATAAGGATTCACAAACATAACTTAAATCCATAAAGAGAGTCCCGGAGTAGACAAAAATTCCCCTAAAAATGTGTGATGAGTCTGACCTCCCATCCTCTCGACCAATGGAAATTCCTAAGCCTCATCAGTCCACAAATAATGAGCGCCTACCCTTGGAAAGTAGGTTCAAATGGATATGGAATCATTGGATGTTTCCGGTTCTACGAACAAACCCGTTAGAAACTGCTTGGATTGTTTGGACCTTTAATCAATGAGGTCATCCCCGATTCTAGAGGGAAACAATAACATCACCATAGGAAGCACAATATAGGAGAACACACCACCAAAGGTATACTAACCCAACTACTAGCTTAGATGACCATGTATCTGTAAGTCCTCATGTATAAATTTCATTATTTTTTCATTAAATTACAAGGCTCAATCCTTTACATTTCAAAAAAATGACAAGGAAGGATATGGATGGGAAAGAAATTCATTTAAAAAATCATGATTTACTTCATTATGGATTGAATTTTTTTATGAAACATGGCATATAAACCTATCACCCTATATGAAACCAATTTTTAAAAATCATAATGGATTGACTCAGTAAATTACTCATCCCAACCTATGCAGTCCATTACACTTCATTCATTTAGACAGTCTATCACTCAATCCCAAACAATAGTATTACAATCATAATATAACTATTACATCATCATTCACTAATAAATGTCATATCAAGCAATGAAAAGAAGTGAAATTCACCTATATGGCATGGAAATATGCATGACATGTGAAATCTCGATGACTAATAAGATGAATGCTAGAATTATCCTTTCCCTCATATCACCGGGGCAAGGATGATAGAAAATACTAAATCAAAATAATAATCAACAACCCTACACCACATGTGCATCACCCAAGGATTGAAATAATATGAATTGTAATATGAAAAAGTAGAACAACAATATCAATTTTAAGAAAAAAAAATTCTACCATGAACATGGGTTCACAACACCCAAGAACAGATTATGAATATGTCCAAAGAATTCCAAATATAAAATATATTATCTCCAAATAGTAATATATTAAAATAAACTCCTATAATACCACTTTGTGACGTCATGGACCATGATTCCATTGAAAGGGTTCCTCGAGCAGAGTGGGAGACATAGCCTCATGCGCATCTTCGCAAATGCCAGAGGCATCCAAATAGTACTGAGGGACTAGGGTATGTCCATGGGGTGACTATAACCTCATTACCAAAGTGTAGAGAAATGGGTAAATGAAAGAATATGTAAAACTCAAATTCAATTGATGTAAAAGGATGGTCCAACATAAAGTAGAAACACTAGTTACCGTCAACGAAACAACTGGAATCAATGTCATCAACTGATGATATTTCATGTCACAAGAATGATGGAAAACATTGACACAATATATAAAGAATAACATGTTCCACATAAGTAAATATGTAAATAAAATACAATCCCAAACATCCTAATATCCAACTATGTCATCAGCTATCAAGATCCATACAAAACAACAAGAAATTATATGTTCGATGTTGGATGCTTCCCTTTATCAACTCTAGCATTAATGCAATCATCTCTGGGTACCAACTGGTGCTCAGATATTGTGAGAGACAAATATATGAGGTCTACCATCGATAGTGTCTATAACATCCGGCCTGGGTAATGGAATCGAAATAGTGTACAAGCATTAAAATATATAGTAAAATATTACAACGTAAGTAAATACCCAAGTACGTACTTCAGCCCTCAGCTGGTGTCAAAACGTATTTAGTCCAGTAATTTATTATTTATATTTTATAAATGAGCCACATGTTAACAATGGTGAATGTTACATGTTTGGATAAGGAATTCCTTAATGAAATTTAATAATGAAGTTCCATAATAATAACCAAGGAACCGTAGTGCTTAAGGGTTTCCAACTCAGTAGTTACTATAGCCTGGATAATGGTAATAATGTAATTCATGGACAATATTCATGGGAAATACACATTAAACTTCCTACTAAGTCCATAGTGATCATCTAAGGTAATATAAGGCTATGCAGAGATTTGGACATATGGGCTGTAACCATGGAACCTACTTTCTAATGTGGAATCCAAGGAATGTATCAAAGGAATCCTATAATAATATGGAGGGATCTTATGGGGTCCTACCGGGCATCTAATAAAAAAAGGATGAGGATATATGTGGACCTCAACCTAATAAAGCTAAATCCCTGAATTACAATTGGGTTATCGAGTACTCTTGGCATTTTTTGATTATATTCCAAGATGATCTCAAGTCATGCCAATATTATTTGATTATGAGGTCATATAATATTTCATTTGGTTGAAGAATTGCCTTTTATTAGTATGATAAAGTCAAATAGCATGCAACGGTTGGTTCATGTATTTCCTTTAATTATTTTAATATGTTCAAGTAGCATGAAATAGTTTTATAAATTCATAATTAATCGATAAGTCCATTTGTATCAATCATTTCCATTCATTAGAGTGATAAATTCAAGTATCATTCCACCCTTTGTTCAATACTTTCCTTTCATTAGAATGACAAGGTCTAGTAGAATGTAACCATTTAATACTTTTTAATAATATTTCATTTTCAAGGTTCATTTTTCTGCCTTCCATTGTTTTTGGAAGGGGTGCTACAAATATTTATCCTACTCTTTATTTATATTTATGTCCAATTCATATAGATAGTACACTGGCCAATTCACATTTCACATTTCATTGTAAAATTGATGCCCTTACCCTAGGTTGGTCAAGGATTTATAATACAAGGTAATTTCCAATTTTCTATTCACAATATAAAATTTCCATTTAATATAGATAATATAACCCTTTGAAATGGTCATGACATGGGACACCGAAACAGTGGCAAAAACATGTCAAAACACTAAACTGAAACTTATGGCGTAAATTCCTACAAGTGATGAGTCGAGTTGTGGGAGTAGCCACAATAAAATAATAAAATATATAGAAATAGCATATACATATGGTTTTAATGTTTATAACAATAGCATATAAATTCAATAAAAGGGACCTGATGGAATCATTGGGCCCGACATGACAATTCTTAAATCAATGAACTTGATGGATGAGTTATAGACCACCCAACATTGGTTTGTATGATTATCCTCCTATAATATTGGAACTTAATTTGTCTAAGATCGGAGTAGATCTAATAAATAAGGGAAAACAATCATACCCTCAATAAATAGGTTGAGAGTAAGAGTGAATGAGTAAGGCCTAAACGGACTCGATTACTTACCATTCCTCATCCATCATGTCAAACAAATGCTCGAATAGATCCCAAATGAAGGATATATCTTGATTCCTATCTTATTAATTAGAAAATAATCAAACATAAAGGAAAATGGTTAATCCATATGGTTCTGGAATTAGGTAAGAAGATAGGATCTAATTAGACCAGTAAGTGAAAATTAGTAAAATTGCCTAGAAAATGGCACGTGCATGGTTTGTTTGCATAGTTTGACAAACCATGCACAAAACCAACACTGTTGCCTATGAATAAGGGAAATTTTCATGGTCAAGTTGCATGACCATGCACCAACCAAGCGAGGTGTCTCTATCTGAAACAATACCACCTACACGGTTAAGTATACCATTCGCCAAACGTCCGCTAATCGTGCGACATGTCCTGTTTCCCAGAAAATATGGGTTCTATGGTCTAAAACTTCCCTAAACACCCATGAGACCCTTTATAACACATTATGAAAACATTTTAGGTCTAATTTAATTAATAAAACCAAAATATAAATGATCTCTACTAGAGTAAAAAACATGGTTCTTACCTAAATACTTTAAATTTTTTAGAAGTCCTTTCAACATTATGATTATGAATAAAAATCTGGTAAAATATGAAGAAAATTCATAGGAAATAAATTTCATGGGTTACCTACCTAATGGTAAATTCTATAGATGTTGGAACTAAAGGATGACCAATATGGTTGACTTTAGTGATGTCAATATTTTTGAAAAAAATATGAAATCAGATATTATGGATAATGATGATTCAAAAGATCTGATACAAAATGGCATGATTGTGTAATATAATAATGATGAATCTACTATGACAGAACCTAAAAATATTAATTTTAATTCTAAACATACCATTTATGATGAATAATTAGAATAAATAAAAGGAAAAGATACAAAAAATTAATGAAATATGTTCAGATTTCAAATAACATTTTTAATCAATAGTCTCTAGTGAGCACATGAGGAAGATTTATAAATGAAGATCAAAAATCATATATTTCTCAAGTTGAACCTCATCATGTGGATGATGTAGTTTATCATGGGGAATTAATAAAATTTTTGCATGAGGATATCGATAAATTGAGAAGAATTGTACTTGGAATCTTGTATAATGCTCATGAAATCAAAATGTTATTGGAACCAATTTGGGTTTTTAGAAATAAGCTAAATGAGAAAGCGTAAGTTTAATGAAATAATGATAGGGATGTATGAATAGAAAATTCAACAAATATAAGGTATTGAAATTGAAGACACTTTTTCCCTTGTAGATATATTGACAACCATTAGAATGTTCATGGAAATTGCCGCACACAAGCATTGTAATGTTTGTCAAATGGATGTAAAATATGAATTTCTAAATAGTGATATTATATATGAGGTATATATAAAAAAATATGGTTTTGTAATAGAAAATTATGTGAGCATGGTATACAGGTTGAGAATTGGTTTGTAAGGTTTAAAATAGGACCTTAGAGCCTAATACTCTGAATTAGATTGTTGTCTAAGGGAGTTGATGTTTTTTAATGTGCATTTGACATTAACCTTTATGTTAGATTAATGGAAACTAGTACTATCATAGTCATTTTATATTTTAATTACATGTTATTTTTTAGTGGAATGGATGGTTTATATGAAGAATGTTTTTAGAAAATGAAGAGAAACATTGAAATGTCCATGCTTGGTTAGATGAAATATTTTCTATGATTTTAGGATAAACAAAAAAGAATCCATATTTCTATTATAAGAGATGTATGTTATGGAATTGGAGAAATATTTAGTAATGGAAAATGAGAAATAAATTTCAACACCGATTTATGATCGAACCAAATTATGAAAATTGAAAATGGAAACAACGTTGATTATAAAATATTCATTAGAATCAATGGAAACCTACATTATCAAATGGCATCATGGCCAACTAATACTTATTTACTGAATCCATCTTCCAGATTTCATATTGATCCCAAAGAGACTGATGTATTAGTATCTAAAAGGATATTGAGATAAGTGAAAGGAACTCTGAACTAGGGATTCTTATAATAACATAGTTCATACATGATGTTTTTGGAGTTTATAGATTTTCATTTGCTTGGGGATTATACTTCCAGGAGAACAACCTTAGATCAAACCATCTTTTAGGGAGAAGGATGTTTTAGTTGGTATAAAATAAGGAGAATTTAGTAACATTTAGAACAACTAATGAATAGCATGCGGCAACAAAACATGCATGGGCGTTGAAGATTTGGAAGAAAGTGCATCTATCAAATTTGAAAATTTAAATTGAGAATCCACTAAATATTTTATGTGATAATCAATGTTCCATAACATTATCTAAGAATGTCACAAAACATTCAACATTAAATTGTATTTATATCAAATATCGTTTTATATAAGAAAATGTGTTATGAGGCTATATCATGGTAGAATACATTTCTACCAAAGATCAGGTTGCAAAATATTTTCACCAACGAAATGCCAATAGAGTGTTCTGTTGAGCTAATGCTGAAACATCATGTTCATCCTTCCCCTCTCACTTCAATAAAAATAAAAGGACCTTTCTTATTCCAATAATATTCACATTCTTTTGTACTAATTTGTAGGTAATTGAACTATATGAATACATCAAAGGATGGGGAGCAATGTTTTTGAATTCTGTGAATCAATTTTGCATCTCGGTGATGAATCTATTAATATCCAACCCCATGAATTTGAATTAATACATTCTAGGCATGATTTCCCATCCACATTTTATTATAAAATGCATTTAAAACTGTGGTCTTGTATACCTTTTTTTCTACACTAGGGTATCCAAGGTATACATAGAGTTGATTAAATAAAGACTCTTTTCTATGTAAACCATGTGATATAATCTCTTGGCCCTAATTAATCTTGAATATACTCGATAGCGGAAGGAGACGATGTTTCTTACAAGACCCCACATACCCATTGAATTTGATTTACTATAAGGGGGAAATCATATTGGCATACATGTTGACTGATTTAAAGTATGCTTAGAAGATATTGACAAAAAAATACAAAGTGGGAGATTTTTGATCTAAGTGATTGAATTTTTTGTCAATAACATGTAAATATGTGCGTTATGAGTGGACAATAGAATTAATGCTCAATGGATTTCCCTAACTGGATCACGAAATGACATTATCGGTCATTCATGGACATTATACATAATAAAATTAGATGATAGTAGAGATGGTCCGATGTTCCAAACACATGTTCAATATGAATGAAAAATGATTACATCATTGATTTAAAGAGTAAAAAGAAGACATCGATGCGAAATTGAGTAATTTTCATTGGCAGGATTCTCTGAATGTTTTGTGTGATTAATTATTGATTTATGATTTTTTTCATGGTAATATGGAAAAAATTTCCTTGGTCCCCAAATAAAGAAGTTGCCAACCCACACACCATCCATTAAGGGGAGTGATACACCCAATTTTTGGTCGCTGAGCTCAACCCAGTGAGTTAGCTAGCATTGGATGATCGTAGATGACCAGTCCATGGGGCACACATGAGAACACCCTCATGGGTTCATGGTAGAGTTGGTGAAGCACAATCTTGTGTGGCAGCATTGTGCAAAAGGTGGGTGTTGGCGCACACCCATAGAAAACTAGTATTGGGCGGTACCAGGGTGGGAGAGGAGAAATTATTGAACCTAGTATATCTCAGATTTTATTATAAGTAGGCGGTGAAATGTTGTTAGTCTCGATGAGGGATCTCATTTATTATTATCATATGAATCAAAACTATCTGATCATCTGATTGGAATATCCTATAATTTTTATCATCATGCGAAGCCATCAATCGTTCAATCAACATAGTTAGAAATATGGGTTGTCCGATCATGTAAAGCTATCGTCTTTAGATCCAAACTGTCTGCCACATATCAGTGCACTGGAACTATAGTATATTCACCACGATCATGATTTCTGTCACCATTGATCATAAAATATATTTAATTAGAGTTTGTAGGATGTCATGATATCATGGATTCAATTACATCTTCATGCATGCAACGAAAAAAAAAGACGATCCATTAAGGACGAGGAAAAAGGAGTTTCAAAATATTCATGATGATCTGACCAAATCAATCACTATCAGCATGAGATACATGAAACACTTCATGATTATGAGGATGGAACCACAAAAAAGTGTATAGGGATCGCAGAACGAAAAAACCATGGAATGTGATGTTTTTTTGAAATTATATCGAATGAATCGTATAGCATCTCGCTTTTTTAAGACATAAATTTTCATTACATTTTACATACAGAGGATCTTTAAAGTCTACTATATTGTAAATCAAGAACATAATACATGAAAACAACATAAAACATTCCTCTAAACCACTTCCAAGAATTCACCATAGGTTAATCCTATGTACATTTACTACATCTCATATCCTGGAGATAGACATCAAAGGAAAGGGTGAGAAGAATGCCCAATAAGGGTAAACAAGGGAATCAATGTACTTGTGATATCAATAAGAACTTGAATAAAAACATAAATACATGATAAATCAAATAATAGGAATATCATAATGAAACGTACATGGAAAATAACATGAATATGTGGCCACAACATTTCATTTAGACATTCATGAACATATCACCAAGGACTATCCCCAAGGTGTTATAAAAATTACCAAGGTTATTCACCAAGGAATCGTAAAACATATCATCTCTAGAGATTAATTCATTACCCAATGCATTGAAGCGCTATCAGGGTGCACCCTTAATATTTCTTTACATACATGTGATCCACATAGATCATAATCAAACATTTCATAAATAACCCAAATGGAATCAAAGAAATGGGTTTCATGTCAAAATCGTGACGTTTAAAAAGAGCTTAAAAATAAGATCATCATGTCATTTATAACACATGGAATGGGAGTGAGGGTTATATGTGTGTCAATTATAGAATAAAATATATCATATTTATATATTTATGAACACCGATGGAAACAATATGAGTCTGGGTATTCACATAAATAAACAATAGAATTTATTGAGAGAAAGATATATAAATTTTGAGATGAAATGTTAGCAGCATAACGGCTATATAACATGGTTTTAGAAAAACATTTAAAAGATATGGGACTAGGGTCACCCACTCATAAATAACTCATAATACTGTATGGGTACTGAATAATATCATGGTATGGATATTTGAATGACATACCACATGAAAATGGAAACATGAAAGAAAAGAGAAGATGCGATTTCTTTTACGAAAAAATCAGAAGCCTAACGAATTCACATAAAAATTCAGAAAACACATTGTTGATAGCAGAATGGGTATCTAAAAAATTATACATTAAATGGAATGAAATGAGAACATATAAGATCAGACCCTCAAAATAAATAGATTTAAATTATAAGACTCAACATAAAGGAAGTTGTGACTTAAAAGAAGAGGGTGAAAGGATCCCTTACCTTGAAGAGTAACTTCGAAAGCATGAAGGTTAGGAAATTGGGAGGCTTGAGGGAAACTTGGGAGGACTCCTTGGGAGTTAAAGAGACCAGAACATCGTTGGGGAGGATTTTAAAATGAAATGAATGAGGGAAAGGCATGGTATTTATAGGAGAAATGAGAGGAAAAAATATTAATTGCCAAGGGACACCTCATCAGTGGTAATGGAAAAACCATGGGCTTTCCCATGGTATTTGCCCATAGTATTGGCTGAATGGGACACCTCATACCTTATATTGCTATTAATAAGTTCACTAGTGTTATTTCATAATTATTACATCCTTAGTGATATCATTAATCACCCGAAACTCAAAAACTGTACTTTCACTATTCACCGAAAATTCAACATTCTCAGAAAAATCCCAAAATTTCCCCTTGAAAAAATATCGATGCTCTGATTTCAAAAAATGAAATTCATTTTATGAAAATAATTTTCTAAATATTTTTAATTTAATTTTAAAATAAATACACTATTCACTGAAAATTCAATTGTTTCAGAAAAATCCCAAAAATTCACCTTAACCAAATATCGATGCTCAGATTTCAAAAATGAACTCAATTTTATGAAAATAATTTTCTAAATATTTTAAATTTAATTTTTAAATAAAAAAATATTCACTCGAAAAAACTAATACTTAAACAATAATTTATGAAATAGTTATTTACCTATTTTATAGAATCAAATTACTTAATAATGGCGCATAAATTATATTAATACTTTCTTATGTGAAGTAAAATAATCCATTTGGTCACATTACTAATAATAAGCATAAAATCTATATTCATAATCTATTATACATCAAAAATTACGTTGATCTTATTAGACTCTAAATTTCTTACTGAACATGACTATAGAAGACCATTTTTGGAAAATCATTACACATTATTAATTATTTAAGGTTTACATAAATATTTTTAAAATATCCTTTTTCTAAAATTCATCAATAATTTGAATTCTATATTTATCCGGACATTTGAAAATTCAGAAACATCATCATAAGAAGAAATCACAATTTTTATTGAAATCAATGGATTACACAATGCAGTTACTATCTCGTTACATAGTCCCTTATAACACCAGCATATGACCTAAGAGTAAGGTGTGCTAGGGTGATAGAATCTTGGGGCGGCTCTGTCATGACCCGTCCTCGGGGCCTATATCGTGACTACCCCATGCTCGCCTTCCATAGGCCAGGGGCTGGCGACTATCACCAAAGGTGTAAATCCTGATAAAAGGGAAGACATTTCCTTTATATAAGTAAACAAACACAATAGAGTATGTAAGATGAAGTAAAAACTTTGTAAACTGAGCACAAAAGTCAGTGCTGGAAATTAAATGGGCCATAATACAAACCCAAATGAAAGTATAGTACAACATTAAAGAAAGAAAATCTGTAGTAAAGTAAACCAGCAACCACTGAGTCGTCCTCCATATATCCCACCTGAAGGGTGGGTACAAATGGTCTCCTCAGCTCCTCAGGTCCGGCTGTCCGCACTGTGTACGTCCTGCCAAGTGGTCCACCTCCAGGTACCATCTCGCTCCACAAGACTCCACCTCAATCAATGTTGTCTGTCATTTTCATCCAACACAATGTAGTGCGGGCATATCCCGTACAAGGGTGAGTATTTGATACTCAATAGGGACTCCGAGACCCCCAAAGGACTCCCATAATCCATAAAGTATAAACCATAAGGAAAGATACAAACACAAAGTATCAAACAACTCTACTTTGGAATATTCCCATATATATACCTAAGTCATAAATTCCAGTTCAGCTCCAACTCATGAGCCCAAGAACATCCCAGTCAACATAGGAAAGCACAACACATTCCACACAGGAAAGCAAGTCAATCACATCGATGATAATGACTGAACTCAAGACTCAGATCACACAGGTATACTGCTCATGAAGAGAGGTGGATTTGATAGATGTAGCCTTTGAATCATCTCCCCTGCTGAACCAACATAGGATCCACGTACAGATGTCGTCGCTTCTGAACCCACGTAGGATCCATGTACAGTAACCATCGATGCCGAACCCACATAGGATCCAAGTACAGTCGTCATCGCTGCCGAACCCACGGAGGATCGAAATACAATCATCCTTGCTGCCGAACCCACATAGGATCCAAGTACAGTCGTTCTCACCACTGAACCCACGTAATATCCAAGTACAGTCATCATCGTCACCGCAGTCACATCCAGCTCTCGGGATCCCGCACACAGCATGCTCGATTCCGGGAGGGTCTTCTCCACGAGCCAAGGGGGGTCGATACATCAAATGTTTTGAAGTCTAGAGTTGATGTATCCTCAAGTTCCGTCTCGTAAAAAGGAACTCAATGCAACAAACGACACGTCAATCAGACACCCGGTCTGAGAGATATTGGCTTTTCCATCCGAGGGGCCCGATTAGAAATACGCTCATTTCTAATCAGTCTGATATCCAAAATCATCCAAAACTCAGTTAGAGTATCCCCAAAGGACCGTCTCATCGAAAGAGTCCCAGTACCTCAGACGGTGCATCGATAGAACACACAGTCGTTAAGTTATTCTCGTTTAAGTGAATGACGGGACCGGTCCATTAGGTTCGATGGGATGATGGATCGGGTTGTGTTGGTTTTGGCAGGTCCGACCTGGAAAAGGGGTCGGACCGGCCCGGTGTGTTGCACGGCCTGGCCCAAAGTGGCGCAGCCTGGCCCGGCCCGCGTGGCCTGCGGCTGGCTCGGCCCGTACGGCCTGTGGCCCAGCATGGAGGCCGGTCGCGGCTCGGCTGTTGCCCGCGCGGGACGCTAAGGGTGCACGACCCCATATTTTTGAAAACGGAGGACATAGTGGGGTTTTCCATAGCAGCTGGTCGGGGGGGTTACACCCCCCGGTTTCCGGGTAACGGCCGTCCATTAAGGCGGCCAGTTTGTGAGCTGTCGTGGGACCCAGAAGGGGTCCCGCCTCCTGGAGATGTCGGCGGGCGGCTAGGTCGGTTGCCCCTACTTGTCCGCCGCATCCTTAGGTCGCAGCACGTCTCAACGGCGCGGTGTGACGGTGCCGCGCCCCTCCACCACGGCCCGCTCTGGCCACGGCCTTCCTCGATCTCTCTGGCGCGCCGCGACGGTGCCGCGTCCCACTCCATCTACGGCCCTCAATGTCTCTTCACGGTGCAATGGCACCACGCCGCCTTCACCGCGGCCTTGCATGGTCACAGTTCCCTGCCGATCACCACACAGTGCAACAACACCGTGCACCTCCACCTCAAACATCAACAAAGATTAACAAAGAAGAAGGTACGATAATCGACCGTGTTTGTGCGGTCTGATCTCATCCCGTTACGATGATATCATGCTCCCAAACCATAAGCAATGAAGAACGATGATAAATACGTGAACAAAAAAATAACCCCAACCTCAACAAAAGATATCGAATGCTGGGCGTCGCGGATGACGGCATCGTGGGGTGAGGTTCCGTAAGCGACGACGGAGTGTGCGCGAGGAGCAAGCAACATCTCCCCTATTGTCACGGAGAGAAGATTATAAGGTGATATATCATTCTTGATATCCTACGTTGTTGTCTCCTCCCTTGTCGCGGAGGAAGATGGGGATGAAGAATCTAGGGTCGCCGAGTCGATGTTCTTCGTCGGAGAGTTGATGTTCTTCAACAAAGGAGATGAAGCGTTCTTTGAAACTCAAGTTCTCTCTCCCCAAAATATCAGCAAAACAAGCCAACCCCAAAAAATAAGGCTTCTCATTATTTGATATAATCATTCCATGCATTCAAAAATTTAAATTTCAAAACACTTAATTAATTAATTGAATGGGTTAAATTAATTGGTTAAAGTGTGTTGGCAAGAGTTAAGAGGGAGAGAGAGAGGAGGTGGAAGGGTTTCACATGTAATGAGGTGTTCACAAAAATTAAGATGGGGTTTAAGGAGTTTTAGGGAATGTGAAGGGTTGGGACTCGTATGGCCCCACCTCACATTTATCCTCACATAGGTAGTTAGGTGCTAGTGGGTCCAACCCTAACTCCCCCATGTAGGATAAAACCACATTAGACATAAAAATAAAATTTTTCCACAATTTTATTCACTTCTCATTTAATCCAAAATTTGTAACTTCTCTTACCGTGAAAATGCAACTACGGTAGAGGTCCACTTAAGCAATTACCAGTGTTGTGAGTTCTTCGCTGCCCTTGGATTTCAATTCCGATCACTAGTTAAAAATATAGAAAAACCCACTCGTTCGTTCACTGAATGTACCTGAGCTAAACTTCGGAAATTGATTCCAGGCACACCAGGCCTCGTAATCAAGTACCGTCAGAAGACACAGACTCCTAAAATTACAATGTATTGAAGAAAAATATTTCCTTGAAGGTTTCGGGTCTTTACATTACTTCCACCTCTGGTATTTATGTCCCCGTAAAGATACATAATAAACTAGGGGAAAAAATGAGGGTATTGTGCACGCATCTCAACCTCTCGCTCCCATGTTCTCTCTTGGAGGTTCTCATGCTGCCAACGAATGCGCAGTAGATGAATCAACCGTCCACATAGGACCTTCTCCTGTCGATCCACGATCTCCACTAGAACCTCCATGAATGTAGCATCGTCATCGATGTCCAGCTCCCTGTGATAGATGATATGTGCCGGGTTGTGCATGTTTCTCCTCAACTAAGATACATTGAAGACATCATGCACCCGATGAAACTGAGGTGGAAGGGCCATACAATAAGCCTCCTTGCCTACCCTGATGAGGATCTGGAATGGTCCGATGAAGCACATAGATAACTTGTCGCCCTAGGAAAATCTATGTAATCCACATCGAGGTGAGACCCGTAGGAAAATGTGGTCGTCATCCTCGAACTCTAGTGGTATCTACCTCCTATCAGCATAGGTCTTCTGTCTACACTGTGTAGTCTTCATCCACTCCTGGATTATCTTCACCTTCTCTATCGTAGCTGGAACCATCTCTAGTCCTACGAGTGCTGACTCCCGAGGGTCAATCCATCACATAGGTGATATGCATCTTCGGAAATACAGTGCCTCGTATGGTGCCCTCCCAATGGTGGAGTGGTAGCTATTATTGAATGCAAACTACACAAAAGGTAGGTGATCCTCCTAGCTGTGAACAAAGTTGAGGAAAATTGCACAAAGCATGTCCTTGAGAGTCTGAATTGTCCTCTCCGTCTTGCTATTCGTCTAAGGGTGAAAGGTAGTGCTCAGCCATAGCTACGTCCCAAATGCCTCCTGCAACCCCTTCCAGTGCCGGGAAGTAAAACAACCATCTCGATCGGAGACGATAGATGATGTCACACCATGAATCTACACGATCTCATGAATGTAGAGGCGTTCCAAGCTCTCCACTGAGCCCTTCTCTCTGATAGGTAAGAAGTGGGCCGACATGGTGAGTCGGTCGACGATCTCCCAAATGGAGTCATGTCCTCTATAAGTACATGGAAGCCCCATCACAAAATCCATAGATATCACATCCTGCTTCCACTCCAGAACCTCTAAGGGATGTACCATACCTACCGGTAACTGGTGCTATGCCTTTACATGATGACAGGTGAGGCATCTTGAGACGAACTCTGCCACATCCTTCTTCATACCTGGCCACCAGTGTTGTCGTCTGAGATCCTGGTACGTCTTCTCTACTACTGGATTTACTGCCAAAGGGGAAGTGTGAAACTCCCTTAGAACCTCCTCCTATAATGAAATGGGTACCATGGTACGTCCCCTGAAGAGGATGACATGCTCTCCTCCTACAAAAAATCCATCAGGTGCCTATCCTGTGGATATCTGTGCATGTCACGTCTCACAGTCAACATCCCCACGTTGTGACTCTCTGACCTGCTGGAGTAGTGGAGGAGTGACTATAGAAATTCTGATCCATGTCTATCCATGAAGGATATCTTCAATGCGTATAATTTCTCCATCGACTCTCCAAGTAGATGAATGCCCAATCTCCTGCTGAGAGCATTCTCTACTACATTCCCCTTCCCAAGAGTATAGACTATCTCAAAGTCATAGTCCTGGAGGAAATCAAGCCATCACTGCTGTCTTAGGTTCAGGTCCTTCTGCGAGAAGATGCACCTGAGACTCTTGTGGTCAGAGTAGACTATAAAGCGCTTGCGCATCAGATAATGCCGCCACATCTTCAAGGTGAAGACCACTGCAGGTAACTCCAGGTCATGGGTAGTATAGTTCTACTCATGCTGCCCCAACATTCTTGAGCTATAAGCAATCACTACCCGCTACTACATCAGGACACACCTGAGTCCGGTACCTGATTCATCGCAGTAAACTACATTCCATACGCCCTCCTTTGGTATCCTCAATATGGGTGAACTGGTCAATCTCTATCTCAACTCCTGGAAGCTCCGATGACATCTATCTGACCACATGAAGGGTTTCCCCTTCTTATTCGAAGCTAGAAGTGGTGCTGGAACTCTGGAGAAGTCTGGCACAAATCTATGATAGTACCCTTCCAGAAGTTGGAAACTCCGCACCTCCATCACACTTCTGGGTGGATTCCAAGATAGTACAACCTAGATCTTCGCAGGATCCACCACAACTCCCCCCATAGAGATGACGTGCCCCAATAAGTGGACCTATTGAATCCAGAACTAACACTTCGAGGGCTTACCATAAAGCTGGTTCTCTCAGAGTGTGTCTAGTACAACTCGCAAGTGGTAGGCGTGCTCCTCCTCGGTAGTTGAGTAAATCAATATGTCGTCGATGAAGACAATGACAAATCAATCGAGGTAAGGCTGGAAGATCATGTTCATGTCACTCATGAACACTGCTGGAGCGTTGGTTACTATAGAGGCCCGAATCTTGATGTACATGGACATTACATTACTTTTGCAGAATACTTAGTACATAACAAAAACAGACACACACGGACCAAAATAGTTTAGTGACTTTGGAAACTTGGAACGTAATCTTCTAATCGTGGTAAAGGATCTTCAACATCTCCCATAAAGATCTTCCCAATTTTTTTCTTAATTAAAACCTTTCTTTATATCATAAGGAAAAGAAAACAAAAAATGGTGAGCTCAAATTCTCAGTAAGGGTAATCATGGATAAAATAAAACAAACCATATACATTTGAACATAAAAACATGAACATAATGTTTAAAAATAGAAATCTTGAGCAATGACATAAAAAATGGAAGTACGTAAGGCATAGATCAAAATAGAACACCAATCATGATAAAATAGATTGTAAATAAAACTTGTAATTGTGGAAAGACATTAAGCACATGATATGATTTCCATAGTAGCCAAGCCATTGCTGCCAAGACCATCTTAGAAGACAAGGTCCCTTTTTGAATCGAGTTTACTCCTCATTCCAGTCCTGTATTACTGAACTGGATTAACATACTATTCCATCCATGTCTATTTCATGAGATATAAATCTTTACCCAATGAATTGGAGGGAGATATAGGTCCCACCCATCTAATAATGATACCATTCTTATGTGTTCCACAGGATCATAAATCATACATCATATCATAACCCATGTAATAAAAATGGGATTTTTAAACATCATGCCATCATAACATAATCCATATAAGATAAAAGGACATAATAACGATAATTAAATCATAACATAATCAAATCAATGTAAAAATAGGGATAGAAACAGAATCATATATTATATTAGATGGAAAATAATTTTGATAAAACACTTGAAATTCATTCTTGAGGAAAATATCCTTTCTACTGCAGAAACATTTTTTCTTTATTACATGTCGTATAGTTTTAAACTAAAAAAGTTGATTATAAATATACTTGAAAACTTGTAAAGGAAGCTTCATGGAAATAATTTTGAAAAATTCCATTCATCCTGTATAAGTTAAAAAAACAGTCTTCTCGTACTTTGGCCGGAAAAGTCAAAAAGTACCTCATATGGTAAAAAAATTAAGATTCCTTTCATAACATGTGGTAAAATTCAAAAATGGGTAAAAAGGACTTTAAAAATAAATGAAAACACTTTTATAAAACATGGACATGGATGATAGAAATAACCCCAGTAAATACTTATGAATAAGCAATCTCGGATAAAAATGATATTTGCAAAATTATCCCTTACCTTAGGTCTGATATGCTTCATACGTATCTGAACCTATTTTATAATGATTTAAATAATGTCATTGACATATTTAATAATAATATTAATTTTTATGATATCATATATGGTTCACTTATGACTTTATATTACCCGTTCTTTTGTAAGTTCCATGTTAAAGCAGCTTTTTGGGTAAAATCATTTTACTTATCGTACATGTTTGGACATGTTGTTCTTGATATTATTACTTATATCTTTATTTTCTTAATTAAAGATGTAAAACATTATTTATATGTAATTTATATTCAGCATATACACATATATATATATGATAGATCGATAAATGGAATTAAATACACCGTTCATGGAGACGGTAGGCCGTACGTACGCATGAACACTGTTTTTGTTTCCTTATTGAATTGAATGGAATTAAGTAGATGACATACATAAATATATACATAAATACAGTATCATTATTATGTCATATATTTCATGATTACTTATTATATATACTTTATAATCCTTCATGAATGGTTAACAGTGAGAATGAATCTCATCACGTCATAGAGACGGTAGTCTGTTTGTACGCACGAGCGATGATATCATTCCCATGATCATGGAATTGTATTGAAGTGTATGTATAATATTTCTAAATCAATATCACTTTACAATAATCATATTATTGATGCCATTATACCAATCCAAGTAAGGTGGTTGTCAAAAATAGATTACACCATGGTGTGGAGACGGTATTCCGTACGTACGCACGCGCAGTGATTTCGTTTTCCATAGGATGGATAGATTGTAAAATAGTCTTGTTTCATACTTATCATAAAATATCAGTATATGAGTGACACTGATGTTATTAATTCATAATGAAACAACAAAAGAAGAAGAAGAAGAAGAAGAAATAAAGTTGAAATAATCGGTATCGGACATTACCCATTCTTTGAAGCGCCTCTTCTTAACATCATATTAGGGCACTAAAGATTGTCTTTTAAGAAGGCCAGAACCCCTAGGATGTTAATAGGGTAGTGGAGAAGAGAAATTGTCAGGGTTTGGCCGAGCTTCAAGGCTCAAAATGTTGTGAAGAGAAGAGGGAAGGGCTGCCCTTTTATAAAGGAGGAGAGGGGAACCTTTGGAAAAACAAAAAATATTATTTTATTATAAAGTCATATTCGGTTTTTATTAGCTCCAGAATGATTTATTTAGAAACTAAGGTGGGGATGGGTCGAAATCCTCTCATCCAATAGAATTTAGAGAGGTTTAGGATTCTATTTTAACCTTATCATTTAGATTTAACTTCAAGTTAAATAATTTTACTTTTATTGTTTCTTCTTGTTTTCTTACACTATAAGGTTAAAAAACATAGTATAACAAGTCAAACTGTAATGCCCCTGCCCCAGTTACCCTGAGTCGGTGCATTATTTTAATACATTGGCATGATTACAAGGAATCAAGTCCTGAAGGAACAATCAGTTTAGGTGTCTTGGAAAAATAGATCACATACATGAATATTACATTTGCACATTAAGACGTAAAAAACAACATAAATAATCTTTATGAACACCATTATTCCCTTGGATTAAACCTTCATATCAATCACATAACACTTCTTGGAATCCTGGGAAAAATAAAACATAGAAAGGGGTGAGCTCAAATTCTCATAAAGGGTAAGCAATATAGCAGAAACTTTCAAAAATAAGCATAAACATTTAAGGAAATGTATAACTAAAACAAAAGCCTTTTAAATTTTAACTTTAGCATAATATGGAAAAGATAAAATGAAATAATTTCATTTACTTATTCACATGGATATTCTACTAGTCTAATAATCACATGCAATATCAATAACCACTTTCATAACAATGGAATGCATAATGCCAGACTATCATAACCACATAGCCAAGGCCTCGTGCCAAGACTACAAATAAGATTTTGTCAAGGCCTTGTGCCAAGTCACTAGTTTGTCTCATGAGACCTACCGATGCATCGAGGAGCTATAGCGGGCTCCACCCGTCACATATTAAGTCCAATGCATTCCCATATGGAAAGGTTTAAACATAACAAAAACATTCGTATTAAAACTAGCATAAGAAATGTCAATACTTTCTCCATAAACCATGAATGGTATAAAAATAACACATCCACAGTCAAACATATCACAAAACCTTCAATATAAGTTTTGTACAATAAATCAACTTCTAATGTGCTTAAAACCCATCAAAGGATGAGTAAATATTTTTGAGAGAAATATCCTTTCTGTAAAATCATTTAAAAGTCATACATTTATAAAGGATGTAATTTTAAAAGAGATTTTTGAATCAAAGTTTCCCATACCGCTTTGACGCTTTTTAAAAGAATTATCATTTCAAAACATTCATGGCCATAAAAATAATTCCTTAAAATCTTTTTGAATACCTGGACATTAATTGAAAAGATATAGAAAGATAAATCGTTAAAACATTTGAAATTTTGATATTGATAAAGAGTACTTTTCAAAATCCTTAAAATATTCATTTTGAAATCATTTTTTTGAAAAATGGACATGGATGATAAAAATTTCCCAGTAAATAATTACACACAATCAATCTCGGATAATGATGAGATTGAGGAATTGACCCTTACCAATTTGGTAACTTATGAAATATACAACCCATGAAAGAGGTATCATATAATTAATATGTAAATAAACATAAATTAAAGTGTATTACAAAAAGAATAAAATTATGGGCATTACATACACCGCACAAAAGGTAATAGTGGCAATATGGAATGAATCTCATGGGAATAAGGAGTGAGATGAAAACCTCTTACCTTGCACTTTTCTTTAGTCGAGGGTACGTTTAACCTCCTGTACGAAGATCGTAGTATGTTATTAAATTATACCAAAACCATATTAATATTTATGATGTCATAAATTATTAATTTATGACTTTATATTACCCATTTAATAATAATTTCCATGTTAAGCTAACATTTCGGGTAATAATCTCTTTTTTATCGTAAGTGTTTTAACTTGTCACTATTGGTTGTATCACTTAGATCATGATTTAAATACTTCCAGAATATAATACATGATAAACATATCATATATATTTAGAATATAAATATGTATAATAGACATATATATGAAATGGAAAACACCGTTTATGGAGACGGTAGTCCATACATACGCATAAACGCGGTTTCTGTTTTCATATAGTATTGAATGGAAGTAAGTGAATAAGATATATATAAGTACATAAATACTTATATATATATATATCCAGTAAAATTATTATGTCATATATTAAATACTTATTAGTAATATATATTTTTATAATCGTCGATGAATGGTGAACTTGGAAATGAATCTCATCGCGTCGTGGAGACGGTAATCCGCACGTACGCACGAGCAAAAATATCATTCTTTTGATATTAAAATAATATATATTTGGATGTTATAACATATATAAAGAATAATTATCATGTTATATTTATTATTTACATGAATTACAAATCATTATTATACCCATCCAAATAATAATATATTGAATAACAATTACGCCACGATGTGGAGACGGTAAGCCGTACGTACGCACGTATAGTGACATGTCATTCAAAGGATGGATAGAATATTGAATAAGGATTCCACATTTTTATAATAATATTACAGTATATATTAGATACTAGATTCATTATTATAGAATGGTAATAACATTGAAAGAATAAGTGGAAGAAGAAAGGAACTTGAAAAAGGGTGGTGAAATCATTACCTCTTCTTCGGGTTCTTCCTTTTGATTTGATCAAAAGGGTTTTTTAAGTTGGCTTTATGACTAAAGGAAGGCCTCTAGGATGTATTTAGGGATGTTAAGAGAGTATTTGGGTAGATTTTGGCCGAGACAAATGGATTTTAAGGTGTTAATTAATGAGAATGGGGAGTGCCCTTTTATAAGAGGGGTGAGGGGGACCTTTGGAAAAGCTAGAAATATTATTTTATAATAAATTCATATTCGGATACTAATGGATAAAAAGTAGATTATTTAAAGGCTAAGGTGTGGATGGGTATAAAACCACTCAACCAGTAGAATTTATACAGGTTTGGATAATTATATTAACCTTATCTTTTAGTTTTAACTCTTAGTTAATTAGTTTGAATCTTACCATGTAACTTTGTATTTTTATATTATATAGTTAATAAAATTTCTATATACATCCAAGCGACCCCCAAGTGGTCTAGTAATGAGACACAGATCATTATATAAGTCTCTTGGCCGATCCTTAGATTTTTAGTAATTTAATATCAATTAATAATATAATATTTGTTTTAAAAACTCTTTTATATCGATTTTGACACTATTCAAAAATTGATTTTTGTGAAAACCATAACAGAATGATTACTTCGAAAAACATTACTTAGGTCAATCCTACCATGTAATATTATGCTAGAAAGTCATTGTAATTCATTAAAAGTCTCATATTATATTTATTTTGGTATTTATAATATCAATTATTTTAATTTTTTACTATTATGGTAATTATTGCATCATCATTGTGTCATAAAAAAAATTAAATTATTTAATTTCAAAAAATTATAAATAAAATATCATTATGTATTAAATATTTTTAGCTTTCTAATGAATATTTAAAATAGGATTTATCTTATGTATAACCCTATATTACAAATGTTTTAGTAAAAAAACGTTGATTTTAACTCTTCTAACTCTTCTTTGAATTAAATAATAATTAATGTCCTAATCTAATCCAAGTGGACCTAACTGATAAAATTTTATTCCTAAGGTTATTTTTGGTCGAGACACACTTATCCAATAGAATTAGGACATGTGATAGGCTAATATTAATATCATTTGTACCCTTAATTACCCTATTTACTTTTAACCGTGGTAAATAAAAGTAAAAAGCTACTATTCACCAAAAATTGTATTCATCTCATTGAACCAAATTTTACTACTTGATATTAACCGTGTCTTTCATATTTTCGAAATTCCATTCACAGAAGCAGTACAATTAATTTTTAGGAAAAATTCAGTTTTTTAACTACCACTTAGTGGTTTCACTATTCATCAAAAAATTGATATTTTTCTGAATAATGCCAAAATTTCACCCTAAGCTATAATTGATATTCCGAATTCAAAAATGATGTCTATTTTAAAAAATTCCAAACATATAAGTTTCGTTAAATAATTTTATAATTAATTACCACTGTTACAACAAATAACGTGTTTTTAAGAAACAATATATATCAAAAGATAGACAATTGTTTATTTCCAATTTCAAAGTGAAATTAATTCTAATGAACACCATTTAATAAAATGGTAAAAATATATTCTAATTATACTTTAAAACCACTAAATAATATAATTTATCGCTATAAATTATTTTTATTAAAAAAGTTGTTTTTAAGTATTTTTCACTGTTCATAAAAATTTGAAGTTCTCAGAAAAATACCAAAAATTCAACTTAGGATAATTTCCATATTCTGAATCCAAAAATGAAGTCCATTTTGAAATATAAAATATATATAATTTCAAAAAGTAGGTATAACTATTCATAACGGATAGTTTGATTTTTTGTGGTGTGTTAGAACTCGATGTTGCATACAACACACGCTATCACCGTATTCAAAAAGAAGTGTACCGTAGAGTCTTGGGGTGTTACATTATCCCCTCCTTCAATAAATTGCGTCCTCGCAATTTTATATTGTTCTTTGAAAATAAAGGTTGAAAATAGAAAATATCTTTGTGGAAAATCCACATCGGAAATTTGGTTAATAAAATTTAGTCTTAACACGATGAAAAGAGAAATGAAAGGGTCACCACAAAATTAAGATCTCCATTAAGAGGACATTGGTAGAAATTATAGACATATAATTGGGTGAAAAATGTAAATATTTATAGGTAGTTATTGAGGTCATCAATCACAAACAAGTTTAAAATTGAGGTCCTTAAATTCATCAATCTATGATGATTTAAAATACCATCGGTTCAACAAAACATAAGGTATTAGGATAACACATTTTTGACGATTAAAAATATCTTACTTGAAATCCCACATCAAAAAATGAATTAATGAGTCCTCTATTTAATATAAGGAGCGGAAATTATGAATATTACTGAAAATAACACATACTAGGGTTCCATGTAGGGAAATATGGATATGGAAGAGAAATTTAACCATCAATTATCTGCTGGAGAGTGGTAGAGAACATGGCTATGAAAAGTCCAACAATCCCAAATCCATAAATTAGTGATGATCTAAGGTACCATCTAAGACAACATTTTGTTCTAATTCCTTTTCATAATGTTGAGGGATTTATTTATGAGATTGGCTATGATTTTAAGGAGATATACTTACTTTATAATTAGAGTTTTATCCATTAATAAATTTCTACCACAAACTCATCTTTCACTCCAAAACATAATACAACTCAAAAATACTCTATTTATCCTAATCATATAGGGTTCCAAATATAATGAATTTATAATTCACATATCAGACCCTTTATGTAAAGAAACTACATTATACCATCTAGGAACATCATGTAGAACAATGGTAGGTGATAAATCCCAATTTCACTATGGTTGTGGGTTTGATTCCCACAGCTTTGTCCGACACGACGGGTCGTCACACGGTCTACGTGTTGTCCTTTTATAAAAATCCAAAAAATTAACCTTTCAATCATAATCCATTCCAACCATTAGACTTATCCAAAATACTATTATCCAAACTCACAGTCCAAAATTTACAAGGAAGTTAAACATATTGAAGATCCTTTTTTCTAGGTAATAACATGTGAACGCCTTCCTCATATATTCTTTTACAACACCGCAACATCCTGAATTACCAAAATCAACCATCTCTTATTCCAAAATCACTAACTCAATATTAGGACCATATTAAGGTTTATCATTCCTTCAACCATGTAATTTCAAAAAAAAAATTAACTCATTGTAGAGTCACTTTTCTTAGTACCATAAAATATCAAATCCTTAATTATATAGTACTGCAGTACAATCCTTATTTATTTCCAGAACATCATTGATACAACAATTAAATAAAATAATTCTAAAATAACAAAATAATAACACAAGTTATTCCTCGTCATCTGTGGTAGTATTTGTAAAGACCCGAAGCTTGACGTAGATTGACATTACATTACATTTGAGGAATACTTAGTACATAACAAAAACACACACACAAGGATCGTAATAGTTTAGTGTCTTTGGAAACTCGGAGTATAATCTTCTAATCCTGGTGAAAGATCTTCAACATCTCCCAAAAATATCTTCCCTTTTTTATACCTAAAACCTTTCTTTATATCCTGGGGAAAAGAAAACATAAAAGGGTGAGCTCAAATGATCATTAAGGGTAAACAAAAGAAAAATCAATCACATCATATTCATAAGAACATAACTTTTGGAAATCTTAACCTGCAAAAGAGAGCATAATTTCATAACATGGGATAAATTATAGTAGTGAAATGAAATCCCAATAATCATAACTTAAAACATGAAATGTTGTGGCATACACACATAATCATAGAGAATCATATCTTATTAGTCAAGACTCATTGCCAAGACTTCTTAGTGGACAAAGTCCCTTTCTGAACCGAGTCACCCTCGTTTCAGTCCTGTTTCACTGAACCGGTATAGCCTACCGTTCCAGCCATGTCTATCTCATGAGATATGAAATCTTTACCCAATTAATTAGAGGGAGATATAGGTCCCACCCATCTCATAATGATACCATTCTTATGTGTGCCACAAAATCATAAATCATACATCATTTCATAACCCATGTAATAAAAATGGGATTCTTAAACAAAATGACATCATAAAACAATTCATATAAGATAAAGGAATTCATAAAAATAATTCCATCACAACATAATCAAATAAATTTAATAATAGGGATAAAAAACATAACCCTTTATTATCTTAGATGGAAAATAATTTTGATAAAACACTTGAACTCCATTCTTGAGGAAAATATCCTTTCTACTTCAAAAACATTTTTCCTATCATAACATGTCATACAATTTTAAACTAAAAGAAGTTGATTAAAAATAAACTTGAAAACTTGTAAAGGAAGATTCTTGGAAATAATGTTTTTAAAAATCCATTCATGCCGTATAAGTTAAAAAAAATATTCTTCGTACTTTTGTCGGAAAAGACAAAAAGTGCCTCGTACGAAAAACGACAAAAGATTCCTCTCATATTCTTTACTAAAAACTTACCTAAGGGTAAAATAGGATTTAAACAATTGTAGGTGATTGGAAATAATATTACATATTGAGGAAACATGGATGTGGATGATAAAATACACCCCAGTAAATGCCAAAGTATAAACAATCTCGGATAAAAATGAGATTGTGATATTTCCCTTACCTTAGGTCCGATTTGCTTCGTAAGTGTCCGAACCTCCTGTATAATGATTTAAATAATTTCATTGACTTATTATAGAATCATACTCATTGTTATTATATCATATATGGTTCACTTATGACTTTATTTTAACCGTTCTTTTGTAAATTCCATGTTAAAGAGTGTTTTGGGTAAAATCAATTCATTTGTCGTAGGTGTTTGGACTTGTTGTTCTTGACATTATTATTACTTATATCATGATTTACTTACTTACAGAATATAAAACATGATGTATATATCATATATATTCAGTATATATATATATATAATAGATATATAAATGAAATGAAAAACACCGTTCATGGAGACGGTAGTCCGTACGTACGCATGAACGTTGTTTTCCATTCCTTATTGTCTTGAATGTAAGTAAGTAGATGACATACATATATATATATACATAAATACAGTTGCTTTATAATGTCATATATTTCATTATTATTTCTTATATATACTTTGTAATCATTCTTAAATGGTTAACATGGAGAATGAATCTCATCGCATCGTGGAGACGGTCGTCCGTACGTACGCACGAGCGATGATATCGTTCCCATGGTTGTGGAATTGTGTTTAAGTGTATGTATACTATTTCAGTATCAATATAACTTTATAATAATCATATATAGTTACTCATTACACCATTATACCCATCCAATTAATGTGGTGGCGGAAAATAGATTACACCACGGCGTGGAGACGGTATTCCGTACGTACGCAGGCGCGGTGATTTCCTTTTTCCGTAGGATGGATAGATGGTGAATTAGAGTTGTTTCATATTTATAATAACATATCAGTATATAAGAAATACTGATGTTATTACTTTATTATGAAACATCTAATTAAGAAGAAGTTGAAGAAGAAAGAAATTGAAAAGATCGGTAATGGATATTACCTCTTCTTTGAAACGCCTCTTTGAATCCTCCACTTAGGGAACTATGATTGGTCTTTGAAGAAGACCAGGAACTCTGGGATTATTCTAGGGAAGTGGAGAAGGAATTTTGTAAGGGGTTGGACGAGATTGAGTGCTCAAATTGGTGTGAGGAGGAGGGGGAGGAGGTGCCGTTTTATAAGGGAGGAGAGGGGCACCTTAGGAATATCTCAAAATATTATTTTATATTAAAGACAAAATCGGTTTATAATGGTTCCAAAGGGTATTATTTAGAAGTTAAAGTGGGGATGGGTCGAAATCCTATCAACCAATATGATTTAGACAAGTTTAGGTTATTATTTTAACCTTATCAATTAGATTTAACTTTAAGTTAAATAATTTCACTTTTACCGTGTCTTTTTGTTTTCTTACACTATATGGTTAATAAACATACTATAACATGCTAAACGAACCCCAAATTATTTATTATTAATATATATATCTTTATCTAAGGCATTTTGCCGATCCTTAGATTTTTACGAATAAAATAACAATTAATAATACAATATTTGATTTAAAAACTATTTTGTATCAATTTTGACACTATTTGATATATGATTTTTGTGAAAGTCCTAACAGAATTATATGTTCGAGCCAAGTTTATTAAATCAAAAATAATATATCATAGTAACCTATAAAATTATGGGAATTCATAAAATGTCTTAAATTACATTTATTTTGGTATTTATAATATCAATTATGTCAATATTTCACTAATAAGATAATTACTGCATCATCTTTGTGTCATACATAAATTAACTTATTTGATGTCTAAAAATTAAAAATAAAATACCATTATGTAGGAAATATATTTAGATTTCTAATGAATATTTACAATCTAATTTATCTTATGTATAACCCGATATTAAAAATGTTTTAGTAAATAAACTTTGATTTTAACTCTTTAAACTCTTCTTTGAATTAAATAATAATAAATGTCCTAATCTAATCCAATTGGGCCTAAATGATAATATTTTACACTTAAGGTTGTTTTTGGTCGAGATACACTTGTCCAATAGAATTAGGACATGTTTTAGGGTAATATTAATATCATTTTACCCTTAATTACCCTATTTACTTTTAACCGTGGTAAATAAAAGTAAAAAGTTACTATTCACCAAAAATTATTTTCATCTCATTGAACCAAATTTTACTTACTAACATCAATCGTGTCTCTCGTATTTTTGAAATTCCATTCACAGAAGCGGTAAAATTAAGTTTTATGAAAAATTCCGTTTTTGAACTACCACTTAGTAGTTTCACTATTCATCAAAAATTGATGTTTTTCATAATAATGCCAAAATTTCATCCTAAGCTATATTTCATATTCTGAATTCAAAAATGAATTCTATTTTACAAAATTTATAACATAGAAGTTGCATTAATTAATTTTATAATTAAATCCCTCTGTTAAAACAAATAGCGTGTTTTTAAGAAACAATATCTATCAAAAGATTGACACTTGATTATGTCTTGTTTAAATGTGAAATTACATCCAATGACCAACATTGTATCAAATTGTAAAAATATATTCTAAATATACTTTAAAACCACTCAAATTAATAATTTATCACTATTAATTATTTCGATTAAAAAAGTTGTTTTTAATTATAAATAGTAATTTTCACTATTCATCATAATATGAAAATTATCCGAAAAGTACCAAAATTTCACCTTAGGCTAAATTCGATACTCCGAATCCAAAAATGAAGTCCATTTTGAGAGATAAAATTTCTAAAATTTAAAAAGTGGTTATTACTATTCAGAACGGATAGTTTTAATAATATTTTAATAGCATATCGTTGTTTCGTGAAACTCAGTATTGGGTACTACACACGCTATTGAGGAAGGTTGTGATTGCGTGTAATGCAAGAAAAGTCAAGGATGCGTGTTGTGCAAGCTTCTTTTGGTGTAGCGTACAACACAAGACATTAATAAAATTAAAAATAATATTTTTCATAAATTCTCGGGCTGTTACATTCTACCCCCCTTAAAATGAATTTCGCCCTTGAAATTCGTCGGGGTTATAAATGGTTTACTATTCGAAAGTTTCTTTAATAGAAACCCACATCGTAAAAAGGAATATCAAAACCAATCTTTAAAAACAAAAGTATGAAACGTAATGGTTACCCAAATAAACTAATCACTGGGTTTCCACATAGGTGAAAATATGGATATGGAAGAGAAATCTAACCATCATGTTATGATGGATAGTGGTAGAGAACATGGCTATGGAAAAGCCAACAATCACAAAGCCATAAATTTGTGATTATCTAAAGTACAATCTGATTCATCAGATATAAGATCACTAGGACAACATTTTTGGTTTTCAAGATCGTTTCCCTAAAGTTGAAGAATTAGAATTAGAATAAATACTTACTTTATTTTGGTACAATCTCACTGTTGTTCGTGCCTTGAACAATTTCCACTTCATCTCTTAAATAAATGAAGATGAATTTGTTATTCGTGAAGTGTTAGCAGATCATGTGATAGAATGACGGGTCATTCCATCTGTCTCAAACAAAAGGTTAGCAAATATTATATACATAAGTCGATCTATAGTGAGATTAATCATATATGGTTCCTAAAATGGACTTATACATCATATATCATATAGATTAATATAATAAAACTAGTTTCTACTAAATAGGGACTTCCTGTAGGCCAGTGGTAGGCAATAAAGGCCAGTTGCACTTCGGTTGTGGGTTCGATTCCCACAGCCTTGTCCGACGCGATGGGCTGTCGCCCGTCCTGCAGGTTGTGCTTTTTCTAAAGCTGTATTACTATAACATCCCATCAATAATATCGAAAAACGTTTTATCCCAACTTATGTCCAACATAATCCATTCTAATCTTTAGGATTATCTAAAATACTTCGGTCCAAGCTCATAGTATAAAGAAAATGATTACTTGAAATGTCACAGAACAATCACGTGAATGCCATCATTTATCCCCCATATATCATCAGATATATCTTGTTGGTCAAATTACAAACATGTGAATACCTTAATCATGTATTCTCTTAAAGAATGAATACCCATTGAGCCTTAGTGAAAACATGAATGCTGTCAAAAGTTAACTCTTTCCACATACCAAAATCCAATATTTCTATATACTCAAACCATGATATCACTTAGTCCTTATATCAATCATGAGCTCATGAATACTGTTAAACATTTCGTTTTCTCGTTTTCCCTTAATTATGCGCATATCATCTTATTTCCAAAAATATCTCAATCACTTTGAATACCACATTAGACCAATACATAAATATTCCAATACTTTATGATACAACATTATTTTGGAATCCCTTTACATAAACACTTAATCATTCCACCACATCGTTGTCATATTCAACATCGCTAATAGTGATCACATGTGACTTCCCTTTGTCCTTTGCCTTCAGTGGTTGCTCATGTTGATCATCACTAACCCTTGGATTAGGGCATTTATTAGCAAAATGCCCCATTTCCTTGCACTTGAAGAATTGAAGTGTTGGTGGTGCGTTCTCTGCAGTGTTTGCTTTATTCACATCATTAGAACCCCTTTTTCCATTACTTAGACACTCCGCTGCTCGATGACCTTCATTTCCACACATAAAAAATTTTCTAGTCCCTTTAATACAATCTCTACCATGCTTCTTTCCAAACTTTGTGCATAAGGAAACATTCATATTCTTTTCACCATTATTCTGAGATTTCTCCTTGAACTCCATCTTTCGTTTCTTGTCAAAACCATGAGATGGATATGTAACATCAACTTCCATTTCTACCTTGATAGCACAACGCACAATTTCTTCATAGCTACTGATGTCTCTTATAGCTAATTCCCTTCGAAGACTTGGTTTTAAGCCACTAAAAAATCGATCAACTTTACTTTCAGGTTGGATGATAATGCCAGATGCATACCTTGCAAGTCTTGTAAAATTCGCTTCGTATATACCAACATATTCATCATCCTTTTGCTTTAGTTCAAGAAACTCCTTCTTCATCTTTGTTAGAAGAATACGAGGGAATTACTTACTGAAAAACATGTTCTTGAACTCATCCCATTCCATAGACTCAATTTCATCTCTTGGCCTCATATTCTTGATAAGATTCCACCATTGATCAGCTTCACCTTCCAAATGATATACTACTAAGATGACTTTATCATGTTCAGAACATTGAAGAACTGAAAATATCTTTTCAGTGGTACTGATCCATTTTTCAGCAACAAGTGGATCGGAAGTCCCACTGAATGAAGGTGGACGTTGCCTCATGAAGGACTCAATAGAATACTGTTCCTTTCTCTGCTCATTTGGAATTCCAGAATGATTCATAGCTTGTGTAAGGATAGCAATAAGATTTTTCACTCCATCTCCCATAATATTTGTTTGATCAGGAGGACAATCATTGCATTGTCTATTGCATTGATCAACACGGTTCCTTCGGGTTCCAGCAATCGTCTAAAACCCAAAAAGAATAGTGTGAGAGGCAAAAATCATGCTAGGGAGAACAACATAATAAAGGGGGAGTACCCTCAATATCTAGCATCTTAGGTTAAATTCTAAAATCGTTAGCGCAATTCTAGGACTATAACCTATACGTATACATCACCTTAGAGACATCCCTAGACATACCTTAGAAATATCTCTAGGGACCTCACTAACTTTTTCGAATCCTAGTTTCCAAATGTTGACTAAACCTTTCCTCTGATACCAACTGTAAAGACCCGAAGCTTGACGTACATTGACATTACATTACATTTGCGGAATACGTATTACATAACAAAAACACACACACAAGGATCGTAATAGTTTAGTGTCTTTGGAAACTCGGAGTATAATCTTCTAATCCTGGTGAAAGATCTTCAACATCTCCCATAAAGATCTTCCCCTTTTTTACACCTAAAACCTTTCTTTATATCCTGGGGAAAAGAAAACATAAAAGGGTGAGCTCAAATTCTCAGTAAGGGTAAACAAAAGAAAAATCAATAACATCATATTCATAAGAACATAACTTTTGGAAATCTTAACCTGGAAAATAGAGCATAATTTCATAACATGGGATAAATAATAGTAGTGAAATGAAATCCCAATAATCATAACATAAAACATGAAATGTTGTGTCATACACACATAATCATAGAGAATCATATCTTATTAGTCAAGACTCATTGCCAAGACTTCTTAGTGGACAAAGTCCCTTTTAGAACCAAGTCACCCTTGTTTCAGTCCTGTTTCACTGAACCGGTATAACCTACCATTCCATCCATGTCTATCTCATGAGATATGAAATCATTACCCAATTAATTGGAGGGAGATATAGGTCCCACCCATCTCATAATGATACCATTCTTATGTGTGCCACAAAATCATAAATCATACATCATTTCATAACCCATGTAATAAAAATGGGATTCTTATACAACATGACATCATAAAACAATTCATATAAGATAAAGGAATTCATAAAAATAATTCCATCACAACATAATCAAATCAATTTAATAATAGGGATAAAAAATAGAACCCTTTATTATCTTAGATGGAAAATAATTTTGATAAAACACTTGAACTCCTTTCTTGAAGAAAATATCCTTTCTACTTCAAAAACACTTTTCCTTTCTTAACATGTCATTCAATTTTAAACTAAAAGAAGTTGATTAAAAATAATCATGAAAAATTGTAAAGGAATCTTCTTGGAAATAATGTTTTTAAAAATCCATTCATTCCGTATAAGTTAAAAAAACATTTTTCGTACTTTTGTCAGAAAAGTCAAAAAGTACCTCGTACGAAAAACGACAAAAGATTCCTTTCATATTCTTTACTAAAAACTTAACGAAGGGTAAAATAGGATTTAAAAAATTTTAGGTGATTGGAAATAATATTACATATTTAGGAAACATGGATGTGGATGATAAAATACACCCCAGTAAATGCCAAAGTATAAACAATCTCGGATAAAAATGAGATTGTGATATTTCCCTTACCTTAGGTCCGATTTGCTTCGTAAGTGTCCCAACCTCCTGTATAATGATTTAAATAATGTCATTGACTTATTCTAGAATCATAATAATTGTTATTATATCATATATGGTTCACTTATGACTTTATTTTAACCGTTCTTTTGTAAATTCCATGTTAAAGACTGTTTTGGGTAAAATCGATTCATTTGTCATAGGTGTTTGGACTTGTTGTTCTTGACATTATTATTACTTATATCATGATTTACTTACATCCAGAATATAAAACATGATTTATATGTCATATATATTTAGTATATATATATATATAAGATATAGATAAATGAAATGAAAAACACCGTTCATGGAGACGGTAGTCCGTACGTACGGATGAACGCTGTTTTCCTTTCCTTATTGTCTTGAATGGAAGTAAGTAGATGACATACATATATATATATACATAAATCAAGTAGCTTTATAATGTCATATATTTCATTATTATTTCTTATATATACTTTGTAATCATTCTTAAATGGTTAACATGGAGAATGAATCTCATCGCGTCGTGGAGACGGTAGTCCGTACGTACGCACAAGCGATGATATCGTTCCCATGGTTGTGGAATTGTGTTGAAGTGTATGTATACTATTTCAGTATCAATATAAATTTATAATAATCATATATAGTTACTCATTACACCATTATATCCATCCAATTAATGTGGTGGCGGAAAATAGATTACACCACGGCGTGGAGACGGTATTCTGTATGTATGCACGCGCGGTGATTTCCTTTTCCCGTAGGATGGATAAGAGGTTAATTATAGTTGTTTAATATTTATAATAACATATCAGTATATAAGAAATACTGATGTTATTACTTTATTATGAAACAACTAAAGAAGAAGAATTAGAAGAAGAAAGAAATTGAAAAGATCGGTAATGGATATTACCTCTTCTTTGAAACGCCTCTTTGAATCCTCCACGTAGGGAACTAAGATTGGTCTTTCAAGAAGACCAGGACCTCTAGGATTATTCTAGGGAAGCGGAGAAGGGATTTTTGCAGGGGTTTTCCGAGCTTGAGTTCTCGAATTGGTGTGAGGAAGAGGGGGAGGAGGTGCCCTTTTACAAGGGAGGAGAGGGGCACCTTAGGAATATCTCAAAATATTATTTTATATTAAAGTCAAAATCGGATTATAATGGTTCTAAAGGGTATTATTTCCAAGGTAAAGTGGGGATGGGTTGAAATCCTATCAAACAATAGTATTTAGACAAGTTTAGGTAATTATTTTAACCTTATAAATTAGATTTAATTTTAAGTTAAATAATTTAACTTTTACCGTGTCTTTTTGTTTTCTTACACTATATGGTTAATACACTTACTATAACATGCCAAACGAACCCCAAATTGTTTATTATTAATATATATATCCTTATCTAAGTCGTTTGGCCGAAACTTAGATTTTTAGAAATAAAATAACAATTAATAATATAATATTTGATTTAAAAACTATTTTGTATCAATTTTGACACTATTTGATATATGATTTTTGTGAAAGTCATAACAGAATTATATGTTCCAACCAAGTTGCTTAAATCAACACTAATATGTCATAGTAACCTATAAAATTAGGGGAATTCATAAAAAGTCTTAAATTACATTTATTTTGGTATTTATAATATCAACTATGTCAATATTTAATTAATAAGATAATTACTGCATCATCTTTGTGTCATACATAATTTAACTTATATGATGTCTAAAAATTACAAACAAAATACCATTATGTAGGCAATATTTTTAGATTTATAATTAATATTTGAAATCTAATTTATCTTATGTATAAACCTATATTAATAATGTTTTATTAAATAAACATTGATTTTAACTCTATTAACTCTTCTTTGAATTAAATAATAATAAATGTCCTAATCTAATCCAAGTGGGCCTAAATGATAATATTTTAAACTTAAGGTTGTTTTTGGTCGAGATAAACTTTTCCAATAGAATTAGGACATGTGTTAGGGTAATATTAATATCATTCTTACCCTTAATTACCCTATTTACTTTTAACCGTGGTAAATAAAAGTAAAAAGTTAATTTTCACCAAAAATTATTTTCATCTCATTGAACCACATTTTACTTACTTACATCAACCGTGTCTCTCGGAGTTTTGAAATTCCATTCACAGAAGATGTAAAATTATGTTTTATGAATAATTCAGTTTTTTAACTACCACTTAGTAGTTTCACTATTCATCAAAAATTGATGTTTTTCAGAATAATGCCAAAATTTCATCCTAAGCTATATTTCATATTCCGAATTCAAAAATGAAGTCTATTGTACCAAATTCATAACATAGAAGTTGCATTAATTAATTTTATAATTAAATCCCGTTGTTAAAATAAATAGCGTGTTCTTAAGAAACAATATCTATCAAACGATTGAGACTTGATTATGTCTGGTTTAAATGTGAAATTACATCCAATGACCAACATTGTATCAAATTGTAAAAATATATTATAAATATACTTTAAAACCACTCAAATTAATAATTTATCACTATTAATTATTTCGAATAAAAAAGTTGTTTTTAATTATAATTTAGTAATTTTCACTATTCATCAGAATATGAAAGTTATCCGAAAAGTACCAAAATTTCACCTTAGGCTAAATTCGATACTCCAAATCCAAAAATGAATTCCATTTTGAGAGCTTAAATTTATAAAATTTAAAAAGTGGTTATTACTATTCATAACAGCTAGTTTTAATAATATTTTAATAGCATATCGTTGTATCTTGAAACTCAGTATTGCGTACTACACATGCTATTGAGGAAGGTTGTGATTGCGTGTAATGCAAGGTAAGTCAAGGATGCGTGTTGTGCAAGCTCCTTTTGGTGTAGCGTACAACACAAGACATTAATAAAATTAAAAATAATATTTTTCATAAAATCCCGGGCTGTTACAGTATCATAACTTGATTATTATCTAATATCATCATTTGCGGCATAGTCTGATGACTGGGACATAGGTTTGCGTAGTGTCCAAACTCTTTGAAAATGAATCGTTGTACATTTGAAACCATTTTCTTACCCTTGCAGTCACGTACTTTGTGTCCTTTTTTCCACACATATAACATACTCCCATTCCTTTCAGGCAAGTTTCAGGGTGTTTCTTCCCACAGTTATCACATATTGGAAAATTCTTATTTTACCTCTTCCCTTTATCCAACTTTCTCTCTTCCATCCTTTTTGTCTCTTTCATCCCTTCAAAGCCATAGGACTCCGAGACTTCTTTACTAATCTTATCAACACATGATACTATTTATTCATTTGATTATAATACGTGGGAAACTATTTCCCTTCTAAATTCTGGCTTAGGTCCACGAAATATATGATCCTTATTACTCTTTGGATCATACGTATTACGGGAGTTCACATTCCTTCTACTGGGCACCATTTCTAAACAATAGCATAAAATTGTTTAGTTTATGAATTGCAATGGATAATTACCAAAATTTTAAAATACCTAACACAAATTGAACAGTTTATGGATATAATCCATAATCATAAAAATGTTTTCTTTGAGTAAGTATATACTCATAAGCCCTTCATAATGGTTTGTAAAGAAAATGAGAATTATCCTAAGCATATCCCCCGGGAGTGTCGTAACCAAGAGTACAGCAAGGCTCGTTGTCGTCCACCAGTTTTCGTTCGAGTCTAGGTCAAAGTGGTGTTTTCGAGTTTTACCCCTAGGTACATCTGTACTAGAGCCGCCTCTACCTACTCGTATCAAGACAGGGATGTATTGTTCAGAAAACTCACAAAATCTCTACAATACCAAAATTTAGGAAGTTCTTGTATAATTATCCTAAAAGTCTATCATAGGGCTGTGTGCTCTAATTAGAGTTTATCTAAATCTAGTTTCCAAGGTTATTTCAAAACTTCCTCTGATACCAACTGTAACGCCCCGGCCCCAGTTACCCAGAGTTGGTGCATTATTTTAATACATTGGCATGATTACAAGGAATCATGTCCCAAAGGACCGATCAGTTTAGCAGTCTTGGAAAAATAGACCACATACATGAATATTACATTTGTACAATAAGAAGTACAAAACAACATAAATAATCTTTATGAACGGCATTATTACCTTGGCATAACCCTGCATATCAATCACATTACACTTCTTGGAATCCTAGGAAAAATAAAGCATATAAAGGAGTGGGCTCAAATGCTCAGTAAGGGTAAGCAATACAGCAGAATCACTCAAAAATAAGCATAAACATTTAAGGAAATATATAACTAAAGCAAAAGTCTTTTAAACTAGAACTTCATCATAATATGGAAAGATAAAATGAAATAATTTCATTTACTTATTCACATGGATATTCTTCTAGTCGAATAATCAAATGCAATATCAATAACCACTTTCATAACGATGGAATGCATAATGCCAGACTATCATAACCACATATCCAAGGCCTCGTGCCAAGACTACAAATAAGATTTTTTTAAGGCCTTGTGCCATGACACTAGTTTTTCTAATGAGACCTACTGATGCATCGATGAGCTATAGCGGGCTCCACCTGTCACATATTAAGTCCAATGCATTCCCATATGAAAATGTTTAAACATAACATAAACATTCGTATTAAAACTAGCATACGAAATGTCAATACTTTCTCCATAAACCATTATGTTATAAAAATAACACTTCCACAGTCAAACATATCATAAAACCTTCAATAGATGTTTTTTATAATAAGTCAACTTCAAATGAGCATAAAATCCATCAAAGGATGAGTAAAGATTTTGGAGAAAAATATCCTTTGTGTAAAATCATTTAAAAGTCACACATTTATAAAGGACGTAATTTTAAAAGAGATTTTTGAATCGAAGTGTCCCATACCACATTGAAACTTTTGAAAATAATTATCATTTCAAAACATTCATGTCCATATAAATAAATCCTTAAAATCATTTTGAAAACATGGACATTAATTGAAAAGATTTAGACAGATAAATCATTAAAACATTTGAAATATTGATCTCGATAAAGAGTACCTTTCAAAATCCATAAAATCATCATTTTGAAATCATTTTTATGAAAAATGGACATGGATGATAAAAATGTCCCAGTAAATACTTACACACAAACAATCTCGGATAATGATGAGATTGAGGAATTGACCCTTACCAATTTGGTATCTTACGAAACATACAACCCATGAAAGAGGTATCATAAAATGAATATGTAAATACACATAAATTAAAGTGTATTACACAAAGAATAAAATTATGGGCTGTACATACACCACACAAAAGGTAATAGTGGCAATATGGCATGAATCTCATGGGAATATGGAGTGAGATGAAAACCCCTTACCTTGCACTTTCCTTTAGTCGAGGGTACGTTTAATCTCCTGTAAGAATATTGTAGTATGTTAATAAATTATACCAGAACCATATTAATATTTATAATATCATACATGATTCATTTATGACTTTATATTACCCATTTAATAATAATTTCCATGTTATGTTAACATTTCGGGTAATAATCACTTTCTTTATCGTACGTGTTTTAACTTGTCACTCTTGGTTGTATCACTTAGATCATGATTTAAATACTTCCAGAATATAAAACATGATAAATATATCATATATATTTAGAATATAAATATTTATAATAGACATATATATGAAATGGAAAACACCGTTTATGGAGACGGTAGTCCGTACGTACGCATAAATGTTGTTTCTGTTTTCAAATAGTATTGAACGGAAGTATGTGAATAAGATATATGTAAGTACATGAATCCTTATATATATATAGTAGCATTATTATGTCATATATTACATACTTATTAGTAATATATATTTTTATAATCATCGATGAATGGTGAACATGGAAATGAATCTCATCGCGTCGTGGAGACGGTAATCCGTACGTACGCACGAGAAAAAATACCATTCTTTTGATATAAAATAATATATAATTGTATGGTATATCATATATACAGAATCATTATCATGTTATATTTATTATTTATATTAATTACAAATCATTATTATAACCATCGAAATAATAATATATTGAATAACAATTACGCCACGACGTGGAGACGGTAAGTCGTACGTACACACATATGGTGACATGTCAATCAAAGGATGGATAGAATAATGAATATGGTTGTACCATATTTATAATAATATTATAGTATATATTAGATACTGGATTCATTATTTTATAATAGGAATAATAAAGAAAGAAGAAGTGGAAGAAGAATGCAACTTGAAAAAGGGTGGTGAAATCATTACCTCTTCTTCGGGTTCTTCCTTTTGATTTGATCAAAAGGGTTCCTTAAGTTGGCTTTCTGACTAAAGGAAGGCTCTAGGATGAAGTGAGGGAAGTTGGGAGAGTATTTGTGCAGAGTTAGGACGATCCAAATGCCTTTGATGGTGTGAATTAATGAGAAGGGGGAGTTCCCTTTTATAAGATGGGTGAGGGGCACCTTTGGAAAAGCTAGAAATATTATTTTATAATAAATTCATATTCGGTTTCTAATGACTCCAAAGTGGATTATTTAAACATTAAGGTGGGGATGGGTTTAAATCACTCAACCAATAGAATTTATACAGGTTTGGGTCATTTATTAACCT
Source organism: Viscum album (assembly GCA_963277665.1). NCBI lineage: Eukaryota > Viridiplantae > Streptophyta > Magnoliopsida > Santalales > Viscaceae > Viscum > Viscum album. Next base: position 2,093,980,329 of record OY728123.1, on the reverse strand, counting down.
TATCTTTTAGTTTTAACTCTTAGTTAATTAGTTTGACACTTACCATGTCACTTTGTATTTTTATATTATATAGTTAATAAACAAACCATATACATCCAAGAAACTCCCATTTGGTCCATTAATGGTACACCTATCATGATAGAAGTCTTTTTTCTGAACCTTATATTTTTTGAAATTTAATATCAATTAATAATATTTTATTTTATTTAAAAACTCTTTTATGTCAATTTTGAAACTATTCAATAATTGATTTTTGTGAAAATCATAACAGAATGATTACTTCGAAAACATTTACTTAAGTCAATATTAACATGTCATATTATCCTATAAAATTATTTAAATTCATTAAAAGTCTAAAATTATATTTATTTGGGTATTTATAATATCAATTATTTTAATTTTTCACTATTATGGTAATTCCTGCATCATCATTGTGTCATAAATAAATTAAATTATTTAATGTATAAAAATTATTAATAAACTATAATTATGTAGGAAATAGTTTTATCTTTATAATGAATATTTACAATCGAATTTATCTTATGTATAATCCTATATTAAAAATGTTTTAGTAAATAAACTCTGATTTTAACTCTTTTAACTCTTCTTTGAATTAAATAATAATAAATGTCCTAATCTATTCCAAGTGGACCTAAACGATAATATTTTATTCCTAAGGTTGTTTTTGGTATATATACACTTGTCCAATATAATTAGCACATGTTTTAGGGTAATATTAATATCATTTTTACACTTAATTACCGTACTTACTTTTAACCGTGCTAAATAAAAGTAAAATGTTACTATTCACCAAAAATTATTTTCATCTCATTGAACCACATTTTACTACTTGATATTAACCGTGTCTCTCGGATTTTAGAAATTCCATTCACATAAGCGGTAAAATTATGTTTAATGCAAAATTCAGGTTTTTAACTATCACTTAGTGGCTTCACTATTCATCAAAAGTTGATGTTTTTCTAAATAATGCCAAAATTTTACCCTAAGCTATAATTGATATTCTGAAATCAAAAATGATGTATATTTTAAAAAATTCCAAACATATATGTTGCATTAATTAATTATATAATTAATTCCCGTTGTTACAACAAATAACGTGTTTTTAAGAAACAATATATATCAAAAGATTGAAAATTGTTTATGTCCAATTGCATAGTGAAATTAATTCTAATGAACACCATTGGATAAAATGGTAAAAATATATTCTAGTTAGGCTTTTAAACCACTAAATATTATAATTTATCACTACAAATTATTTTGATTAAAAAAGTTGTTTTTATGTATTTTTCACTATTCATAAAAATTGGAAGTTCTCAAAATAATACCGAAAATTCAACTTAGGATAATTTCGATATTATGAATCCAAATATGAATTCCATTTTGAAATAAAAAATATATATAATTTCAAAAAATAGGTATTACTATTCATAACGGCTAGTTTGATTGGTTGTGGTGTGTTAGAACTCGATGTTGCGTACAACACAAGCTATCACATTATTCAAAGAGAAGCGTATCGTAGAAGCTTGGGGTGTTACACAAACGAACCCCAAGATGTTTATTATTAATATATATAACATTATCTAATTTATTTGGCCGATCCTTATAATTTTAGGAATAACATAACAATTAATAATATAATATTTTTTTAAAAAACTATTCTATGTCAATTTTGAAACTATTTGAAAATAGATTTTTGTGAAACTTATAAAAGAATGATTAGTTGGAAAAAAGTTAATTAAATAAATTCTAACATGTCATATTAACCTAGAAATTTAGTTGAATTCATAAAAAGTCTCACTTTACTTTTATTTGGGTATTTATAATATCAATTATTTTAATATTTAATTATTTAGGTAATTACGGCATCACCATTGTGTCATAAATAACTTAAATTATTTAATGTATAAAAATTATAAATAAACTACCAGTAGGTAATAAATCTTTTTATCATTATAATGAATATTTATAGTCGAATTTATCTTATGTATAGACCTATATTAAAAATCAATTAGTTATTAAACTTTGATTTTAACTATTTTAACCCTTCTTTAAATAAATTAATAATAAATGTCCTAATCTAATCCAGGTGGACCTAAATGGTCATATTTTATTCCTAAGGTTGTTTTTGGTCGAATTAAACTTAAACAATAGAATTAGGACATGTTTTAGGGTAATAATAATATCATTTTTACCATTAATTACCCTATTTACTTTTAACCGTGGTAAAAAAGTAAAAAATTACTATTCACCAAAAATTATTTTCATCTCATTGAACCACATTTTAGTCCTTGATATTAACTTTGTCTATTGGATTTTATAAATTTAACTCACAGAAGCAGTAAAATTATGTTTTATGTGAATTTACAAATTCTCCAAAGAGGTGGGTAAAAGACGGTGAAAAGTTCAATAAAATTTTTATATATTTTAAATTATTATAAAATGACTCCGATGAATTACTTTGAACTTATATAGGTATTATGTATCAATTTTGACCTATAATAAATTTAAATAAAATAAATTATTATTTAAATAAAAAGTTGGTTATTAAATAGTAACCCAGTGTTTTCACTATTTTTCAAAAATTGAATGTTTTCATAAAAAAACAAAAATTTTACCCTAGGCTAATTTCGATATTCCGAATCGAAAAATGAATTCCATTTTGAACGATAAAATTTCTTATGTTTCAAGAAGTGGGTATAACTATTCATAATTTCTAGTTTATATAACATATCGTTGTTTAGTGAAACTCAGTATTGCGTACAACACACGCTATCGTGGAAGGGCGCGATTGCGTGTAATGCAAGCCAAGTCAGGGATGCATGTAGTGAAATCTCCTTTTGGTGTAGCGTACAACACAAGAAATCAATTAAAAAGAATATTTTTCATAAAATCTCAGGGTGTTACATTCTACCCCCCTTAAAATTAATTTCGCCCTCGAAATTCATCGGGGTTATAAATGGTTTACTACTCGAAAGTTTCTTTAATAGAAACCCACATCGTAAAAAGGAATACCAAAAACAATCTTTAAAAACTAATGTATGAAACATAATGGTTACCCAAATTAACTAATCCAGGGTTTCCACTTATGTGAAAATATGGATATGGAAGAGAAATCTAACCATCATGTTCTGATAGAGAGTGGTAGAGAACATGGCTATGAAAAAGCCAACAATAAAAAAGCCATAGATTTGTGATTATCTAAGGTACCATCTGATTCATCAAACATTTTAGGTTTTCAATATCATTTCCCTAAAGTTGAAAGTTTTGAATTAGAAGAAATACATGCTTGATTTTGGTACAATTTCACTGTTTTTCGTGCTTTAAAAAATATCCACTTCATCTCTTAAAGAAATGAAGTTGAATTTGTTATTCGTGAAGTGTTAACAAATAATGTGATAGAATGATGGGTCATTCCATCTGTTTATAACAAATGGTTAGAAAAAGTTATCAAATCATCATAAGTCCATCTATGGTGAGGTTAATCATATACGATTAAAAAATGAACTTATAATTCATATATCATACCGCTTAATAAAATAAAACTAGTTTCTAGTAACCAGGGACTTCCAGTAGGCCAGTGGTAAGCAATAAAGGCCAATCGCACTTCGGTTGTGGGTTCGATTCCCACAGCCGTGTCCGATGCGATGGGCTGTCACCCGTCCTGCAGGTTGCCCTTTTTCAAAAACTACATTACTATAACATCCCATCAATAATATCAAAAACAGTTATATCCTTAAACAATACTAACTTATGTCCAACATAATCCATTCCAATCCTTAGGCTTATCTAAAATACTTCGGTCCAAGATCATAGTATAAAGAAAATGATTACTTGAAATGTCACATAACAATCACGTGAATGCCATCATTTATCCCCCATATATCATAAGATATATCTTGTTGGAAAAATTACAAACTTGTGAATACCTTAATCATGTATTATCTTGAAAAATGACTACCCATTGAACCTTATTGAAAACATGAATGTTGTTAAATTTTAACACTTTCCACATACCAAAATCCCAAAAATTCTATATACTAAAACCATAATATCACTTAGTCCTTATAGTAGTCATGTGCTCATGAATACAATCAAACATCTCATTATCTTCTTATCCCTTCATTATGTGCATATCCTCTACTTTCCAAAAATATCTAAATACCCTTTCATGGTTACCGGTACCATTCAATATATACTTTCAAATACATTTGGAAAACCATTACTGTAACAATCCTTAAATGATTCTTTATTCCATAGTACCATTAACTATACAACATAACTCTGGATAAACACACAATCATTCCACTACCTTCTTAAACAACTGACTGAGCTTCAACACTTCATTCATCTCATATATCATTTGTAGTCGCCTCATCATCATGCACATAAATATAACCCATATGACCATGCTGATTCTCTTCATGAGATTTTCCCTTAGGGAATTGGATTTCATAATTCCAGTACATTCCACATTTAAAACATTTAACCATTGTTGATGTCATAGAAATACCATTATCCTTGTCCTTGGTGTTAACTAAACCTTTTCCATTGCAATTACTGGATTTGTGTCCTACTTGTCCACACCCAAAGCATCTTCCAGTTCCTTTGAAACATTTTCCCTTATGCCTCTTCCCACGTGATTTACATGAGGGGAATTGAACTTTCTTTCCACTATGATCATCCTGAAAATCCATGTTTCTCTTATTAGCTGAGTCAGGAATCTTACCAAAGTTGAGATTATTGATCATATTATGAGATTGTTGATTAGGAATAATAATGATATGGGGACCTCAAGATCTAATTTCATTTGGTTTCTCATGAATAATATCATTCCATTGTCCATCATATCCTCCATTATCGTGAATCTTCCTATTTCCATCCATTTTCTAAACCCCAAAAAGAATAGTGTGAGAGGAAAAAATCATGCAAGGAAAAAAACATAATAAAGGGGGTTTACCTTCAATATCTAATATCTTAGGTTCAATTCTAAGATATTTAGCGCAATTCTTGGACTATAACCTATACATATACTTAACCTTAGGGACATCTCTAGACAAACCTTAGAAATAAATCTAGTGATCTCACTAATGTTTTCGCATCCTAGTTTCCAATGGTTAACTAAACCTTTCCTCTGATACCAACTATAGAGACCCGAATCTTGATGTACATGGACGTTACATTACTTTTGTGGAATACTTAGTACATAAAAAAAACTGACACATAAGGACTGTAATAGTTTAGTGTCTTTGTAAATTGGAACGTAATCTACTAATCATGGTGAATCTTCTTCAACATCTCCCATAACGATCTTCCCCCTTTTTTTCTTACATAAAAAATTTCTTTATATACTAGGGAAAAGAAAACATAAAAAGGGTGAGATCATATTATTATTAAGGATAATATTGGAGAAAATAAAACAAACCATATACATTTGAACAGAAAAACATGAACATAATGTTTAAACATCAAAATCATGAGCAATGACATAAAACATGGCAGTACGTAAGGCATAGATCAAAATAGAACATCAATCATGATAAAATAGATTGTAAATAAAACTTTTAATTGTGGCAAAACATTAATGACATGATATGATTTCCATAGTATCCAAGGCATTGTTTCACAAGACCATCTTAGTGTACAAAGTCCCTTTCAGAATCAAGTTCACTCCTCGTTCCAGTCCTGTATTACTGAACCGGATTAACTTACCATTCCAGCCATGTATATCTCATGATATATAAATCTTTACCCAATGCATTCAAGAGAGATATAGGTCCCACCCATCTCATAATGATACCATTCTTATGTGTGCCACAAGATCATAAAACATACATCATTGCATAACCCATGTAATAAAAATGTGATTCTTAAACATCATCCCATTATAACGTAATCCATATAAGATAAAAGGACATGATAAAGATAATTACATCATAAAAAAATCAAATCAATTTAAAAATAGGGATTGAAACATAACCCTATATTATCTTAGATGGAAAATAAATTTGATAAAACACTTGAAGTTCATTCTTGAGGAAAATATCCTTTGAACTTCAAAAACATTTTTCATTTCTTACATGTCATACGGTTTTAAACTAAAAGAAGTTAATTATAAATAAACTTGAAAACTTGTAAAGGAAGCTTCATGGAAATAATGTTCTAAAATTCCATTCAGGTCGTATAAGTTAAAAAAACATTCTTCTCGTACTTTGGCCGGAAAAGTCAAAAAGTACCTCGTATGGTAAAAAAAGTAATATTCCTTTCATAACATGTGGTAAAATTAAAAAATGGGTAAAAAGGACTTTAAACATACATGAAAAACCTTTTTTAAAATATGGACATGGATGATATCAATAACCCCAGTAAATACTTACGAATAAGAAATCGTGGATAAAAATGAGATTTGGAAAATTATCCCTTACCTTAGGTTCGATATGCTTCATATGTATCTGAAACTCCTGTATAATGATTTAAATAATATCATTGACTTATTAAATAATCATATTCATTGTTATGTTATCACATATGGTTCACTTATGACTTTATATTACCCGTTCTTTTGTAAGTTCCATGTTAAAGCAGCGTTTTGGGTAAAATCGTTTTATTTATCGTACATGTTTGAACATATCGTTCTTGATATTAAAACGTATATATGGATTTACTTAATTAATGAATGTATAACATGATTTATATGTAATATATATTCGGCGTATACATATATATATGATAGATCGACAAATGGAATAAAATACACCCGTCATGGAGACGGTAGGCCGTACGTACGCATGAACGCTGTTTTTGTCTACTTTTTGAATTGAATGGAATTAAGTAGATGAAATAAATATATATATATACATAAATACAGTATCATTATTATTTCATATTTTTCATGATGACTTATTATATATACTTTCTAATCAATAATGAATGGTTAACATGGAGAATGAATCTCATCGCATCGTGGAGACGGTAGTCCGTACGTACACACGAGCGATGATATCATTCCAATGATCATGGAATTGTATTTAAGTGTATGTATAATATTTAATAATCAATATCACTTTAAAATAATCATATATAGTTATTTATTTACACCATTATACCTATCCAAGTAAGGTGGTGGTCGATAAAAGATTACACCACGGCGTGGAGACGGTATTCCGTACATACACACGTGTGGTGATTTCGTTTTCCATAGGATGGATAGATGGTGAAATAGGGCTGTTTAATACTTATAATGACATATTAGTATATTAGTGACACCGATGTTATGACTTCATAATGAAACGACTGAATAAGAAGAAGTAGAAAAGAAATAAAGTTGAAAGAATCGGTAATGGACATTACCTCTTCTTGAAGAGCCTCTTCTTAACCACCTCTTAAGGAACTAAAGCTGGTCTTTTAAGAAGACCAGAACCACTAGGATGTTACTAGGGATGTGTATAGGAGATATTTCCAGGGCTTGGCCGAGCTTCAAGGCACAAAATGGTGTGATGAGAAGAGGGAAGGGGTTCCCTTTTATAAGGGAGGACAGGGGCACCTTTGGAAAAACTAAACAAATTATTTTATAATAAAGTCATATTCAGTTTTTAATAGCTCCAAATTAATTTATTTCGAAGATAAGGTTGGTATGGGTCGAAATAATTTCATCCAATAGAATTTAGACAAGTTTAGGTTTCTATTTTAACCTTATCATTTAGATTTAACTTTAAGATAATTAATTTTACTTTTACCGTGTCTTCTTGTTTTCTTACACTATAAGGTTAATAAACTTACTATAACAAGCCAAAAGATCCCCAAGTTGTTTATTATTAATATATATAACCTTATCTATGTCATTTTTCCGAACCTTAGATTTTTAGGAATAACATAACAATTAATAATATAATATTTGTTTTAAAAACTATTTTATGTCAATTTTGACACTATTTGAAAATTGATTTTTGTGAAAGTCGTAACAGAATGATTAGTTTGCAAAACGTTAATTAAATCAATACTAACATGTCATATTAACCTATAAATTAGTGTAATTCATAAAAAGTCTCAAATTACATTTATTTGGGTGTTTAAATTATCAATTACTTTAATATTTCATTATTTAGGTAATTAATGTATCACCATTGTGTCAAAAATAAATTAAATTATTTAATGTATAAAAATTATAAATAAAATACCATTAGGTATAAAATCCAATTATATTTATAATTAATATTTATAGTCGAATTTATCGTATGTATATCCATATATTAAAAATTCATTAGCTATTAAACTTTGATTTTAACTATTTTAACCCATCGTTAAATAAACTAATAATAAATGTCCTAATCTAATCCAAGTGGACCTAAATGGTCATATTTTATTCCTAAGGTTTTTTAGCTCTAATTACACTTATCGAATAGAATTAGTACATGTTTTACGGTAATAATAATATCATTTTTACCCTTAATTACCCTATTTACTTTTAACCGTTGTAAGAAGTAAGAAGTTACTATTCACCAAAAAATATTTTCATCTCATTGAACCAAATTTTAGTCTTCGATATTAACCGTGTCTCTTGGAGTTTCGAAATTCCACTCACAGAAGCGGTAAAATTAAGTTTTATGTGAATTTGCAAATTCTCCGAGGAGATGGGTAAAAGATGGTGAAAAGTTCAATAAAATGTTTATATATCTAAAATTATTATAAAATGACTCCAATGAATTACTTTGAACTTATATAGGTATTATTTATCAATTTTTACCTAATGTAAATTTAAATAATAATAACAATTATTTAAATAAAAATTCTATTTTTAAATAGTAAACCGGTGTTTTCACTATTCATCAAAAATTGAATGTCTTCAGAAAAATACCAAAATTTTACCCTAGGATAATTTCGATATTCCGAATCCAAAAATGAAGTCCATTTTGAATTATAAAATTTATAAAATTTCAAAATGTGGGTATTACTATTCATAATGGATAATATATATAACATATCGTTGTTTAGTGAAACTCGGTATTGCGTCCAACACACGCTATCGTGGAAGGTCACGATTGCGTGTAATGCAAGCCAAGTCAGGGATGCGTGTAGTGCAAGATATTTTTGGTGTAGCATACAACACAAGACATCAATTAAAAAGATTATTTTTCATAAAATCTTGGGGTGTTACAGTTACGCTGAAAGGCATAACCAAGAACTCATTGTGGCCATACCAACACCTGAAGGCCATCTTCTGCACATCCTCATCTCAAAATCTGAGATGATGATAGCCTGAATTGAGGTCTATCTTCAAGAACCATCGTGATCCCTTGAGCTGATCAAAGAGATCGTCTATCCTCGGGAGTGGATACTTGTTCTTTACGGTCATTTGATTCTGGAAACGGTAGTCAAAACCTAGTCATAAGCTCCTATCCACCTTCTTGGAGATTAAAATCGGAGAAGCCCAGGGTGAAACACTGGGTCAGATGAATCCCTTTCCCAGCAAATCCTCCAACTCTACCCACAGCTCAGGAAGCTCAGTGGGAGCCATCCGATATTCTACTTAAGATATCAGGGCTTTCCTATGGTACAGGTAAATATAGAAGTCTTCCTCTCTGCAAGGAGGTAGTCCTGAAAAGTTGTCAGGGAAAACGTCCGCATAATGATTCACCACAACATGAAAACTCAGATTATGCACATCAACCGCTCCGAGGATGAGATTATCCAACTGTTGTGTGATCGGCTGCCCTCTCCTCTGCGTAAGCCCATCCTGCGCTGGAAATGCTCCCTTCTCACTGGTGAAGGTGAACTTGCTCCCATCTGTGCAGACACAACACACTTTATGCCTAATACAGTCAATCTGGGCATGGACTTTAGACAACCAGTCCATACTTAAGATGACGTCGTAAGGCCTCGATGCCGCTACTAGAAGATCACAGCCGAAGTACTCATCTCCTAGAGTAAGCTCAAACAGCTGGAACCAGTGTGTAATAATATAGTCTTCTCCCGTAGGAGTCTCTAGATGTATGGATCAAGCCAACAACACTATCAGAATCTACGATCTCCGAACAAGGGTAGCGGCAATGAAATAATTACTCACTCTGGTGTCTATAAGAACTGTATCAAGGGTGGAGTAGACACAGAGAGTACCATGAATCTTCTCAGGTGTGCCATGGTCGTAAGCCTCCACTGGCTGAAGCTGATCCTGCCTCTGTCTGACAGCTCCATGTGGTCTGGGTGGAACTCTTAATGGTGGTGGTGGTAGAGCTTCAAAGCGTCTTCCACCACCTGCTGCGCGGACAGCTCCTCTGCCTCCTCTGCATGCTTCCTGCAGACCGCCACGGTCGAACATCTTCCTCTACCTGGGTGGTCCCTCAACCGTATGCTGCTCTTCTGCATGGCGGGTCGGGCAGTCACGATCCATGTGGCCCAGCCCGCCGCATGCATAGCACTGCCTACCTCTCGTATGACTGGCTCTGCTGTGTGTACCCTTCACCTCCGAACCAGTATCCTGAGGTCACCCACCTGATGGCCTGATCCGCTTAGACATCTGTGAAATCTCTCTACTGTCGGCTATAGAAGACTCTGCTACATGTCACCCTGCGGTTGGCCTCACTAATGGAATAGGCTCAACAAGGATGGTCTTCACAAGAAGGGCTCGCTCCAGATCTCCTGCCTGCATCAGAATGCTGAGGGAGATCATAGAAGACCTAATCTCATGCCTCAGTCCCTATTCGATGGTCTGGGCCCTGAAGAATGGGACACATACCATGTCTGTGGTGTAGCATGAGAGGTCGATAAACCTCTCCGAGTACTGGGCTACTATCATGCTGCACTGCCGCAGCTGTAGTAACTCATGGATGCGCACCGCACGGAGGGTGGACGGAACAAACTCCGATTGAAATAGGCTCATGAATTCTGTCCAAAGTAGAGATGCCTCATCGTGCACCTGGAGCATCAGTCTCCACCATCTACCCGCTACTGTGTGCAGTAGACTCGCGACAAGGATCACCGTAAGGTTTGCTGGTGTCCCTACCAATCTAAAGACTCAAACAATAGCCTCCATCCAATCCTCGACTGCCTGAGGGTCTATATCTCCATGGAACCTGGTCAGCCACTATCGCTGAAACTCGTGCATTTCACTAAGGCGGCGTGCACTCTCCGCTGCGGGGCGGGTGGTATCGGTGGCCCAGTGGGTAGTGGTACCACTGGTGCCTTTGTTGTAATTGGGCCCTGCACCGAGGCCTCGTCGCTCGGTGGGCTTCCATCTCGCACTTGGCTTGGAACCCTAGCTGGCTGCCGTCGTGGTGCCATCCTGAAAAGTAACAGGTGCGCCACGGTCAGTATAGTATACCTGCTGAGCTGACACAAAGTAATCACAAAGAAAACCATTGAAACACACATGCAATCAATGTTTTCAGGACAGAGTGAGCCTGAGGAGGAAGCTGCATCTCCCATTTTGTCACCGAGAGAAGATTAAAAGGTGAGACGTCATTGTCGAGATCCCGCGTCAGTGTCTCCTCCCTTATCGTGGAGGAAGAAGGGGATGGCGAATCCGGGGTCACTGAGTCGATGTTCTTCGTTAGAGAGTTGGCGTTCTTCAACAAAGGAGATGAAGCATTCTTCGAAACTGAAGATCTCTCTGCCCAAAATCTCAACACAACAAGAAGACAAAAAATAAAATAAGGCTTCTCCTTCTTTTATTTAATCATGCCATGCATTCAAAATTTTAAAATTCAAAACACATAATTAATTATTTGAAGTGGTTCAATTAATTGATTAATGTGTGTTGGAAAGAGTTAAGAGGGAGAGAGAGAGGAGGTGGAAAGGTTTCACAAGTAATGAGGAGTTTACAAAAATTAAGAGGGGGTTTAAGGAGTTTTATGGAATGTGAAGGGTTGGGGCTCTTATGGGTCCCACCTCAAATTTCTCCTCAAATGGGTAGGTAGGTGCTAGTGGTCCCCCCCCCCCACACTCCCCCATGTAGGATAAAACCACCTTAGATATAAAAATAAAATTGTTCCACAATTTTATTCACTTCTCATTTAATCCAAAAATTTTAACTTCTCTTCCTGTACAAACGCAACTATGTTAACGGTCCCCTAAATCATTTAACGGATTTGTGAGTTCATCGGTGCCCTCAGATTTCAATTCCGAGCACTGCTTCAAAAGATAGAAAAACTCACTCGTTCGTTCACTGAATGTACCCGAGATAAAATTCATAAATTGATTCTGCGCACACCAGGCCTCGGAATCAAGTGCCGTCAGAAGCCCCAAACTCGTAAAATTTAAAAGTATTTAAGAAAAAAATTTATATGATGTTTTTGGTTCTTTACTAGCTCAGCCAACATTTCCCGAGTAGTGATTTCTATTAGCTTGAACTTCTCGCAATGTTGATTCCGTTCCAGCTTCACACGATGATGTTTGGATTGGGTTTGGACCAGATCAAAGCCCAAAGTTTCTACCTCCTTCCCATGTTTTGTTATATGGGCTTCGATCGGTCCGAGACTACTGGATGGGGCCTTGAAATCTTCTTTCTTTGTTAATTAATCTAGATCACTTTTATTTATAAACAATAATCCCAATATTTAGTTTCTAATGGTCTTATCAACCAATGGTCATATAACAGTCGAATCCCAACTGTCTTATTTTAATTATAATCATTTTAGTAAATGAAATAGTTTTATTGATTATAGAATAAAATAACACACATTGTTAGGAAACAAAATTTCTTCAAAATTTCGGGTCGTTATAATATTCCCCCCTTAAGAAATTGCGTCCTATCAATTTTAAAATTGGGCTTGGAAATTTCATTGAATGTCCCACATTAGAAAAAGAGTAAGTAAAAATATTACTTTAAAATAAATAAAGGGAAGTACAAAGGTCACCGGAGTTAACCCATACTAGTATTCCATGTAGGAAAACATGGATATGAAAGAGAAAAAAAGGGTCAAGATCTGATGGAGAGTGATAGAAAACATGATTAGGAGAAACTTTACCACAAGAAGATCACAAACTTAAGATTTGTTAAACAGTCTTTGATTACCCAGTAGGAAACGTAAACGTACAACGTTTTTGTTTTACATTCCTTTTCACAATTTTGAGGATTTCATTCTCTACATAAAATCAAGACATTAGTAAATATTTTTACCTTCAATTAGAGTTTCATCGCTTAATAAGTTTCCACCAGGACTAATATTTTTTCGAAACAATAAGAATTAAAAAATAATTGGTCTCATCAAAAGAACAAGAATCAACTTCTATAGAATCACATAATCTAAAATAGAATAACTATATTTTACCCTGTCTTTAGTCATAAAATAAACCTAAAACGGTTAGTACGAGATCATATAATCCCCAAAAAATATAATCTTTTATAAAAATAAATATTAGAATTAATCTCAAAATGTCAACAAAAGTAATCAAAGTTCCAGAAAGACCATTCAATACACAACCATCCTTAAAATTCATCAGAATAATTCAAACTAAGATTGGAACTGAAAACTCAGAAGGATTTATGTAGAGACCCAAAGCTTGAGGTACATGGACATTACATTAATTTTGCGGAATACTTAGTACATAACAAAAACACACACACGAGGACCGTAATAGTTTAGTGTCTTTGGAAACTCGGAACATAATCTTCTAATCATGGTGAAAGATCTTCAACATCTCCCATAAAGATCTTCCTTTTTTTCTTACCTAAAACCTTTATTTATATCCTGGCAAAAATAAAACATAAAAGGGTGAGCTCAAATTCTCAGTAAGGGTAAACAAAAGAAATATCAATCACATCATATTCATAAGAACATATCTTTTGAAAATCTTAACCTGCAAAAGAGATCATAATTTTATAACATGGGATAAATCATAGTAGTGAAATGTAATCCCAATAATCATAAATTAAAACATGGAACTTTGTGGCATACACACATAATCATAGAGAATCATATCTTATTAGTCAAGACTCATTGCCAAGACTATCTTAGTGGACAAAGTCCATTTCTGAACCGATTCAGCCTCGTTTCAGTCCTGCTTCACTGAACCGGTATAACCTACCGTTCCAGCCATGTCTATCTCATGAGATATAAAATCTTTACCCAATGCATTGGAGGGAGATATAGGTCTCACCCATCTCATAATGATACCAATCTTATGTGTGCCACAAAATCATAAACCATACATCATAGCATAACCCATGTAATAAAAATGGGATTCTTAAACATCATGAAATCATAAAAAAATTCATATAAGATAAATGAATTCCTAAAAATAATTCCATAACTACATAATCAAATCAATGTAATAATAGGGATAGAAACAGAACCCTTTATTATCTTAGATGGAAAATAATTTTGACAAAACACTTGAACTCCATTCTTGAGGAAAATATACTTTCTACTTCAAAAACATTTTCCTTTCTTAACATGTCATACAATTTTAAACTAAAATAATTTGATAAAAAATAAACTTGAAAACTTGTAAAGGAAGCTTCTTAGAAATAATGTTTTAAAAATCCATTCATACCGTATAAGTTAAAAAAACATTCTTCTCGAACTTTTTTCGGAAAAGTCAAAAAGTACTTCGTACGAAAAATGACAAAAGATTCCTTTCATATATTTTACTATAAACTCACCAAAGGGTAAAAATGGATTTAAAAAATTTTAGGTGGATGGAAATAATATTACATATTGAGGAAACATGGATGTGGATGATAAAATACACCCCAATAAATACCAATGTATAAACAATCTCGGATAAAAATGAGATTGTGATATTTCCCTTACCTTATGTCCGATATGCTTTGTACGTATCCGAACCTCTTGTATAATGATTTAAATAATGTCATTAACTTATTAAAGAATCATATTCGTTGTTATGATATCATATATGGTTCTCTTATGACTTTATATTACACGTTCTTTTGTAAATTCCATGTTAATATATCGTTTTGGGTAAAATCGTTTCATTTATCATAGGTGTCTAGAAATGTTGTTCTTGACATTATTATTACTTATATCATGATTTAATTATTCCAGAATATAACAAATTATTTATATATCATATATATTAAGTATATATATATATATATATAATAGATAGATAAATGAAATGAAACACACCGTTCATGGAGACGGTAGTCCGTACGTACGCATGAATGCTGTTTTCCTTTCCTAATTGTCTTGAAAGGAAGTAAGTAGATGACATACATATATATATATATATATACATAAATCCAGTAGATTTAACATGTCATATATTTCATTTTTATTCATTATATATACTTTATAATCATTCATGAATGGTTAATGTGGAGAATGAATCTCATCGCATCGTGGAGACGGTAGTCCGTACGTACGCACGAGCATTGATATCGTTCTCATGATCGTGAACTTGTGTTGAAGTGTATGTATAATATATCAGTATCAATATAACTTTATAATATTCATATATAGTTACTCATTACACCATTATACCCATCCAATTACGCTGGTGGCGGAAAATAGATTACACCACGGCGTGGAGACGGTATTCCGTACGTACGCACGCGCGATGATTTCCTTTTTCCGTAGGATGGATAGAAGGTTAATTAGAGTTGTTTAATATTTATAATAACATATTAGTATATAATAAATACTGATGTTATTACTTTATCATGAAAAAACTAAAGAAGAATATGTTTAATAAGAAAGAAATTGAAAAAGATCGGTAATGGATATTACCTCTTTTTGACGCGCCTTTTCTTAACCTCCTCTTAAAGAACTAAGGATGGTCTTTGAAGAAAACCAGGACCTATAGGATGATAATAGGGAAGTGGAGAAGAGATTTTGGCAGGGGTTGGCCGAGCTTGAATGCTCAAATTGGTGTGAGGAGGAGAGGGAGGAGGTGCCCTTTTATAAGGGGGGAGAGGGGCACCTTAGGAAAATCTCAAAATATTATTTTTTATTAAGGTCAAATTCGGATTATAATGGTTCCAAAGGGACTTATTTAGAAGCTAAAGTTGGGATGGGTCGCAATACTCTCATCCAATAGAATTTAGGCAAGTTTAGGTTATTATTTTAACCTTATAAATTAGATTTAACTCTGAGTTAAATAAATTAACTTTTACCGTGTCTTTTTGTTTTCATACTATATGGTTAATAAACTTACTATATCAAGCCAAACTAACCCCAAGTTGTTTATTATTAATTTATATAATCTTATCTAAGTCATTTGGACGAACCATAGATTTTTAGGAATAAAATAACAATTAAGAATATAATATTTGTTTTAAAAAATAATTTATGTCAATTTTGACACTATTTGGTACATGATTTTTATGAAATTCATAACAGAATGCTAAGTTCGAACCAAGTTACTTAAATCAACAATAACATGTCATATTAACCTATAAAAGTAGTTTAAGTCATAAAAAGTCTAAAATTACATTTATTTGGGAATTTATAACATCAATTATGTTAATGTTTCCTTAAAAAGGTAATTACTGCATCATCGTTGTGTCATAAAGAAATTAAATTATTTAATTTCTAAAAATTTCAAATAAACTATCATTATGTAGTAAATCGTTTTATCTTTATAATGATTATTTATAGTCGAATTTATCTTATATATAACCCTATATTAAAAATTCATTACTTATTAAACATTGATTTTAACTATTTTAACCATTTTTTAAATAAATTAATAATAAATGTCCTAATCTAATCTAAGTGGGCTTAAATGGTCATATTTTATTCCTAAGGTTGTTTTTGGTCGAATTACACTTATCCAATAGAATTAGGACATGTGTTATGATAATAATAATATCATTTTTACCCTTAATTACCCTATTAACTTTTAACCGTGGTAAAAAAAAGTCAAAAGTTACTATTCACCAAAAATTATTTTCATCTCAATGAACCACATTTTAGTCCTTGATATTAACCGTGTCTCTCAGATTTTCCAAATTCCACTCACAGAAGCGGTAAAATTATGTATTATGAAAAATTCAGTTTTTTTAACTACCACTTAGTGGTTTCAGTATTCATCAAAAAATTAATGTTTCCAGAAAAATACAAAAAATTAGGCCTAAGCTATATTTTATATTATGAATTAAAAAATGACGTCTATTTTACCAAATTCAAAACATATCAGTTACATTAATTAATTTAAATATTAATTCATGTCGTCAAAACAAATAGCATGTTTTTGAGAGATAATAACTATCAAAAGATTGACACTTGTTTATGTCTGGTTTAAATGTGAAATTACATCGAATGACCATCATTATATTAAATTGTAAAAATATATTCTAAATATACTTTAAAACCACTCAAATTAATAATTTATCACTATTAATTATTTCTATTAAAAAAGTTGTTTTTAATTAAAATTTAGTAATTTTCACTATTCATCAGAAATTGAATGTTATCCGAAAAGTACCAAAATTTCACCCTACGCTAATTTCGATATTCTAAATCCAGAAATGAAGTCCATTTTGAATAATAAAATTTACAAAATTTCAAAAAGTGGTTATTACTATTCATAACGGCTAGTTTTAATAATATTTTAATAGCATATCGTTGTTTAGTGAAACTCGGTATTGCGCACTACACACGCTATCGAGGAAGGTCGCGATTGCGTGTAATGCAAGGCAAGACAAGGATGCGTGTTGAGCAAGCTCCATTTTGTGTAGCATAAAACACAAGAAATTAATTAAAAAGAATATTTTTCATAAAATCTCGGGGTGTTACATTCTACCCCCCTTAAAAATGAATTCCGCCCTCGAAATTCGTCAGGGTTATAAATGGTTTACTATTCGAAAGTTTCTTTAATAGAAACCCACATCGTAAAAAGGAATACCAAAACCAATCTTTAAAAACAAATGTATGAAATGTAACGGTTACCCAAATAAACTAATTACTGGGTTTCCACATAGGTGAAAATATGGATATGGAAGAGAAATCTAACCATCATGTTCTGATGGAGAGTGGTATAGAACATGGCTATGGAAAATCCAGCAATCACAAAGCCATAAATTTGTGATGATCTAGTGTACCATCTGATTCATTAGATATAAAATCACTAGGACAACATTTTTTGTTATCAAGATCATTTCCCTAAAGTTGATGAAATTGGAATTAGAAGAAATAATTTCGTGATTTTTGTATAGTCTCACCGTTTGTCGTTATTTGGGCAATTTCCACTTAATCTCTTATAGAAATGAAGTTCAATTTTTCATTCTTGATGTGTTAGCAGATCATGTGATAGAATTATGGGTCATTCCATCTGTCTCAAACAAAAGTTTAGAAAAGTTATCAAAAAATACATAAGTCCATATATAGTGTGATTAATCGTAAATGGTTTCTAAAATGGACTTATACTTCTTATATCATACTTATTAATATAATAAAACTAGTTTCTACTAAACAGGGACTTCCTGTAGGCCAGTGGTAGGTGATAAAGGCCAGTCGCACTTCGGTTGTGGGTTCGATTCCCACGGCCTTGTCCGACGCGATGGGCTGTCGCCCATCCTAAAGGTTGTCCTTTTTCTAAAACTACATTAGTATAACATCACATAAATAATATTGAAAAAACTTTTGTCCTTAAACAATACTAACTAATGTCCAACATAATCCATTCCAATCTTTTGGCTTATCCATAATACTGCAGTCCACTCTCATAATATAGTGAAAATGATTACCAGAGATTTAATACCATCGTTGATCCCCATATATCATAAGATATGTCTTGTTGGTCACATTCCAAAAATTCAAAGGCCTTAATCATGTATTCTCTTGAATACCCATTGAACATTAGTGAAAACATGAGTGCTGTCAAAAGATAACTCTTTCCACATACCAAAATCCTCAAAATTCTATATACTTAGTCCTTATATAAATCATGAGCTTATGAATACAATCAAACATCTCATTATCTTCTTGTCCCTTCATTATGCGCATATCATCTACTTTCCAATAATATTTGAATCACTTTTTTTTCCTGGTTACCAATATCATATAATTATTGAAAACCAATACATAGATATTCCAAAATTCTACAATACCATAAATGATATTCCATGATACTTTTTTGAAATCCCATTACATAAACACTTAATCATTCCACCACATCATTTTCATATTCAACATCGCCAATAGTGATCGCATGTGAGTTCCCTTTGTCTTTTGCCTTAAGCGGTTTCTCATGTCGATCATCACTAACCCTTGGATTAGGGAATTTATTAGCATAATGCCCCATTTCCTTGCACTTGAAGCATTGAAGTGTTGATGGTGTGTTCTCTCCAGTGTTTGCATTATTCACATCATTAGAAACCCTTTTTCCATTACTTCGACACTCAGCTGCTCGATGACCTTATTTTCCACACTTAAAACATTTTCTAGTATCATTATGACAATCTCCACCATGCTTCTTTCCACACTTTGTGCATAAGGAAACATTCATCTTCATTTCACCATTATTCTGAGATTTCTCATTGAACACCATCTTTCATTTCTTGTCAAAACCATGAGATGGATATGTAACACCAACTTCCATTTCTACCTTGATAGCAAAACACACAATTTCTTCATAGCTACTGAAGTCTCTTATAGATAATGCCCTTCGAAGACATGGTTTTATGCCACTGAAAAATCGATCAACTTTACTTTAAGGTTGGATGATAATGCCAGATGCATACCTTGCAAGTCTTGTAAAATTTGCTTCGTATATACCAACAGATTCATCATCCTTCTGCTTCAGCTCAAGAAATTCCTTTTCCATCATTGTTTGAAGAATATGAGGGAAGTACTTACTGAAAAACATGTTCTTGAACTCGTCCCATTCCATGGACTCAATTTCATCTCTTGGACTCGTATTCTTGATAAGATTCCACAATTGATCAGCTTCACCTTCCAAACGATATACTGCTAAGATGAATTTATCATGTTCAGAACATTGAATAACTGAAAATATCTTTTCAGTGGTACTGATCCATTGTTCAGCAAAAAGTGGATCGGAAGACCCACTGAAAGAAGGTGGACGTTGCCTCATGAAGGACTCAATAGAATATTGTTCCCTTCTCTGCTCATTTGGAAGTCCAGAATGATTCATAGCTTGTGTAAGTATATCAATAAGATTTTTCACTCCATCTCCCATAACGTTTGTTTGTTCAGGAGGGCAATCATTGCATTGTCCATTACAGTGGTCAACACGGTTCCTTTGGGTTCCATCCATCGTCTAAAACGCAAAAAGAGTAGTGTGAGAGGCAAAAATCATGATAGGGAAAACAACATAATAAAGGGGGAGTACCCTAACATCTAACATCTTAGGTTAAATTCTAAGATCGTTACCGTAGTTCTGGGACTATATCCTATACGTATACCTATCTTTAGAGACATCCCTCGACATACCTTAGAAATATCTCTAAGGATCTCACTAACGTTCTCACATCCTAGTTTCCAAAGGTTGACTAAACCTTTCCTATGATACCAACTGTAGAGACCCGAAGCTTGACGTACAGGGACATTACATTACTTTTGCAGAATACTTAGTACATAACAAAAACACACACACGAAGACCATAATAGGTTAGTGTCTTTGGAAACTCGAAACGTAATCTTCTAATCATAGTGAAGGATATTCAACATCTCCCATAATGATCTTACTTTTTTTTCTTACCTAAAACCTTTGTTTATATCCTGGGGAAAATAAAATTTAAAAGGGTGAGCTCAAATGCTCAGTAAGGCTAAACAAAAGAAATATCAATCAAATCATATTCATAAGAACATATCTTTTGGAAATCTTAACCTGCAAAAGAGATCATAATTTCATAACATGGGATAAATCATAGTAGTTAATTGTAATACCAATAATCATAACATAAAACATGGAAAATTGTGACATACACACATAATAATAGAGAATCATATCTTATTAGTCAAGACTCATTGCCAAGACTATCTTAGTGGACAAAGTCCATTTCTGAACCGAGTGACCCTCGTTTCAGTCCTGCTTCACTGAACCGGTATAACCTACCATTCCAACCATGTCTATCTCATGAGATATAAAATCTTTACCCAATGCATTGGAGGGATATATAGGTCCCACCCATCTCATAATGATACCATTCTTATGTGTGCCACAAAATCATAAACCATACATCATAGCATAACACATGTAATAAAAATGGGATTCTTAAACATCATGAAATCACAAAAAAATTCATATAAGATAAAGGAATTCCTAAAAATAATTCCATCACAAAATAATCAAATCAATGTAATAGTAGGGATAGACACATAATCTTTTATTATCTTAGATGGAAAATAATTTTGACAAAACACTTGAACTCCATTCTTGAGGAAAATATCCTTTCTACTTCAAAAACATTTTCTTTCTTAACATGTCATACAATTTTAAACTAAAAGAAGTTGATTAAAAATAAACTTGAAAACTGGTAAAGGAAGCTTCTTGGAAATAATTTTTTAAAAATCCATTCATGCTGTATAAGTTAAAAAAACATTCTTCTCGTACTTTTGTCAGAAAAGTCAAAAAGTACTTCATAGAAAAAACGACAAAAGATTCCTTTCATATCTTTTACTATAAACTCAAAAAAGGGTAAAAATGGATTTAAGAAATTGTAGGTGGATGGAAATAATATTACATATTGAGGAAACATGGATGTGGATGATAAAATACACCCCAGTAAATACCAAAGTATAAACAATCTCAGATAAAAATGGGATTGTGATATTTCCCTTACCTTATGTTCGATATGCTTTGTATGTATCCGAACCTCCTGTATAATGATTTAAATAATGTCATTAACTTATTACAGAATCATATTCATTGTTATGATATCATATATGGTTCACTTATGACTTTATATTACCCGTTCCTTTGTAAATTCCATGTTAAAGAAGCGTTTTTGGTAAAATCGTTTCATTTATCGTAGGTGTTTGGACTTGTTGTTCATGATATTATTATTACATATATAATTATTTACTTACTTCCAGAATATAAAACATGATTTATATATCATATATATTCAGTATATATATATATATATAATAGATAGATAAATGAAATGAAACACACTGTTCATGAAGACGGTAGTCCGTACGTACGCATGAACGCTGTTTTCCTTTCCTTATTGTCTTGAATAGAAGTAAGTAGATGACATAAATATATATATATATACATAAATACAGTAGATTTAACATGTCATATATTTCATTATAATTCATTATGTATACTTTATAATCATTCATGAATGGTTAATGTGGAGAGTGAATCTCATCGCGTCGTGGAGACAGTAGTCTGTACGTACGCACGAGCGATGATATCATTCTCATGATCTTGAACATGTGTTGAAGTGTATGTATACTATTACAGTATCAATATAACTTTATAATAATCATATATAGTTACTCATTACACCATTATACCCATCCAATTAAGGTGGTGGCGGAAAATAGATTACACCACGACGTGGAGACGGTATTATGTATGTACGCACGCGCGATGATTTCCTTTTTCCGTAGGATGGATAGAAGGTTTATTAGAGTTGTTTCATATTTATAATAACATATCAGTATATAAGAAATACTGATGTTATTACTTTATCATGAAACAACTAAAGAAGATGAAGTTGAAGAAGAAATAAATTGAAAAATATCGGTAATGGATATTACCTCTTTTTGACGCGCCTTTTCTTAACCTTCTCTTAAATAACTAAGGATAGTAATTGAAGAATACCAGGACCTCTAGGATGATACTAGGGAAGTGGAGAAGAGATTATTGAAGGGGTTGGCTGAGATTGAACGCTAAAATTGATGTGAGGAGGAGAGGGAGGAGGTTCCCTTTTATAAGGGGGGAGAGGGGCACCTTAGGAAAATCTCAAAATATTATTTTATATTAAGGTCAAATTCGGTTTATAATGGTTATAAAGGGTCTTCTTTCGAAGCTAAAGTGGGGATGGGTCTAAATCCTCTCATCCAATAGGATTTAGACAAGTTTATGTTATTATTTTAACCTTATCAATTAGATTTAACTCTATGTTAAATAATTTACCTTTTACCGAGTCTTTTTGTTTTCTTACACTATATGGTTAATAAACTTACTATATCAAGCCAAAATAACCCCAAGTTGTTTATTATTAATGTATATAATCTTATCTAAGTCATTTGGCCGAACCGTTGATTTTTATGAATAAAATAAAAATTAATAATAAAATATTTGTTTTAAAAACTAATTTATGTCAATTTTGACACTATTTGGTACATGATTTTTATGAAATTCATAACAGAATGATAATTTTTAACCAAGTTACTTAAATCACCAATAAAATGTCATATTAACCTATAAAATTAGTTTAAGTCATAAAAAGTCTCAAATTACATTTATTTGGGCATTTATAACATCAATTATGTTAATATTTTCTTAAAAAGGTAATTACTGCATCATCGTTGTGTCATATATTAATTCAATTATTTAATATCTATAAATTAAAAATAATATATAATTATGTAGGAAATAGTTTTATCTTTCTAATGAATATTTATAGTCTAATTTATCTTATGTATAACCCTATATTAAAAATGATTTACTTATTAAACATTGATGTTAACTATTTTAACCCTTCTTTAAATAAATTAATAATAAATGTCCTAATCTAATTCAAGTGGGCTTAAATGGTCATATTTTATACATAAGGTTGTTTTTGGTAGAATTAAACTTTTCTAATATAATTAGGACATGTGTTAAGGTAATAATAATATCATTTTACACTTAATTACCCTATTTACTTTTAACCGTGGTAAAAAAAAGTCAACAGTTACTATTCACCAAAAATTATTTTCATCTCATTGAACCAAATTTTAGTCCTCGATATTAACTGTGTCTCTCAGATTTTCAAAATTCCACTCACAGAAGCAGTAAAATTAAGTTTTATGAAATATTCTGTTTTTTTAACTACCACTTAGTGGTTTCACTATTCATCAAAAAATGAACGTTTCCAGAAAAATACAAAAAATTAGGCCCAATCTATATTTGATATTATGAATTCAAAAATGACGTCTATTTTACCAAATTCAAAACATATCAGTTTCATTAATTAATTTAAAAATTAATTTCCGTCGTCAAAACAAATAGCGTGTTTTTGAAAGATAATAACTATCAAAAGATTGACAGTTGATTATGTCTGGTTTAAATGTGAAATTACATCCCATGACCATCATTGTATTAAATTGTAAAAATATATTCAAAATATACTTTAAAACTACTCAAATTAATAATTTATCACTATTAATTCTTTCTATTAAAAAAGTTGTTTTTAATTAAAATTTAGTAATTTTCACTATTCATCAGAATATGAAAGTTATCCGAAAAGTACCAAAATTTCACCCTAAGATAATTTCGATATTCCGAATCCAAAAATGAAGTCCATTTTGGAAAATAAAATTTACAAAATTTCAGAAAGTGGTTATTACTATTCATAAAGGCTAGTTTTAATAATATTTTAATAGCATATTGTTGTATAGTGAAACTCGGTATTGCGTACTACACACGCTATCGAGGAAGGTCGTGATTGTGTGTAATGCAAGGCAAGTCAAGGTTGCTTTTTGAGCAAGCTCCTTTTGGTGTAGCGTAAAACAAAAGACATTAATTAAAAAGAATATTTTTCATAAAATCTCGGGGTGTTACAATTTAATCACATAGTCTTCCCAAATAAATCATAACATTTATCTCCAAATAACATCAACTACTATTAATTTCTAATACTAAAGTGTTATTAACCTACTCACATATTCTCTATTCTTGGTTCATCATTTTCCAGAAATAACCCAAATCACCATATGTCCACAATAAATAAATAAATTCCTACAAAAAAAATCAACAATTCCTCCTCAATCTAAATCATGTAGTATTTTATTTCCCTTAAGAATATAGTACTACAAAAGAGAAAACATATTCCAAAATAACATTTATCATTTAATCACCATATCATTTTGTATATAAATGATATCCATATGATAAAAGAAAAGTTTCGAAAATCAACTTATTCTTGATCCATAAAAATAGCAAGTGCATTAGTCATTCCGAAGGTAATAACAACAAACTCATAATGCCCATATCTTGATTAGAAGACAATTTTTTGGAATATCATCATTCTTCACCCTCAATTGATGATATCCAGAACGAAGATCAATCTTAGAGAAGAATTGAGTCCCAAGAAGTTGTTCAAATAAGTCATCAATTATTGGAAGAGATTATTTATTCTTCACTGTGATCCCATTCAGTTCTCTATAATCAATGCATAGCTGCGTCGATCCATCCTTCTTCTTCACAAAGAGAACTGGTGCTCCCCAAGGAGACACACTTGGTCGGATAAACTCATTCTCCAAAAGATCTTGGAGTTATTTCTTTAATTCCTCTAGCTCCACATTTTCCATCCTATAGGTGGTATTTGACATCAGATGAGATCCAGGTACGAGTTCAATGGAGAACTATACCTCTCATTATGGGGGAGGTCTGGGTATGTGACGTCTCAGACCCGGCAGCCCCTCAACCCGATCCCTGAGCCCAGGTGGCCACATGACCCCTGGCTCGTCTCCCCATATGCCAGGGGCTGCCGACTAGCAGCAGGGGTGTTATGGTAAGTCTGTGGGGAGACTGTACCACCATGTTAGAGTACACAACAGTATAGCAGCAAGTGATTAAATAGCGAAAGAACAACCAAGGTATAAAAAAGAGAAAAATGGAAAAATATGAACCAAACAACAGAAGTAAGGAAAACCCTAATAAATATAAAAAATCCACATAGGATATGTCTGATACAAAATGGATGCATGGAATGCTAATACCATGGGAATAGATGGGGAACATGCTATACAGTAATAAAAAAAGGAACAAAGAAAAAAATTAGTCCACAATCATCTCTAGACAAGCGCAGTCCTCTGCTCTGGTTCTCCAGCTAGAACATATGTTTATCAACAACCTGAAGCATGGCCCTTTCTCCTACTAGTACCTACAGCAACAAAGTCTACATAGGTGCCAACGACCTCCAGGGTAGGGTGTGAGACAATATTCAATAGGCCACCACCAACGATGTCTTCATGTAATCCAAATATGCACCGAAAGATAGAAAATGTGTAGTAAACTACAAGTAAGTAAAGAAAAGTAATAACCAACCCTCCCACTCAGGTTCTGGAAGGACACCTGGCAGGTCTACCTGCTTCAGCTCATGGATGGTAATATGAACAATCACCAAAGGTATGAGTATATAGATATAAGTTATCACATCCATGAGGTAAACATGCCTCTATTCCATAAGTAGTGTAGCTGCAATGGGGAAGAATGCCTCCCACCCATAAAGGTTATATGGGCCCGAGGTATAAATGCATCTCGTACTATTACACAATGTTTCATCTGACATGGGGTAAGAATGTATCCCTCCCACACAAGGAGATTCATTTGTCACGGGGTAAGAATGCATCCCGTCCACACATGTGTTATCACAAGCATGTCAACATAACAAGGCATAACCATTCACATCACATTATATAATGCATTTTATCTTATATGATATCACATTAACAAAGCATGGAATTTCCATCTTATAATATCACATAATCACATCTCAAGGCATCATACATTTCAATTCATTCAAGGGGTTCATGCTATATCGTCTTAGCCATCCTCTAATCAAGTCATCTCATTTTCCTAACATGTAAAATGACCTTTCAAGACATATCGTTAAGGTATAAAGGTGGAGAAAGGCCAAAACATAAGTCATAACACCTGTGGTTGACAATACCCAGTCCATATCTCATCTAAACACCCTATCAAAGTATGATTCATCAATCTCATATAACACGGTACATTTAGATATGAAGAAGTCAGTACAAACAAGGATTTTGGCGAAAGAAAAACCACGACATGATGATAATAACTCAAAAAGGCAGAAAACCAAAATGGAAACAACGTGACCACCTACCTTCGAGAAATATGTGTACGTTCACTTGATATCAACCTCAGATTCATAGTAGGTTGGAAGATATCTGAGTTCCAGTCCAATTCTATGAAAATAGGGCATATGAGACTGTGGTAAAATAACAAAACAGATACCAAGATTCACCAAGGAATTAAGGGTAGATGTGGTAAGCCTTACCGAGGGTGACCCAACCCCTTCAACAGATTGAGGATCGGGTTCTAGATGAAGAATCCACCATGAAATTAGAGGGAGGAGGGTTTTGGAGCTCAAAAGAAGGCTCCCCTGGTCCTGTCCAATGGAAGAAGGAAAATAGAAAGGCTCAAGCCCTTAAATGATTTTTAAGGGAAAAATGGAAAATTCACCCAGAACAGGGTCACACGGTTTAGGAACACGGTTTAACCAAACCGTGTGCAAACCGGGCACACCTCACTACTTTCCAGAAAAAAGATTCATGGCCATGTGGCCTTGTCTGCATGGCCTTGCGCCCCTGTAGGTGCCCCTGTCTGCAGCCACACGTTTTATCTCAAACAGTCCGCAGACTATGCGCAGGCCATGCAACACTGTCTTCAAGTCCGTTTCTCAAAATCCCGGACTCCGAACAAACCCCTGACACTCCTCGGACCTTCCATAGGATGTTTCACCCATTGAAAAGGTTTTAAGGAAATATTTGATAACAAAACTAATGATCCATACCTTTACTAATGAGTCGGGTTGTTACAAATTCCCCTCCTTAAGGAAACTCATCCTCAAGTTGGCATTCAAAGGGTACAATTGTGTCATTAACAAAGAGCTCCAGCCATTGAGAACGTATATCATTCTCCCGCTCCCTGGTTCCGTCCCATACCCAGCCGTACTTCCATAGCACCTGTACAAGTGGAATAGACCTACCACGGAGTGTCTTTACGCTCTGATTATCAATTCGCATTAGATACTCCTCGAAGAAATCATCCATATCCTGTTCAACTTCATTAGGTAGAAAAACATGATTCTGATCTGAAAAGTAACGGCGTATCTAAGATACATGAAGAATATCCTACATGTTCTGATATCTCTTCAGAAGTGCAAGCTGGTAAGCTACTTGACCGATCCGCTTCATCACCTAAAATGGTCCTACGAACCTTGGTTAAATCTTACCTTGCTTCCATATACATATTTTCCCCAACATGGGTGAGACCTTCAAGAAATCCTGGTTCCCAACATCGAACTCAAGAGGTCATCAGTGCTTTATAGCATATGACTACTATCTAGACTGTGCTGTCTACATATGATTCCTAATAATCTATATCTTCTCTGTAGTCTCCTCCACAACACATGGTCCTAGAATAGCCGCCTCCCCTACTTCATGCCAACACAAAGGCAAGTGACAAGACCTACCATATAAGGCTTCATAGGGAGCCATCTCAATGGTAGCCTGGAATTTATTTTTATAACTAAACTAGACAAGAAGAATATTTTTCTCCAATGAACCTCCAAAATCGAGAACACATACGTGTAACATATCCTCTAGTACCTGTATATTTGGCTCGGTTTGTCCGTCAATCTGCGGGTGATAAGTCGTGCTCAAAAGTACATGCGTACCCAAGGCCTTCTATAAATGCTGCCAGAACCGAGATGTAAAACGAGGATCTCAGTCCGAGACAACAGAATGAGGTTCTCCATGAAGGCGAACTATTTTCATGACATATATTCTTCCCATGTCATCAACCATGATGGTCTCCCGCACATTTAAGAAATGTGAGACCTTCGTCAGACAGTCGACGATAACCCATAATGCATCATTTCGATGAGGTGACCAGGGTAAAATGGTTACAAAGTCCCTAGAAACATTGTCCCATTTCCACTCCAGAATGGGCAATGGTTGCAAAATCCACATCGGACGATGATGTTCCTCCTTCACCTGTTGACAGGTGGAACTACGCATGATAAAATAATCTATCTCCTGCTTCATGCTAGGCCACTATTACAATCGTCACAAATCACAATATATTTTGGTGATTCCTAGGTGAACTGCCCATGTTGAGGCATGGAAATACCTTATCACCCCTCTCTTATATCTGTTGGGACCCATACACGCCCACAGAACAATAAAGTATCACCTTCATCCACGGTCCAATCTGTAGAGGCATCATTAGCGACACATTATCATTGAACAATGCCTTCCGGATCTGATAGTTGTCTTGCCCTGACCTATTCCAAAAGCGTAGATGTCACAGCTAAAGATGAGAAAAAAGTATGAACCTGTCCCTCCTGGACCTCAACATGCATCTCCGAGAATAGGGCCATCAGCTTGAACTCCACAGTAAACTCCCGAAACACTTCTGACTGAGTTTTCCGACTCAGCGCATTGGCTACTGAATTTCCTTTCCCAGGAGTGTAGGCTAGTTAAAAATCATAGAATTTTAGGTACTCGACCCACCTGCTTTTCCTGAGATTTAGATCCCGTTGAGTGAATTTATATTTGAGGCTTTTTTGTCAGTGAATACCGAAAAATTCTCTCCCAATAAATAGTGTCTCCAACAGCGTAAGGCATGTACAACCGCTGCGAACTTGAGGTCATTCATATGATAATTATATTCATGCGGCATTAACTGATGAGAACCATACAGAACGACTCCATCATCCTGCATCAAGATAGCTACATGACTAATACCTGATGCATCACAATAGACCGTATAATCTCTGCGTGGCTCTAGTAAGATCAGTATCAGTTCTGATGTTAGTATGCCCTTCAGTTCTAGAAAAGAAACTTCACAATGTTCTGACCAATCGAATCTCACCCCCTTTCTGGTCAATGTTGTAAGCGGTGCTTCTAGGTGTGAAAATTCTTGAATTAACCGCCTATAATATCCAGCAAGATCCAAGAAACTCATGATATCAAAGACGTTCTTGGGTTTCTCCCAAGAAATTACAGCACTCACCTTCTCAGGGTCAACTGAAACTCAAGACTCGGAAATAATGTGACCAAGGAAGTGAAACTTATTTATCCAAAAGTGGTATTTACTGAGATTAACATAAATCTCATGCTCTCTTAGTGTATTCAGCACGATCTCAAGATGTGTTTCATGGTCGTGTCTCGAGCTTGAATAGGCTAAGATATCATCCACAAATAAAGCCACAAAAGAATAAAGCTATGGGTGGAAATTTTGATTCATAAGAGCCATAAACACTATAGGTTCAATCACAAGCCCAAACGGCATGACTTGGTACTCATAGAAAC
This sequence comes from Viscum album, assembly GCA_963277665.1. Lineage (NCBI taxonomy): Eukaryota > Viridiplantae > Streptophyta > Magnoliopsida > Santalales > Viscaceae > Viscum > Viscum album. Next base: position 2,093,950,156 of record OY728123.1, on the reverse strand, counting down.
CATAGATGCTCCTGAATGTCGTGCAAGGTATGTCTGATGTCCTAACACACACCTGGTGATAGCCCGACAGAAATCTATTTTTGAAAGTACCTTCTCTCCTCAGATCTAATCGAAGAGGTCGTCAATTCGAGGTAAAGGATACTGATTCTTAATAGTTAGCTGATTTAACATACGATAATCCATGCAATGAAAAAGGGTACCTTCTGCCTTCTTGGAAAAGAGAATCGGTGATCCCCAAGGAAACGTACTGGGACGTATAATGCCTTATTCTTTTTGGTCCTCCAGCTGACTCTTGAGCTCCAGAATTTCATTAGGTGCCATACTATAAGGAGGAATGGTCACTGGTTCTGCTCCTGGTATAAGATCAATATAAAATTCAACCTCGCGCAATGGAGGTAGACCATATAAATCATCAGCAAAGATATCACTGAAGAGCTCCACCACAGGAGGATAAAGAGGGGGTTGTAACCCTTGTTCATTGAGATAAAGACTGGAAATCTGTGCAGTGACAACACCTAAAATCTAGTGTTCAAGTCTTACTCATGTCGCACTAAGATCCCATTCCCCCTTATGCATATGCGTGTTGCCCTATGGTGATGTAAACGCCACCCTCCGACGATAGCAGTCAATCCGAGCTCTATAGGGAACTAACCAGTCCATCCTGATTATTACATCAAAACCTATCATATCTAGAACATATAGGTTCCACACGAAATCATAACCACCCAACTCAAGGGGAAAATTCTAAAAATGTCGAACTCCCTCTGAAGGGATACCTAAAGTGGTATCTAACAAGATTATACCATGATATGACTCAACATCAAGGCCCAAACCTCCAATAATAGAATTAGATATAAAAGAGTGTGAAGCTCCTATGTCAAAAAAATAGATAATAACATAGATGAAACTAGAATCGTACCTCATACAATAGATGGTCCAACGTACTTCTCCTGTGGCATAGGCTCGACTGCATACAACTAGCCAGTACCACGGCCCTGAGTCACAACCTGGAAACCATGAGAAGAACCACCCTACTAGAACAAAGATTCATACACTTGATTACCTTTGACTCGACTACCGCCATGGCATGATCAGCCGATGGTATTCTAGCTGCCTGACTGACGTGATCCTGTTGATCTAGCACCAGATCATGAAGTAGGTACATATCCCTTCTAACTAGGCCCCGGTGGAAAAGTCATGCAGAAACAGTGGAGATGACACAACCAAGCACAACCTCTACACACCAACGGATTTCGCGTACACTGCCTCCTCATATGTCATGGCACCCCACATTGGCGAAAGATATGACTACCACCTAAAAAAGGTTCTGACCACTACAGACACCATGAGAGTCCTCAAAACGCTGCTTCTTACCTAAAGAAAATCCACTAGAAACCTTATGTGGTAAACCGTCCTGGTTCGCACTATCTGCATCTCACAAATTTCTCTCTGTAATCAAAGCCTGATTGCAATTTCTGGAATGGTCGTCGACCTGAACATGTTAACCTACGACCACATTGTGTAACAAAACCCATCCTCAAAATGCCTAGCGGTCGTGATCGCATCAGCAGCTAATGTAGGAGAAAAACACTGTAACTCAGTGAAACGGGATGAATATTCGATGACCATCATGGCTCCTTGCTGGAAATTCAGAAACTCCCTAGCTTTGTCAGGCCTCAAAGTCTAGGGAAAGAAATATTCATAGAAGATGGTCTAGAAATCATTCCAAATAATATATCTCTACTGTTCTGACTGGGTGATGACATCCCACCACCTCATGGCTGAAACACGGAACATATATGCTGTGAGCTTGAACCTCTACTCTAGAGGCGTCTCAAGGTTCTCAAAGATGGTCAGAATAGCTTCCACCTAGGACTCCATAGCAAGTGGTCTGCCATCTCTCGTAAATGTAGGTGGATGATGTAACTAAAACTCGTGGGTCAACTATACCATACTCAGGGCAGGTCGCACTCCACCTTGAATACTCTGCATCATACGCAAGAAGCCCTCACAGAACTGGGGATCAGCGCCCATCTCAAGAATAGAAAGAGGATCTAGGGGTGGCTCGACAGGAATATCAACTGTTTGCTCAGGGCCACCACCACAAGAACGTGATCGTCACCGCCATCAGCGCGAACGACTTGAGGATGTCTCAGAGGAAAAATGCTATAATGCCAAACGAATGTTTCAAAAGAAGAAACCAACAAATTAAAGGTTGAACTCTAGAAGCTAGTATAGGTACTAATCCTTCTTACCTATAAGATCACCTATCCACACCCATAGAAATTCTTGGCAAAACCTGCAACTGTTCAAATTTAACATAATCCAGTGACATGGAATTTCTAAGCCCAGAAGGGTCCAAACTCCTCATGAACTGAAATACAACAAACACTTGGATGTCATTTCTCATTTACTTATGCTAATTAAGTATTTGAATTTCCTTTATAGAAAATGATTTGTTTAGTTGGAATGTCATTTTCCGATCCATAAGGGATCATACAACTTATGAAACATAGATTTTCACCCACCAAAACCACATCATTCCTCAATTAACAACCTGCAAGAAGGCTTAGCATAGTAGAACACATATTAACAAGGCATGGAAATAAACAACAGGCAATGCTCTCTAAAAATTTAAATGTGGCATGTCAAAATGAATGGCTTAATCATATTGTGCCTATCATGATGCTTGTCCTAATGTATAACCCTCATTTCATCCGGTCGAACCATGAAATACAAATTTCAACCTCGCAAATGTCATTAACATCACAAATCTTGTGATGCACCCAACGGTGAAATAGTATCAATATTAAATAGAAAAATCAATAACACCATAATTTAGGAAACTTGATCTTTTCCCCGTACATGGGTTCACGATGCCCAAGCATGACTTATAACTAAGTCCCTAAGCATTTCCATTCTCCAAGTCTATCATCGCCAAATAGTAAAGAAAGAAAGAAAAACCTCCTCTGATACCACTTTCTGATGTCCCGAACCCAGAAGACCCTCAACCTGAGCCTCGTGCCCGGTTGGCCGCATGACCCGTGGTTCGTCTCCCCATATGCCAGGGGATGCCGACTAGCAGCGGGGGTGTAATGGTAAGTTAGTGGGGAGACAATACCCCCAATGTCAGAGTACGCAGTAGTATAGCAGCAAGTGATGAAATAGTTAAAGCACAATCAATGTATAAACAAGAGAAAAAGGGAAACATATGATCCAAACAAAAGAAGTAAGGAAAACCCTGATAAATATACAAAAGCCACATAGGCAGTGTCTGATACAAAATGGTTGCATGGCATGCTGATACAGTGGGAATTGATGGGAAAAATGCTATATAGTAATTCAAAAAGGAACAAGAACAAAAGTAGTCCATGATAATCTCTATCCAAGATCGTTCCTCTTCTTTGGAACTCCAGATAGAACATATGTGTATCAACAACCTGAAGCAGGGCCCTGGCCCCTACTAGTACATGAGGCAGCAAAGTCTACACAAGTGCCAATGGCTGCCCAGGTAGGGTGTGAGACAAGTCTCAGTAGGCCACAACCAACGGTGTCTATGTGTAATCCAAATAGGTTCATGTATGATAATGAATGTGTAGTAAACTACAAGTATGTAAAGAAATGTAATAACCAACCCTCCCGCTCAGGTTCCAGAAGGACACTTGGCAGGTCTACCTTCTTTATCTCATGGTTGGTAATCTAAAAAATAACCAGAGGTATGAGTACATAGATATAGGTTATCACTGGAATGATGTAAACATGCGTTTCATATATAAGCATTCCCACCCATAAAAGATATACGGGGACGAGGTATAAATGCCTCTCATCCTATTACACAGAGGTTGATCTGGCACAGGGTAAGAATGCCTCCCTCCCACACACAAGGATTCATCAGGAATGGGGTAATAATGACTCCCTCCCACACATGGGTTATCACAATCATGTCAACACTTCAATGCATAACCATACAAATCACATTATATAAGGCATTCCATATTATATAATATCACATAAACAAAGCATGTAATTTCCATCTTATAATATACATTAATCACATCTCAAGGAAACAAACATTTCAATTCATTCAAGGGGTTCTTGATATCTCATCCTAGCCATCCTCGAACCAAGTTACATAATTTGTCTAACATAGAAAATGCCCTTTGAAGACATATTGTTAAGGTACAAAGGTGAAAAAGTCCAAAACATAAAGCATAACACCTGTGGTTGACCTTACCAGTCTATATCTCATCTAAACACCCTATCCAGGTTAGATTCTGCAATCTCATACCACAAGGGTTATTTAGATATAAATCAGTCATTACAAACAAGGGGTTTGGGGAAAGAGAAACCACGAAACAACGCTAACAACATAAAAAATGAGAAAACACAAAATGGAAACCACGTGACCACCTAACTTAGAGATGTAGGCATAGGTTCACTTGATATCGACCTCATATTCACAGTAGGTTGGAAGAGATCTGATTTCCATTCAAATGCCCTAAAAATATGGCATATGATCCTGCAGTAAAATAACAAAATAGATACCATGATTCACCGAGGAAAGAAGGGTGTGGGAGGTAAGCCTTACCGAGGGTGATCCAACACATTTAACTGATCAAGGATCGGGTTCCAGATGAATAATCCACCAAGAAAATAGTGGGTGGAGGGTTTTGGAGCTCAAAAAAGGGCTCCCCATGTTCTGTCAACTAGAAAAAGGAAAAATAAATTCTCAAGGCCTTAAAATATATTTAAGGGAAAATAGTAAATTCACCAAAATCTGGGTCTCCTAGTTTATGAGCATGATTTACCCCAACCATGTGCAAACCGTGCGCACCTCACTGCTTCCTAGACAAAAGCTGCATTGTCGTGCGGCCTGATCTGCATGGTAGTGCACCCCTACAGGTTACCCTGTCTGCAGCCGCACGGTTTACCCCAAACCATGCGCAGACCGTGCGCAGGCCGTGCGCCACTATCTACCAGTCCATTTCTCAAACTTTCGAGCTCTGAACAAACCCCGGACACTCCCTGGACATTCCTTAAAATGTTACAAACATAAATTTTTTTTAAGGAAATATTTGAGAGAAAAACTAACGATCCATACCTTTACCAACGAGTCGGGTTGTTACAGGGTAACTCCTCAGGAAATACGTCAACGTATTCCTAGACGATGAGGATAAATCCTTCATGAGAAAATTATTTCATTTACAAATATTTTAACTAAAAAGGATTTTATGTCTTAAAACATCATTCTTAGACACATTACATTTTTCTATAATTCCTTTATAATGACTCATAAAAATTGTATGATCCACCAAACATATCCCTCGAATGTGTCATAACGAAGAGTACACTATGGCCTATTTTCATGTACCATTTCCTGTTCGAGTCTAGAAAAATGCGGTGTTTTCTAGTTTTACCTCTATGTACATCTGTTCTAGAGCCACCTCTACATTCTCGTATCCAAACATGGATGTATTTTCTTGATAAACCACTAACTCAATAATCCCCAAAATACCAGGAAGATTTCAAATATTTAAAATTATCTATTGGGTTCTCCAATTGTTTTCATATCCCAATTTCCATAAACAACTAAACTATCATTTGATTCCAACTATAGCATCCCGCCTTTTTAATATATAACTTTTCAATACATTTTACATACAAAGGATCTTTAACGTCTAGTGTCTTGGAATTTAGGAACATAATACATGATGACACCATAAAACATTCTTCTAACAAACTTGTAAGGCTTCCTCATATGTTCATCCTATGTACATTTACTACATCTCAAATCCTGGAGACCGACATCAATGGAAAGGGTGACAAGAAGGCCTAGTAAGGGTAAACAAGGGAATAAATGTACCTTAGATATCAATAAGAACATGAATAAAAACATAAATACATTAGAAATAGAAGAATAAGCATATCATAATGAAAATAACATGGAACATTACATGAATATTTGTTTACAACATTTCATTTAGACATTCATGAACATATCACCATGGTCCATCCCAAAGGTGTTATAAATATTACTAAGGTTATTCACCAAGGTATCGTAAAACTTGTCATCTCTTGAGATAAATTATTTACCCAATGCATTGGAGAGATTTCAATGAAAACCATTAATATTTCATTACATACATTTGAGCCACATAGATCATAATAAAAAATTTAAAAAATAACCCATATGGAATCAAAGAAATGGGTTTCATGTCAAAATCATGACGTTTAAATAGATCTTAAAAATAAGATCATTATGTCATTTAAAACCCATGGAAAGGGAGTGAAGGTTATATGTGTGTCAATTCTAGAATAAAATATATAATATTTATATATTTATGAACACCCATGGAAACATAAAAAGTCTGGGTATTCACATAAATAAACAATAGAATTTCTTGACAGAAAGAGTTAGAGATTTTGAGACGAAATTTCTGCAGCATAACATCTATATAACATGGTTTTAGAAAACATTGAAAAGATAGGGGAAAAGGGTCACCCACTCATAAATAACTCATAATACTATATGTGTACTTAATAAGATCATGGTTTGGATTTTCGAATGAAAAACTACATGAAAAACGAAACATGAAAGAAAAGAGAAGATGCGATTTCTTTTACGAAAAATTCGACAACCTAATGGTGTCACTTAAAAATTTAGAAAAAAAATAGATGAGAGAGAAAAGGGTAAATAAACAATTAGACATTAAATGGACATAAATGAGAACATATAAGATCATACCATCAACATAAAGAGATGGAATTTAGAAGACACAACATAATGGAAGTGGGGACTTAAAAGAGGAGGGTGAAAGGATCCCTTACCTTGTAGAGTAACGTCAAAGGAATGATGTTCGGGTCCTTGGGAGGATTGACATATCCTTGGGAGGACTCATTTGTAGGAAAAATGATTAGATCTTCAATGGGGAGGATTTGGAATTGATATGAATGAGATAAAGGCTTGGTATTTATAGGAGAAGTGAGGGGACAAAGCATTAATTGTCAAGGGACACCTCATCTGTGGTATTGAAAAACCCATGGGCTTTCCCATGGTATTTGTACATGAAATTTCCACATGGTACACCTCATACCTTATTTTAATATTTATAAGTAGACCATAATTATTTCATAATTATTACATCTTTAATGATTACATTAAACACCTGAAACACAAAAAATGTATTTTCACTATTCACTGAAAATTCAACATTCTCAGAAAAATCCAAAAATTTCACCTTAACCAAATATTGATGCTCTTATTTAAAAAAATGAACTCCATTTTATGAAAATTATGTTCTAAATATTTTTAATTTATTTTTCAAATAAAAACAATATTAACTGAAAATTCAATTGTTTCAGAAAAATCCAAAAAAATCACCTTAACCAAATATCGATGCTTTGATTTCAAAAATGAAATTCATTTTATGAAAATTATTTTCTAAATATTTGTAATTTAATTTTTAAATAAAAAACTCTATTCACCCGAAAAAACTAATACTAAACAAAAAAGTTCTGAAACAGTTATTTACCTATTTTATTGAATCTCATTACTTAATCAAGGTTCCCAAATTATATAAATACTTTTTTAAGTGAAGTTACTATATCAATTTGGTCACATTACTAATCATAAGAATAAACTCATTATTCATAATTTTCTATTCATCAAAAATTATGTTTATCTTATTAGACTCTAAATTTCTTTCTGAACATAACTGCAGAAGACCATTTTTGTAAAATCGTTACTCATTATTAATTAGTTAAGGATTACATAAATATTTTTAAAATATAATTTTGTTTAAATTCATCAATAATATGCATACTCTATTTATCCGGACATTTTCAAATTCACAAACATCATCATTAGAAGAATCCACAATTTTTATTTTCATCAAAAGATTACACAAGGCAGTTACGCTCTCGTTACATAGACCCTAATAACACCAGCATTGGACATAAGAGTAAGGTATGCTAGGGTGATAGAATCTTGGGGCAGCTCGGCCAACACTGCCCGATTAGTGATTTCTATTAGCTTGAACTTCTCGCGAAGGAAATTTTGTTCCAGCTTCACATGATGAAGTTCGGCTTGTGTCTGGACCAGTGTAAAGCACAAAGGTGCTACCTCCTTCCTTAGTTCCGTCAGATGGGCATCGATCGGCCTGAGACTTCTGGATGGGGCCATCAAATCTTCTTTCTATATTAATTAATCATGATCACGTGTATTTATATACAATAATCACAACATTTAGATTCCAACGGTCTTATTGAAAAACAGTCATATAATAGTCGAAACTGAATGGTCGTATTTTAATTTTACACATTTTATTCAATGAAATAGTTTTTTGAGTATATAATAAAATAACACACAAAGTTAGGAAAAAAAAATTATTCAAAATTTTGGGTCATTACAACTCGGGATTGGATGATATTCCATGGAACAACATATATCCCAGGAGTTTGAAAATGTCATAGAGGAGGAAAAGAATGAGAATTACAGGAGGTGCAATGAGTTGTGATTTCTGCCTATAAATAAAGATCCATAAACTGGGGGTTTCATGTTTCTGATATTGAGACATCTCCTATTCATGAGTAAAAAGAGAATTTTCTAACACACAATTTTATGAAATATAGACGTGTTCCACAAAGATATTTCTTGAGTGAGTAAATCATGCACAACATGATGTTGAATACACCCTACAGAATACAACGCGTTCTTTTTATACTTGAAATGCTTCATGAAGAACACATTCATGAATCCATTTGGGATAGTGTGTTTCACCACACTAGATTGCGCGTTGAACCTTGAACATGAAGCCTACCTATTTCGAGATGTGAGAACCCTCAAGATAAGTGTACAAATACACACTCACATAAGATGAAGAACCCGTGCGTAGATTCTCCCCATTCATGTTTACATGCTAGTGGATGTTCGGCATAGACATATGTGATCATCTCTAGGTTTATGCTAAGTATCATTGTTAAACAAATAGGTGTATAATACATAATGAATGTGAATTTTTTTTGTTTTGGTTGTATAAAACATAACTAAAAATATATTAATTTATCTATTACCATGAACACAAAGTGAAATAATATATTGTGAAAATTGAATAGATCCTGAATAAACATAGTGGACAAATTTTGCACGTTCATTCTTACATATTCTTATTCTTTAAGAAGTTGTTTGAGCCACTTGCAGACATAAAAGTGAGGAAAATACATTAGTTATAATGAATAATTATTATCTTGAGCATTTTTTTCACTAAGTAAACTGATCAACACTACTGATCAGAATCATTTAGAAAGGCTGACAGATTCGATTATAGATTGTTGAACCGACTTGAATAGGAAAACGAGAAATCCTGGTCCTAAAATGTAGTGGAAAAATATTATCAGATCATCTTAAAGAGGATCAATCCATCAAATAAAAGAAGTTGAATCTTAGCGGTATTATCATTTTCAAGAAGATGAAGGATAAGTTGTAATTATACCTAAAAAGATGAATTAATATTTCAGTGACTAACCATCTTGTAGTTAGGATGTTTAACCAATTTCTATTTGTAATAATCTACTCATTATGAAAAGAATCCTTTATTGGGAGAATAAGAAACACGTCAAAGAGTAGGTCTTTGTACCATAAATTTAAAATCCTTTAGTTCTATGCCTTTATTTTACATCATCATTTAAATAGTGTATGGAAACCTTAAAAAGTCATAAAGGATGAATTGAAAATATAATTTGGTAAGTCATCAAAAAAGGAAAATAGGTGATCACAGATTAACCCTTCCCTAGTCAGCGATTATTCACAATTGTGGTTAATTCAAAGGTATTATCTCTATAGTGGAAGGTGTGATATTTCTACTTATAATAAATATTTAACATATATTTTCACACAATAGGATATGAATATGAATCAAATAATATGGTTGGAGTTGTTTAAATATCACAATTCCTCTATAAATTACCACTACGGGAATTTGAACAAGGTGGTAGATGCATTGAGTCAAAAGGGCCATGCATTCCCTTCTAGGAAGAGGATCACAAAATATAAAATTTTTATTGATTTTAAAATCATGGATCATGAAATATTAATTGATGGGGAGAAATCATATCTTCCTCAAATGAATTCTAAACCATATACAAAAGTGAATTTTTAGGAGTAATAGAAGGAACATATAGAGATACAATTGAAAATGAGAAATTTACATAAATTAAACATTGATTGAAATGGAAAATTAATATTTAGGAACCAAAATTTCATTTCTACCATACTATATTTGAAAAAGATCTATTGGATGAGGATCTACTTTTTCATAGTCTAATCATCATGGAAATACATAGTTGTATAGGTACTATTAAGAGTATTCATGGTGGGATGGAATAAATAGAGTTGTTTCTGAATATGTATCTTGGTTTTTGGTTTTGAAGAATCTTACTTTTATGTGATATAATTCTATGTGGATGTTACAACCATTACCCATACTAGAGTGGAATTGAAAACAAAATATTATGGACATTGTCATTGGGCTCCCCAAAACATCTAATGTCCAGAATGATGCATGGGATATAGTTGATTTCCTTATTAATTCAGAAAAAATTTATTTATATTAGACATGATTTCACTTTTGTACTGCTTGACTAGATATATCTTATTGAATGGAATGATTTCATGGAGTACATCTTTTAATTATATATTATCATGATATGAGGATTACCTTGAAGTTTTGTAAAATTATTTAGTAGGATTTGGATATATAGTCATGTTTTATACCATCTTATCTTCCTTAGAATGTTGGATTGTCTTAGAAAACAAATAAAACCCTAAAATACATGTTTGATCTTTTTCTATGGATTTTAGTGGTACATGGTGTCAAAACATAAATTTGGTGTAATTTTCTTACAATAATAGATTTCACTCCAATAGTTAGATGGCTCCTTATAAAGCCCGATATGTAAAGAAGTGCATAACTCAAACTTTCAGGGATGATGTTGGTGAAAGAAAAAAATTAAGACCCAATGTTATTGATGAAATGGCTGAAAAGGTAAAAAATTTTCAATAACACAATAGAGAATATCAGAGTTGAAAAAAATGTTATGAAGACAGCTATAGAAAATAACTAGATTTTGAAGTTGGTGACAAGGTGTTTCTATGAATATCTTCCTATATGAGTGTAATGAGATTTGATAATAAGTAAATGTCAAGCCCTAGGCATATCAGTTATTTTGAATTTATGGATCATGTTGGGGTGGAACCTTATAAGTTGGCACTTACACTGATTCTATCATAGGTTCATGATGTGTTCCATGTATCAACCACAAGTACTAAAATCGTATCTTGTACCACTATATAAAGAACATTCTTTTGATGTACAACCAAAAGAGATAATATATCATAGCGATGATGTTCTACAAAACAATACCACGTGGCTGGTTAATGATTTATAGAGGAACCACCAATCTGAGAAAGCTACATTGTAACTTGGGGATGTGATGAGGACGAATTATCATCATAACATTCTTTCCAAATGATGAATTTTGAGAGAAAATTCAGTTTAAATGGGTTAGAATGTTACAGTCGAATGTTTTATAAATTATAATAAATAATTTTAGTTCTCCAGTAGCATGAGATACATGCAATCATGAGTTTGAACGAACTGTGAGACACCCTTAGTATGAAATGACCTTCTTTACCATGTTGTTAGGTAAGCGGGAATAAATATAACTCACCAATGAAAATGTATATTGAATTCATTCACTACCTATTATTTATGTGAACTATAAATATATTATATAATTGTATTTATGAAAATTCAATGTATTAATTTTAGTAAATAAAATTAATCTAATATATATGTTATATTGTTAATAAAATATATTAGATATTCATCCAACATATATTTTTCTCACAGGATATGAATAAACCATTTGTACTATAGCAGCATGGGTATTGTAGCTTTAAAATTTACAAAAGGGCGATTTGGGTCAAAAATTAGGATTATAGGACTTGTCTTAAAACCACTTGGTATTGAGTCTTTGGGCAATGTAATTTGTCTCCCTCTACATAATCAAAAAGAGGAACTTTCTTCAATAATAAAAATGAGGCTATATCCCCAACCTTTTAAAAAATATATTTTTTTACAAAATCAAACAAAATTTCTTTTTTAAAAGGATATAAAAATTTACATTGGATTAATTTATGGTACTTTCTAATAACGCTTATGTTTTGATAAATAGTTAAATACACTAAACTAGAATTAAATTCAATTTTTTCATCAAAATAATTCATATTCTTCAGTTAAAATTTTTAATGGGTTTAATGTATAAATATGATATATTTTTCTCATACAATATAATTCATTTCATTAGAATGAATATTAAATTGAATTCAAATGTAAAAACATTTCAATCTTTTGCAATGTATTAAATTTTAATAATTTTTATCATTTAGAAAACATGATTAATTTTAAATTATTTACTAAATGTTTTATGATTTCAATTTTTAAAATTGATTCTATATTTTGAATCAATAATTCCAAAATATATTTTTATATTATGTTTTTTTTGGAATGAAGAATATTAACATCGATAATTTTAATTAAAATGTTAAAAGGGTAAATCATGTAATTAAGGGTAAACATAATTTTATTAATGTACCCTATCACTTATACGAATACCATTGGATGAGTTTTTTACATAAATTATCCTTGGATTGAAATGGTTCTCTCCTAAAGGCAGTTGGATGAAATTTGGACATTTAATTTTATTTATTTAATGAAAAGTTAATTATGTCTCCCACAAATTTTAATAACTAAATAATAACTGTTATAAAGAAATAAAAATGATAAATTCGATTATAAATACATATTTTAATGATAAAATGTTTATTAGTATTATGGGAAAAAATTAGTAAATGAATAATTACCTTAATGACTTATACATTAATGATGGAAAAATTATTTAATTTATGATAAATCAATAAAATAATTATTATTAAAATGATAATAAGCATTAATGTCTGAAAAATCATGACAAAATTTTATTGGTTGAGTATTTATCGACCATAAAAATCCAATGGCAATGTTACTTTATATTTAGAGACTTCTAGAATATATTCTTACACTTACATTATTTTATATAATGTGGTGATAATATTTTTATATTAATGATATATTTTAAAAAATATATATTCAACAAAAAGTATTATTATGAAAGATTGGAGTGTTTTATTCATGTTAGTAATTTTGTTTAATTTATATTCACTAAATAACTATATTTAATAATGACAGAAAACAGTTGTAGAAGTCAATTTATTATGGGAAGTATCAAATAAATGTTATTAAAAATAATGAAATAAAATAATATGGTATAATTGATATGTCCAATGAATTTCATATATAACATTGAAATCGTAGAAATATAATAAAATATTTTTTTCGAAGTTAACAGGTAATATTAATATTTTTAAAAATCAATGAATTCATTTATGTCAAAATTAACAATATTGATTATTTATCTGAATAAAGATTTATTAAATTATTTAAAAAACATAAAAATGTTTGGAAGATATATAATAACTTTCATATTGTTTAAAATTTTCCAGCATATTTATTTATGCCCATATATAAATCATATAAGAAAATATTTCACCCTTTTAACACTGAAATATTTGTTACCCTAGTTAAAAAATAAATCGAAGAACTAAGAGTTAGTTAATATTATAAGATATAATTTTATTAGAAAACATGTCTATATTTTTTTAATTGATGATATTACAACCCTAACACTTCTCATATTTTAATTTGGGGAATATTTGAGATTTTCGGGTGGGTTCCTATTTTATACTAAATTAATATTTGTTGAGTTTCGAAAATTTCCGCTCACCTCAATTATAAATTGGGAACTACTCCGTATTTTATTTCAACCACATTGAGCAATCAAAATTGGATATCCCCTAACATTTCACTTTCTTAACTGCCCTGGTAATATTATATATATTCTGGTCTTCTTCAATGATCATCTGCAGTTCCCTAATATTAGATTTAGAGGTGGAACATCCAAGAAGAGGTAATCTCCTCTATAGATTATTTCAAACAACTTTGTGCCCTTATTTCCACATCATGTGTTTTTACATTGTAAAGTAATAAATAAATCATCACTTATAATAATATTTTATTATGATTACGAAACAATTGAATTCAATATTTTATCCATTATTTGAAAAATGAAATCACTATATGTATGTATGTATGAATTATCGTCTCCATGCCGTGGTGTAATCTGTTTTTCAACATCACCATGCGTAGATGAATTAATGATGAAAATAAAACTATATATTATTATTATAACATGAATTTAATTATGATATTTCATTCACTATCCATTGCAATTCCATTTAATAATTAAGGGAATGATATCGTCGCTCATGCTTACGTTCAACCTACCATCACCCTGATGTGATCTGATTCATAGTACATGAAAATAATTAAAGAGTGATAATATAAATTAATGTAATGAATAAAAATTATATAAATAATACTAATATCATTTTATAAATGATATAAATATCACTTATGAAAATGAGAAACATTTAATATGAAAAAACAAGCATTGGAAAAAAATAAAGTTAACTCTTGATGGACGGGTAATAATGTTACTATCAAATGGATGGTAATATGATCATATATGACCTAATAAAAATCACATTGAATCTAAAATAATTCAGTGAAATTATTTAAATCATTATATAGGATGTTTGTAAATATACAATGTAAATTGGACAAAAGGTGGGGGATAATTTCATAATATCATTATTATCAACGATTTTTTATACATAGTATTTTGTGAGGTATATTTATCATCCATGTAAATGTTTCCTAATTATATACTCCAAAATATTATTTTTATTCTTATTCAATTCATTATATTTAATTTTACCCATTTTTAAATTTTTATTAAATAGGATGAATGGAATAATTTTCCTTTTTCGAATTGAGGTGCATTTTCAGTTTTTGGATAAACTGTGTGGAGAATGTTTTTAACATTTATAGAATGAATGAATTTTTACATTTTCATAATGCCTTATATCCATGAAGCTTCAACTAAATTAATTCATTATTTTTCAAATAAATTATTTTCTTTTTAATAATGCATGACATTTTAAGAAAAGAAAACATCATTGAAGAAGAAAGGATATTCTCCTAATTAATTATATTCCATTGATAAATCAAAATTATTTTCCATATAAGATGGAATTATTTAATAAATATTTGTTTCAAGTATAATATAATTTATGTTCATATGTTATGATTATGGTTATGATGGAATGGTATTTATGAAATATATGTTTTCTATAGATTATAAAACGGGGGAATTATGTTTAAAGAAAACAATTTTATTCATTAGGTTATGATCAATGATTTGTTTTTATGGAAAATGTAAAAATGATTTCATTATGAGATTGGTGGTACCTATATCCCCTACAATTCATTGTTGAATTATTTATAACTGATGAGATAGACATGGTCGAATGGGGAATGATACTAGTTCAGATGTACATGCCTAGAATGAGGAGTGAAATCACTTCCATAATGGAATTTTTCCACTATGATGGTATTGGAAATGATCCTTGACTAATATGAAATGATTTTAAGCCAATTTTTATTCCATAAATATTTCATGCATTATGTTATAACTTCTTGGATTATATTAATTGATTCTTATGAACATTTATTATTTATCCAATCGAATGATATAATAATTCTTCATATGTAGGATAATATTTTGAAATATTATTTTTTTAGTCTTACAATTATGATACGATTGATATCTCCCCTTTTCAACTTTAATCAACAACTAATATCACCCTTTCATATAATCATTTCTCAATGTAATTAATGCTAGTATTGTGTATAATAGGTTAAAATGTGTTATTAAAGTGACAAAATATGTTGGATACAATGAAGATGTCATATGAACCAGTTGTTTCTATTTCCTAATTTCTAACGTCACTATACCTATGCGGTCCGACGATTGATTTGTTATATTTTTGAATGACTATTCATCAATTTTGAATTTATATAAATATATATAAAGTAAGATTCATTATATTCATCACCTTCATGACATCTAATGATTCTAGACATTTTGTCTATAATTTTCAATCATTCAAATATTTCAAAAGAAATAAATTATGGAGTTAACAACAATGAATATTAGAATCCAGGAGATATACCAGTAGATGGATCTTAATAAATCATGATACTATATAAGTTGTAAAATTAGTCATACATCCAAATATTGAAAATGATTATGTATCCTAGACCACTCCATCCAAAATTAAACAAAAACAAAAATCTCCATCTCATTTTTTCCAAATCCATAATCATAGGACTTCTTTCTGGAACATTGTTGTAAAGACCCGTAAAATTCAAGGAAAATTTTTTCTTAATTTTCTTTAGAATTTTACAAGAGCGCGGTTTCAGACGGCACCTGATTCCGAGGCCCGGAGTGCCCGGAATTAATTTCCGAAGTTTGGCTCGGGTACGTTCAGTGAACGGACGAGCGGGTTTTTCCTAACTTTTGATCCGGTGCTCGGAATTGAAATCCGAGGGCACCGATGAAATCGCAGCGCCGATATTCGCTTAATGAGACCTTTTCGGGAGTTGCGTTTGTTGCGGGTTGAAAGTTACGTTTTGGGGTTTTTCAGTTAAGTTAAATAAAATTGTGTAAAACAAATTTTATTTAAACTTATTAAAAAAACCTACCTAAGGGGGTTGGAAGTGGGACCCACACCCACTTAACCTCCCTTGGGAGGATTAAGTGTGGTGGGGCCCACACGAACCCCTAAATCTTTTAATAACCTCTCAACTTCCCCCTTTAACTCCTCTTTTAATAACATGACAACTTTGTTAATTAATGGAGTTGAATTGTTTGAATTTCAAACCTTTGAAATTCAAATTGATAATTGTGTGAATAAAATAAGACTTTAGCTTATTTTATTTGGGTTAGAATTCTCTAGCCACCTTGAGAGAATTTGGAGCCTTCATCTTCTTCTTCTTCAAGATTGACGAAGAACGCGAAGAACCTTCGAACATCGACGAAGAACGCCACGTTCACGGAAATCGTCTTTCGCGACGCCATACCCGCGACACCGACGACGTCTTCTTCCGCGTCATCTCTTCCGCGACGATTTCCCACGACGAAATCGTCGTCAAAGAACTTCGAATCCTCGCTTCACGACATCGACGTCCTTCTTCCGTGACGCCGACCACCGCGACGCGTCTTCCGCGGGTCGTTGACGATCTTCGTTCTTGAAACCAGAGGTAGGGGATGTTTTTTATTGATTATTTTTATTCCATTCTTGAATCATGGATTTTAGCATGACTAAATGTGAGGCTTTCGGATATTCTTTAGTTATGTTATTATTTAACGTGAGGGGGGTCGGACCGCATGAACACGGCCGAACCCCCCCTCCTTAGTTCTCGTTTTATTCATGCGGATGGAAGCAAGAGGCGTGGTGCCGTCGCACCACGCGGATGAACATGCTTATAATTTTCCGCAACACCGCCGCGCTTCGCCGAGGAGAGATTTCAAGAACGCGACGCCGTCGCGCCGCGTTGGGAGGATTCATGGTACGGCGAAAGGGGCGCGGTGCCGTCGCACCGCGCCGGACGACGAACACCGCGGCCGGTTCCGGGCCGCGGTGAGACGAGGAGACCGCGGCCGGTTCCGGGCCGCGGCGGAAGGAAAGACCGGCGGCCGTGCCGCCGGCGTCGGAAGTCGAGGGCGGGACCGGAAATTCCGGTCCCGTTGGTAAAAACCGGCCGGCCAGCGGGCCGGTCGGATGTCATAAAAACTGGGGGATTAAACCCCCGGCCGGTCCTTCAAGACCCCCCTCTTAATGGGGGGGGGGGGCGGTTCATTAAAGGAGGGGGGGGGGGCAAAGCCCCCCCGGTTTTTGTCCAGCCGGCCCCCATCTGCGGGGGCCGTTTTTAATTCAAGGCACGGCTTAAAGCCGTGCCGTTTTGTGAAACGCGGGGCTTAGCCCCCGCGTGCCTCCCGCGTGCGCCGCGGCACCCCGCCGCCAGCGCGGCACGCCGCCGCCGCCGCCACGCGGCCCACCCGCCGCCGCCACGCGGCCCGCCGCCGCCGCCACGCGGCCACCCGCCGCCGCCGCCACGCGGCCAGCCGCCACCGCCGCCACGCGGCCCGCCGCCGCCGCCACGCGGCCAGCCGCCGCCGCCGTCCGCCGCCGTCCGCCGCCGCGCCGACCAGAGGGGGGTCGGGCCGGGTCGGCCCGGACCCGGACCCCCCGTTTCGGACCAGTTTCGGTTCTTGGCTTATAACTTGAGCCTCGGACCTCCGAATGACGAACCGTCTGCGGCAACGCGATCCTTGGATCGAGACGGTCGTTTCGGTATATCGCACTCAAGGTTTCGGTTTACTTTGAGTTCGGCCGGGTTGGTTCGTTCACGAAACCAACCGGGCCTTCGGAGCGGAAACGCTCATATCTTGAGCTACGGACGTCCGATTGACGTGCCGTCAGTCGCATAGTGTTCCTCTTAGTGAGACGGATCTTTTGGCATACTCCGCCCGAGGTTTGGACGCAGGTGGAGTACGGTCGGGTTGGTTTTGCCTTAAAAACCAACCGGGCCCCGGAGACGAAAATGCCAATAACTCTCAGACCGGGCGTCCGATCGACGCGCCGTCTGTTGCGTTGAGTTCCTGTTGACGATACGGAACTTTTGGATACATCAACTTCGGTCTTCGTGACAGTTGATGTATCAGCCTCTCGGCTCGTGGAGCGGACCCTCCGTACGAGTTTGCTGTGTGCGGGAACCCTAGTGCTGGCTGCGACTGTTCTACTGCTACGATTGCTACTGTGACTGCGACGACGACAGTACAGAGATCCTGTGTGGATTTGACGACGACAGTACAGAGATCCTGTGTGGATTTGACGACGACAGTACAGAGATCCTGTGTGGATTTGACGACGACAGTACAGAGATCCTGTGTGGATTCGACGACGACGACTACAGCACTCAGCGATCCTACGTGGATCAGTGTTACAGGTTCTGTGTGAGCCCGATCCTTTGTGGGTCCTTGCGCTCAGCGGTTCTGTGTGAGCCAGCGCCTACAGGTTCTGTGTGAGCCCGATCCTGTGTGGGTCTTCTGCGGGGGTTAGTTACCTATCGATCCTTCGTGGGTCCGACGACTTAGATGGATCAGTGATCATCTTTATCGTCCTTGAAGAAGTATACCTGTGTGAGCTGAATCCTGTTGTTTTCCTGTGTGGATTGTGTTGTGCAATCCTGTGTGGATTATATTTTGCTTTCCTATGTGGAATACGTATACTTTCCTGCGTGGACTGAGTTGTACTTGGGCTCGGAGGTTGGAGCGTATTTGAATTGATGACTTAGGTATATGTATGGGCATATACCTAAGCAGTGTCGGTTGTTACTTCGTGATTGTACTTTTCTTCGTGGTTTATCTTTTGTGGATTTGAGAGACCTTCAGGGGTCTCGGGGTCCCTACTGAGTAGCTTATACTCACCCCTGCACGGGCTTTGCCCGCACTTCGTTGTGTTGGTTGCAGACGACGGACAGCGTTGACCTTAGCTGAGGCTTGCAGAGCGGGACGGTACCCGGAGGTGGACCACTGGGCGGGACGTGCTCGGAGCGGATGGCGGGACCCGTGGAGCAGAGGAGCTATCTGTACCCACCCTTCAGGTGGGATTTCCAGTGGACAGCTCGGAGTAGCGGCTTTACTTTTCAGTTGCTGTTTTTCCCTTTTCGAGTTGTACTTTACTTTCAGTTTGGGTTTGTATTCTGGCCCATTTACTTTTCCGCACTTTCAGTCGTACTCTGTTTGCTTAGTGTTTACTTTCCGCTTGTTTACTCTGTGGTGTGTGTTTACTTTTCAAAGGCAATGCCTTCCCTTTTACCGGTAATTACGCCTTGGTGCTAGTCGCCAGCCCCTGGCCTATGGAAGGCGGGCTTGGGGTAGTCACGGCACGGACCCCGAGGGCGGGTCGTGACAAATTGGTATCAGAGGAGTTCGGTTCTACCGCGAACTCTGATCTTTTCTATGTGAAGCAATAATGTTTAGCGTATTGAGTGTGGTTATCAGTCCAGGGAGTCCAGTGTTGGTGCGGCGGCCGACGTATCCGTACACCAGGACCCTGACTTCTGATTTCCGACTTAATGCACGAAAACATTGATTGCGTGTGTGTTTCAAGTTTTCTTTGTGATTACTTGTGTCAGCTCACCGGGTATACTGATCTGATTTATGAAAGTCTCAAGTTTTCCTTGTGATTACTTGTGCCAGCTCACCAGGTATAATCGTTTGATCGTGTTACGTTGTTTCTTTCAGGATGGCCCCACGACGGCAGCCAGTTAGGGTTCCGAGAGTCGAGCGAGACGACAGCCCACCGAGCGACGAGGCCTCGGTGCAGGGCCCTTTGCCAGTAGTGGCACCGGCGGTAGCTTTACCCGCCGATCCCCCGATGCTTCCAGCAGCAGCCGCTGACGATGCACGTCGCCTCAGCGCACTGCATGAGTTTCAGCGCCAGCGACCGCCCAGGTTTCGCGGGGAGACGGATCCCCAGGCAGCAGAGGACTGGCTGGAGGCAGTGGTTCGAGTGTTTAGGCTAGTGAGGACACTAGCAGACCTCATGGTGATCCTCGCTGCGAGCCTACTACACGCAGCAGCAGGACGATGGTGGAGCTTGATGCTCCAGGTGCACGATGAGGCATCTCTTCTTTGGACGGACTTTGAGAGCATCTTCCGCTCGGAGTTCGTCCCAGCCACCCTTCGTGCGGTGCGTATCCAGGAGCTTCTACAGCTGCGGCAGGGCAGCATGACGGTCGCTCAGTACTCGGCGAGATTTACCGATCTCTCGCGCTACTCGACCGACATGGTACGGGACCCATTCTTCCGGGCCCGGACCTTCGAGCAGGGTTTGAGACACGAGATCAGGGCATCGCTGATCTCCCTCAGCATACCGACTCAGACAGGAGTACTGGAGCGGGCTCTTCTGATCGAGAGCTTCCTTGCTGAGTCTACACCAGCACAGAGACCCACCGCAGGACGGCACGTGGCAGAGTGATCTGCAGCTGGCAGTCGGCGAATGACTCAGGGGTCCAGACAGACCAGACCTCAGGGCACTGGCTCAGCAGTGCAGGGCACACAACGCGGAGCCAGTCTTTCGAGTGGAAGACAGTGCTATGCATGCGGCGGCCGAGGCCACATGGCTCGTGACTGCCCGACCCGTCATGCGGAGGAACAGCAGACGGTTGAGGAACCACCTAGGCAGAGGCAGAGGTTCGACCGTGGCGGTCCGCAGGGAGGAGGCGGACGAGGCAGAGGAGCTGGACGAGCAGCTGGTGGTGGCCGACGCTTTGAGGCTCTACCACCACCACCACCAGGAGGTCCACCCCGACCGCAGGGGAGAGCTCAGCTTCAGGCAGCCGAGGCCTTCGATCATGGAGCTCTGGGAGCCGATGGACAGGAGCAGAACTAGTGGTTGCATCCTTTGTACTTCTGGTTTCTTGTTGCTTTTGTGTAGCGTCTTGTATTACGAGCTACAATAATAAAAGACGCATACCTTGTGATGTTTTCGTTCCTGTCCTCTATCGTAATGTTACTAAGAGGTTCCAGTTTTGGCTGTTGACTTGACCCTCACTTGTGAGACATCTACTGGAGGAGACCCAGTTACCACACACTGATGCCGACAGTGTGACTCAACCCTTGGAGGCGAGAGTAACGGTTGAATCTCTTAGTAGTAGCGTCGAGGCCTTACGACGTCATCCTTAGTATGGATTAGTATCATCCATGTTAGGATTGACTGTTTTAGGCAAAGAATGTGGTTCATCCAGGGGATGAGACCAGGTTTCTCTTTTCGGCAAAGAAGAAATCTTGCAGCTCTTGTGGGACCAGAGATGGTCCGGGCCACGTCAAAAGAGGTCCATGTCATCCAGGAGCGGGTCCTACATGGACGATCGATTCCTCTTGTGCGCAAAAGATGGCGGCACGGGAATCTCCAGGAGAGCACATAGGAGCGGGAGGCTCAGATGCGTGCTCAGTATCCTCTTTTTGTTTCCCTAGTTTTTGATGTAGCTTTACGGGGACGTAAAGCCCTGAGGTGGGAGTAATGTAAAGACCCGTAAAATTCAAGGAAAATTTTTTCTTAATTTTCTTTAGAATTTTACAAGAGCGCGGTTTCAGACGGCACCTGATTCCGAGGCCCGGAGTGCCCGGAATTAATTTCCGAAGTTTGGCTCGGGTACGTTCAGTGAACGGACGAGCGGGTTTTTCCTAACTTTTGATCCGGTGCTCGGAATTGAAATCCGAGGGCACCGATGAACTCGCAGCGCCGATATTCGCTTAATGAGACCTTTTCGGGAGTTGCGTTTGTTGCGGGTTGAAAGTTACGTTTTGGGGTTTTTCAGTTAAGTTAAATAAAATTGTGTAAAACAAATTTTATTTAAACTTATTAAAAAAACCTACCTAAGGGGGTTGGAAGTGGGACCCACACCCACTTAACCTCCCTTGGGAGGATTAAGTGTGGTGGGGCCCACACGAACCCCTAAATCTTTTAATAACCTCTCAACTTCCCCCTTTAACTCCTCTTTTAATAACATGACAACTTTGTTAATTAATGGAGTTGAATTGTTTGAATTTCAAACCTTTGAAATTCAAATTGATAATTGTGTGAATAAAATAAGACTTTAGCTTATTTTATTTGGGTTAGAATTCTCTAGCCACCTTGAGAGAATTTGGAGCCTTCATCTTCTTCTTCTTCAAGATTGACGAAGAACGCGAAGAACCTTCGAACATCGACGAAGAACGCCACGTTCACGGAAATCGTCTTTCGCGACGCCATACCCGCGACACCGACGACGTCTTCTTCCGCGTCATCTCTTCCGCGACGATTTCCCACGACGAAATCGTCGTCAAAGAACTTCGAATCCTCGCTTCACGACATCGACGTCCTTCTTCCGTGACGCCGACCACCGCGACGCGTCTTCCGCGGGTCGTTGACGATCTTCGTTCTTGAAACCAGAGGTAGGGGATGTTTTTTATTGATTATTTTTATTCCATTCTTGAATCATGGATTTTAGCATGACTAAATGTGAGGCTTTCGGATATTCTTTAGTTATGTTATTATTTAACGTGAGGGGGGTCGGACCGCATGAACACGGCCGAACCCCCCCTCCTTAGTTCTCGTTTTATTCATGCGGATGGAAGCAAGAGGCGTGGTGCCGTCGCACCACGCGGATGAACATGCTTATAATTTTCCGCAACACCGTCGCGCTTCGCCGAGGAGAGATTTCAAGAACGCGACGCCGTCGCGCCGCGTTGGGAGGATTCATGGTACGGCGAAAGGGGCGCGGTGCCGTCGCACCGCGCCGGACGACGAACACCGCGGCCGGTTCCGGGCCGCGGTGAGACGAGGAGACCGCGGCCGGTTCCGGGCCGCGGCGGAAGGAAAGACCGGCGGCCGTGCCGCCGGCGTCGGAAGTCGAGGGCGGGACCGGAAATTCCGGTCCCGTTGGTAAAAACCGGCCGGCCAGCGGGCCGGTCGGATGTCATAAAAACCGGGGGATTAAACCCCCGGCCGGTCCTTCAAGACCCCCCTCTTAATGGGGGGGGGGGGCGGTTCATTAAAGGAGGGGGGGGGGGCAAAGCCCCCCCGGTTTTTGTCCAGCCGGCCCCCATCTGCGGGGGCCGTTTTTAATTCAAGGCACGGCTTAAAGCCGTGCCGTTTTGTGAAACGCGGGGCTTAGCCCCCGCGTGCCTCCCGCGTGCGCCGCGGCACCCCGCCGCCAGCGCGGCACGCCGCCGCCGCCGCCACGCGGCCCACCCGCCGCCGCCACGCGGCCCGCCGCCGCCGCCACGCGGCCACCCGCCGCCGCCGCCACGCGGCCAGCCGCCGCCGCCGCCACGCGGCCCGCCGCCGCCGCCACGCGGCCCGCCGCCGCCGCCGTCCGCCGCCGTCCGCCGCCGCCGTCCGCCGCCGCCGGCCGCCGCGCCGACCAGAGGGGGGTCGGGCCGGGTCGGCCCGGACCCGGACCCCCCGTTTCGGACCAGTTTCGGTTCTTGGCTTATAACTTGAGCCTCGGACCTCCGAATGACGAACCGTCTGCGGCAACGCGATCCTTGGATCGAGACGGTCGTTTCGGTATATCGCACTCAAGGTTTCGGTTTAATTTGAGTTCGGCCGGGTTGGTTCGTTCACGAAACCAACCGGGCCTTCGGAGCGGAAACGCTCATATCATGAGCTACGGACGTCCGATTGACGTGCCGTCAGTCGCATAGTGTTCCTCTTAGTGAGACGGATCTTTTGGCATACTCCGCCCGAGGTTTGGACGCAGGTGGAGTACGGTCGGGTTGGTTTTGCCTTAAAAACCAACCGGGCCCCGGAGACGAAAATGCCAATAACTCTCAGACCGGGCGTCCGATCGACGCGCCGTCTGTTGCGTTGAGTTCCTGTTGACGATACGGAACTTTTGGATACATCAACTTCGGTCTTCGTGACAGTTGATGTATCAGCCTCTCGGCTCGTGGAGCGGACCCTCCGTACGAGTTTGCTGTGTGCGGAAACCCTAGTGCTGGCTGCGACTGTTCTACTGCTACGACTGCTACTGTGACTGCGACGACGACAGTACAGAGATCCTGTGTGGATTTGACGACGACAGTACAGAGATCCTGTGTGGATTTGACGACGACAGTACAGAGATCCTGTGTGGATTTGACGACGACAGTACAGAGATCCTGTGTGGATTCGACGACGACGACTACAGCACTCAGCGATCCTACGTGGATCAGTGTTACAGGTTCTGTGTGAGCCCGATCCTGTGTGGGTCCTTGCGCTCAGCGGTTCTGTGTGAGCCAGCGCCTACAGGTTCTGTGTGAGCCCGATCCTGTGTGGGTCTTCTGCGGGGGTTAGTTACCTATCGATCCTTCGTGGGTCCGACGACTTAGATGGATCAGTGATCATCTTTATCGTCCTTGAAGAAGTATACCTGTGTGAGCTGAATCCTGTTGTTTTCCTGTGTGGATTGTGTTGTGCAATCCTGTGTGGATTATATTTTGCTTTCCTATGTGGAATACGTATACTTTCCTGCGTGGACTGAGTTGTACTTGGGCTCGGAGGTTGGAGCGTATTTGAATTGATGACTTAGTTATATGTATGGGCATATACCTAAGCAGTGTCGGTTGTTACTTCGTGATTGTACTTTTCTTCGTGGTTTATCCTTTGTGGATTTGAGAGACCTTCCGGGGTCTCGGGGTCCCTACTGAGTAGCTTATACTCACCCCTGCACGGGCTTTGCCCGCACTTCGTTGTGTTGGTTGCAGACGACGGACAGCGTTGACCTTAGCTGAGGCTTGCAGAGCGGGACGGTACCCGGAGGTGGACCACTGGGCGGGACGTGCTCGGAGCGGACGGCGGGACCCGTGGAGCAGAGGAGCTATCTGTACCCACCCTTCAGGTGGGATTTCCAGTGGACAGCTCGGAGTAGCGGCTTTACTTTTCAGTTGCTGTTTTTCCCTTTTCGAGTTGTACTTTACTTTCAGTTTGGGTTTGTATTCTGGCTCATTTACTTTTCCGCACTTTCAGTCGTACTCTGTTTGCTTAGTGTTTACTTTCCGCTTGTTTACTCTGTGGTGTGTGTTTACTTTTCAAAGGCAATGCCTTCCCTTTTACCAGGAATTACGCCTTGGTGCTAGTCGCCAGCCCCTGGCCTATGGAAGGCGGGCTTGGGGTAGTCACGGCACGGACCCCGAGGGCGGGTCGTGACAATTGTATATTTAATTTTTTGGATATTTAGTGAATATATTTATTTAATAATCTTGGTAATTAATTAAATTGTTCTTTATTAGTTTATTATGTCTTTAATTGGTATTCTTCCATTTTTTTAATGATTATTTTAATTTAATTATTTATTCATTTATTAATGATTTCCATGCTGTTTTATATAATTTTAATAATTTCCATAATCCCTATTCAATTTTAAGACTATAATTAATTTGTTCAAAACATAACTTTATAAATAAAATGGGGATTTATTCACCAAACCCTTACTTTTTGTTGACCCAAGCACGAGGATAACATTAGTAAAATCTAGAAGAGATGTCCAATTAAGAATGATATAAAAATAGTAAAAACAATATTTTAAAATACCTATATTTATTTTTTAGTTCACTACATAATATAATAACAATTATTGATATTTTATGGATTAATGTCTTTTATATTTTGTGATCATCAAAATGGGTAATTTTTTGAACCACTAATGGTGTACCAAAATTTTCCTTGTACATTAGTTTTTTTATCTTAAATAACTTCAAAATGTTAGTAATGATTTTTTCTAGGGGTGTTATCCATGTCTTATCATTGCATGACTTCATTATTATATTTTGTACATGATATACATGTTTAAAGAAATTTTCTTAAGAATTCAAATATTGATATGGGATATATTGAAGAATTTGGAGAAACTATTCTACTATGTAATCAACTATGTCAATAGGCTTTGTGATGAAAATACCTTCATGAAATTGCTACGTAATTAAATCTAAAAAATAGAAATTACCTACACCGATAAATTACTTATGAATGAAATAAGATATGTACATAAAATGGATACATGAATTTGTCA
The DNA here is from genome assembly GCA_963277665.1 of Viscum album. Taxonomy (NCBI): domain Eukaryota; kingdom Viridiplantae; phylum Streptophyta; class Magnoliopsida; order Santalales; family Viscaceae; genus Viscum; species Viscum album. Next base: position 2,093,923,493 of record OY728123.1, on the reverse strand, counting down.
TTTGGATTAATTGGACACATGATTTGGATACCCGGTGAAATTAATAATGTGGTAGAAAATGTCAATGCAATTTGTTCAACAATGTTTAAATCAGATACATGAGAAAAATGCTTAATAGATAAATTCAGCTATGTAAAGATTGCCTACAAAAGTCGTCCATATGAATATAACTTCAACATAAATAATGATTAAATGGATTACATAGGATTTGATAATTAAAATAATAAGAATTTGGATATTTGGTAATCCATATTTGACAACATTCTTCTGTAAGCTCCTACTTATTACTTCCAGTGATCCATTGGTATACATTCATGCAACCATAGACGAATTATGTGTTGTATTATCCCTTTAAGGTAAAAATGATTACAAAAAAATAAAATTAGTGATATAAGGATATATTGAAATTATAATTTAATAGTTTGTAATATTTTGTGATTTATTTTTGAAAATATTATCATTTGATATTTATTTCAAATACTAAATTTTTTGGAATTGTTTCTATGTGAATAAAAGATATTTTTTTTAATTCATAATTTTCAAAATATATTTTTAAAATTCAATATAATGAATTATATAAGTCCTTTCACAATTTATTATCTTTCTCACTCACTTTATGGTTTCATTTTTTTTCCTCTATTTTACTCAAGATGAAGATGAATATTCAAGTTATACACTTATCTATTGTGATCATATTTAATATCATTCAGAAGTATATTTTCAAGTTATCTTTCATCCTTATTATATAACTAGAGATTCATTCTCATCTATAAGAAGGTTCATACAACTATGATGAATATTTTTAAATAATCTATTTATTCCCTCTCTCATTATGAGGATTCTCATAAAAATAACCTTGAAGCATAATGTTTGTGAATCTTTTAGAATCGTTCTAAATTATCTTTGCACATTAACAAGTGATGAGATCATTAACCCAATCCTTTATTTCTTATAAAAAGTATATTAATTCCTAAAAAATTGAAAATTATAGAAAAAAATCAACAAGGTCATTGAATTCAGCTTTCGTTGACAACATATATGGATTTCTATGCCCTGATCCACTTTCAATATAATGTTTCAAATACATTTTCATTTTAATTTAATTTTATATTATGGAATTAATTAAAAATGTTCATTTGTTAAAATATATTAAATAAGTGTGGTATTATTGTTGAAGAATATTTGGATAACTCATTTCATCCCCCTATTGAGTGTTAGAGCCATATGTCATTGACCATCATAATCATAAAATTGTAAGGAATGAGGAACTCTTATATTTATTGGAATATTATTTAACCATCCATATTATAGAGGATTATCAAGAGGTTTAAACAAAATGTTTAATTAAAAAAATACTATTAGGACTATTATATTCCTTGACCATGATAATTATAGGATGATATGGTTTATAAACTATGTAAGTGACCCATTAATACCAAACATGAAAAAGGAGATGTTGGACGAATCTTAAAATTCAATGTTCACTAATTATTTAAGAAGTATGAATATGTGTAGATATATGAAAATTTATTTTAGGTGGGATAACTATAATATAGATATTGTTGAGTATGTGTGGTGATTTGTATTTACCATGTAATGTTTTTTGTATATTGAATGGATTATTTTTTAGACCACACACCGATATGTCATGTGATTCTAAGACTCTTTATTCCTAGAATAATTATCCGACTAATGTAAAATATATTAAATCTCAAACATGAATAATTATTTTATAAAATAGGAAAAATGAGACCTTATCAGACAAATGAGGTCAACATTTAGTTCAGAATGCTGGGTTTTCCCTTGGAACATCCTATGCTTTTCTATGTGGGGAGTTTATGGAAAAGTCATCGTGAGCATAAAATAATTAAGAAAAAATAAATAAACATACATTAATTAAATGTTTATAGATCGACCTAATAATTTCACTAATTTCCTACATGTGGAATAAAATTTAGGGCTTGCCACATAACCTTGAAAATTATTAGAGAGATGTTGGAGACCATGAAAGGATATTATATTCAAGGTCAATTATCAAATTTATGATTAATGACCAGTGTGAGAAAAAATTAGAATATTTCACCATCTTTCATGGAACAACTCTGTTCTTCTAAAACTATTTATCCATCTCAATATAGGAATTTTTTTTATTTTGTTTCTTTTTCCCTTTTTAATATCTATACAGAACATGAATCAATAAAGCAATATATTGACCTATGGATAAAGTGTAATGTGGGATAGGATTATTGTGGGGATTTAATGGGATAATTTATTTATTATTATATGATTTTATCTTGTTTCTTCATTATAATGACAATGAAATGACGTTGACATGAACATTAACAGAGATACATTCCTCTTCACTATTCATTGTTATTTTCTCCCTCGATTTATTCATTCATTATGGTTGTTCTTAATTGTCATGTGGTTCAAAATATACTAAGGAATTTATCATTGAGCACCTATATCATAGAATAATGATATGATATTGTATATCTAGGATTAACAAGACACTATGTTTCCGTGTTTTTTAATTCTTAATGAAGATGGATGTATGGATCCATTTTTTTAGTGGATATAGGGGTGTAACTCTGATTTTCGATGATAATGATGTTTTTATGATGATCTTATTTGGATTAGATGAAGGGTTAGGACATTGGAGGTTACAACTACATGAGATCTAGTCTTGAAATTCTAGAAATCGAAATAGTACGAGACAGGTAAGTCAGAACTAGACATTGTGTTGTCCCTTCTCATTAGTGACTACGGTTTCCAAAGGAAGACAAGTATTATAGAATATTTGAAATCTACGCACGGTGTTTGGTCCCCATGGGTATGTTCTATATGTACCTCTGAAGTACATGGACCCAAGATGAGAGTAAAACACAATGGAAATGTCGCAGAATCCAACATGGACAATGTTTAGCTAGGTGGACACATGCATAAATTTTTACTAGTACATGGGAGGAAGTACAAGTTTAGTTGGAAAATTTTTAATGTTACACATATGCATGTGCTGTTTAAAAGAGAAAGACCTAGGGTCAAAGGGTCACCATGTGTGCCACTACAAAACACTTTATACTCTTTAAATTTTTCCTTGAATCCCTTTTCCACAAACTCTTGTAAATATTTCATTAGGGTAAATTCCCTATATCCATTCCTAGAGGGTTATTATTTACTCATCTCCTACAACTAAGGGAATGATCCTTTCAACACGACTTCATGGAGATATTTTTTGGAATCCTTCTGTGAGGCCAAGAGTAAGATCCTCTATTTGTCATCATTCCCTATGGGGAGTTATTCGTATTTTCTTGAATTGAAATACTTAGGGTATAATCCTCTAATTTATAGGTTAATGATGATATATTGTTTCTTTTAACCCATGACATTGGGTGTGATAATAAACTTTGTATAATATATCTTCAAACAATAATTCTATACTTCTATTCGTGAGCTCCAATAATCATTAACTATTTGATAAATTTCATTAGTTCTATCTTGATCGTGGAGTTTATTATACCGGATGAGTGTTATGAGGAATCATAAAGAAATAATCATATGTAGTCATTATAGTTGTGAAATAAATTTAGAATTTTTATCTTTGTAGATTATATCTACATATTTGTGATATATGAATTATAGTCATATACTTATGTATAGTCGATTGTTATTCATATGTTGTATTATTTTATTTTATGGGGTGTCATTCTTGGTACTGTAATACAAACCCTATATAGGAATTTCCCAAACCTTTCATCTCTTGGGTAGACAATCAAACATTCTATATGGTATAAGATGGAAGGACCATATGGTTGATATTGAGGAAGGATAAATGAATGTGTGTTCTTACAGTTTCATGACATAAGTCCTCGTCCTACATGTTGTAAAACTTATTTTTCAAATCCCTTTGATGGGATTTTATTTAGCCAGGTTTACATTCTTTTACATCCTATCATACCCTGGATGTGGGATTTAGCGGTATGAATGAATAGTTTATCTATTGTTTTTAAAATTATGCATTATATGAGCGTGGACATGAGTTCATATATACCAGTACATAGGTTAATGCCTCCCATATTAGTTATATGACTACTCTGAACTAGTTTCTAGTGATAGGGACACTTTATAAAGGATTTTGGATTCATGACATGAGCTGCATTGGGACGGTTCATCATAGAGTGGTATCAGATTAGTCATTTCTACTTTAGGACCCCAGTCTGTGGGATTGCATTGGGGAAACAATGTTATGTTTTTCATTTTAATATTTTATGCTAGAAAATCTAGTGGTAGTGTGAAATGTAATGTATGTATACACCAAGACTCTGATGACTTTTATTGGCTCGGTACATGAGAACACTCACTGTATAGAAAACAATTGTACAATCATCATACAAGAATGAGTTAGGGTTTCCATGTCCTTCTTGAGTCAACACTCTGGATATTTTCAGTGACTATGGAATATCTTGTTTACTTTCTAGACCTTTGCAAGACATATTCCATCTAGGAGTCTATTATTGATCTAGAATAATATCCCCTTGGTGATGAGGTTATGACACAATTGTAAATTTCTATGATTTTACCCCCATGTGGTGTAGGAGAAATACCAACACCTATTGAGAACCAGATAGTTACCATAATAATATTAGATGAGGTGCATATGCTTATAGTTGATTATGAGTTTCAATTGTAGATAATCCACAGGTTCTAGGGTGAGCTAGACCCAAAGGTGGGTGAGGAAAAGCTTCAGGGTATGACCCAAATATTTCATATAGTCAGGACACCATAACATTATATGGTTGTCCTGGTGAAGAGACATCACCATGGATTAGTGTGATGATGGTGGAGATTGGTGACACATTCATAAGAAGTTCAAAATTTACCAAGGTTAGAGTTTGAGATCCTAATTTTAGAGTAGTTCTCTCATGCTATGTTGATGGATATACATATTCATGATATTATTATGCTTCAACAGGGAAACATGACCGTAGTTCTATATCTATTATGGTTTAACAAACTCTCTAGGAACTCAATGAATATGGTTCGAGACAATTTCTTTATAGATAATACCATAATGTGAGTTCTTCATATAGACATTAGAGCTAGTTTTATCCCTTGGTGAATTATATCATATGATGAGGTTGATACCACAAGGTTGGTGGTTGAGAGTTTCTTGGTTGAGCAGACAGATAAAGTGGTTGATGGTAGTGGCAAAGTAGGAGTAGGGACCTTTGATGTTGGGTGATGATATTATTAATTGGGACATAGACATGCAAGCTATTTTATGGGGTCTCCCCTAGACAAACATTCCACGGTTCAAGGCTCACATTATATGTACAGTCTTCCAAGAGAGTTGTGGTGAAACTGATTTGATAGTAAGGTACATATTGATGGAGATTATCTGACCCAAATTATAGATGACAATGAGGCTAGGTATGGTCTACTAAGGATGAGGTTGTGACATGAAAATAAACTTCCACAATTAAAAAGATATGGTAGGGGATATGTGAAAATAGTTTTAGGTGGTAGATGCTTGGATTTGTTTCCACCACCACCCTTAGGTGGTCCACCCCATGTTTACGGAGTTCGAATATAATGTATGGGTAGCTGTATCCAGTCAAAGATTATAACACATAGGCTTTAGAAATAATTTGTGTTAAGATATATAATTTCTCTACCTAAAATATATCATGGATAAATAAACTCCTAGTTATTCCATTATGGTTTCCAATGTTGTTCGATAATTACAGATTATAGTCGAGTCTATGGATATAACCTCAATCTTTGAGACTCCGAATAGAGATGACTCAGTGATAAAACAATTATATCGATAGGGTGACTTGAATCAATGAATAAATAGATTCTATTAGTATATATTAGTAGAACTGATGTGGCCTTTTGACATCATCTTTTGTATCGAATGGTAATATACAGTTTATGCGTAGAATTGTTATTCTAGGTGTAGGATGTAGTGTGTCTAGAGATGGGGCTATCTTTCTCTATGTGGGTGAAAAGAAAACACATGAAATACTAGATGGACTCCTTCATGGGAGGGTGCGGCCAATTACTCATCACTTGACTAGCACAAACCTCAGGGTAGTAGACTTTATGAGTTTTAATTCCTGTTATTGGTTGTTGAGTATAATGAAATCATCCCCAAGGATTGTCAAGGATTACCTCCCCATCGAGATATAGAATTAGTCATTGATTTATAGCCTAATATGACAATTGATATCCATTCCTTAATATCGAATAAATCTCAAAGTGATTTATGAGATGATGGTGTCTTTGGGGGACATGAAGATGAACGGATTTTTTAGACCAATGGATTCACCCAAGACAACCCTAGTTTTGTTAAAAAATGAATATAAGAGATTAATATTATGTGTGGACTATCATTACATAAAATTTTTTACTATGAATAACATATTTCCACTATCAAGGATCAATGGCCATTTTGATCAGATGAGATATGAATAGTTGTTTGTGATTTTTTTACAACAATTCAATTTGTGACCCAATGGGAGTTTGCAATTACGATATACCTAAGATGTTATTTCTATGATATCCTTCTATAATCGGTGTCTAAGGAGGATAAAGAGATACATTTGAGGTTGGTTTTTACAAGTACTCCTTGAGAAACATCTTCAGGGAAAGCCCTAAAAGTGTTAGTTCTAGATTCATTTTTTCCAACTCCACGGATATGTTATATCAGTATATGACGTTACACTGGATCTATCCATGGTTGATGTGGTGATAGACAAGGATAAATAAAATATTGTTAAAGAGGTGTAGAGTATCCATGGGATGGTAGGCTATTACCAAAAATTCATACCTTACTTATCCAAGATATCGAATAACCTCAAATCATTGACCTATAATGGGAATCTATTCAAGTGTGTAGAGTGGTTCCAATATGATTTTCAGGTGATGAGGTAGATATTTATGAGCACTCCAATCATTATATTTATAGAGGAGGGTGTGGGGTCTGTACTGTTATGTGATGCATCTGAAACAATTATTGGTTTTTTTCTGATTCAATGTCAATCAGTGATTATCTATGTCTAAATTCAGTTTAGACCACATGAGAAAAACCATACTACCTGTGTTTTTATATTAGTTGTGGTAGGTGTTTTAATAATAAAGTGGAGACACTACCTGATGGGTGATCAGTTTGGAATATATTCTTACCACAAGAGACATAATTTTTTTATCTATCAAAAGAATAATAACAAGATATTGAAGAAATGACCACAATTATTCTAGGATTATGAATTCATAATTTTATATATTTATGAGAAGGGAAATGTGGTATTAGATCATCTTTGTAGGAGACCATGTTCTATTTTCTTTCTAAGGCATCAGGGCAACTACCCTCACCGTAGTTATCCATTTCAGATTGTGATAGAGTAGATTACCTTGAGTCAATAGATGTAACCACTCCAATTTTATAGTGATTTAGGGAGGCACAACCTAGGGATATTGACTATGATACCCTACATAGAAATATAACCGTTGGACATGCTCCTGATCGGTTTTCTAATGGTGAGTAACATTTCATACTTATCAAAGGATGGAAAATGATACTAGGGACATTGTAGGAGGTGTTTTCGAGTGTGTCTCATACAAATACTTGGTCAGAACATCTATGTGTGGAATAGAAATACCCAGACCATCAAAAAGTATTATAGTGGCCTTGTATGAATAAATATGTTGTAGAGTTTGTTTCTTGATACATTTTTTTTCTAGAAATGATAATTGGGAACCAAGTTCCAATGGGATTATCTCAACCCCTTTATATAATAGAATGTATGTGTGATGAGATATCAATGGACTTCATTTTATTTATTCCACATACATCTAGGGGACACGATTCCATCTATAGAATCAGAAATTGAATTCCCACGTCATCCCACATCCTAGATTTTAAAGGAAATGGTTTAGTAGATAGATTGTGGTGATTATATGTGTATTATATTGTCCAAAACAATAGAGTTTCATCTATTATCATTTCTTATTGTGATGTTCATTTTACATTATGGTCATGGAAGGGAATATAGGAGGATTCTGGGATTCATTTATTCTTGAGCACAAGGTTTCACATTCATACTGATGACCAAACTGAGCAGTCCATTCAGGTTCTGGAGGAAAATTTGTGAGCATCCATGTTGGAATTTGGATTTTTTGGGGACGATCATATTGTGATATTTTATTTTCCATAGAAGAATAGTTACCATTCAACCATAATTATGGAACAATTAGAATCATTGTATTGGAGAACCGGTAGGTCAACACATTGATCGAATGGCCCTAGATAATAAAAAATTATTGTCCGGGAGATGGTCTGTGAAATAGTCAATAAGGAGCAGATCACCCCTGTGGAGATGAGGATTTCATAGATCAATGATAAGTATCATGTGTATAAATATTGAAGGAATGTGGTGTTCCAGTAGGGAGACTACATTTTCTTATGGGCATTACCTCATCATGTATTATGGGTATTCAGATGGTGAGGCAAGATATATCTAAGGTTCCGTATAACTTTTTAGATACTATATAGAGTTGGCGAGGCGGTGTATCACATATCAAGGTTGTTGCAGTTAAAATGGGAACACGATTTATTTCAAGTATTTCCCCTTAGGATGTACATAAATAAACAGTCACAGATTTTTTATTTGGTTGAGCTGGACTAAGAGAATCAGAAAACAATTGCTGAGTACCATGTGAATATCACATATCAGCGGGAGAGGATCCTTCATGGGTGAGTGATTCCTTTAGTTCATGTCTTGCAGAATCTCATGAATCTTTAAAATATCACATAGGATCATGATGGTTAAATACATTCATAATACAAAAATCTCTATATATAGAAACTTTTTATTTATTTTCAATTATGAAAAGACCCAAGGTGGGGAGAATGTAATGACTTATATTTTCATTTTATATTTTCATTTATATTTTATAGAATATATCTGTCACTAGGAAATGAGAGTAGATGTGATTCCATGGCCCGGTCATCCATGAAAATGTTTTGAAATATATAAAATTTATAAAATATCACCATCACGTAGTTGTAATGATAATGTGGTATAACATCCTAATGGGTGAAAGATCATAAATCTGAGGGAATAGTTTTGTTCCGAACATGGGTTTCACCCTAGCTGTTACATACCCTTTATCAGCATAGGGTGTTTGTGGGAATTTCATTCATTACACAATAAAAATAATAAAATAAAAATTGTTTTATTTAACTATAGATATAGGGTACTAAATGTTTTCTTAAATACAAAATTATGGAAAATATTTATTGTCAATTGAATATGCTTATAAATCCATTGAGATCCATCGGTGAGCTAAAAAGGATATTATATTGGTGGTTGAAAACCAGATCTAAGATCAATAAGCAGTGTTCGATGGAATCAGAGGATATCATCAATGTTCATGGAACAGAATTTTTTATTATGGATTAATAAATCAATCTCAAGGTAGGAAATTTTCTATTTGATTTATTTACAACATGTTTATTTCTATGATGAAAACTAATAAATCAACCAGTAGATTGATCATCATATCATTCCTATTGCTGATGGGATTTCTATGGGGATATATAGATAGAATTTCATTATGAATTTTTGATTATCTAATCATTCCTCATTCTAAAGGAAATTAATCAAGGATACTTAAACATTGAAAATGCTCCATTTATTATTATTTTTCAATGTAATTTTCCTATGATTGTAAGTTCGTTATAGGTGTTCTTCATTAGCACGTGGTTTAAACTCTTCCGGGGAGTCGATCATTCAACAACCTTTTCGTGGAACAATGATCTAATATTTTAGATATCTAATTTTTTGGGAGGAAGTGGTATGACAATATAAATGAAAAAAAGTCAATTAATGTAGATATCATGTTTTGATGTTCTTCAGTGTAAAAAATGAATGCATTATAAATATATTTTCTATGAGAATTCATGGGAAAACCCAAAATTTTAAATGATAGTGAGGTTAAAATGATTATATAATTTGTTTCATGAGATATGACTGGCCAGAATGGTAGAAGGTGGAGAATCCAGAAAATCAAGATCAATGTAAGAGACACTATAAATTTCCACAACACATAGTGTGTAAGGAATAGATAATGCCAAGTGATACCCTCTTTTCATTACCATGGGTTTATGGAGGAAGATGAGTATCTCCCAATGTGTACCCTATTCACAATGTGTGTTGTCCACTTTGGTAGACCTTGATTATTACTTTTGATCTTAAACATACATGGGCTGAGAGTACCCAACCATTGTCATACTGTTTAATCTTACACGGACACAACTGGGCTAGGACATGTTCCCCTAATACAGGTGGATTACTACTTAAATGTTGTATTTGATCCCTTGTCCTATATATAATATACAAGATTCATTATGATAGAACCACCCATATCCATTTTATAAGGGTTTGTGTGGAATACCATTTGATATATACTTGAAATAATTCCATTTACTGGGAACTTTTAGATAGATTTGTCAAAATCCTTCCATGAGGCCCAAAGTGGAATCCGTTTTTCATCTTTATTATTGAAGTGGAGTTAATCGTATCATTGTGACCAACACTACACAGAAAAAAATAAACTAATTTGAAGGTTATTCTATATTGAATTTTGGATAAACCCCATATACATGGGAGTGATCCTCATCAATTTATCATCTCTCATCGTGATTTCTATATGTACTTCATATGGAAGAACGGACGAGCACTACCTCTCTAAAAGATTTCATCAGTTCGAAAAACTATAGAGTGTGTTCTCTTGGACGAGTGCAATGTAGAATCTTTAACCCTAATTCCAGGATGGTATTAAAATTTTGATGTTCCATAAGAATTTGTTTCACTATTGAGTATATCTGTATATTCTTGTTATATGCATCGTAGGCACATACATGTGATGAAATGACTGAAATTCATACATTTTCTTTTTTTGGGTTTAGGGTGTCGTGCTATATTTTATTATACTCGCCTCTATATTTTATTTCCATGCATGTATCATGTCGTGCAATAAATATCAACCATTTTACAGAGTCAATGATGGGCTAGGACAAAAGTTTACATAGTCAGACTAGTCATACGGAGGTCTGTTCAAGTAGTATATTGATAGTTTTACTCATATTACTTTCATGGTGGACTTGTTTTTATACAATATTTGGTGGTCTTGTATTTAGAAATTTATACTTTTCTTTACATCCTAATATAATATATTTGTGGAATTTAGTTTCTTGCATGCACAGTTGTTTATTTGTTTTAACATTTTATAATTTTATGGGCTTGGATATGTGTGTGTGTATATAGGTAGATAGGCTATGCCCCCCTGATAGTGGTATTCTATCTCAGTGTTTGTCTACAGTCCATGGCCTATTGGTGGGTGGATAGAGAAGTCATGAAACACACCCAATTTGTACAGTTCATGAAATTTTGTATCTAAATTATTTGGGGTCAACAATTTAAGGATTATACAAAGAATAGTAAGTGGATATTACAAATATTACCCATTCTACAATTGATGTCGGATTTCATTAAAACAAATATTTTCCTCAAAATCTACAGAACATATAATTGGAATAAATTTATTTGGTTTTTAATTTATTATCATATTAAATCATGACATTTAATTTATATTAGAGATGATTACAATCTTGACCGGCTTGCACAGTTATAAGTGAAATAATCTATGATTTCTAATGAGATTTCAGGGAACATGACTCTCAATTGTATCTTATTATGGTATACTATCAACCTTGATGTTCTAGTAATTAATTCAGTAGGATATGGATATAGTGTTGAGATTCAGTACATGGTACAAACCTCATATATGTGGGACATCTAAGAGGACCCCACATACTCTATAAGTATTTTAATGATCATGATTTATGGATTTCAAAGGGGGTTGAGATAAAAACCAAATTTTTGTATATGTTTCATTCAATATTAGATTCCAATCAAGAATATGGTTGTATCCTTACGAATCCATAATTTTTTAGGTGATTAACTAAAGGAGTTAGGGTAAAGATAAAAAATAGAGAAAATTTCAATTAAAAAAACTAATAAAATGAGAGTGAAAATTAGATACATATGACAACATAGAAGGTTATTTCAAATTTAAAAAAAATCTTATACTAACAATCACCATTAAGATTAATTGTTCAAAATGTATGATGATTTTTTATGAATATCACATTATATTAAGGATATGATATTTATAAATAGGGTTATGATAAAACCTATATATATTGGTCCCTTAGGAAATCATTGACCATACAAAAAGGGTATCTTATCACATGGTGGAACCAATGACTCTCTCTCAAGTCCATGATATGTTCTATTTTCCTATCCTGAGGAGGTAAATATATTATACTTTAGATGAATAGAACTAATGTGATATATCATTAGAGAAATAAATGACTTTTGATGAACTATCAGTGCAGAATATTGATCATAGAGGTAATTTTCTACTAATAATAGAAACTAACATCACTAATGTCTTTAGGATAAGACTTACAATTGAAGAACCCATTTGGAATCTTAATTATGTGATGCAGATAAATTATAATCCATTTTTCTATCATATTGATAGAATTTATAAGGAGAAATTTGTTGAGCAAGTGTTGTTTTCAACAATACATTATGTTTTTATTTAAAGGGGGAGTTTGTACAGAACAATACTCTATCTCTTTATGATAATTTTCATGCTCAAAAATACCATTAATTATATTCTAATGATTTTATTTGTTAAGAATATTACATGAATTTATTATTAATTATATTTTTATTTCTGGACAAAATATTTATGTTCTGGAACAATGAGGATTAATTACTAATGTATTTTTATTGGAGTGTTCTGGAAACACAGTCCATGCTCTCCATATTCGGGATCTTCATTAGCGTGTTCTGGAAAAACTGTTCATACCCTATGTGGAGAAATGCAGCTTAATGATGATGTGCAGTGTATACTTTATGTGTTATTGAAAAAGTATGGAAGAGGAACCCTATGTTAGGAAGGAACCCTTTGTTTGGGTTATTGAAAAAGTGTGGAAGAAGAACCGTACATATGTTTTAAACATAACATTTGTTTCTCAAAATTATGGTTCATCAACCTTACTTTTGTAAACAACCATACATTCTTATAAATGTATGGATCAGGTACCTTTTGTTTGAAATCTTGTAAAAGTATGGATATTTTGTAATACGTTTGAATGTTGAAGAGAAAAAGTATGGATGATCAACCCTACTTTTTTGATCAACCATACGTTTGTGATCAATCCTACGCTTGTGATCAACCCTACGTTTGTGATCAACCTTATTTTTGAAGGCTACATCATAAATCTTACATTTATTATCTCTGTTACGTTCAGAGGATGCATACCGTACAACTCATCCTTAGGCTTGGCGTCAGAGAGTTTAATGTCAATATTATTATGCAACGGTCAGAAAGGTGTTTATTAGGCTGATTTCAAGCCAGATTTAAAGATGTTTTTAAAAGGTGTATTTGACACGTTTAGATCTATTTAAGGATCAAATTAAAAGGATCTTTTCTTTGAGAAATTAAAGGAATGTTAATACTAATATATAAATTCAAATGTTTGAATATCACGAGTTAGAAGGTGAATTTTGTGGATCTAAATTTATAGGAGATTTGCTCGACGTTGTTATATAGATGGATTTATATCTGAATCAATTGATTAAAAAAACACAGATATGATGATTCAAAAGAATGACAAAGTGCTATTTATTGAAGAAGATTCAAGATAGAAGATTCACTCATTCTACATCAAAGATCATTTTTGAATCTACTACTGCTGATGTTGTGAATTATATTTCTATTTCTACTATAACAGAATGGACATAGAACAAATCTTATTTGAAGATCATTATTTCTGAATGCAATGATCCATCTGATGTTAATTGCATTCTGTTTCAATTGTGAAGAACAAATGTAATTCATTTTCCAAAAGTACATATATAATTCTTTTCTATTATTGAGTTATCGGCTTCTCGTACTAAGCTATGTAGGTTCTGCGAGTGAACCAGAAGGCTTTGTTTTTCCTTATATTGAAAAGGTGTCAATTGCCTGTACTCAGTTTTGAAATGGTCTGTGGAAACAAGGACCAGATAGTGAAAATCACCAAGATTGTTTTGTAGAGTATTGGTGGAGTGGACTAGGGGCCTTCTGTTCCCCGAACCACTATATATCTTTTTTCTTTGTTATGTAAATTTCTGCTAAATTAATTCTCTGATTAATGTTAAAGGGAAGAACATGATATCATGAAGAATTTTGAAAATAAACAATTCAACACCCTCTTGTGTATCATTTGTATAATCCAATCCATTAATTGGTATCAGAGGTTGAGCTTTCAGATAAATCCTTAACAAGATGAAAGTGATTATAAATATAGAAAGATGACTGATACAAGAGAGGGAATGTCTATGGCCAGAGAACCGTAATTTAATGGAGAAAACAATGGAAGATGGAAGTCTTGAATGATTATATATTTGAAAAAACTTGGATACAGAGTATATTCTAAGATTATGACCCCATATGAAATACCAAAAAAACTGAAAATTGGAGTGTTGCTACTGAAGCAGAATATAATATGAACTCGAAGGCAAAGAATGAAATTATATGTGGTCTAGGACCTGATGAATTTAACAGATTATCTCAATGTCCGACAACATATGAGATGTGGGAAACTACTGATGTTTCTTATAATGAAACTAACAATATCAAGGAAATGACATATGCTACAGCTAATATTAAATTTGATAAATTCAGAATGGTTTAAGGTGAAAGTATTACTCAAATGAATGGAAGACTAACATATATTGTCAATAACATAACCACTTTGGGAGATCCCATTAAACATGCAGATCTAGCTTTAAATGTACTCAGAGTACTGCCTAAAAGATGGAATGGAATCTCTGCTGTAATCAGATTGTCAGTACTATTCAAAGACTTAACCATGAGTGAACTGTCTAAAACACTATTGATGTATGAATCCGAGATTCAAGATGAAGCAAATGAGCCTAAAGTGTTTATCAAGAGAGATTAAGCATCCATTAAAGTGTCATCACAGAGAAAAAATAGAAAGATAAGAAAAGTTTAAAATTGAAATCAGAAAGTTCTGATTTATCAAATTCTAATATGGAACTGGCTCTGATAGCCAAGAAAATTCACTAAATTCTATATAAAGAAGAAGGGAATGAGAAAATTCTTCAAAAAGGATGATAAGGAAGTCAGATGTTATGAGTGCAAGAGAATGAGGCATATCAGACCTCACTGTCCTCTGCTAAAAGAAGACAATAAAAATAAAGTCTTCAAAAAAAGATTATGACCATAAAGACAACAAGGAAATGAAAGCTACATGGAGTGTATCTGAAGACTGCAGGAATTTTTTTGAATCAGACTCAGAAAAGGAAGATGCCAATCTAAAAGCTAACATGTGTTTTATGGCAGAAACAGATGAGGTACAATCTTACTACTCTTCTGGCTCTAGTTCTTAATCTAATTACTCTAATGAAAAAACATGTAGCCTACTATAATATTCTTCAATAAAATTAGGATTCTCTATTTAAGAAGCATAAGTCATTAAATAAAACTCATAAGGATATTTCTGATGAAAGAGATACAATGATGAAACAACATAAAGAGTTAATAGAAAGGTTTAACTAAATTAACACTAACAATACAGATTATTAATCAAAGGTAAAAACACTGCAAACTGAAGTATAAACTTATAAAAATGAATCCCTTGTTTTTACTAAAGTAAAAAATACTCAAATAAGATTCATGGGAAAAATGTCATTAAAAAGAAAAGATTTGGAATTGGTAGTAAAGGTGAAAAACCTAAGATGTACAAAAATTATTTTATTTCAAATACAAAAAGAGAAAATTTTAATTACTGTGGAACAAGGGGACATATTTATAAAAACTATTTCTTAAGACATCCCCAAATAAGCGGTATTAAGAAATATTTTGTAACAAATAATTTATTTGACTCTTCTGTAATTAGAAAATCAAAGCAAGTCTAGATTCCCAGATCATTACTGGCTATCACCCATGGACCCAATAGAATATGGGTACCAATAAATTTTTTTAAATGCTTTTGTAGGGAGGAGGTCACAAAATAAAAAATGGCATATGGTATATGAATAGTGGCTACTGAAGGCATGTGAGTGGAAACTCATCGAATTTATCTACACTCACTCAAAAGGATGGTGGACTTGTCACTTTTGGTGACAATGCCAAAGGGAAAATCCTTTGTATTGGAACATTTGGTGATCCATAAGTTCTCTGAATCAAAAAATTACTTTATGTACAATGACTAAAACACAATATGATAAGTATCTCTCAACTATGAGATGATGGTTATGCTATTGATTTTTCTAACAATTTTTTTCTATTTTCCAAAACAAACTGCTTAAATTTAGAGCATCTAGAACTGGCAATGTGTATTCCCTGGATTTACATTCTTTGTGTAAACAACAAGTAAACATCCTAAATGCTAAAATAAATGAATCCTAGATCTGGAATATAAGACTTGGACATTTTAATTTATGTGTTTTACACAAATTATCTAAGAAAGTATTTATTTTTGATTTTCCTAGTCTCAGATTTGAAAGTGAAAGAATCTGTGATGCATGTCAACATGGAATTTAACACAAATCATCCTTAAAATATGTTAAAAAAATTGCTACATCTAAACCTCTAGAACGTATCCATATAGATTAGTCTGGACATTCAAGTGCATCAAGATTTTCTGGTAAATTATATATATATGTTTTAGTTGATGGCTATTCTATATTTACATGGATTAACTTTATAAAATCTAAAAATGAAGCTTTTACTTTATTTAAAAGTTTTTGTAAAGATGTTTAAAATGAAAAAGGTTTTAGAAAAAATTCATTAAGAAGTGATCATGGTGGAGAATTTGAGAATCTGGAATTTAATTCCTTTTTCTCAAATATGGGTATTAATCACACCTTCTCTACACCAAGAACATCTCAACAAAATGGAATTGTTGAAGAAGAGATATGACTATTCAGGAAATGGCTAAGACTATGCTAGATGAATATAGTTTTCCTACCTATTATAGGGAAAAATTTATAAGCACAACCTGGTATATAATTAATAGAGTTTTAATTAGACCAATTTTTTAAAAAGCACCCAATGGACTCCGGAATAATAGAAAACCTAAAGTAAATTATTTTAATGTTTTTGGATACATGGTTTACTCCGTAAAGACCAAATAAAAGCTTTGCGAGTTTGATCCAAAATCTAATGAAGGCATTTTCTTAGGATATTCTGCTACTTCCAATGATTATAGAGTCTATAATAAGAAGTCAAGGATTGTTGAAGAATCAATTCATGTGAAATTTGATGAATCTCATACCTTTGAGTAAAGTACAGATCAAATGGTTGAATCTAACTCTAATTATAACATGACAAATTGAGAAATTGAAAAATGATTTTCAAAAAGTTGTAAATGGAATTCAGTATAGTTCAGAAGAACATGATACGGAAGAACCTATAAGTGTACTGCCTAGACAGACTAGAACCATAAAGAATCACCCTTTAGTAGCTATAATAGGTTACATATACATAGGAATAAAAACTAGAAGAAATATAGGAAATCATGTATAATTCTATTCCTTTATATCCCAATTAGAACCCAAGTACATAGAATATGCATTAGATGATGAAAGCTGGATCATATCATTGAAAGAAGAATTAAACAATTTCATAAGATATGAAGTCTAGGAATTAGTTGAAAGACCACAGAATTATCCATTGATTGGAACCAAATGGGTCTTTAGAAATAAACAAAATGAAAAAGTAACAATAAGTAGAAATGAAGCAAGACTTGTAGCTAATGTATATAATTAAGAAGAAGGTATAGATAATGATGAGGCTTTTGCACCTATAGCTATATTAGAATCCATTAGAATCCTTTTAGCTTATGTATCTCATATGAACATTAAATTATTTTCGATGGATGTTAAGTCTGCCTTTATAAAGAGTTATTTAGTGGAAGAAGTTTATGGGGAAAACCTCCTGGTTTTGAAAATTCACAAAAACCAGATTCTGTTTTTACACTTACTAAAGATCTTTTTGGCCTTAAACAAGCACCTAAAGCTTGGTATGAAAGAATAAGCTCTTTTATATTGAAAAACTGATTTTATATTTTGAATGGAAGATCCCAAAATTTTTAAGAAAATTATAAAATCTACTATTTTATTGGTTCAAATTTATGGCGGTTGTGTAATTTTTGGATCAACTAATAAATACCATTGTCATGAGTTATCAAATCTAATGCAAATGTAATTTTAAATGAGTATGATGGGAGAATTAAATTTCATTTTAGGACTTCCAATTTATCAAAAAGATTTTGGAAATGTTTTAAATCAAAGAAATATATTAATGATTTTCTGAAGAAATTTGGACTTGAAAACAACAAAACATATACAACTCATATATGTACTAATACAAGACATGATTTGGATGAAACTGCAAAATCAGTTGACAACTGGTTATATAGAGGAATGATTGGTAGTTTATTATATCTTACTACCAGTAGGCCATATATAATGTATGTAGTATGTCTTTGTGAAATATTTCAATCAAATCCTAAAGAATCTCATTTAACTACTGTTAAACGAAATTTTTGATATCTAAAGGGAATAGTTTTTCAATATCTTCTTTATCCCAAACGTCTGATTTTAATTGAATTTCATATTCAGATGCTTACTTTGGATTTTGTAGATTAGATAAAAAAATCACTTGAGGAACTTGTCACTTTTTAGAGAAATCCATAGTATCATGGTAAAGTAAGAAACAAAATTTTGTTTCCCTGTCAATAGGTGAGGTAGAATATGATCATGCTAGAAGTTTCTGTGCACAAGTGTTGTCGATGAAAAACACTCTTATGGAATTGGACTAAATTTTAATAATAATCCTATTTTATTTGATAATACTAGTGCAATTAATATTTCAAAAAAATCTTATTAATCATTCTAGTACTAAGTATATTGATATTAGACAACATTTTCTAAGATATCATGTTCTTAAAAAGGATATATCTTTGGAAATTGTATGTACTAAAATTCTATTAGCGGATATTTTAATAAACCAGTTCCCACTACAATGTTTGATTTTATTATGGGGGAGCTATAATTATTTAATTTTAAATAAATTATTATTTTATTATGTTTTTTCTTTATCATAATACTATTTTAAAATAAATTAGATATTTGTTTTTCAAATAGTATAATTTTTTTCATGTGAAATCAATTTTATGCATTTTTAAAACCTAAGTAATAATTATTGATGACACGAGAATGAAGGATGTTAGAAAAAATTTTAAATTTCAATTATTTTCATTTATACCAAAAACCCTTTTGCACTCGTGGCACTTTACCGCTATTTTTCCATTCAAACATAAAAACCTTCGAAATACTAATCCTCATCCAAACCATCATAGATTTCTCAAAAAAACGGCCAAAACCAAGAGAAATGATGTGTTTGAGACCATCACCATCAAGAAACAACACTCCGAAGGAAGAAAAATTTTCCAAGGAAAGGTCATAGACCTAGAATTTCTATATCATATGGATCTTCTGTTGAAACAATATCTCACTTTTCAAAATCTAGAGTAGACCTTAAATGGTGAAAAATATGAGTTTTTCCATGAAATAGAACTACAATATTTCTTTATGTCAGTAAAATTTAGTCTGGGAGACAATTAGGATACCATTGTAGCTAAGATATAAGATCAAGATGTCTCGATATCCTCTCTGGAGATTGGTCAGATTCTGAACTACCCTCATGAGGGAGTTTTTCATTTTGATATGAAAAATATAGGATATTCCGTGCATAAATTTGAAGATATCATGTCATTTCATTTTGGTTCATATTATATAAAGAATATTTTCATAAAGGGCCTAGATCCAGATCATAAAATTGTGGTAAAATTTGTGTAAAGAGGGATTGCACAGAGGATATCTGAGTTGGAGAAAATATTGAATCCATATATGTATATAATGTTTCTATTAATGAGTGATATAAGGCTTAAAATTCCCAGGTACATGATAAGGTATCTTCATTACTGCTGTCAAATTGATGCTAGGATGAATTTTCATCAGTTTGGTAGATTCATCATAATTTGTTTTTCATAAAGGATATGGTGTTTCTAGTTGAAGCCACAGTTAGATGCCATCACAGTAACACATTTGGTGTTGGGACCCTCAGAAAAATGGCTATTTCTGGAGCACATTAAAAGGTAAAATTTTTCCATTAGGATCTATGAATGATGCATAAAGTGCTAAAGCTTAGTATGCTAAGAGAAAAGTGGGACAGGCTGAATCGACAGTAAGCACTGCTGCAAGAAGAATAATATTTGAAACCGAAGACACTCAAGAAGAAAGAAGTCATGATGGAATTCAGAATCAAAGAAAACAAACTGTTAATGAGGAACTTGTTTCCCCTGTAATGACAACAAGAGATTTTCTATTTTACGGTTTTGTCAGGGAAAAAGTTGTTGAGAAGAAACAGGAAGAGTATACTGCTCAAATTCCAGTGACTCTACAAGTCCAAACTGAAATTTAATCTCACATTGTAGTTGATGCTGAAGATACATTACAACAGGAACAAGAGGCTGAGCCTGGTGAGGAAGTAGCCAGTCCTTAGAAAAATCCAGAAGATATTATTTTAAAAAATACAATGGAAGAATAGCTTGATGATGATCATGTTGAGAATGTTTTTGAAGTTCACAATAATGTAAATCATGAGGATTTTTGTGTGGAAGAGTCCAGAAAAGATTCTAAGGACAAATCTATGGATCAACCAGCTCAGGATAAGGAAAAAGAAAAATTTGATGCGAATTAACAACCTTTAGTATTGATGAATCACATTGAAACTGAGAATGAGAATCAAGTACAAGGTGCTTCTGATTCAGGGAATAAGGAAGTCGAAGAGCTGTACAGAATGTCGTCTCATTCGGAATTTGAAAATGCTTCTATGAGGAGATCCTTAGAAACAGAACAGTTGAAATTTTAGAGACTTAATGGAAGTACATTTTCATGGCAAGAAGTTGATAATTTTATGCAAGAGATGTTAAAAAAGGTATACAAGCTGAAATCAGAAATGGTAAAGAAGTTAGATCTGTTAGAATTTAATGAATTTCTAGAGACACAATTTGCATCTGTTGGGACTAGAGATGCTAGTAGATCAGGTACTTCACCTAATTTAATCAGAAGGTTTCAAGTTATCCCAAATACCATGAGAAATATGAATGACATATTGAAAGATCTTCAATGTTACAGTGCTCCTTTATCAGTATTGTTAGATAATCAGAAATTTTTTCTTGATCAGTTGACATCAAGTGAACCAAATACTAGACATGTGTTGACTTAGTTAACCGAAAATCTATCCTTGTTTATGGAAAAGGAAGAAAGACTTCATGAGTTTTTCAGAGTAATCCTCATATAAGATATTTATATGACTTAAGAGACCAGGGATCTTATTGTTAGGCTTGGTGATGGAATGATGAAAAGTATGTGGGAGAAGTTGATAGAAATCAAGTCTGTAGTTCAGAAGAGATAGACCCTATCTTATCCTCTTACCAAACCCTGATTCATGTGTTCGTCATGATTATAACAATTCCATGTACTCAATGAGAAAATGGATTCCTATTATTTAGTATTATTCGTTTTCTTTTCCTTGTTTCGATATGTCAGTAATCCAAATTTATTTATAGAAAAACAGTTAATAATATATCATTTACTTCAGTTCAGTGCTACATTAAATGTGTTTCATTCCATATTCTATGATTCTTTTTGATATCACAAAAAGGGGGAGAAATTTAGATAAACACAACATTTTTAATTGTTTTATATTATATAATTTAAATTTTTTATGTTAAATCTAATATTGTATTTCTCTTTACAACATTCAACAATACATAATTAATTTTGCAAGTTAATTTCATTGGTCATTTTATGTGTTTTGTGATCATCAATAAGGGGGATATTGTTGAGAAAGTGTTGTTTTCAATAATACATAATGTTTTTATTTAAATGGGGTGTTTATTGATAATAATACTCTATATGTTTATGATAATATTGATGATCACAAATACCCTTAATTATTTTCCAATGATTTTTTTTGTTATCTATATTGCAGGAATTTATTATTCATTATATTTTTATTTCTGGATGAAATATTTTTGTTCTTGAAATATGAGGATTAATTACTAACGTATTCGTATTAGCATGTTCTGGAAACACTATTAATGCTCTACATATTTGGGATCTACTTTAGCGTTTTCTAGAAACATTGTTTATACCCAACGTGGAGAAACATAGTGTAAGGATGAAATGTAGTGTATACTTTATGAGTTATCGAAAAAGTATGGAGGAGGAACCCTACGTTAGGAAGGATCCCAACTTTTGGGTTATTTAAAATGTGTGGAAGAAGAACCATATGTAAGTTTTAAACGTAACGTTTGTTTCTAAAAAGTATGGTTCATCAACCTTACTTTTGCAAAAAACCATACGTTCATAGAAAACATTGGATCATGTAACATTAGTTTGAAATCTCGTAAAATTATGGATCTTTTATATTACATTTTAAAGTTGAAGAGAAAAAGTATGGATGATCAACCCTACATTTGTGATCAACCATATGTTGCCAACCCTATGTTTGTGATCAACCCTAAGTCTGTGATCAACCCTACATTTTTGATCAACCATACATTTGTAGGCAACGTCATCAATTTAATTTTTATTATCTATGTTACGTTCAGAGGATACATATTGTACAACTCAACCTTATGTTTGGCATCAGAGAGTTTAATGTCAATATTATTATGCATCAGTTAGTAAGCTGTTTATTAGGCTGATTTCAAGATGGATTTATAGATGATTTTAAAACGTTCCATTGACGAGTTCAGAGCTGTTTAAGGATAAATTTAAAAGGAGATTTTCTTGGAAAAATTCAAGGGAAGTTACGACTACTCTGTAAATTCAAATGTTTGAATATCACATATTAGAAGGTGACTTTTGTGGATCTAAATTTATAGAAGAAGAGATCGACATTATTATATAGATGTTTTTTTATTGGAATCAATTGATTAAAAGAAACATAGATCTTCTGATTAAAGAGAATGACAAAGCTATGTTTATTGAAGAAGAATCACGATTGAAGATTCACTCATTTACATCAAGGGTCATTTGTAAATCTTCTACTTCTGAAGTTGTGACTTATATTTCTATATCTACTACAAAAGTATCGAATCATAATGACTCTTATTTGATGATCATTATTTCTGAAGGCAAAGATCCATCTACTGTTAATTTAATTCTATTACAATTGTGAAGAACAACTGGAAAGTATTTTTGAAAAGTACTGATATATTTCTTTTCTATTCTCGAGTGATCATCTTCTCGTACTAAGCTGTGTAGGTTCTGTGAGTGAACCAGAAGGCTTTATTTTGACTTATATTGTAAAGGTGTTAACATCCTGTAATCAGTTGTGAAATGGTCTGTGGAATCTAAGACCATATAGTGAATATCAATAATCTCGTGGAGTAGAGCTTTGGTGGAGTGGACTAGGGGAATTCTGTTCCCCGAACTACTATATATCTTGTGTCTCTGCTATTTAAATTTCCGCTGCATTAATTCATCTAATTAAAGTTAAAGGGAATAACACTATGTCACGATGAATTCTGAAAAGACACAATTCACCCACCTCTTTTGTATATTTATTATAATCTGATCCTGAAATTCTTTTATGGGGGTAAATTGTAACTGAAAAATTCTATATGATATATTTTTATTTAAATAAATTAAATTTCATTGACAACATGATTTAAAAGATACAATGATTTAAAAGACCAATAAAACAAATTTAAATAATATTATATGAAAATTATATCATTTTTTCATCATTTAATTATTAGTATTGTTTTTATTTTAAGAATATTTATCAAAAGAGCTATTAAACTATGAATATTGAAGATATCAATTTTTTTTAAAAAAATTATTTATTTTTGTTAAAATAAGTTATATAAGAATTACCATTTTATTATTTCTTTTGTAATAAAGTGATAAATGTTCTATTTGATTTAAAAATATATAATTAATCACATTATGATCATAATTTTAAATGTTTTTTATTAGAGAATATTTAGTCGTAATGACCTAAATGAGTCCAAATTATGGTGAGGTAGTCATTCTTCAAAACATCATTGAAATAATTTCGTCATTGACCCCCAAAAAAATTATTTTCATAATCATTTAAAAATATATTCAATATCCAAAATATACAAAAATGTTTTTAGGAATTTTTATCGACCACTATTCATCTTTTTCTCATTTAAATTTGATGTAAAAACGTCACTAGTACGCACCTGTGTACTACCTACTCAATGTAGTTATATAAATAATTTCCCTTGCTATATTTCAAGGATTTTTATTTTTATGATATTAATGTTTATATATGATATTTATGATGTTATTCTGAATATAAAATTTTAATGTCATATCTACATTCTTATCATCCAATATGAATGAAAATTAAAATGTTGCTTCTGTATAGTTGTAGAATATCCCCTCCACAAAGAGATTCAATCTATTTTTCATCTCCACTTGCATGTATTTTAATATTGATTTATTTAATTACTATATATGATTTATATGATATTATAATAATTATTAATATCTGAATAATTATTTTTCAATCATTCATTCCACATTTTGAAAATTTAATACAACATTCATGTGTATGTAAGACCTTCTATCCCAATTAATAGTGCAATATATATTCTATTAAAATATGGGTATAAAAATATACTATGGAATATATTTGATACTTATATTAAATAAAACATTATATATTATGGGAGAATAATAAAATTAAAATAACTAGAACTGGAAAAGCAAAATTCCCATGAAAAATGAAACATTTAATTGAAAAAATCCTGTTTTTTAAGATGTACTCATTAATAAATTTTTTCTATACTTTTATAAATGTATAAGATGTTATATTAAAAGAATAGACTTAAATATGATATATAATTTTAATAAATTAAATTATTTATACATGTGGTTAGGTCAGTTTTGAAGGATTGCATACATGGGGTAACATATCTCATCTCAATTTCCATTCCATTTAGTCATATTTGGTATTATGAAACAATGAATTTTTATGGGGTTTATATTATACTTATTTTAAGTAATAAATATAAATCAATAGTTTGTAATGACTAATATATTTTTAATTCTTATTTACCCTTTTATGGTTTAATAATTTAAAATTTACTATAGCGTTACAAAATAATTGTATAATCTCATTTTTTTGGATTGTTGTTTTTTCATTGAAGTATCATATTAATATAACCATAATAAACATTTCCAATTTTCATATCTTATGGATATTAAATTTATTTCCATATTTTATTAAAAAAATTACTCTCTGCGGAAAATTAATAATGAATGATGTTTTTAAAATAAAATGAGATTTAATTTTTTTGTAATCATATATATTTTCACCCTTCTCAATATTTATAAATTTCATATAAATGAAATCCTTACTCACTCTATTGTTTTTAATAGAAATTTTATGATTTATTTTTCTTTTTTACATGGTCTAAAACTAATATTTTCATTGTTGTCAGAATGGTTCATTTTCAATTTTATTTTAAAAAATGATAAATGTAATTTATCATTGTCACAAATAGGAAATTAATGGATTTTACCAAATCCATTTCATTTTTATATTATTTATATTGGTCTATAATAATTAAATTGTTTACATAGAAAAATATTTAATAAATAATATTTACATATTTTTTTGGGTTTAATTTATTTCACATTAAGACATAAATATATTATAACCTATATTTTTTATTATTTTAATTTCATATTTTATCTATTTAAAATTGTGTGATATTTAAAATTATCTTAAAATAATAAATTTTATTTGATAAATGGTCATTTAATTTCAGTTAAATGTATATAATCCTTTAATCATGGAAATTAATTTTTCATAAAATACATACCACTTATATATAAGGTTTTTTACATTGAATGAAATTATTGTAAAAAAAGAAATATTAATATTCAACATTCATTAATCAATTAATATATTAATTGATAAGGAATATTGTTTTTTATAAAATTGATCAGTTAATATATAAGGAATACATTTTACATGCATGGATAAAAGATGCATGATTATATATTTCGATTTGATACATTGAAAATTAACATAAGATTTTATGATTAGATTTCCTGGTTAAATGGTTTCATGGGTGTAAACATTCCCATATATTATAATATGAAGGAACAAGGAATCCATGGTAATTATATAATTTTATTTGAGACAATGATGTTTAATATTAATAATTTCTTACATTTAAGAATATAGTTATTTTTATCCACGAGATTATGCATAGATATTATATATCGATTTATTTCATACTCAAGATATTGATTAAATTACATATTATTTTAGTTATTTAGATTATAATATTTATTATGCCCTAATTACACATCATAGATTCTGATGTATATAAACCATATATAGAAATGAAGATCAACCATTAGTTATTTTCCGTTACATAGGATTTGAAGAAAAATATTTTAAATATCATCAAGGATGGGGGAATATTTATTTTTCTATATTCTATATAATTAAAATTAAATATTTAAATAACATGTGTATCTAGTTCATCAATACAAAAAGCCAATTCATTATTCAATATGATATCACATGTATCATATTCCATATTAATAATATGGAAATTATATATATAATACTAGACATAATGATTATTGCATCCAACTACCATTCATGTTTTGAGTTTTTGAGAATTAAAAAATCCATTTCAAAGTGTTCATTTATACACAGCCTCAATTTTTCCAATAAAATACATTCTTTACAATGAAATTAATTATTCATTAAAGGTAAAATCCTTATTTGAATCTCTCTCTTTATTAACCATTTTAGTCATCCCTAAGGAAATTAATGAATCATATAGAAATGTGAGATGAGAAAATCAAAACTAAATAAAGAACATATATAATAACAAAGGAAATCCATTAGTACATTTCAATAATAATTGTTCGTATAATATAGTTTCTACTTTGATATAATAATCCTTGAGCTAAAAAAATTATTTACCCTTGAAATTAGCTTTACTAACCAATGTTTACTATAAACACATTACAAAAATACATAATGGGTAATATCAAAAAAATATTACTTTTAAAATCAACAATTACCTTGATTTTTTTCTCTAAAATATACCTTTTACTAAAATGGGTATAGTCATTCCATTAAAACTAAATATCATCACATTTCATTGTGAAATTAATTTTTTTCCCTGAATGATAATTTTCATCTGTATAATATTCTTGTTTGTAATAAGGGAAATCATTTTCATATAACTCTTAAAATAAATATTATAAAACAAATTACATAACTAATTAAATTAAATATCTTATGAGGATAATCTTATAATCAATTAACATTATTCAATCACCCAGTGCATTAGAGCGCAATATAGATCGCACTAATTACTATAAGAAATATCTATATCATAAAACATCATAAACAATTTTTATGAACCATAACATAAATATAAAATATGAAATATAAAATTTATGTCATCATTATCATAAAAATTTACATTTAAAACCATTGGAAGAAAATGTCTAGATATTTTACATCTATTTACATTATTACCTAATCTTCAAAATTTACATACCCAACAAAAAGGGATGGATGGGTTTTCATAGAAAAAAATAATAGTGAAATCTGACCATCAAATAATAGATGTAGAATAAATTTTATTACCGACATTTTTTAAATAAAAAATGACAATTTCATTTAATTTTGTAACAAATGTCAAAATATTCAATATAAAATTATTTAAAGTATTCCTTCTGAAAACATTTGAATCAATATAATAGGAGACATAAAATATCAATTTTAATTAATATACATCCATATCAATACAATAATAAAATGTCTTTTTATGAAAAGTGATATGGAATAAATATATTCCGAGAATAAACCAATTTACCATTAACAAATGAATTTATGATAATGTGTTCCATAACATTTTTTGGATTGACACATTCATTATTTGGCACTAATATAACAAGAATGTATAAAAAATTTACATTAATAATAAACATTTTTAGTTTAATCCCTTATCCTTAAATCATTAATACTTTTTTACTTCCTTGAAATATTTAAATATATAAATGGTGAAGTCCACATTGGTTATTTTCATGATGGTCAGTTCATAAAAAATGGAATTAATATGTCTGCCATTATCAAATATGTCATTATTTAATATTAGAGAAAATTGTAACCGAGAAATAATTATCATTATTATATAACAATCATACTTTTAATACAATCCATGTATGATGGTAACACATTTTAATTCTTTATCAATCTTGAAGAGAGTAAGAAGTATGTAGAGACGACTATAATTTCTATTTTGTAATTAACATGTGGGAAAGAAGGTAAGTACAAAATTATATTTAATATTTACTATTATATAATATATATAATAATAAAAAATTACATACTATTACATGTGATACCCATATGAGGTGCTGATGAAAAATTAAGCACATCACTTGAGGGAGGTGGTAATATATAATTATGCATGAATGAAATTATCATATTTCAATTAATGGAATAGTAAGAAAATTGATGAAATATTATCTTCATTGAATGATTATTGTTTTTCAAATATCATATTTATAAATTAAATCCATAATTATGAAAAATTGTGTGTTGTTGTGGTGGAAAATAAAATACATTAGTTCACAAGGTTGCGGTCTACCGTACACAGGGTTGATTGTATTATTTTTAATAAGATGGAAAATGAGATTGATTTAAATCAATAAATCAACTAAATAACAAATCATCATATTAGATAAAATGATTTCATTATAAAATAATGTTAATTTTATTTAAGTACATAGATGAAGTAATAGTATGAAATAATAATATTACTATCTATGAAACCTATTCAAAAAAACATCCATACATTACAATTTACCACCACTAAAAATAGTATTATATAGAAAAAAATACAATGGGACTCTGGTTTGTTTGTTATGAAGGAATTTGGTAATGTCTTATAATGGTTAGATTGTTCAAAATGTTTAAGGAAAAGAGGAGAGGATATTCTCTTTAATAAGTGAGGGTAGGGTACTATTATAATTTCCTAAATAATTATGCTAATTTATATTAACATCCATTTAATGGTGATAAAATATAAATATTTAATATAAAGAATATGATGATTCAAAATAGTGTCATCTAATTAAATTTGGTTAATTTTTAATGATGTTGTCTATATTTTGTATATTTTCAAACCACTCATTAACAATTTTTACTATTACCAACATATTAATGTAATTTACTCAATAATGATCATGAAATATAGTTGAGAAATGTCAGCTAAAATTTAAGTGGAAAAATCCTCAACCATGTTGTATTCACATGTGTAAATATAAAGTTTCTATGAAATTTAAATAATTTAATAAAACATTTTTTATAAAATGTCATTAATTTCAGTTATGGAACTTTTTATTTAATTTTACGTCACATAAATCATGATATTAATGGAATTAAAAAATAATATTCTTTTCCCTCAATCTTAAATAAACATTGACTATAAAATTATTATAGTACCATAATTCCTTCAATATAAATCAAATGTATAGGATTTATAATTATTCCTATCAATTCTTTCACTATTTGCTGAATAATTGTTTCAACAATTATGGTTATTATATAATCACATAAAATTATCACTGAATTATGTAAAAAAAAATAATGTAATTGTTCAGAGAAAATTAATTAATATCATGAAAAATTTAATTTTATCCCTATGTGAACATATAATTGAAATTTATAATCAAAAACTAATATGATTAATTTTTCATTGATTAAAACATTTTATAAGTAACTATGAAATATAAAATGGTCCAAATGGATATAATTATTAATCATATATATTAATAAATGAATTATACTCATACAATTTGAGAAAATTGATGATATAGGTATATTTTCAATTCCTTTTCCCTTTTTTAACTTTAATTAACCCGATTTACCCTTTATTGTGGTCACAATTTTTTTTGGAATTGTTATTGTTCATATTTTAAAAAACATATGGAATTATATTCCCAATATTAGTGTGGAAAATTATATTTATATATTGAATTAATTAATTTCAATTCATAGAATTGGAAGTATTTAATTTATTACTAGATCTCCAATGCATGATGAAAAACAGTTTTCCTCGAAAATATCTTATCATATCATATTGTCCTTGATGAAAAATCAATATTAAAATTTATTCTAATTTTGATAATTGGATATTAAATAATATCAATAATACTATTTTACATTGATACCATTTTTATTTAAAAGTTGAATTTTGTAAAATTTTAAAATGAATAATGGGATTTTAAATATAATTTAGTATGTCTTTACTATTCCCTATGTATCAATATTTTCATAAAAATTCTAAAATATCACCATATAATAAATTTTATATGATTACTCAAAATTTTATATATTTTTAATAAAATAATTTTTTTTATTATGGTATAGAATAATTATAACTCTGAGCAAAAAAATATAATAAAAAAACATTTTGGAAAAATCAATTTTTTGAGGAGAAGATATTATGTTATAAAAAATGGAATGATGATTTCTTAAGAATTTTTCAATAAAATTTTATTGATTAATAATATTATACATATATGATAATTTTTTATCATCAATATATAACCTCGTTTTCAAATTCTATGTTATAATTATCATATTTAACTAAAAATACTATAGGGGTCATCTAAACTCGATGTTGTGTATT
The DNA here is from genome assembly GCA_963277665.1 of Viscum album. Taxonomy (NCBI): domain Eukaryota; kingdom Viridiplantae; phylum Streptophyta; class Magnoliopsida; order Santalales; family Viscaceae; genus Viscum; species Viscum album. The sequence continues at coordinate 2,093,892,550 of OY728123.1, read as the reverse complement.
GTAGATGATATCAAATATAGTTTTCGTTATAAATTTTTTTAATGTGATTTGTATTAGGATTATGATTTTAAAAATTGATATAATTTATATCAATTTCACTATAATCATATAATATACCGATTTATTTATATTTATCTGTAAATTAAAAAATATATTTAAAAACACCATATATTGGAATTAATTTACACTCCCTATTTCTATATTAAATTATATGTTTTTTAAATTAAATGGGATTTAAAATCTATATATATAATTATAAATTAATGAATAAATAACATGTAATTTATAATATTCATTGAATTTTGAAACTGATATATTTTGTGGATTGAACATAAACTCTAAATTATAAAGTTCCATTATATTTATAGTTCAAGGGACATAAATTTATATATTTATATTCATTTTAAACCAATTATAAATAATTATTCTCCATGGGTTAATTTTTTTAATATTGAAAATAATTCTAAGATACTTATATAAAAATTACAATAATAGAGTGAGATATTTCACTCATAGATTATTAGAATATTTTGAAATAGATAACTATAATGAGTTTGATGTAACAAAATATTCCACCAATATCATTGAGACTTATCTAGATTTGTTATAGGTGATCCAAAATGATAGGTATGTTATTTGATGAAAATAGATGGACCATATAAATATTTTAAAATTTCTTTTAAATATGGTTAACATTAATTAATAATTTTCCATAAAAGGATATAATATGGATAAAAAATTTCAAATTTAAAATTTCATAAACTAATGATTTTCAAAAAAGTAAATTATTCAGTTAGATGACATAGTGAGGCGATTTAGTAAAAAAATTTAATAAAATATTTTCCACTATTAATTATTATCAAACTCCATAATGTAATATATTATTTCACAAAACATGTAGGTGAATCAACCATTGAAAAATATGAATGGTTGAAAAATAATATCATGGATTTATTAGTTCATGAGGTAATTATTTCAAGGAATGATTCTAAATAGTATTGTAGCATATAAACAAAATTATGACTGATTATCAATACTGTCACAAAATGATGTATTGTTATATAGTTACAGTCTATTTCAAAATAGATCATTTTTTAATTGTAGAGTACTATTATTCAATGCAAAATATAGTTAGGAATCCTTAACAAAAAATCCCATATTTAAGAATATTACTAAACATAATATCATAATGGAAACAATTTTTCTATAATTAGAGAATTTTCCCACCACTAAACAGATAAAACCACTAATTAAGAGGTAAATACCATCATTTGTATTATACAAAGATTGATATATATTTTATTATTTTAGAGCCAATATAAAATAGAAAATTTTGTATATTTTTTTTCATTATTTTGAATAATCCTCATCATAATATAATTTAAATAATAAGGGAAAATAATTCAGGTTATGTAGACTAGAATTATGTTAATTAAACAGAAAGGTGATAATAATGAAAACTGTGACATAGGTCCTCCTAATATTTCCCAATAATAAAATACACATTCTCTCATTATATTATAATAACAACACCACTAGAAATAAATTATATATCATCAATGATAACTATTTTTACATGATGTTCAAGAAGAACAATATTTTTTTGGATTTTTGGTGACCAAGTACATAATAATAATGATAATAATTTTATATAAGTTTGGTACAAGACAATAAATCATGAAATTTTCAATAACTACAATTGGATATATTTTTGAAAAATTATAAAATATTTATGATATGTTTTAAAATATATTTCTAAGAGGCCACCAAAAACATTATCTTCTAATAATGAGTTTTTGTTTGAAAAGGGGGAGGATATTATTATCAAGAGAATTTATAGGATGAATAAATACAATATGGGGGTGAATTTTAGTTCTAAAAAACAAATAATTTAATACATTAATGAATTTTAATTACAATCCTATTTATAAAAAACTAATAAGTACAAAAAATAAAATAAAATAATCTAAATGCTAAAATTATAATGTATAGTAAGTATAGATAGAAGAGTGAATCTTACTATGTTAGTTTTTTATATATATTTGATCGCACTAAAATGAATAGTTTAAAAAATAAAATTTAAATCTATTTTATTTCTTTATTATTATTTTTATAAAATTGAACAAAGAATACATCTAAAAACTAATATTATAGTGTTAGCATAAAAACTAATTAATGATATAATGAAACCCCACTATTAAAAAAATATTTGGGGTAGATAATTATAACATATCAATTGTTTCCCTAATTTTTTACTTATACATGAAATACTCAATTTTCTCACATATATGAAGATGCTTCTTCTTATCCTTTGATTCCCCTGACTATTATTGTAAATATAGTCTCTCTTATTTGAACTAAAGTTTCAATTCACCTTATTTATAGGCCCGAAAGACATTGATTGATATGATTGAGAAATCACCAATCCTCATATCCAAGGAATCCCTCAGACATATAGGATACATAAGAAAAAATATAAAATAGAAACATTAGTATAATTATAATGATAACAATGAAAAATAATCTTTTAACAGAAACAATTAGAGTAATACAAATTACACTTATCAGATATTCTCATTGCAATAAGGAATTAAACATCATAAAATCAAATATAATCATATTTAATTATGGAATATTTTGATTCAATCCTCTTATTTAATTATGATTATCAAGGCATGAATCTATTTCTAGATATAATTTTAATAAATATTAATAGTAATATTCTGTAAAACATGAAGCTAGATGTAATTAAATTAGGGATAATACTCATTTTACCATTGATAAAAAAATTTAGGCATATTAATCCAAGGATGAGTTTATTGTTAAATTATAGAATCCTTCAACAAACTGATGGATGTAATATAATATTGTTTTTCACATCATCATATTGTTTTTAAATATTTTCAGTTCTCTGATATATCAGTTAGCAGGTAATTATTCTTCAAAAACAATATTGTATTAAATTTTAAAGGTGGATCATTTTAATTTAATGATTATTACAATTTGAAAATTAAGTAATATATATGGTTAATTGACGCAAAATTCTCCCATAATTATGAGTAAACAAATGTAGGATAGAAATAATAAATATTTGAAGATAATTTTACCAATAACTTATGTTGAATAAAAATTAAATGAATTTTATCTTCCTTAGTGGTTCTTACATCAATAATAAATGCATCAAATAAAACATTAAATCCCTCTCCCTTACATAAATTACCTAAACATTGTAACATTTTTTTACATTTATCCCCATTACTAGTTATCAAAAATTAATTAATAATTGGTTAAATAAGTAATATAAAATTATAAATTAATAATGATGTGATAATTTTAACTTTCACAGCAAATAAAAACTCAAACTATAAAAATTTAATCATGAATTAATACAATAATACAGATTTATGTTTCATGAATATTGATCATCACCCATTTGAAAAACCATAATATCATTATAAGAATAAAACAATATAAATAATAGATGAAAATTTTATTCTTTACAGAATATATTTTCCAATATTAATGTATTACCTTAAAAATTCAATGATAGTGGGTGGAAAATATAAAGGGAAATTATTTAAATTGAAGAATGAGTGTAATAAAATAATGATGAAAATAATTTGGGGAAATTAATAATTTGAAAATAATACCTAATGAGTATTAAATAAATTATATCATTTAATGATAAATAAATTTGAATGTGTGATAAAAATATAAAGGGATATAATTGTTTAGTAACATTGTACTTGACAAGTTTTTAATGAACAAACATATATGAAACATTTACAGGATTGAAGGACACATTATTTGGATAATTATTTGTATCTTAATAATAAATTAAAATTTCATGTATGTAAGGGATTGGAAATAATAATGTAATGAATATTTTTTCATCTAATAATGTTAAAAACCACATCTCCTTTTTGGGTATCATCCATGAGGAAATGATATGTTAAATGAAATTTACATAATCCATAACCTAGATACAGTGTCTACATTATTATATTTTCATATAAAAAGGGAATGTAATATGAGTGGATAAAACCATTTAATATTCCTGAAGAACCAGATGCATATATGCTTCCCATAGTATGTTGTAAATACAAAATGTATAACATAAAATCATTATTAAATCATTAATTTTAATCATAATATTTTTTAACAATATATAGAAAATAAAATAATTAATAGATGATCATAGAAATCCCTTAAGGGTTATATGTAGTATAGATATGAATGAATATGTGATGGATTATTAATATCGAAAGGACAATAATAGAAAAAATGAAATTTAATAAATAATGTGATCATGAAATGACACCATGGACAATATCAAAAAATTAATTTATTAAATAATAACAAAGAAATTATCAATGAAGGATATTCAAAAAATTAGTCATCTGAAATTTATACATTATTATATCCGCACTATAAAAGCCTTGTTCAAACACAGTTTAGTTGATTGGTTGGTGTATACTAGAATAATATTTGTCTCTCACTTAATAATTTTTCTAATGGGTTTTGTCACTGCATAGGGGATATATAATTTTGTGCTCCACCAATTCTAATAAATCTAATGATTTTATTATATGTTTTGTGAAAAATTTTAATCAACAACATTATATCTTATTGATAAATATCCATATTCAATAATGAATAAGAATATATCTCTTGTTACTATGTCAATAGAGAAACATTCAAAAGAAAAATACATATATAGAAATTAAATATGGTTTCTGAAACAATATTTATCATTATATGGATTATAAATATATAAGATAATTTTAATATGTAATTAAAAAAAATTGGTGAACTTTTCTAGGGAAACCTAATGTCCATAATTAATCATTATATGAGAGACAAAAATAAGAAAACTATATTTTTATGTTAAATTAATTTTTCCAATGAATGGAATTTAAACAGAAAAATAAGTTTCCATTAATATATTACATATAAAATAATTAATATTATATAGAATAATAATATAGGAATATATGTTGATGGCGTTGGGAATGTCCATTATAACCACATACATTAAAATTAAAATTTTCCTTTTTTACTTTCTAAAAAATAAATGTTAAAATTTAATATTTTTTTAAAAATATAAGAAATAATAAATTAAAACAATATAAAATGAAAAGGATAACATAATATATCCATAATAAACTTTTTAAATAATACAATTAAATTTTTAATATGATTTAGAATATTATGGACATTTAATAAAAATATAGGTGGTCAAAATTAAAAATAAGATGGAGTTTTCTAATATACATTTCCCTCGAAAGAGTAAATTTGATGAAATCATTAATCAACATGAATAAATTGATATTCATGTTAAATAAATGAAATGGGTTATATATACACCACTTAAATTTCAATTTGGGAATAATTCCCAATATTTCACATTTTATTGAAAATAAAGATGAAATAACATAACTTAGGGCCAACTCATCACATATATTCTCGATAATCCTCAATAATATACCTAAATTAATTATTTACTTGATGATCAAATAATTTTAGTATTATTATTAATTTTTTTTATTTATTACCTTGTTTTATTTTTTATCATAATAATGTTATTTCATGTATGAAGATTTGATTAACTGGATGAAATTAAATTTTTCATTTTGAAAGAACGGGTGAGGACAATGTGGGAAACCAAATAAGTTCAAATCTCCAGGTCAATATATACTAAAATAAAATAAAAAACAATTAAATATGAGAACAATATTATTTGATCCAGTCACCCTATATAACTAGTAATGAAAATTATTTACATTACTGTCTAGATCATCCTTGATTAGGTATTTAAAATGCTTTCTCATCTTGTCCCATGTATGGATGTATTCTTCCAAATTGATCCTCCTTTCATTTTAATATTGTGAGAAAATGAGAAATTTCTTATTCATCGAAACCCCTTGATCCATGGTGATATCAAATCAAATCATTATCTCATTAATTTTATTATTATCCTCTTATAAATCATTGATGTGGATTTTTCCTTATATAATTTCTTCCTTAATGTTGATAATGAGCTCCAAATAATTTCCTTTCACCTATACCACCTTTCCTTTCATACAATCCTTCTTATGTTGATAAAAAACACAACACATGGTCATGTAAATTCCAATTTGATGGCATGAAACATTCTTTCACTATATTTATTTATCCATTGGGTCATCATTCATCACCATAGTACTTTTGAAGAACCTTTTCTTTCTCTATCCATTGTTCCATAACTCCCAAAAGTTCTTCTCGACCATTATATTTTTCTAAAAAAATCTACAATAGTTTTCTATTATTTAAATAATACTTTAGCCACTTAGTTTTTATCACAATGTTAATAGGTTAATTTCATAAATCAATCATCCCTATTAACATTAAGGATTCAAAATAAAAAAATTTCTTGATTGGTAGGTCTTATATAAATAGACTTAACATGAGATTATTCTGTATGGTCATTTTCAGCATCAATGTCAACATTAATTTTCCATTCTCCTAAATAATATATTTCATATACACTTTATAATACTATAATCATTTCATGTTTACTCTTCCCCCACATCTTAAATTTTTTCAAACCCTTGTTATCCTTTTATTCTCTAGTTTTTGATGGATTCACCTATTCAATATTATTACCAAAATGATCATTATCCCCCAATTACCTAATACATAGGACACATGGACATGTTTTAGGCCACACCATATCTCCTAGTATCTTATAGGAGACATCGTAATTGGAATATACACTCCTGGTTAGAGAATAATATCCTTAAAAATATTACACCATCAATCTATTGGATTCTAGAACTAGAATCACTAGATATTCTTTGAATTTGGGATTACATGCCTCTATTGTCTTAGGGGAAACTCCTTTAAAAAATACTAGCCACAATTTCAAAATCCAATGTATGTGATCCCCACTATTGGAGTATATGTCAACTAACTAGTACAATTACTCATGAGAGCCTTAACAGAGACAAAATTACAATCCAGAGAAGAGTTATTGGGATCTTTACCACTACCCCCATATTCATGGTTAGTCATTTATATTCTACATTGCCATTATTGACCATCGATGATCATACGGATGGTGACCCAGTCTAAGGAAGGAAATAAAATAATCAATCTCTGAATTAAAAACCACTAGTCAATAAAATTTAAATGATTTACCAAACTCTATCTATAGAAAATCGAATAGGGGATTTGATACACTTACTTCCAGACATATAAAAAAATATATAGGGTGGTAATGTTACTTCAAACTACCATCTAATAAAAAAAATTCCAACCAGATTGGCAATAATATTTTGAAGAGAATATTTTTTGATATGAGGGTTTGGATGAAATATAACCTATATCACCATGGAAATAAGATCAGAGTTAATTTCGAAACCAATGTCCTATTAGAAAACATAATAATATATTCCTTCATCAGGACACTAACTATAGGATCAAGAAGAGACTCGGTTATCTAATACTGCGATGTAGATGAGTTAGTTGAGAGGGTCCATGAAGAAAAATATCATGCAATCCTTCAATAATGAATATATAGTACTGAACCAATCAATTATATCTACTTATGAGCACTTATTATTGATTTTATAAAATAAAAATGAATTATAGAGAACAGATATATTATTAAATTTCACACGATAACGATGAATCATTAGGGGACCTAGTTGCTACATTGAATCCTTTGGGAATTGGTGGATGTGGGGAAAATGTAAGATTGATTAAGGAATAATAAAATTAATCAAGTGTGTTTGGTATAATAATGAGAGACACATGAAAAATTAACTATGTTATAGCCTTGGAGATGATGAGGCTTTCATACACCCAAATATATATTTTTTAGTTATTAAATGATCATGATTGAATGAACATATGAATTATTTTAATATTAATAAATTATCATTATATCCAATATTATATAATATTAAATTATATAAATATGTATATATATATATCAATTGTGATATGGTGGTGAAAATGAATCCCATCACTTCATGGAGGTTGTAGACCAGAATTACACAAAAACAATATAATAATTTTTAAATGGTTTGAATTGTATCAAACGAATGTGATATATAAATTTTTAAAAATAAATATTGATTTCATTTTTATCTTATGTATACATTAAATCCATCATTATATCCAATTGTGATAGGAAGTGATGGAAAACGAATAACATAAATTCGTGTTGCGGTTTTTCACCACTCACATGAAAACATATTTCAGTTAGCATATGATGGAATTTGTGGTGGATATATACATTGAAATTAACATAAAAACATATAATTAAATTGAATATATTAGTGTTATTTTTTAAGGACAAATAAAATTTAAATGTTGGATCATGAAGTGTGGTGAGGAGATGAGAGTAATTCCGCTCCTATATGAGGGGGAGATGGCACAGTTGGAATGTAAAAAAACAAGAAGATATATTAATTTGTTACTCAAGTAAAATGGTTCCAAAATGGTCATTTAACAATTGATATTTTATATAATTTATCTATATTGTCACCCAACAAAAACTTTATTGGTTTTTCTGTCCTCTTAAACCTTATCTTATACGTTTAACCCTCTCTAAACCTACTTGACCCTAATCTATGGTAACATAATTTCATTATTTGTTATAATTCAATACTATAAGAAATTAAGATGATATGATAAGAAAATATTAAATACATAGATTGAAAATATTTAATCCATCTAACTAAATTTATTAGATATATTTTGAAATATTAATTAATAATTTAACCTGAATTGTTTTAGTAAAAATGTGTTATTAGACAAATAACTCTTTATGTATCAAAATTATTTTCCACTAAGGGGGTAATAAAAACGTATTTTATTATGTATTCATAGTTTCCTTAGAAACATTTATTAAATTTTATTTTTGGAGTTTTATTAGAATTTTGAGATCATGGTAGATTTTAGAATGTGTTGTTTTTCCTAGGCATGACATAAAATGTTTCACTATTGGGTGTTGGGTCATAGGTGAGTCTTAGAATGGGTGTTAAATGAAAAACATAATTTTAATAAAATTAAATCAATATCACCTCTACCCTTTGTGTATATTCAAAATAGATAAACGAAAAAACCTCCCCCTATTACAGTGACAGATGAACCAACATGAAAAAAAATAAGAGGCACGAATAATATTTGATCACTATTGAGGTCACTCCCGAATCATGGTGGAACAAATTTGGAGCATGTACCAACAACTAATGATTCACTATTTCTCCATGTGTTAGGATGATTTGAGTTTTAATTCCTAGTCCCATTATTTGGTTTTATATAGGTTTTTCATACCCTAGACATTTTTTGGGGACCCCGTGAGGGATGATCAGAAGGCTTCAGTGTAACAGCCCAAGATTTTATAAAAAAATATTCTTTTTAATATTATTAATGTCTTGTGTTGTACGCTACACCAAAAGGAGCTTGCACAACACGCATCCTTGACTTGCCTTGCATTACACGCAATCACGACCTTCCTCGATAGCGTGTGTAATACACAATACCGAGTTTCACTAAACAACGATATGCTATTAAAATATTATTAAAACTAGCCGGTATGAATAGTAATAACCACTTTTTAAAATTCTGTAAATCTTATTTTTCAAAATGAACTTCATTTTTGGATTCGGAGTATCGAATTTAGCCTAAGGTGAAATTCTGGTACATTTCAGATAACTTTCATATTCTGATGAATAGTGAAAATTACTAAATTATAATTAAAAAACAACTTTTTTAATCGAAATAATTAATAGTGATAAATTATTAATTGGAGTAGTTTTAAATTATATTTAGAATATATTTTTACAATTTAATACAATGTTGGTCATTGGATGTAATTGCACATTTAAACCAGACATAAACAAGTGTCAATCTTTTGATAGATATTGTTTCTTAAAAACACGCTATTTGTTTTAACAGCGGTATTTAATTATAAAATTAATTAATGCAACTTCTATGTTATGAATTTGGTAAAATAGACTTCATTTTTGAATTCGGAATATGAAATATAGCTTAGGATGAAATTTTGGCATTTTTGTGAAAACCTTCATTTTTTGATGAATAGTGAAACTACTAAGTGGTAGTTAAAAAACTGAATTTTTCATAAAACTTAATTTTACCGCTTCTGTGAATGGAATTTCAAAAATCCGAGAGACACGGTTGATGTCAGTAAGTAAAATGTGGTTCAATGAGATGAAAATAATTTTTGGTGAATAGTAACTTTTTACTTTTATTTACCACGGTTAAAAGTAAATAGGGTAATTAAGGGTAAGAATGGTATTAATATTACCCTAACACATGTCCTAATTCTATTGGACAAGTGTATCTCTACCAAAAACAACCTTAAGTGTAAAATATTATCATTTAGGCCCACTTGGATTAGATTAGGACATTTATTACTATTTAATTCAAAGAAGAGTTAAAAGAGTTAAAATCAAAGTTTATTCACTAAAACATTTTTAATATGGGGTTATACATAAGATAAATCAACTATAAATATTAATTAGAAATCTAAAAAGATATCCTACATAATGATATTTTATTTATAATTTTTAGACTTTAAATAAATTAATTTACTTATGACACAACGATGATGCAGTAATTACCCTTTTAAGGAAATATTAAAATAATTGATGTTATAAATACTCAAATGAATGTAATTTGAGACTTTTTATGAATTACACTAATTTTCTAGGTTACTATGATATATTAGTGTTGATTTAATCAGCTTGGTTCGAACATATAATTCTGTTATGACTTTCACAAAAATCATATATCAAATAGTGTTAAAATTGACACAAAATAGTTTTTAAATCAAATATTATATTATTAATTGTTATTTTATTCCTAAAAATATAAGGTTCGGTCAAATGACTTAGATAAGGATATATATATTAATAATAAACAATTTGGGGTTCGTTTGGCATGTTATAGTAAGTGTATTAACCATATAGTGAAAGAAAACAAAAAGACACGGTAAAAGTTAAATTATTTAACTTACAGTTAAATCTAATTGATAAGGTTAAAATAATAACCTAAACTTGTCTAAATCCTATTGGTTGATAGGATTTCGACCCATCCCCACATTAGCTTCGAACTAAGACCCTTTGGAACCATTATAAACCGATTTTTACTTTAATATAAAATAATATTTTGAGATATTCCTAAGGTGCCCCTCTCCTCCTTTATAAAAGGGCACCTCTTCCCCCTCCTCCTCACACCAATTTGAGCACTCAAGCACGGCCAACCCCTGCCAAAATCTCTTCTCCACTTCCCTAGAAACATCCTAGAGGTTCTGGTCTTCCTCAAAGACCAATTTTAGTGCCCTAAGTGGAGGTCTCAGAGAGGCCCTTCAAAGAAGAGGTAATTACCGTTACCAATTCTTTCATCTTTATTTCTTCTTCCACTTCTTCTTCTTAGGTTGTTTCATTATGAAGTAATAACATCAGTATCACTCATATACTGATATGTTATTATAAGTATGAAACAACCCTATTTCACCATCTATCTATCCTATGGAAAAAGAAATCACCGCGCGTGCGTACGTACGGAATACCGTCTCCACGCCGTGGTGTAATCTATTTTCCACCACCACCTTACATGGATGGGTATAATGGTGTAAAGAATAACTATACATAGTTATTAAAACATCATATTGATTCTGATATATTGTATAATCCACTCCGATTCAATTCAATATTTATGAAAATGATATCATCGCTCGTGCGTACGTACGGACTACCGTCTCCACGACGCGATGAGATTCATTCTCCATGTTAACCATTTAAGAATGATTATAAAGTATATATAAGAAATAATAATGAAATATATGACATTATAAAGCTACTGGATTTATGTATATATATATATGTATGTCATCTACTTACTTCCATTCAAGACAATAGGGAAAGGAAAACAGCGTTCATGCGTACGTACGGCCTACCGTCTCCATGAACGGTGTTTTTCATTTCATAAATATATCTATTATATATATATATATACTGAATATATATGATATATAAATCATATTTTATATTCTGGAAGTATGTAAATCAAGATATAAGTAATAATAATGTCAATAACAACAAGTCAAAACACCTACGATAAAAGAAACGATTTTACCCAAAACGCTTCTTTAACATGGAATTTACAAAAGAACGGGTAATATAATGTCATAAGTGAACCATATATGATATCATAACAATGAATATGATTCTTTAATAAGTAAATGACATTATTTAAACCATTATACAGGATATTCGGACACGTACAAAGCAAATCGGACCTAAGGTAAGGGAAATATCACAATCTCACTTTTATCCGAGATTGTTTTTACTTTGGTAATTATTGGGGTGTATTTTATCATCCACATCCATGTTCCCTCAATATGTAATATTATTTCCATCCTCCTACAATAGTTTATATCCAATTTTACCCTTCGGTGAGTTTTTAGTAAAAGATATTAAAGGAATCTTTTGTCGTTTTTCGTACGAGGTACTTTTTGACTTTTCCGACAAAAGTACGAAAAGAATGTTTTTTTACTTATACGGCATGAATGGATTTTTAAAACATTATTTCCAAGAAGCTTCCTTTACAAGTTTTCAAGTTTATTTTTAATCAACGTCTTTTAGTTTAATGTTTTATGACATGTTAAGAAAGGAAAAATGTTTTTGAAGAAAAAAGGATATTTTCCTCAAGAATTCAATTCAAGTGTTTTATCAAAATTATTTTGCATCTAGGATAATACAGGGTTCTATTTCTATCCATATTTTTACATTGATTTGACTATGTTGTGATGGAATTATGTTTATGAATTACTTTATCTTATATGAATGGTTTTATGATGTCATGTTGTTTAAGAATCCCATTTTTATTACATGGGTTATGCAATGATGTATGATTTATGATTTCGTGGCACACATAAGAATGGATTCATTATAAGATGGGTGGGACCTATATCTCCCTCCAATGCATTGGGTAAAGATTTTATATCTCATGAGATAGACATGGCTGGAATGGTAGGTTATACCGGTTCAGTGAAACAGGACTGAAACGAGGGTTACTCGATTCAGAAAGGGACTTTGTCCACTAAGATAGACTTGGAAATGAGTCTTGACTAACAAGAAATGATTCTCTATGATTATGTGTGAATTCCACAAATTTTCATGTTTTAAGTTATGATTATTGTGATTACATTTCACTACCATGATTTATCCCATGTTATGAAATTATGCTCTCTTTTTCAGGTTATGATTTCCAAAATGTTATGTTCTTATGAATACGATGTGATTGACATTTCTTTTGTTTACCCTTACTGAGAATTTGAGCTCACCCTTTTATGTTTTCTTTTCCCCAGGATATAAAGAAAGGTTTTAGGTAAAAAATGGGGGAAGATCTTTATGGGAGATATTGAAGATCTTTCACCAAGTTTAGAAGATTACGTTCCGAGTTTCCAAAGACACTAAACTATTACGATCCTTGTGTGTGTGTTTTTGTTATGTACTAAGTATTCCGCAAATGTAATGTAATGTCCATGTACATCAAGATACGGGTCTCTACAGTTGGTATCAGAGGAAAGTTTTAGTCAACCTTTGGAAATTAGGATGCGAAAATGTTAGTGAGATCCCTAGAGATATTTCTAAGGTATGTCTAGGGATGTCTCTAAGGTTATGTATACGTATAGGTTATAGTCCTAGAATTGCTCTAACGATCTTAGAATGTAACCTAAGATGTTAGATATTGAGGGTACTACCCCTTTATTATGTTGTTTTCCCTAGCATGATTTTTGCCTCTCACACTATTCTTTTGGGGTTTTAGACGATGGCTGGAACCCGAAGGAACCGTGTTGATCAATGCAATGGACAATGCAATGATTGTCCCCCTGAGAAACCAAATGATATGGGAGCTGGAATGCAAAATCTTGTAGCCATGCTCACACAACATTCTCAAGCTATGAATCATGCAGGACTTCCAAACGAGCAAAGGAAGGAGCAACATTCTGTTGAATCCTTCATGAGGCAGCGTCCGCCTTCTTTCAGTGGGTCTACTGATCCATTAGTTGCTGAACAATGGATTAGTACTACTGAAAAGATATTTTCAGTTCTTCAATGTTCTGAACATGATAAAGTCATCTTAGCAGTATATCGTTTGGAAGGTGAAGCTGATCAATGGTGGAATCTTATCAAGAATACGAGACAAAGAGATGAAATTGATTCCATGGAATGGGACGAGTTCAAGAACTTGTTTTTCAGTAAGTACTTCCCTCGTATTCTTCGAACGAAGATGGAAAAGGAGTTTCTTGAGCTGAAGCAGAAGGATGAGGAATCTGTTGGTATATACGAAGCGAATTTTACAAGACTTGCAAGGTATGCATCTGGCATTATCATCCAACCTGAAAGTAAAGTTGATCGATTTTTCAGTGGCTTAAAACCAAGTCTTCGAAGGGCATTAGCTATAAGAGACTTAAGTAGCTATGAAGAAATTGTGCGTTGTGCTATCAAGGTAGAAATGGAAGTTGGTGTTACATATCCATCTCATGGTTTTGACAAGAAACGAAAGATGGAGTTCAAGGAGAAATCTCAGAATAATGGTGAAAAGAAGATGAATGTTTCCTTATGCACAAAGTGTGGAAAGAAGCATGGTGGAGATTGTCTTAAAGGGTCTAGAAAATGTTTTAAGGGTGGAAAAGAAGGTCATCGAGCAGCTGAGTGTCGAAGTAATGGAAAAAGGGATTCTAATGAAGTGAATAAAGAAAACACTGCAGAGAACGCACAACCAACACTTCAATGCTTCAAGTGCAAGGAGATGGGACATTATGCCAATAAATGCCCTAATCCAAGGGTTAGTGATGATCGACATGAGCAACCGCTTAAGGAAAAGGACAAAGGGAAGTCACATGCGATCACTATTGGCAATGTTGAATATGACAACGATGGGGTGGAATGATTAAGTTTTTATGTAATGGGATTCCAAAATAATGTTGTATCATGGAATATTGGAATATTTATGTATTGGTCTAATGTGGTATTCAAAGTGATTGAGATATTATGCGCATAATGAAGGGAAAATGAGAAAATGAAATGTTTAACAGTATTCATGAGCTCATGATTGATATAAGGACTAAGTGATATCATGGTTTGAGTATATAGAATTTTGAGGATTTTGGTATATGGAAAGTGTTAACTTTTAACTGCATTAATGTTTTCACTAAGGTTCAATGGGTATTCATTTTTCAAGAGAATACATGATTAAGGCCTTCTAATGTTTGGAATGTGACCAACAAGACATATCTCATGATATACGAGGATCAATGATGGTATTAACATGCTTGTTATATGAACTCTTTGGTAATCATTTTCACTATAATATGAGATTAGACAGAAGTATTATGGATAAGCCTAAAGATTGGAATGGACTATGTTGGACATAAGTTAGTATTGTTTAAGTATTAAAGTTTTTTTTCGATATTACTGAGGGCATGTTATAGTAATGTAGCTTTAGAAAAAGGACAACCTGCAGGACGGGCCACAACATATCGCTTCGGACAAGGCTGTGGGAATCGAACCCACAACCGAAGTGCGACTGGCCTTTATCGCCTACCACTGGCCTACAGGAAGTCCCTGTTTAGTAGAAACTAGTTTTATTATATTAACCAGTATGATATATGAAGTATAAGTCCATTTTAAGAACCATATGTGATTAATCTCACTATAGATCGACTTATGTATATAATTTTTGCTAACCTTTTGTTTGAGACAGATGGAATGACCCGTCATTCTATCACATGATCTGCTAACACTTCACGAATAACAAATTCAACTTTATTTATTTAAGAGATGAAGTGGAAATTGTTCAAGGCATGAAAAATAGTGAGATTGTACCAAAATAAAGAAAGTATTTATTCTAATTCAAATTTTCAACTTTAGGGAAATGATCTTGAAAACCAAAAATGTTTTCCTAGTGATCTTATACCTGATGAATCAGATGGTACCTTAGATCGTCACAAATTTATGGATTTGTGATTGTTGGATTTTCCATAGCCATGTTCTCTACCACTCTCCATCAGAACATGATGGTTAGATTTCTCTTCCATATCCATATTTTCACCTATGTGGAAACCCAATGATTAGTTTATTTGGGTAACCGTTACGTTTCATACTTTTGTTTTTAAAGATTGGTTTTGATATTCCTTTTTACGATGTGGGTTTCTATTAAAGAAACTTTCAAATAGTAAACCATTTATAACCCCGACGAATTTCGAGGGCGAAATTCATTTTAAGGGGGGTAGAATGTAACAGCCCAAGATTTTATAAAAAAATATTCTTTTTAATTTTATTAATGTCTTGTGTTGTACGCTACACCAAAAGGAGCTTGCACAACACGCATCCTTGACTTGCCTTGCATTACACGCAATCGCGACCTTCCTCGATAGCGTGTGTAATACGCAATACCGAGTTTCACTAAACAACGATATGCTATTAAAATATTATTAAAACTAGCCGGTATGAATAGTAATAACCACTTTTTAAAATTCTGTAAATCTTATTTTTCAAAATGAACTTCATTTTTGGATTCGTAGTATCGAATTTAGCCTAAGGTGAAATTTTGGTACATTTCAGATAACTTTCATATTCTGATGAATAGTGAATATTACTAAGTTATAACTAAAAAACAACTTTTTTAATCGAAATAATTAATAGTGATAAATTATTAATTGGACTAGTTTTAAAGTATATTTAGAATATATTTTTACAATTTAATACAATGTTGGTCATTGGATGTAATTGCACATTTAAACCAAACATAAACAAGTGTCAATCTTTTGATAGATATTGTTTCTTAAAAACACGCTATTTGTTTTAACAACGGGATTTAATTATAAAATTAATTAATGCAACTTCTATGTTATGAATTTGGTAAAATAGACTTCATTTTTGAATTCGGAATATGAAATATAGCTTAGGATGAAATTTTGGCATTTTTCTGAAAACCTTCATTTTTTGATGAATAGTGAAACTACTAAGTGGTAGTTAAAAAACTGAATTTTTCATAAAACATAATTTTACCGCTTCTGTGAATGGAATTTCAAAAATCCGAGAGACACGGTTGATGTCAGTAAGTAAAATGTGGTTCAATGAGATGAAAATAATTTTTGGTGAATAGTAACTTTTTACTTTTATTTACCACGGTTAAAAGTAAATAGGGTAATTAAGGGTAAGAATGATATTAATATTACCCTAACACATGTCCTAATTCTATTGGACAAGTTTATCTCGACCAAAAACAACCTTAAGTGTAAAATATTATCATTTAGGCCCACTTGGATTAGATTAGGACATTTATTACTATTTAATTCAAAGAAGAGTTAAAAGAGTTAAAATCAAAGTTTATTCACTAAAACATTTTTAATATGGGGTTATACATAATATAAATTAGACTATAAATATTTCTTAGAATTCTAAAAATATTTCCTACATAATGATATCTTATTTATAATTTTTAGACTTTAACTAAATTAATTTATTTATGACACAACGATGATTCAGTAATTACCCTTTTAAGGAAATATTAACATAATTGATGTTATAAATACTCAAATGAATGTAATTTGAGACTTTTTATGAATTACACTAATTTTCTAGGTTACTATGATATATTAGTGTTGATTTAATCAACTTGGATCGAACATATAATTCTATTATGACTTTCAAAAAAATCATATATCAAATAGTGTCAAAATTGACACAAAATAGTTTTTAAATCAAATATTATATTATTAATTGTTATTTTATTCCTAAAAATCTAAGGTTCGGCGATATGACTTAGATAAGGATATATATATATATTAATAATAAACAATTTGGTGTTCGTTTGGCATGTTATAGTTAGTGTATTAACCATATAGTGAAACAAAACAAAAAGACACGGTAAAAGATAATTATTTAACTTAGAGTTAAATCTAATTGATAAGGTTAAAATAATAACCTAAACTTTTCTAAATCCTATTGGTTGATAGGATTTCGACCCATCCCCACTTTAGCTTCGAAATAAGACCCTTTGGAACCATTATAAACCGATTTTTACTTTAATATAAACTAATATTTTGAGATATTCCTAAGGTGCCCCTCTCCTCCCTTATAAAAAGGCACCTCCTCCCCCTCCTCCTCACACCAATTTGAGCACTCAAGCTCGGCCAACCCCTGCCAAAATCTCTTCTCCACTTCCCTAGAAACATCCTAGAAGTTCTGGTCTTCCTCAAAGACCAATTTTAGTGCCCAAAGAGGAGGTCTCAAAGAGGCGCTTCAAAGAAGAGGTAATTACCGTTACCAATTCTTTCATCTTTATTTCTTCTTCCACTTCTTATTCTTAGGTTGTTTCATTATGAAGTAATAACATCAGTATCACTCATATACTGATATGTTATTATAAGTATGAAACCACCCTATTTCACCATCTATCTATCCTACGGAAAAAGAAATCACCGCGCGTGCGTACGTACGGAATACCGTCTCCACGCCGTGGTGTAATCTATTTTCCACCACCACCTTACATGGATGGGTATAATGGTGTAAAGAATAACTATACATATTTATTACAACATAATATTGATTATGATATATTTTATAATCCACTCCGATTCAATTCAATATTTATGAAAATGATATCATCGCTCGTGCGTACGTACGGACTACCATCTCCACGACGCGATGAGATTCATTCTCCATGTTAACCATTTAAGAATGATTATAAAGTATATATAAAAAATAATAATGAAATATAAGACATTATAAAGCTACTGGATTTATGTATATATATATATGTATGTCATCTACTTACTTCCATTCAAGACAATAGGGAAAGGAAAACAGCGTTCATGCGTACGTACGGACTACCGTCTCCATGAACGGTGTTTTTCATTTCATTTATCTATCTATTATATATATATATATATACTGAATATATATGATATATAAATCATATTTTATATTCTGGAAGTAAGTAAATCATGATATAAGTAATAATAATGTCAATAACAACAAGTCAAAACACCTACGATAAAAGAAACGATTTTACCCAAAACGCTTCTTTAACATGGAATTTACAAAAGAACGGGTAATATAATGTCATAAGTGAACCATATATGATATCA
This sequence comes from Viscum album, assembly GCA_963277665.1. NCBI lineage: Eukaryota > Viridiplantae > Streptophyta > Magnoliopsida > Santalales > Viscaceae > Viscum > Viscum album. Next base: position 2,093,873,373 of record OY728123.1, on the reverse strand, counting down.
TAACAATGAATATGATTATTTAATAAGTCAATGACATTATTTAAACCATTATACAGGATCTTCGGACACGTACAAAGCAAATCGGACCTAAGGTAAGGGAAATATCACAATCTCACTTTTATCCGAGATTGTTTTTACTTTGGTAATTACTGGGGTGTATTTTATCATCCACATCCGTGTTCCCTCAATATGTAATATTTTTTCCATCCTCCTACAATAGTTTATATCCAATTTTACCCTTCGGTGAGTTTTTAGTAAAAAATATGAAAGGAATCTTTTGTCGTTTTTCGTACGAGGTACTTTTTGACTTCTCCGACAAAAGTACGAAAAGAATGTTTTTTTTACTTATACGGCATGAATGGATTTTTAAAAAATTATTTCCAAGAAGCTTCCTTTACAAGTTTTCAAGTTTATTTTTAATCAACTTCTTTTAGTTTAATGTTTTATGACATGTTAAGAAAGGCAAAATGTTTTTGAAGAAAAAAGGATATTTTCCTCAAGAATTCAATTCAAGTGTTTTATCAAAATTATTTTGCATCTAGGATAATAAAGGGTTATATTTCTATCCATATTTTTACATTGATTTGACTATGTTGTGATGGAATTATGTTTATGAATTCCTTTATCTTATATGAATGGTTTTATGACGTCATGTTGTTTAAGAATCCCATTTTTATTACATGGGTTATGCAATGATGTATGATTTATGATTTTGTGGAACACATAAGAATGGATTCATTATAAGATGGGTGGGACCTATATCTCCCTCCAATGCATTGGGTAAAGATTTTATATCTCATGAGATAGACATGGCTGGAATGGTAGGTTATACCGGTTCAGTGAAACAGGACTGAAACGAGGGTTACTCGATTCAGAAAGGGACTTTGTCCACTAAGATAGTCTTGGCAATGAGTCTTGACTAACAAGAAATGATTCTCTATGATTATGTGTGAATTCCACAAAGTTTCATGTTTTAAGTTATGATTATTGTGATTACATTTCACTACCATGATTTATCCCATGTTATGAAATTATGCTCTCTTTTGCAGGTTATGATTTCCAAAATGTTATGTTCTTATGAATACGATGTGATTGACATTTCTTTTGTTTACCCTTACTGAGCATTTGAGCTCACCCTTTTATGTTTTCTTTTCCCCAGGATATAAAGAAAGGTTTTAGGTAAAAAAATGGGGGAAGATCTTTATGGGAGATATTGAAGATCTTTCACCAAGTTTAGAAGATTACGTTCCGAGTTTCCAAAGACACTAAACTATTACGATCCTTGTGTGTGTGTTTTTTTTATGTACTAAGTATTCCGCAAATGTAATGTAATGTCCATGTACGTCAAGATACGGGTCTCTACATTCCGAGGACACCAGGTTGATTCAAGAAACTCAATGGGAAATCCTTTTTGGAATTATAAATCAACTGTAATGTAGAATGAGGTATCATTCCATGTGTTCTTCATTGCTATATTATTTTATTTTTGGGACTATGCGCTATGTACAAGGGTTACACACCTTGTAGTGAGATTAAATCATGTTGCCAAGGGACATGACTGGGGTAGCCATGTCAAGAGGCATGTCCCTCTGCATGTACATATCCAGAGTACATGGAAACATGGATATTTGAACAAGAACATGCAAGATGGATAACTAGGAGTAAATGTAGTGGTGCCTATAGAATCCCATGTTTTTAATGACGAATAAATATTAAAATTTTAGAAATTTTTCATTTGTTGGCTGGGTCATTTTTAATACTAAGATTTAGATAATAATTTCATGTATTAGAACACTTAATTGATTTGTTTTTAGACATGGGTGACGGCCCAAGATATCTCTGATGTGGCTCGAGATGTTTCAAGAGTGTTGGATGAGAAATAAATCATGATTTTAAAGAAAGTAGAGGGTAAAAAATTTTAAAATTGCCTTCTAAAACATGCGGCCCATAGCAGGTAACTGTGTTTCCCAATTTATAAAGTGGCATTTGATTTTTGTAGTGGTTTCACATAGTTTCTTAAACTACATACCTATCTGATGTAGGGAGTTATAGGTGTCTAGAGTAGGACGTACGAATAGCACATAATTTTTTCAACTATGAATCTTAACGGTGTGTGACACCCAATTTTAGAATTTTAATTATTTTAAATGAAAATATAATTAAAAATGTAAAATAAAATTCCCTCAACACCTCTCTCTCCCTTATATCACTATGCATTGGAGGGTTCTCCCCTTTCCTGTGCACTCAGCCCTCCCGCCTCTCAAATAATCCTTCATCTTCCATTTCTATCCATTTTCATTGCAAATATCATGAAAATCATCATGGTAAGGTATTATACCCTAGTTTACATCGTTTTCATGGCTGATTTTGGCCTCTTCATCGACCCTCAATATTTAGATAAACACTAGGTATTTGGGGTTGATCTGATTTTTTGTTTTCTCTTCTTCTAGGATGGTGTGGAAGGCCTCTCAGGTCATGTTCATGCGTGTTATGGAAACCAGTATTGAAGGTGAGGCAGTTCGGGTGTTTCAATCCACCAGCAACATTTTGGGATATGGTTTATAAATTATTAATTGTTTCACACCTATTGAATTATGATATTTAGCTGTCTTTAACTCCAAATTAATTAATTAGAAAGGCATTGATCAGTTTCTAGCGTTTTTTGCTTCACTTTTTTCAATTTTCAACACCTAAGGTGAAGGTTTTTCCTTTTTTTTAGTCTCATGCCATTTAAATTGAATTCATTAATTATTTTTAGGTTCGTAGTGTTAAATGTGCAGTTTGTTGGTCCCTTTTTGTTGGGATTGAGTCTCTATGTCAACATATAATCTACTACGTATGAATAAGTAAGTAGATATATGTATGTGGGTTCTACTATTACATGTTTAAATATCCATGAGAGTGATTACACAAGTATGGGGTTAGGTGTGGCCACATATATAAAAACATTCATGCCTAGGTGATTGGTGATTGGTATTTGATCATAAACTTATGTATACAGATCCCCTTACTCATTCCCATGGCCATGCAGGTGTGTGCATAGGGTCTAGGTTTCAATTCACGTTTGTGGTAGTGCATATAATCTATGGGGGAGAACCATCTTCTAGTTTGAAATCTCCAAGAGCTGATGTGGACATCTTGGTTACTCCATGAGGTATGCTCCCATTCCAATCCATTAAATATTATAAATGCTTCAATAAATTGCTAATTGCACTTTAGTAAGAGTTTAAATTCAACAAATGAAGTATATATATTAGAATGCTCCTAAATTTGATTTATCACGTTTCACATTTAAAATACTAAAGGTGATAAATGATTTGTGGGATCACTAATATCATGATTTTATAATAAAACCGCTCTAACAGAGGTGCACTACCATTAATCTAAAATGTAGTGGTCAGAAATTGGTAGCTTAACTTTCTTTGTTTATAATTTGTATTCCTTGATGTTATGTAGAAATATGTAATGTTTAGTATGTAGACCTAATCGAATTAGAAACACTATGATTCCTTTTTTAAAATGATTATATTTTTAGAGCCTCATCTAAGTGTTTTCCTAGTTTTTATATTTGAATGACCCATGTAGGTAATTATCATTTTCCATGGATACATAGACCCTTATAAATTCAATTTACATGTTTTTCTAATTAGAATGAGTTGAGTTAAATGAATGTTTAATTCTTAATGATTTCCCCTCAAATGAAATCACTAATTTTTTCATTCTATTTTTTGAATGTAATTTACAACTTGGTTGACACAGGAGATCCCATGTAAGAATTCCATGAGTGGTCTCACTTGGTTTTGATACTCATACTTTTGTAGATACATCGATTCCCATATATGAATTCAATGTATGGACCCAGGTTCATGAGTGATAATTGGTTCCACATCCATGGAAGGCCTTACCATTTTAGGGGAAGGTATCGGTGGGGACCTTGACATTGGAAAATGACTTAAAGGATTTTACTAAATTGATGATTGCTACTTATCCTTATCAAAAAAATGAAAGGCTAGTCAAGGATGAAACGAACATAATTCTTTTCAAAGACTTGAATAAATGGATGTAATGATTCATGGCATGTCCACACTAATGGAAGAAAAGGATGGGACCAATAAATAAATGGTTTCACCTATATTTTACATATCCACACTAATGGAAGTCAGGAATGGACCAAGTGAATTACTACATGGCTTCCATATCAAAAGGAATGTGTTGACCTGATATTACTTGGGATTCTGAGAGGTGAATACCTTGGGACCCAAGAACCCCATTTCAATTCAAGGATGCAGTTCTCTTAGGTTTATACCCACCTAAACTCTGGTTCTTATCCATTATTACATTATTATAGGATACCTTGGATACACTCCTTGCTTCTATCATTGATATGTAGGTTCCATGGTTATTTCCCATCAGTCCTTGTCATTTCATAGCCTTGTTTTATCTTGTTCGATCACCTTGGAATCGGTTTGAACCTTATTGTGGAAGTAATTAGAATATTTTCCATGTATTACACTCAGATCCCTTTTGTATACTTAGATACTACTGAGTTAGTGTTCTATGAGGTCTATGTTATCTTGGTTATTACACTGGAACCCCCTCACTGGATGGATTTTTTTTGTTTCATTGTAACATCTTGGATCCTTCAATATTTATAATATAATGAGGTGATGTCAAGGATGGATATAACTCACTTGACCCGTTAACATGAAATGGTAATTACATAATTAATGAACTGGTTAAATGTTCACAGACCACCTAAGGGAAGAAGTAGGTTATGAGTTTTTATTTACATTGTACTTATTTATTTATGCATGCATGAAAACTGTTTAATTTATATTAAACTATTGATATTTGGAAAGACACTGATGGTGTAGGCCTAATGATATTTGTATCTCGCACCCTACTTGGATCTCCATTGCACTATGGTAGCTGAGTAGACCATTTTTCGGAAGACTATAAACCATGATTGATTTCTATTTTCATGTACCTGGGAGTTAAGAGAAGGAACTGAGCTGGAGCACATGATGCTCATGGAGATCACCTTTGGGTTTTAATTCTTTTCATAACATGAGTCCAACTATGAATTCAATTGAAAAGAAATTTTTACTGTTAACTACTTTTTGAAATGTATCAATACTATTCCATGCATTCATTTGTTGTATAAACTGGCATTGGCCACATTTGTTCACTTATATGAAATTGTTCTTCAGTTTCATTGTCAATTAAGTAATATTTATTCCTCTACTTATTGTAATTAACTTTTTATACCATTTCATAACTCTGATAAGAGGGTATAGTCTCCCCACTGGTTATCCTTCCACCATCACATCTAGTCGGGAGCCTCTAGCATATGGGTCGGCACGCCTGAGGTCATGGGGTGACGGGTTTACCCACCTTCATACGGGGGAGCTGGGTTGGGACATTAGAAAGAGGTATCAATGGTGATCTTTCCTTTTTTATTCCTATTTTATGTAGGTGTACAAGAGAGTAGGAGAGTGTTGGCACTTGGTTAATAGTCGTGTGTGGGACTGATGACCCCATCTACGGGTAATGAACAAGTGCAATCGGTAGGGATTTTGGTTTATGTTGTTCTATTTTACAATTGAAATCATTTCACCCAAAGTGATGGGTATACATTCTAATACTTATGATTTATGGAATTATGATTATTACCTTTGGCATGTTATAGAAAGGATGAAACAGACATGCATAATATTAGGCACATGGAAATTCACATGTCCTGCATATATTCCATGACATGTAGTTTCATTAGTTGGTTGCTTACTATGTATGATTATGTTCAATATTTTTTTCCGTGTGTAGATTTATACATTTTTAGGTAATACATTTACATGCCTTATTTGCTTAATTCTTGTTATCACATTCTTATGTGATTAAAATTCAGTGCTTCTATGATTTCAGCTTGTTGTTCTGTGTTAGATGCATGTAGTGATAGGTCAGCATACATTATTATATGTAATTGGTTTCATGGGCTACATTACTGGGTAAAATTATAATGAGAGCCAGTTTTCAGTTGTAAGGTGCTTGGGTATCATATAGCTATGAAAAGGTAATCTGTGTAATCAAACCCTTGTAAGAAGACTTCTAAATTCATTTGCTAATGTAAGATGGTTTATACTAAAGGGGGCCTAATGCCAAACTCTAACATGTAAGTGTGCTTTTAAATTTTGGTTGTTTTCCACCCATATAATTTGGACTATTATGTTTGATCATGTTAAATTCTTAATTGATATTGGTATCGATTAATGGTAGCCAGTTTTCAATCCATGGATCATGTGGGAGCTTCCTGATTTGGGAAATGGATAACCATAGTAAATTGATGACATGATTCCCTATGGAATAATTATAAATGTGAAATATTTTTAGTGTTGATATGAAATCAAAATGGTTAGCTTCTTAAATATAACGACACCAATTAGGTCAGCTGGGAAATGTTTTTATGAGATAAAACATTTGACTGATTTAATATTAATGATTTTTGGGATCTTCTATTGGGTTGCATGATGATGAACCCATATTTTATTAGTGGGACCCGTGTATATCACCTTGATTATTAAAATGAATCTAGTGGCCAGTTTTAATATTTATGTCTGAATATTAATAAATGTAAAAAATTTATATGGGTGTTCTGTAAAACATTGTTGTTTTTCCGTTGGGGCGTTGGATTGAAACAGGTACCCTGTGATTTGTTTTAAAAATGGTAATTTGATGTCCTAATTGATTCATTTGATGATTATAATATTAAATTTTATTTCATATATGAGGCTCGAATTTGAACATTTAGTGGTGCCCGCAATTTAAATCACTCATGTAATGGTAGTTTGGACTTTTCCTTCAGTTTCCTTGGAATAGAATCATGAACATTTTCAATATACATTATTTATTTTAGAAATGACTTGTATTATCATATTTTATGCGTAGTAGTTTATATTAGTGTGACATTGAGTTAGGGTCGACATTTTTTCTGGGTATGGGGATAACCCATGGTAGGTTGTGCCGTTGGAACATACATGCATTACTAGAGCCGTTACTTTTCTCAGATTTGGTGTTGTTTGTGTGTCGTTGTCCCGAGAAAGACATTTATTTTTGAAGTGATGAACCTATTCGAAAAGGTGGTCATGTTTTTTTGACCATGTTATGTGCTTGAGCAATGAGAAATGATTGTTTTCAGCTGGTTAAAAGTGCCTCATGCATGGTTGTCTATTTCATTGGTCATTTGACCATCTCTTATTCATTGCAATATAAGATGTGCTATGTAATTGTCTAGGATGATTGTCATATGATAAAATGTGACTACAAAATAAATATTCTAGTACTATTGATTATGATATCAGGTCATATACATGTAGAGTTACTTGATCATTAATGAATTAGTTTCATCCCAATACTCAGGATGGTTTTCTAATTTTTTCACACACCAATCTTGTTGTTAAAATCTATTGCCCTTTTGAATTATTATTTTTCCATCCCCTTGTGTATTGGACACTCCTTTTGTTTTTAGATTCATTTTGAAACAAGAAAACATGTCCTTACATGTATAAGAATCAAAAACTATGGGTACCATTGTTAAATGGTCGGGTTATCTCAATTGCCTTTGGGATTTTCAGGTGTTTCTATATGTCAGTGCTTGCTCTGTAGCAGGACATTGATCAGATTTGTAGTCTATACAACCTCAAGAATTGTTGTTTCCTTTGTATGAACATAGGTGGATAGTTTGAATTAATAGGGAATTCCTTGGGTATAAGGAATATCTTCAGTTATATATTGGCCCATCTGTAGGTGAAGCCATGTTTTATTCTATGAAATGTGGAAAAGTCATTGTTAGACTATTTTTTCATTCGGTCTCTAGGTGTGATTTACTAGGGAACCCCCCTATTTATATCGTCTTAGTGTACTCTTCTTAAAAGAAGATAATATCCCCTATCTTTACATCATTCTCTATGCACTAAGAGAGTTTCATTCTTACACTACGCTAAATATTTAAAATCATTTGAGATTTTTTTGGTGATATTTTCTAGTGTTACATGCTGAAATGTGGCTCTTTTCGAGGCTTGGTAGGTCTTGAGTGATTTCTAGGTTTCCCTATATAAATGCCTCGGTTAGACTCACCGAATCTAATGGCTTCTTCTGAGTTGCATTGGCCGCCGAAGCAGATTCACTTTGAGATACGTCATCCATGTGACTCGACTCATCCTACTTCCCTTTTTGATGCTTATAGTTAACGATGAAACCATTTTAATGCAAAATTATAAGAGAAGGTTTGTGTGGTGTCAAAGTCATCAGTGTCTTATGATAAATCTTGTGCCTCTATATTTAGTTTGGTCAATCATAATATGACTATTACATTTTAATGAAAAACATGCAAGGAGCATCATATGAAAACTAAAATGCAGGGTTTATATCACATATCCGATGGTGGATGTTCCATAGCATGGATATCACTTTCATTATGTTGATACATATGGTGGAAATCACCATTGATCGAATTTCTATCGTGAATTTGATGTTATCTTCTCTCTATCAGAGTGGGCTCTAGTAAGAAATATTTTTTGTGTTTTACTTGAACTTTGAGTGTTTTCTCAGGTTGTAAAAGACGAAGTGCTGAGTTCTTATGAACTGATTAAAGGTGCATCATGCATTGTTAATTCAATGCAACCATTTGAATGAATCCTCAGAAACCTTGTATCTTGGTTATGTTCACATTGGTCCAAAAGTATTTTTGGGGATGAGTGGTTTTTATAGTGTTTAGAATGTAGGATCATGTCTTTTTGAACAAATCATAAATATAAATTGTTTTGATCTTTTTTGTCTACTGGATGAGTTGTTTTTAAAATAGAGCATCAAAACATAATTCCGAGTATTGGAACACTTAAACATATTGTTTTGGACTTGTGTGATGGTTGGAGAAGTTTCTTGAGAGGTTCGAGATGTTTTGGAAGTGTTGGACCCGAACAACATCAATTTTTTAAAGACTTTCAAGGGCACATGGTTGGTACACGACATGCTAAACCATGCACCTCACTACCAGAAACAGTGTGGCCCTATTTAGAATAGGGAAATGGATTTGTTCATGGGTTTCACATGGTTTATTAAATTGTGCAATTATCCTATGTGGGGTATTCCAAATATCATGTGGAGGATGCACGGTTAGCACACAGTTTCCCAAACCACAAATCTTAACCCTGTACGGCAACCAAATTAAAGAATTTTATTTATTTCAAAAGAAATAAAAATTAAAAACAAAAACTAATATACCATCAACTACAATATCCCCCACAAATCACAATGAACTAGACAATTATCCCCTTTATCACATGCTATGCCCCCCCTCGTATCCGCTTTCCCCAATACTTTTTGTCTATTTTCTTATTAAATGTCTTTTGAATTGTCAAGGTAAGGTCCTTTACATAGGTTTAAATCATTTTCTTGGCTGATTTTGGCCGCTTCATCAACCCACAAGATTCACCTAATCACTTGGTCTTTGTGTGTGATCTTATTTTTGATTCTCTTTTGATCTAGGTTGGTGAAGAAGGCCTCTCCAGTCATGCCCATGTGTGTTCCAGAAACAGACACCAAAGGCGAGGTGGTTCGGGAGGTTTTGGTTACACAATAACATTTTTAGTTTTTTTTTATGGCTTATTCATTATTTCAGACCACTTTAATTAATATCTCTACGTGTCTTTAACTCCCTATTAATTAATCGGCAGGGAATTGAGCAGTTATAAGTGGTTTTGCCTCAAATTGTTTCATCGTCGACAAACGAGGTGAGTGTTTTCCTTGGATTCTTAGTCTCACACCATTTAAATTCAGTTATTTAATTATTTTAAAGTTTGCAGTGTTAAATGTTGTCTGCATTAGTCCCTGATTGTTAGTTTTGAGTCTCCAAGTCATGGGAAACTTTCCAATGTATACATAGTTAAGGAGATATATGTATGTTGGTTCCGCCTTTATGCTTGTAAATATCCATGGTGGCGATTACTCACATATGTGTCTAGGTTATCCCATGTATATATATAAAAATATTTTCATGGGTGAGTGGAAAATGGTACATGCACATAAGAATATGTTTAAGGATCCACTTGCACAATACTATGGACATGCAGGTGTGTGCATAGAGGATATGTGTCCTTGCACATGTGTGGAAGTGAAAATACTCTGTGGCAGTGTAGTCAGTTTTAGTTATAAATTTCCAATATCCGATGTTGATTGGACGGTTCCACCCTGAGGTAGGGTCACATTACAAGCCATTGAATATTATAATTGCTTCAATAAATTTCATACTTCAAATTATTTAGAAATTAAATTCACATAGTGATGTATCTATATTTAATGATCTTATATTTAATTTTTTGTTTTTAAAATTTAAAATATTTAAGGTGAAAAAATATATGTTTGATATGTAACATCATGATTTTATAATAAAACCCCTCCAACAGAGGTGCACTACCTTCAAGATAAATAGTAGTGGTTAGACCATTTTTCTAGACTTGTTGAGTTCATAATTATTACGGATTGATGTCATGTTGAAATATGGAATGTTTACGACATGGACCTAATGGAATTAGAAAGAGTGAGATTAATTTTTTTAAAATGATGAAACAACTAAATCACTGTCTAAGTGTTTGGTCTAGTTTTTAGATTGGATTTACCCATTTTGGTAATTTCCATTTTCTATTGATTCTTGGAGCCATATAAATAATATTTAAATGTTTTGGTAAATGGAATGAGGTGTGTTAAATGAATGGTGAAAGCTTAATTATTTACCCTCAAATGAATTTACCAAATTTTTTTCAAATGTAATGAATATAAATAACACCTTGGGTGACATGTGGTTTCAAATTTTGGAAGTTCATGGATTGACTCAATGTGTTTTCATACACATACATTGGGAGATACAAGTAATCCCATATACGAATCCCCTAGATGGGCCTAGGTTCGGGAATGAATAATTGATTCCATGTCCATGGAATCTCTTACCATGGTAAGGGAAGGTATTAGTGTGAAACATGACATTGGAAAATGCTTGAATAGAATTTACTAAATGGTTGCAGGATAATTGTCATTGTCACATTAATTAAAGGCTATGATAGGAACAATTTAACTCAATTATTGACTTAGACATAATTAAATATTTTCAATTATATATGGCATATCCACACAATTGGTAGAGAAGGCATTGACCAATAAATAAATTGTTTAAACTCTACATGAATTACCGCACAAATGGATGGCAAGGAATAGACCAAATGAATTTCTACATGATTTCCATACCAAGATGAATGTTTTGACCTTGGATCACCATGGATTCTGAGAGGAGAATACCTTGGGACTCAGGAACCCCATTATAATTAAAGGGTGTGGTTTTTCATGGTTGATATCCACCTAGAATATAGTTTTTTTTATTTCCTTAAATTATTGTAGGATTCCTTGGATACACTACTTGGTTCCAACATTAACATGTAGTTTCCATGGTTACAACCCATCAAGCCCTGTCCTTACTTGGCCCCATTTTAACTTGGTCGATCACGATGGAATTGGTAGAATATTTATTGTGGAATGCATTGTATTATGGTCCTTTTATTAAACTCTTATCCCTTAGCTAGACACAAATACTACTGATTTAGTATTCAGTGATATCTATGTTACCTTGGTTATTACCTTATAATTCACTCACTGGATTACATTTTTTGGGTTCCTTGTTACATAATGGAACCTTCACTATTCATAATATCATGAGGTGATGTAAGTGCTGGTTATGAATCACTTGACATATTAACATACAATGGTAATTACATTACTAATTAAATGGTCACATGTTGAGACACTAGTTATGGGATGAAGCAGGGACATGAGTCTCTGGTTACCCTATGTTATATTATTTATGCATGCCTATACTCTGTTTAATTTAAATTAAACTGTCGGGATTGGGAAATACATCGGTGGTGTTGGACTACTATGAGATACATCTCACACCATACTCGGGAATCCATTTCAATGGGGTACTTGAGTAGACCTTTCCAGTTTGTAGGATTATAGACCATTATTGATTTTATTTTCTTGTTCATGGGAGTTATGAGTAAGGGACTAAGCTGGAGCTCAAGATGCTCTTGGAGATCACGATTTGAATCTTAGTTCGTTTCTTTAATTGTGTTTTACATTGTATTTTATTGAAATTATGTTGTTTTGTTTGATGCCTTATGTAATTTATCATTAAAATTCCATGAATTCATTAATTGTATAAACTGTATTTGGATACATTAGTTCATTTAAATAAAATTTTTCTTCCACTGATTTTTCAATTGCGTATTACTCCTTCTGTTGTTGATTGTTATTTACTCTGTTATACCACTACACAACTGTAGTAATAGTGTATAGTCTCCCCACTGACATTCCATACACCATATCTTCTAGCCAACATCCTCTAATGCATGGGGATGGACTCTTGAGGTCAAGTGTTGAGTAGTCTATATGACGTCTTACATGTGAGATGGGTCATGACGTTACAGAGATACATCGTGTACCCAGGTCACACGCCATGTTAAGAGATATGGTAGTTAGATACATGTGATAAAATACATGGATGTCATATCAGGTCAAGTGATACACATGATGTAAATAATTCAAACACTATCAAAGATCACATGGAAATAATATCCATTTATCAAAATAAATAGATGAGTGATCAGGTGGTGTTACACATAGGGTAGATTCACATACACGTTGTGAACTCTATTTCAGATAATTCTGCCTAAATTTTCACTAACATTGGGGATCTAATATAGGCATTTGAGAAGCCTATACTAATATTTCTTCCACATAGAACAAAATTTTAGCCTTATTTATGGATTCTAGAATATGATTCAGAATGATATAAGCACAACACTATAGTGTAGGTAAAAGACATTGGTTGGGATTTGGGTGGATCACTAGGCTGATTTTAGGGTTTGTACCCTTCTATACCATCTTAAGATTTTGGTCAACAATAATATTTATATTAGTATAAAAGTTCCCCACTATCAGAATAAGGTGTGAGTCCTCATCATATTGTTTTTTTGTGATGTGATGATGATCACACCATGGTTCATTATTTATTTCACTCTTATAACATTTTATTAAATATATTTTATATTATAAAGTACAATTATTATAAAAAATATCATTACATGTTTTATTATAAAATGAAATTTTTGGCACTATTAATAAGCAATATTTCCCTTGTTTTGATGTTTTCATTATAGATGGATGTGTGATGAAGGGACCCAGATAAATTTGATGAAAATGGTCCAAATTGAATTGGAATCCAAGTACACATGTTAACTCAACTACATAAATAAAATAATGAGTGAATTAATTTGGATTGGGATTCTGAGGTATGATATAAAAATAATTGGTATACAACATTACTGAAGACACCCAAGACCACTTCATCCATCTGTTGTCCCAATTGGTTAGATCAATATGATGAACTACTTCGGCATGGTTCCAAAAGTTATGGTTTTTATTTTATCCATAAAATGAGATATAAAAATCCAAATAATGATAAATGTTTTGTGGACTTATCCAATATGTTGGGAAATAACATTAATGTTTTATAAAAAAGAAATATAGGAATTTATGTGCACTAAAAACTCTAGGATTTTTTTTTCATAAATCATGTTTCCCAAAACCACATTCTGCATTGCTTATAAATTGTCTCCATGGGACCCCATTTTTAATTTTAATTATGTGGGAAAAACATCCATTTTGGAGATGAAAATTAGTCCAATACACATTGCTATATGTTACGGTGGCCATGAGATGTTCCACATTAACATATATGGCTTCCTCCCATTCTATGGGGTTTTAAACTCCTTGTGATCACTTGGGGGGGAATTGTTTGTTATCTTGATATTGTTGTTTCTAATATTTGAATGGTATTTCAAATTAATGTTTTCAGCATATTTTTTCATAATCTATCCTTCTTATTTAATTGATTTTGGTACTTTTATGTCATTATAAAACTCATATGACCTTGTTTGGGGGTACCCTTTCATGTTATGATTCAGGCACAATTTACCATTTCATCTTCCCTCGTTTCTTTTCAGTGTTCTGTGGTTAATTTTATTCAATTAAATTCAATTGAAAAATATAATCTCTGTGTCAATTTATATCATGGTTTAAAAAATAAATAACATAAATGGATGTTCATCAAATTATGTTCTTCTTGTGTTTCCATGGATAGTCTGGCGATGAAGTTGAAAACAAATCACACAATCATTAACATTATCTTATGAATAATTGTGTGTTTTTGACTATACCCTTACTGTTAAACTAGTATAAAATTGGAAAAAATTTATCCATATACGATAGAAACAATGTATTAAAATATATGGATCCATTGAGAGATGACCCAGAGTTCCATCATTATTGTATAAAGTCTAGATAAAACTATATATAAAATGTGATGCACTTGATAACATGAGAAAATTTTGGCACCATTTACAGGGATACGATATAAATTTTAATTTAATTTAATTTATTTATTTATTTTCAATTTTATATATTACTCATTTAAATAACCCCATTCACTTTTGATTTTTTTTTCTTGTTTGTGCATGTTTCTTCTTGTTCTCTCTCCATCTATTGCTCTTGTCTATATCTCAATAAAGTTATATAGAATGAAATTATGTTTTCTATTATACTTTAATTATTCTTATGTAAATTTATTTTATCCATATTCCATCATTAAATGAAAAAATGAAAATACCAAAAAAATATACTTCAAAACTTAATTGCATGGCCCTGTCAGAAAAAGAAACAATTCTCGAGATTGTCCAATAATTAAAATAAAACTTCAGTCCCATATTAGGTCATCATGAGTAGTATTGACATGTCAATTTGAGGAACCCCATTTTAAACCTCAATTGGCCAAAAAAATCAAACTTTAAACCAAATAAAGCACTCTAATTTAGGTCTATAAATAATTTAACTTTAAAATTACTTACCACCCCATATACGGAGGACCATCCTTCATACATTGAATATTATGAGGAAGAATCCATCATTAATATTAGAATATGCCACATCCAAATCCAACATAAATTTCATGGACTTTTCATTTAGGACCCTCTTAACCATATTAAAGAGTTTCACAAAGTTTTATCCACAATGAAACCCCAAAATATGTCAAAAGTCCAGATTTTGTTTTAAAGAATTACCTTTATCCATTTAGGTTTTATCCAAAGATAGTCTATTATGTCTTCTTACCATAATTGGTGGCTGGAATAACATAAAATGTCTATTTTTAGGTATTTTCTTTCCTCCCTCTCAAACTACATCAATTAGAAAAGATATATATGGCATTAAGAAATAACATGAAGTAAACCTTCATGAATATTATAACAGATTCAAAAGCCATTTCCCACATTCCCTCCACGTCAAAATAAAAGATCAATCATTAATTCAATACTTATCAGAGGTATTTCATTTTGATTGATTTTAGTATGATATATGTTGTATTTATTGGTTCACTATTAAGATAAAATACCTTACGCCAATCATGAATAAATATACATAATAGATCAAAATGTAAAACAATTTATTACATGAGCAATAACACCAACTTGAGGAGTTCATGGGGAATGTCGTTAATCCCAAATAAGAAATTCCGATAATAAACATAATGAGATGCCTAGAATTATATATAAATTAAATTATGAAAAATGTAATTCACATTATCCTTATATTCCATTGAATTTTGTTAATTTTTTATGACACTAAATTTTTTGACCAGTGCCTGAAACATCTGGATTCATATGATTCTTATGATAAAATATTCTTTGGGTGTCCTTTCCATCAACCGCCTCCCAACAATCCTGGGAACATTATCCCAAATTAAAACCCTAGGTGTCATGAACAACCACAATAACAATAAAGAGGCCAATCAATGTACACTAAATAGTACTAATATCAATAAATATAATGTATTCAACCTTCTTAGTTGTCATCATTTAGAAATAATCATCCTACTATAAAATATGATTCAGTCATAGACTACACGATGAGAAAATGTAATTCCAAAAAATCCAGTCCCAATATACCTCACAATCGTGTATTCTCGACCAATGAACTCAAGTGGAAAAATTTGAAAACCCCATCAGTGACATAAACATGCCAGAATTAGGGAAACAACCATATAAACCAATTCCTAGCCCTAATGAAAAATGTTATGTTTGTGAAATCACACTTTATAGTGGTGAAGAAGATTATTCATCAATTGATGCTACACAACATGTATGTCCCCCAATTTGAGGCTCTTTTTCTCTACCAATTAATTATTATAACTGAGAAAATAGAAAAAAACTGTAAACAAGATATTATTGAGGATTCCACCTATGAAATCCATTCTTATTTCTTTCCTTCAAAGACTCTATAATCCTAAGAATAATTTCAATAGTGAAGATGATAAAAATAATTAATACATTTATAACATTAAAAGTTATAATATCATTATTATATGAAGATAAATAATTCCCTTTATATGACAAAATTCATAAAGAGCATTGAATAATTAGATGAAGACATTTTGTGAATGATATAGTAAATATTGGAAAAAATATTTCATATATTATCTGACCATCAATTCCAACCAAATAAAATAATATTAGCACTTTCTGGATAACATGAATCATATGGGAGACCTTATTTTATTATGTAATGATATATTTGAAAGCATTAATTAATTTTATTTGTTACTCTGTGTACACAACCCTGGTGTTTTGAGAGCTTCAACCAATGGAAATTATTTTGAAACATGTTGACCGGGGCACAACACACCGATTCATAGTGATCGCAGATGTTGTTGAAAGACTGAAAAATTTCATTTTAGCCATAGAAATTTACATTCATGATAATGATGATACATGAAAACAATTACTTGATCGTCTCATATAGGGAGGCCATTCCTAAAAATATAAAAGATGATTATCAATTTCCAAAGTGGTAGAGTGTAAAAACGTTTTGGTAGAAAAATGTTACGTTTTAATATTATTGATAAGAATAAAACACCATATTGAAGATAACTCCCCTCATCCTTTCTATTTATTGTATGTTATCTTTAATGAAACACAACCACAGAAAATTTGATCATATTCCAATACACGGATTCATTTTATTCTTCACTACCCTTGTATATTTTTAGTTGCGACTCTTGTTTTCAGTGTAGTGTGGGATTAGAAAAGTTTAATTTTGGCATTTAATTAAAGAGTTAATTCACTCTTAGTAACCCATTACCTTTGATGATTTTGGAAATCCCATTTCCATTGATTCTATTTCCATATGTAAAAAACATGAGCAGATAGATAGTTTCATTGAACTTACTCACCATAAACACCATCTCTCAATCCAAAAACCATGAGTGTTATAATTAAAACAACATAAATCAAATTTAAAATAAGTGTATCATGATATTATTTACTAAAGGTCTATCATTATTGTGGATATCATCTCTACATAAAAAGAATCAAAATTAATTGCCTTTTTTAGATAGTATAGACAGAACATATGATGGAGATTAAATGATATTCCCATGATTAGAAAGTCTATTTTTAAAAATCATGTCATTTTATATGATAAGGCTAAACATATAAGAAAGTCTAAATTCTATTTTAATTGCACTCTCTTTGAAGTGGTAATAATTAAAATTAGTTAATTACTTTTTTTGGGATCATTGATCATATATATGATATCAAATGGGTTATAAAAGTGAACATTGTGTTAGAAAAGTAGAATAACAGTTGTCTCGAATTAATGAAATGAATTGGATCCAACACATTTGTGAAATAGTTGGAAATTCTATATTTACTACCATTGAATAAATAAAGATATGTGAAAGGACCAATTTCTTAAAACATTAATTGAACATATCATACCGATATTGGATTGTATGTCTCGTTTTCTTTAATGGATATTCGGGTTATTTTCAAATCCATAATTACACTAAGGATCATAAAAATGTATACTTTAACTGTCCATTCAACACATTTTTTAGAGAAGGGTTCATTTTGGTCTCTTAAATAATTCGGGGACTATTCCACATTGTATATTGAGTATAATTTAAAAGAACCTTGATAATTTAATGGAAGGTTTTATGTATTATTCCAAATTTTATGGTTCCCCCTTTGATGATTTTTAGGCTCAGCTATGTTCTATCATCTGGTATTACATTGAAAAATATAATATATTAAATTATGAGAAATGAAATTTAATGGTAAAAAATGGGATAGTTATTGGGAATTTTATTTCAAATGAGATAATTTTAATGGATAAATTAAAATTTTAATTAATTTCCTCCCATTATAATAGAAAATTTGTTCATTTGGTGTAATAATTTTTTGGGTCTTGGAGGATTTTATCACTAATTCATTAACGACTTTAGTAAGAATGCACATCCCCTATCCGAGTTATTACCAAAATATTCAGAGAATGTTTTGATAAAAATTGTGATGATTCATTCAATTCAATATATTGGAGTCTCACTTCATGTCCCATCATCCAAGCACCTAGTTGTGTTCATCACTATGAACTTATGTATGACACCTCTAACCTTTCGTACAGGGAGATTTTATCACAAAGGGATGAGAAGGCTCCTAATGTCATTTGCAAATGACGCACATATTCTTGATCATGACAAGGTTAAATACTCATCCTCTTAAATAGTTCACATTTATATTGTTTATTCCTATGATTAAATCCATTAATATATTATTATTTGAATAATCCTTGTGTTTTATGATCATGATGCCACTCTCTTTCTCTTAAGAAACCTGAAGCTATGACAATTCTGATTCAGTGGATACACCTCCACCTGATGATTGACCATGAGATTTGAGATTATAAATCAGTATAAAATATGGTATCTAATAATTATCATGTTTACTCATACCTTCCCATTGTGAAATTAATTTTACATGATAACCATTTTTATGTTGTGGTTCCTACCCCCTTTTATGTAGACATTGTGAATTTTCTAGAATCATCTTTGGTTCCTACTAATTTAAGTATATCACAATCCCAGATAATTATGAATGATTAATGATCATATAAATTGGATGACCCATATTAATGGATAAATTTAAGACACCATTTTTTTGTAGCTATATCCATGACAATGAGTTCACCTCAGTTTGGAGATTCTTCCTCAAATTGGCTTGTGGGGGCCACATTGGCTATCAATGTAAAATGTGGATGGTTTGTGATTCAAGGATTTATTGGAAAACATTATATAGATATTCCCATAAAACTATTATGTCATGTAGTCCATGTCAATTGACATTCAATATGACCTAGATGAATTAAATTCCTCAAAAGACTGTTATTTTGAGAAATGTTCGATGTATGGGGAATTGATTTCAAGGGGAATTTCCAAATTCATTTGGATACATGTACAACTTACTTGTTCTTGACTATATCTATAAATGGGTAGATATAAAGGCTACTAGGACCAATTAATCTTGTGTGGTTTTTCATTTTGTGAGGTCCAAGAGTTTTAGTACAATTGGTTTTAAAAGATCCATCATTAGATATCATGGTTCACATATTTGCAATTCCAACATGAATTAAATGTTCAATATGTTTTGGGTTGCTCATTAATTCTCCACTTAATTTAACCCCACACACTAATGGAAAATTATAAATCTCAAATCCGGAGGTTAAGAAAATCTTGGATCAAATGATTCTACCCAATTGGATATATTGGAGATTGTGTTTGGATAGTGAACATTGGGAAAACCATGTATCTTTTAAATCCACGATCTAGAATGTCACCATATAAGATTGTGTCTTGAAATGCTTGTCACCTCTTGAAGGGGGTTTATCATCATGCATATTGAGATGTTAATGAATTAAATATGAATCTATCAGATGTATATAAGTAAATTATGATGAATATTCTAGAGTTTTCATGAATTTCGAATAATGAATATGAAAACTGTTGAATCTATAATGACAGGAAAAAGTCTATCACATATTGGTATATATATAACAAACATATTGTAGAAATTGTAATAATGTACAAATCCATGTTAAATAGCTACTCTGGAAACATTTTTCTTGACAGTTTGATCATTAAAATATTATAATGATTAACAATTTTGTGAAACAATGGTTTTTCTTGAGCTAAGTGCATGAAGTATTATCATTAATGGGAAGAGTCATGAACACTTTTACAAGGATTCTACAAACACACTAGTGGAGGAAATTCAAATTCATGAAGCAATAGAATAGTGAAACCCACTAGGTTTTATCCTTCCATCCCACATTCTTTTATTACATTTAAGACATTATATACATTAGTTATAAGTGTGATGGTTATATTTTGGGTTAGTTATGAATTTTAAAAAGTATTATTCTTTTTCTCTTTTTGGATTATTGGAATGTATTTTTACCTTTCCCCTTATCTCATGACATTCATGTAGAAATTATAATTTATCAATTCCCTAATTATCATGGAAAATGATTCCTAATTAATAATTAATTTTATGAATATGAATGAGAAATTTCTCTAATTCGTGTGGTTTTATCCGATAAAAATTGTTCCAATGATAAATATTTTATTTCATCTTGAATTTTAAATTTATGTGGGCCTTTTTTAGAATCATTTTTCTTATTAATGATATTTATTGTTGTATCACATTGAAACCTATGAGGATAATGGTACAAATAATGTGAGTACTTTATGAAAAAATTGGTCCACATAATTTCCCCTCCCATTTTTTCACCCAACTATGAATGGTTATTTTTCCTTAGTCAATATAAGGTAAACATATGTCAGGATAATTTTTCTATAATTTAAAAAATTAATTTTCCATATGTTATTTCCTTAGCTAAACTATTTCAATACATTAAAGGATTGGACTATGTATGTGTACTTATTATATAAGAGTTGTGTGCCCTCAAAAACCATAAAAACAATTAAAATAAACAAAAACAAAAACATAAATATTGATTCTTTGGAATTTCATAAACCATTATTCATTGAACATTTTTCTTGTTATGACAATTACTATCAATTTTGTGAGATGATCAAACATAGGTTGTGTAATTATTGTGATATTTTTTCAATGTTTAAGTTAAAAAAACAAAAAATAATTTAGAAAATGAGTGGAGTGTTTAAATTTAAAATATATTGGGATATATAGGTTGGAAGATTATTATTTTAATACTAATAATGCCTAACTGGGTCGTTCTTTATATTTTATTGCAAAGTAATTAGTATAGGTTTGGTCGATAGAATAATTTTATATTTTTTAAAAATTATCATATATTTACTAGATAAAAAGTGGAATGAAAATATTGAAATTATTTTTACACTTACACATGGGGAGTTAGTGTCATTGTATTCTTTTTAATTCCTTTCGTATATTGTTATAAATAAACTCCTTAAATTTAATTTTAATGCCATTTATGATACATATATTTCCATCATCACTGGGAATAACTCCTTAGGTCTATTTGTTCTTTGATCACATTGATTTAATAAATTAATTTTCCATTAAATTTTAAATATTAATGAAGTTGGTAATACCTACTTGTATCATTTTTTCAAATATGTGAATTTTTCAAAGAGTGATTTTTTCGGTGTGGGTGGGTGATTGATACATGATTCACCATTTTATTAAACCGTGATACCATCATATTAAACTGATTTTGTATTATGAAATACAATTATTATAAAATATTGAAAATCATGACAGATTAAATAATTTAATTTTTATCACTGTTAAAATAAATTATTTCAAATGTTTTGATGTTTTTATTGTTGATGGATGGGATTTGGGTGGCCCATCACAATGTTGAATGAATAGTTCAAATTATGCAGGAATCTAAGAACATATGTTGACTCAATCACAAACTACTTCTAATATGTGAATCAAATTTGGGCATGATTTTTTAGAATGTCCAAAATATCGGTTGGATAAAACTTTACTTCAAAACCCAAATTACAGTTGGTCCATATGGTGGCCATATTAGACTGATCTATCTAGGTAACCAAATATTCATGAAATCAAATTTTGTGTGCTATATTTTATTCATATCCGGGTTTCTAGTTGTCCAAATGATGATTAATTTTTGGTGAATTTATTCAAGAGGTGGAGAAATAACATTTTAGTTTTTTCAAAATTTTATATAAAACTTTTTGTCCCATAAAAAGTATTGGTCAAGAGGTTACTCTCAACATGGGTGCCCAAAACCACCGTCCACATTGCACAAATGATGGATCCTTGGAAACCCCATTTGTATGTTCGACAATGTTGAAACAATTTACCCTTATGAAGACAAAAATGAGTCATATACTCAATTTTATAAGATATAGAAGTTAGGGAATGTTCTACTTCATTATATATGGATTCCTTAAAATCAATTGAGTTCTAAACTCCATGTGATCACCTGGGGAGGAACATCATATAATCCAGATCTTTTTTATTGTAATATTTTAATGTTATTCTAAATTATAGGTATGTATGATGTCTGAAATAAAAATCACATCTTATTTGATTTATTTATTTACTTATATTTGATTCTCAAATAGATATAATCATGTTTGGTGGTGGCCTTTATGGTGATTTTTCATACACTATTCACCATTTCTTCTTCCCTTGTTTAATTGCGGTGTTTGTGTGCGTCATATTTTTCTATTATACTCTCACAAACAATATCAATTACATATAAAGTTATTATATTGTATCAAAAATAAATAACATAAAACCATTATAGTGAATAGAGTTCTTCGTGCATTGCCTTGATCAATTTCAATTATTAACTCAAATCACCCAATCATTAGCAGTATCTAGTGAATCCATGTATGGTTCCAACTGGAACATATTAGGAGTCCTTTTATTAATATTTTATAATTATGTTCTTTTCGTTATGAAATATATATTAAAAAATATATTCACTTTCAATTTACGTAATTAAGGATTAGAATAAGGGAAATTCCCCTGGATGATCAAACGTAATTTGTTCTATTAATCTCTTATTTGTTTTATCACTTTCAATTTTATGTGGTATTTCTAAATCATCAAGCACCATGTTTTCCAAAACCACATTCTCATTTTAATTTCATAATCATATTTTTCTGTTTAGGATTAATTATATAAAGCTCCATAGAGAGATGACCTAACATTATTGCTATACTGCAGAAATTCTAGAAAAATTTATGTTATTGTTTGAAGAACTAAACAACGCGATTGGGGAATGATGAGTGTGATTCTCCATTAAGATAAGATGAAATTATAACGGGGATAGTGGGTATTTCCATATATATTCTAGTATTGATAGTCCCCTGTCGTATTTGGGCATGTGTTTCCCTTTCCTATCACATCAGTAGAGAAAAAACTACCATTTTCATGTGGTGTTCGTACTGTACCCACAAATTACTTTTCCTGAGGGAAGAACACCCATTATTTAACTATATGTTGTCCATTAATATAATTCTTGTCTTTTTAGAAAGATCACCCTTGTTTTATCAGGGTGTGGGGACCTCGATACTTATTTTAGAGATATAGTAGCAACTCAAATATCAAATTATGGTGTGGTTCCTCATGCATTGCATTAGAAAATCTCATATCATTATAGTTTGTGGGCAATCCTTCTGATATATTTCAAAAACATAATGAATTCCCTATTTTACTAGGGTGTGGGTCCCATATCCTAGGTTCGGTACTCGAATATCGGGTTAGGGTGAAGGTCCCGCATAGTGATGACACATGTATATTCGGCATAACCATGTCATACAAGGAATTGAAACCTCAATTTTATATTAATAACACATATTATACATCAAGGTGTACAACCACTATTTTGATATGTTAGTTAGTGTTATATCACCCTCTATTATGTGGTGGAACTCTTTTTACTGAGTAGAACCCCAATATTCAAGTAGAGATGCGGTGCAGGTCCTCTACTGAATTTGGATATCCCTCATCTATATAAAAATGTTTTGTTATATGGGACCCTCCAATTATTATATAAAATAATTGGTTAGTGTTTTTAAATCATTCAATGTAGATAGTTGTAGTCATCTCCATATAGGTGTGACAATGTCTTCATTGGTTGGATAGAGTCATATAATACATCAGTTGCGGGGAAATGGTGAGGTGTGTGTCCCTCTACAGTCACCCTTCAGAGAGAATTTACATTTTTCATTGTTTGGAGACGTGATAACTTAACATTGAGCTGGTGTGAGGGGAATGAATCTTCGTTTCTATTACCACAAGATTGAGCAATGCGTAATAAAATTGTACTATGAAATCTAGTTTTGGGCATTATATTTTTACATTTAAATCTTTTCTTGGTGGGGAATTTTTTCCCCATCATACCATAAAAGTCTATAGAGTAGTTCTTGACTGATTTTATCTCATATACGAGTTATCTCTAGGATGGAGAACTCATGGGGGTATTATCCTAGATGTGAATTACCATTAATCATCGAGTAGAATCATTTTTTTCTGTGAGGTTGGGCACCCATGATAAATATAGTCTGAGAAGAAAATTTCATGGTAATTAGGGTATTCCTTTTGGTTTTGTCATGTGTTTTGGTTGACACCCACCAGGGACTAAGCATACTAGTAATGTATAGTTGATGATTGGTTGAGAGGGAGTTTATCTCCCACTTAGATTCCATATAACATGGGTTGAGTGGATTGTCTCCATTTAGTTTCTCCATTTTACTATGTTTTTTCAGGTCCTTATTGAGTTATATTATACTCACCCCATAATAGGATTTGGACACACATGTAGTTTTTTTCTTGACCATAGGCCTTTCAATGGTGTCCTATGAGGTCATCTGGCAAGAAGATTCAATGAGGTTGACCAAATGAGGTGTTAATTAGAAATTGGATGATGAGCCTTATTGAAATTTTATTTAACAAATATCCCCTCAATCATAGAAGGCTCTATGAATTTACTATTTTTGGGATTATATTTTACCAGTTTACACTTTCAATGCTTATGTTTAACACTATTTTAGGATAGTTGGATCCATGATATTATTTTCATTATTGTTATAACAACAATGTTTCATGGAGATGTATATGGGTGGATTCATATATGTTTTGTAAGAAACTTACTACCATGAATGTGATATATTAATTTAAAATTATTATCATCATCAGGACTTTTAGAGGTTTTACTGAGGAGTCACATATTGGGCCCTATTAAGAGGGGTTATGATTATTTGGAATTGAAGTGGGTTCTATTTTCGGACTATATTTTAGTGAGAATGGAATATCTTGCATAGAGAATGTTTATATTTGTTTATAGGTTTCATTTCAGGATAGGTACTCAAATGTCGGTGTGGTGGGGTGGATAATGTATCCCTTCACCATGACTCTGATAACCTACTAATTGTCTTGATACATTATGTAACTAGTAACAAATAATATTTTCTACATGGTTTAGATAACACTAATTTCTGTTTTTCCCATTCCTTTAGTCATCTCCTGTGATTTACTAGTTAAAAAAGTAACATATTGATTCTATTTATGGGTGTGACCATTATGAAATATATAAAGGGTTATATGGAGGGATTCTGATGAAGATCCACCCATC
This sequence comes from Viscum album, assembly GCA_963277665.1. Classification (NCBI taxonomy): domain Eukaryota; kingdom Viridiplantae; phylum Streptophyta; class Magnoliopsida; order Santalales; family Viscaceae; genus Viscum; species Viscum album. The sequence continues at coordinate 2,093,847,765 of OY728123.1, read as the reverse complement.
GTTGAGACTTTAGTTTATGGAACTGTTCCTGAGGTAGTACCACCATGTTTCCCTCCCTTTGAGGAAAAAACTATATATAATATTTTTTTGTTGGAAGTTTAAGAGGAGAATTTGTGTTAGGTGAGTGTGCTATATGAGTTATTAAGGGATAATACTCTAAAGAATTAGGGTCAACGAGACCCCTTGGAAGCTCAATTCTATCTTGAGTACTTCAGATGAATTTTTCACTTTATGAGGACACCATAAGATTCGATAATGGTCCCATCTGTGACCCTTATGTAGTATTTTTATAGGAGATGGTAGAGTGTGTTGACACCGAGCCATGATGATGTGATGCTCACTTGGGAATAATTTGAGTGGCCCAACAGAGAATAGTTTTATTGAGACACATTGATATTGATGAATATCCTAGATCTTCTAACACTTCATAAGGGTAGAATTACAATGGAATGATACTCAACAATGTTTACAGACCCATCACAATACATTATGAATGTGGTTCGAGACACATTTTTGAAATACCATACCATTGAATAGGTCCTCCACATATACTTTAGAGAGGGTGTGTACTTCTTATGACTTCTATCTTATATGAAAGTATGTGAGTGAGCTGTGCTAGTAGAGAGAATCCAGGTAGTCGGTTGGGAGGATTATTTAGACAGTAGTGGTCATGAGATAGATATTTGTGCTGCAGCAAGAAGATTGAAGATGATAGGATAGTAGAATAGGATGAATACCCATAACCAAACACAAGAATGTGGTTCTACAGTGCATGATATATGCCTGGAATATGGCTTTCCTAGAATAGGTGGTGTCACACATGATACATACGAGTATATCTGGATCAATATTGTTTGACCATTTGCGATGAGAAGAGCATTATTTTTAATTGAAAACCCCTGATTTTGATGATATTAGAGTGTATTTCTCATGATGGTGGATGTGGTAGAGGAGTAAAGAGAGGATATTGAGGTGGAAAATGATTCGAGATGAATCATCTACCACACCAAGTGGTCCATTCCTGGCTCATGGAGCTGGAGGATGGTCTGAGGATGTGTTCCAAGCCATGAAGGTCTTTATATTAGTGGTTCCAATTATGATAAGACATATTCTCTATATACTATATACATTATATAATAGTTTTTTATAATATTTTATAAGGTACTCTATTCTGGAAAATTATTTCTTGATGTAGTTCTAGGGAGATGCAGGGCATCAGGGTAACCCCGTTGTTATATTGTTTGATATAGCTTAATACTCATGAGTAAGAGGGATGGTTCCCCCACCAATATGTCATTGTTTGACATGGTTAAATCCATGCAGACGAGTTAGTGTAGCCAAAAACTGATAGCCTCATAGTGTGGGGGGTGAGTTTATTTGATATTTGTGCTCAAGGCATGTTTTCATTTTGGAGTGTCATAGATGGACTTTTTATACAAGTGGAGCCTTTTTATGTTGACCTATATGATTTGAGGCCATTTTGTGGTGTTTTTAATATGGTGGTAGATGAGAACCATCAGGTTACACAATTATTTTCATCGTGTTAGCAAGGTGGTGTAAAACTAGACACTATGAATGTAGATGGACCATGGAATTTACTATTTTACCACTTATTTTAGTTGAGGATACATGTGAAACTAATTTAACTATGTGAACAATTATTTATTATATTAGTGGTAGAATGTTTCCTTCATGGTTCCCCTAAATGTGTGCAGATAGGCTACAAGATAACCATTGTTTATCATGATTCCATGGGATGGGAGTTTTTATCCATTAAACAAGGATTTTTCTTTTTGTATATTATATTTATTAAGTTGATGTAGTCACATGGGTTTTTACTTGAATATCTTTTGAATAAATCTTGGATTATTTCCAATTCCAATTGCTAATTCAGCGTGGTATTTTAAGTCTAATGTAGGCTTAGTTAGATGATATTAAAAATAGTTAATACAATTTATCAAAAATGGATTGATTACATGTTAATTTACAATAATAGCCATATAAATTATCTGATAATAATTTTGAATCCATAGTTGAGTTCCTAACATGGTGTTTCTCAAAGGCATGACATAAAATTTGTCGGAATTGGGTGTGGGTCAGATATTTGTTGTGTGTGGAGTGTTATATAAAGAATAATTATTTATTAAAATTAATTATGTGCACCCTCCCACCCTGGTGTATTACTGTAAGAGGGGCAGAGGACCACACACCCCCTTTGGAAATACAAATGAATATAGTCGAAACCAAAGAGAATATACATCATCAGTCTCTAATCTTGATGGTGATCACTCCTAGGTCATAGTGTATTGGTTTATAGAGTAGATCATCACATAATGATCTTTAAAAAAAGAGTATTTGTATTTGTGTTCTAAGTCCCAATCCATATTTTAATTATTTATTTAATCGTTTTAGATCCCTCAGGAAATTTTTTGGGACCCCCATAGGGTTTATTATAGGATTAATGGGAAAACATAGTGATTTGGACAGTTTGCAAGGAATTCCAGTGTGGAATTCCAAATCACATAATGTGTATTGTGGGGTCACACGCCATGTGTTACTCCCATTTTGGGAAGAAGAATTTTGGGGACTATATTCCCTATAAAAAATTATTGGTCATGTTGTGTGATCATGTTATGTGGCAATTGGATATGTCTACCATTGTCATCATAAGGGACATGTCCACATGCAAGAACGCAACTAGATCATATAGGCATGAGGGGTCAAATAAGTTCATGATCAAGATTCATGGACAAATGTATAGGAAATCATGAATCTTTGTGAACTATTGGTTCATGTCATGTGTGGATACAACAATTTCCAATACATGTGTGTAAAGGCATGTTTTGAGGCATGGTTGAGTAGATAAATTTAATGTAAATCATGTACATGACGTGTATGATCACATCTCCAACCGTGATGAGCATTAGAGGACATTCTTGAGAGTTCTTATGGGTGAACACATATCATCGAACCCCAAACACATTGTGTAATAATTTTTAGTGAATTCCTCTAAGATTATGTCCTTCTATGGGGATCAGATTTAGGCTTGTGAGTACCCTATACAGATCAATTTCATCACAAAATTTTATTTTATACTTCATGATGGATTCTATGACACGATGTGGCAGGAAACAAACATGAAGTTGTTCTACTAGTGAAAGAATTTCGGTTCTTATTAGTGGGGGTTATTGAGGATATTTTGGGGTTGGTAACCTTCCTTATAATCTCATGATTTGGGTCTGAAAATCCCTTTAGGCTTGAAGAATAGTGCTCCCATGACATAACATGGTGTGGGTCCCCTGTATGTTGATGTGTTGTGATGTGTGGCATGAAATGTGTGATTATCCTTTTAGAGGTTCTCAATTGATATAATAGGACATTTAGTTTTACTAGAGAGATTATTGGATTGGTACCCCTCTATCATATCAGGGTCTCTATTTCCATTACCACTTAGATCAATCGAGGCATAACTACCCATTACATCGAGATTGGGTTCTCTAGCCATGATTCAATTCTTTGGGGGTCTGAAGTACCCTATTGGACTAGGGAGTGGGTCCTCTATAATTTCTAGGTATCTAATGACAGCGCTCCCTATCTTATTATGGTGCGGTCCATCCATACTCATTGGAATGATAGAGTATGAACTCCCCTATCATACTAGGGAATATGTTGTTTATCTTTAGAGTCAGAAATCCCCATTCATACGAATGTTCAGGTCAGACATATATGATTTTTAGGCATATTCATAACTCCTCTATCATACCAGGATATAGGTCCTCCAGCCAAGTGTCGATAATCCCCTATCGTGTCATTGTGAAGGTCCCCCATGGTGATCACACAGATTGAGTATAAACTCCACATTCATACCGGGGTGTCATTCCTTTATTTTACAGTCACTACTCCACTTCCATGAAAGTTTAATGCCCCAACCCTAGTTACCCAGAATCAGTACATTATTACATTACATTGGCATGATCCAAGGAATCTTATGCCGAAAGACGGGCCATTTTAGTATCCTTGGATGTACAAGATACGTACATAAGATTTAAATTACATCATGAAAAAAACATTGTGTCCCCTTTAAAAACTCATATATACCTTCGAATATTCCTTTAGTTTAATCATAATATAATTATTTATATCCTAGAAAAAATAAAACATAAGAATGCGGTGAGCTCAGATTCTCAGTAAGGATAACAATATAGTGGAAGTTTTCATATATAAGAAAAAAACATTTAAGTCAATATATATGACTAGAACACAAGCTTTCTAAACATAAGCTTCAACATAATATGGAAATGTTAAATCAAATAATTACATTTACTTATTCTCATGGATATTCTACTAGTCGAATAATAACATGTAATGTAAATAGAAAATTTCATAATGATGGAATGCATAATGCCAGACATCATAACCACATAGTTAAGGCCTTGTGCCAAGACTACAAATAAGATTTTTTCAAGGACTTGTGCCAAGACACTAGATAATCTCATGAGACCTACCGATGCATCGAGGATATTTAGCGGGCTCCACCCATCACATACTAATTCCAATTCATTTCACATATAAAAAGGTTAAAACATAACATAAACATTAATATTAAAACTTCCATACGAAATGTCAATACATTATCCATATACCATGGATGGTGTAAAAATATAACATCCACAGTCAAACATATCACAAACCGTCAATATAAAATTAACGTTTGTGCCATAAAAAATAAAACTCAATCAAGATTAAAAACGATCAAAGGTTATTAACATAGATAAAATCAAAAAAATTTATAGAGAAATGTCTCTTTCTATTTTGATATCATTTAAAAGTCATATAATTATAAAGGAAAACATATTTTTCAAAAATATTGTTATATGATTTTATGGGAAGTTTTATTGATGATATAATGAAAAACAATACCCAAACACTCTTTATAAGTTAAAAAAGACATTCTATCCCTTAATTTTGTTGAAAAGGTCATAATGTACCTTGTTTGTAAAATTAAAGAATGATTCCTTTCTAAATATATATGGTCAAAAAAGTGTTTAAATGACTTTAACCCATTGAATAAAAAATATAAAAAATGTTTTGAATTACATTTTTAAGAAAACATAGATGTGGATGATTAAGCGGTCCTGGTAGATACGTATGTAAAAAATAAACTCGGATGATAAAGAGATTGTGAAATTAACCCTTAACGATCTGGTGACTTACGAAACATACACCACATGAAAGAAGGATCATACAATGAATATGTAAATACCGATAAATTATTTTATATCACTTAAGTATTACAATAAATGGATGTATATACACAACAAAAATGAAATAGTGGCAATATTCCATTTATCTCACCGAACGATGAAATAAGATGAAAACCCCTTACTATGTTGTAATTAATCGAGTCGTATGACCAAAAGTTAATAACTTCCAAATGAATCAGTGAATACTGTGAATATAAAGAGAAAAATGATAATATATATAAATATATATATATATATATCAAATGGAAGTACACAATACACCACATGCAATAAATAAGTCACATACAATGGTAATCTCATGCAATTAAAAGTGAGATAAGAAACCCCTTACCTTGTACATTTCCTTAGTAAAGGTTATATTAACCTACATTATAATGGTTAAATAATTTTTATAAAATAAAACAACAACAAAATACATAAATATGATGTCATATATGATATTTTAATATTTCTTTGTTAATTATATTTTAGTAGTATCGAGGTTATGAGTGTTAACTGATTTGTTTTCCATTATATGATTGATTAAGTAAGACTTATTTTTTATGGTTATGATGCATTTGATTTATATACAGAATGATATTATATTCATTAATAATTTTTTTAATAATAAAATGGAAATTATTCATGAATGATTATGATGGGGAATTAATCTTATCACGTTCATGGAGACAGTAATCTGTACGTACAGACGAGCAACAATATCATTATATTGATCGTGAAATCACATGTAATTGGATGGTATATCATATATAAAGACTCATTTTCATGTTATATTTATTATTTATATCATTTATACTCGTTATTATACACATCAAAATAATGATGTGTATGAATTACAAACTACACCACGACGTGGAGACCGTAAGTCGTACGTACGCATTATGGTGACATTGTTATTTATATGATGGATAGAAAAACGAATTTGGTTGTACCATATTTATAATAATATCACAGTATATAGAATGTACTAGAGTAATTTTTTTATGGAAACCCAAAAAAAGAATGAGGAAGTGGAAGAAGAAAAGAATTTAAAAGTGGTTGGTGAAATTATTACCTCTTCCTCAGGTGTTTCCTTTTGAGTCGATCCAAAGGGTTCCATAGGTTGGATTTATGTTTAATGTAATGACTCTAAGTTGATTAAAGGGATTTTGGGGTGATATTTTTGAAGGTGTTGGAAGAGAAAAATTGATTTGGAGGTGTGAAATTAAGAGAAAATGATGTAACCTTTTATAAGAGAGGTGAGGTTCATTTTTGGAATCCTTGAAATATTATTTTATTATAAAATAATTTTCGTTTTCTAAGGGCTATAAAATGATTTATTTTGATGATAAAGGGGGGATGGTTAGAAACCCTCTCAACCAATAGGTTTTAGACAAGTTTAGGTTTCCATGATAACCTTATCTTTTAGATTTAACTCTTAGATATTTAGATTAACTTTCAACGTGCCACCTTTTATTCTTACACTATATGGTTAAAAACATACTCTAAACTTCCAAGTGAACCTAAAGCGGTTATTTAATGACGTATATAATATTACTTAAGCCCTTTGGATGAACCTTAGTCTTTTATTAATATTATATCTATCCATTATATAGTATTTGTTTTAAAAACACATTTATGTCAATTTATACATTATATAGAATTTTATTTTTGTGAAAATCATAATAGCATGATTACATCAGAAAAAATTTATTTAATTGACCTTAACATGTAATATTAACATATAAAATTAGTGGAATTGATAAAAAGACTAAAATTACATTTATTTTGATATTTATAAAATTAATTATTTTAATTATTCATTAATAAGGTAATTATTGCCTCATCATTGTGTCATAAATAAATTTAATTATTTAAAGTATAAATATTATAAATAAAATATCATTATTTTGGAAAAAAAAATTTCTATATAATTAAAATTTATTGTCGAATTTATCTAATCTATAACCTTATATTAACAATGGTTTAGTTATTAAAAATTGAATTTGACTCTTTTAACTCTTCTTTAAATAGAATAATAATAAATTTCCTAATCTAATCCAATTAGTCAAAATAGGATCATATTTTATTCCCAAGTTTTTTTTTGTTGACATAAACTTATCCAATAGGGACATATGTAAGTGTAATTTTAATATCATTTTTAACCTTAATTACCCTGTTTAATTTTAACTATAGTAAATAAAAGTCCAAAGATACTATTCAACAAACATTATTTTCATCTTATTGAACCAAATTTTACATACAGATGTCAATCATGCCTCTCATCATTTTTAAATTCAACTCACAAAAGCGGTAAAATTATGTTTTATCTAAATTTTCAAATACTCTTAGATGGTGGGTAAAAGATTGTAAAAACATCAATAAACTTTTTTACATATAATTTTATTATAAAATGAATATAGGTTATTTCATTGAATTTATATAGGTATTATATATCTATTTTAACATAAAATAGATATAAATAAAATATATTATTTTTTAAATAAAAAGTCGGTTTTAAACTATAACGCTATGTTTTTCACTATTCATATTAAATGGAATGTTTTCAAAAAAGTACAAAAAATTCACCCTAAGATAATTTTGATATTCCAAACTCAAAATTTAATTCTATTATACCAAATTCAAAACATATTAGTTGCAGTAATCAATAAAAATTTAATTTTCGACGTCAAAATTGAAAAGTGGGTTTTTAAAAATTATAAACTATCAAAAGATTGACAGGTGTTTATGTCGAATTTAAATGTGAAATTACATATAATGAAATAAATTATATTAAATGATAAAAATATAATCAAATTATACTTCCAATCCCTTAAAATTCATAATTTAACCCTATAAATTATTTCGATTAAAAAGTTTTTTTCAATTAAAATTTAGTATTTTTCAGAATTCATTCAAATATGAAAGTCATCAGAAATGTACCAAACTTTTATTCAAAATAAATATATATTTCCCTATTCTAAATAAATAAATTAATTTCATTCAATTAAATATATAAAAGTGTCAAATATTGGTTTTAGGAAGGGATTTCCAATTGAATGTGGAAAAAATGAATTTTTATAAAATTACCTCTTTTATCTGGAAAATAAATGTGTTCTTATATTATGTATAAGAAACACATAATATGGATTCTAAAATTATATGGACTATATAAAATTCAAAATTTAGTTAATATTGTTCATAACTACTTTTGAACGACTAGTTTGGTATGTCATGGTGCACTCAAACTCTGTGTTTCATGTAGCGTAAGATATTGAATTACGTTATAGAAAATAACTTACTATGAAATCTTGGGGTATTACATTCTTCACAACATTTTATAATTGCATCCCCGTTATTTTAAAATTGGTGTTGGTAACTACATTGAAGGTCCCATAACTAAAAAAAGAGTCAAAAAAGTATAACATTAAAAGAAAGAAAGAGAAGTACAACAGTCACATGAGATAACCCATACTAGGATTTCATGTAAGTAAACATGGATATTGAAGAAAAAATATGTGTCATGTTCTGATGGAGAGAGATAGAAATAATGATCAAGAGAAAGTTAACAACAATAAAATGACAAACATTTGATGGGACAAACGGTCATTAGTTTCCCGGTAGGAAATGTAAACAAAGAACACATTTTTTGTTTTATGTTCAATATCATAAAGACGAAGAAATTATTTATGAGATTGAATAATAACATAACGAGATATACATACCTTTTAAGTATAGTTTCATCCTTTAATAGATTTCTACCACTAAATCATCTATTTTTTTAAACGATGACTATACAATACGAATTGGTCACACCTGTTGTGCTAGAATCATATTCTAGAGAATCGAAGGATCCACAAAGGATAAACTATAAATTTACATTATCTTTAGTGAGTAACCAAAACCGAAATTGTTATTACGTGTTCAGATGATCCCCATAAAATATAAACCATTAGAGAAATAAATACTAATCTTAGTTTCTAAAATTAATCCAAAAATACACAAAGTTCAATAAATTCAATTCAATAATAGATTGTTCTAAAAATCATTCAATATAATCCAAACTAACATTGAAACCCAAAATATATAATAATTTGATTATATAGTCTTAGACATTAAATTGTATTTCCAAATGACATCTACGACTCTTAATGTCACATAATTAATATTGTTAACCAAATCACATATTCTCTACGATTGGTTAATCATTTCCATAAATAACCCAAATCACAATAAATCCAAAAAAAAGATAAAAATATACTATTACTCCTCAAATGAAAATATCAAAGAATTCTACTTTTATTTGGAATATACTATTCCCAACAGAGCGAACATCATCCAAAATAAAATTTATTAGTTAATCACCAAATCATTTTCCTATACTAAGGATATTCATTTTATAACCCATAAAATCTAAAATCAACTTATTATTGATCAATAAAACCATTTAAATGAAAATAATTAGTCACACTATCCAGGGACATCAGGTTGTCTAGTAGTATGCGATAAATCTGAATCACACTCTGGTTGTGGGTTCTATTCTCGCAGATTTGTCCTACGCGACAGGTTGTCACACAGTCTACGTGTTTTTCTTTTTCAAAAACTATATTTTATAAATTTTTCAAAATGAGAAACATTCTTTAAAACAACAATAACATAATTTCACCTCAAATTGTATCTCATTCATCACATTTTCATCCAAAATTTTAATAACTTGTTATTTACTCAAATTCAAGGATCATTTAAACCCAAATGTCTATTTGTAAATATAATAGACAAACAATTATTCCTAAAAAAGAAATTGCACATAACAAACTGCAGGGTTACACATATAAGAGAAATGTTTTCCAAAGTAATCCTGTCAACAAAGAGCCCTGATAATTTTAAACATTTCACCATCCATTTATTTCCACATAATTTTTTCCATTGCAAAGAGGTCATCCTAGAGAATAGGGAATTCACTCGGGTAATTCCTAGGTTACCAATATTTATAGAATGTTACTTTAAATGGATTCTTGGGATCATTTTTAATTTCATCAATAATACTATTCATTTTTCCTCGAAAATTATTTACATTATGTCATTCATTCCCACAAATAAATCATTACATTGTTCCATTGAGACACTTTCCTATGTGTCTCTGTCCACATTTCCTGCATGATGGAAATTGAGCTTTCGTTTCTCCATGGACTCTATAGCTGGAGCTCTTATCATTAACCACATTTCTCTTCTTTTTTGAGTCTGAGAGTTGGTTAATATATATGTATTTTATCATCTTTTTGGAAAACTGAGTTGTCATGAACATGATATCTTTTACACTTATCAACAATCCATTTCATTTCTCATCTCCACCATCATTCCCACATTGTGAATCATGTCCATTGTTACTATGAATTCCTCAGAATCCATCTATTGACTAACACAAGAGTTCATAATTTGATTCAAAAAATCATTTTGAGAAAATAAAAACACCTTACATTCAATATAAAACACCATAAAATTAACCACGTTTAATTTTTATCAACATATATTTAAATCCTTAAAATCAGTTTGTAAAGATAATTTGAATTATCCTAGGCATATCCCATGGGAGTGTCGTAACCAAGAGTAGATCAAGGCCCGTTGTCGAGTAACAGGAAATCCCTGGTCAAGCCCAAAACTCCCTGTCGGAGTTTTTACTCCTAGGTACATCTATTCCAAAACTACCTCTACCTTCTTGTATCTAGACAAAGTTGTATTGCTTGTAAAATCTACATAATATTTACATTACCAAAATTTTTAGATGTTGTTCAATACTAATCCTAAATTTCTATCTTAGTGCAGTGTTTCCAAATAAGGGTTTTTTTCTAAATCTAGCTTCCACAATTTTTACTAAATTTCTTGTGATACCAACTATTACGCCTCGACCCCAGTTACCTAGAATCGGTGCATTATTACTTTAAATTGGCATGAGACAAGGAATCATGTACCAAAAGACCAATCAGTTTAGTAGCCTTGGTAGTATTATATACATACATATGTTTTACATTAAAAAATGAAATAAAAAACAACATTGTGTCCCCTTTGAACATTCTTATATCCCTTTGATTATTTTTTCAATTTAATCATAATATACTTCTTTACATCCTATGGAAAATAAATCAAAAGATAGCGCTGAGGTTATATACTTAGTAAGGATAACAATATAATGGAAACTGCCATAAATAAGAACAAACATTTAAGGAAATGTATAAGACTATAATAGGATCCTTTGAAACATAAAAATCAATATAATATGGCAATGATAAATCAAATAATAGAATTTACTTCACAAGGATATTCTACTTGTCAAATAATCGCATGTGATATCAATAACCAATTTCATAATGATGGAATGCGTAATTCCATACTTCATAACCACATAATCAAGTACTTGTGCCAAGACTACAAATAAGATTTTGTCAAGGCCTTATGCCAAGACACTAGTTTTTCTCATGAGACATACACATGCATCGAGGAGCTATATCAGGCTCCACATGTCACTTACTAAGTCCAATGCATTCCTGATATGAAAAGGTCTAAACATAACATAAACATTTGTATTAAAACTAGCATACAAAATGTCAATACACTATACATAAACCAATAATGGTGTAAAAATAACACATCAACCTTCAAATATATCACAAAATATTCAATGCAGTATGAATGTTTTATATCATTATATATCAACCTCAATCATGATTAAAATCCATCAAAGGATGTTGACATAGATGAAAGAAATTTATTTTAGAGAAATATCTTTTTTCTATTTTCATTTCGTTTAAAAGTCATATAATTATAAAAGAAAACATTTATTTGGAAAATATTATTATAATCTTGTATGGAAAACCTCAAAAATTTTATAATGTCTATTAATAGCCACACCGACCATATAAGTTAAAGAAAGGCTTTCTTACCTAAATTATGTCAACAAAATATATAAAGTACCACGTTTGGAAAACGACGAAAAGATACATTTCAAAACATATATGGTCAAATAACGGTATAATTGAATTTAACCCATAATATAGTAAATAGTAAAAAAATTTGAATTAAATTTTTATGAAAACATGGATGTTGATGATAAAGAGGTCTCCGTAGACACTTACACAAAAACAATCTCCGATAATAAAGAGATTGTGAAATTAACCCTTACCGATTTAGTGACTTACAAAACATAAACCCCATGAAAGAAGGATCATACAATGAAGATGTAAATAACCATAAATTAAAGTATATTTTATAATGAATACAATCATGGGAAGTACATACACCACACAAAATGAAATATTTTCAATATAATAGGAATCACACGAATATAATAAGGGAGATGAAAACCCCCTTACCATACTGTAATCAATCGAGTCGTATGACCAAATGTTAATAAACACCAAATGTATCACAGAATATTGTGAATATAAATTGAATCATGATAATATTTATATCAAATGGTTGTACTCAATACACCATATGCAATTAATAAGTGGCGAACAATCGAAATCTAATGAAATTAAAAGTTAGATAAGAAACCCATTACCTTGTATATTTCCTTACTATAGGGTAGGTTAACCTCCTTTATAATGGTGAAATTATTGTTATTAAATTATAAATGAACCAAATACATAAATATTGTATAATATATGATATTTTAATATTGTTTTCTTAATAATATTTCAGTTTTATCATCATTTTGTGTGTTAACTGATTCATTTTCCTTTATATGGTGGTTTACGTAAGACATGTTTGTTATAGATATGATGTATTTAATTCATATATAGAATGATATAATGTACATAATAATTAGTTTTAATAATAAAATGAAAATTATTCTTTAATGATTATGATGGGGAATGAATCATATCATGATTGTGGGGATGGTAATCTGTACGTATGCACGAGCGACAATATCATTATATTGATGGTGAAATCATATAAAAATGGATGGTATATGATATATGAAGAATCATTATCATGTTAAATTTATTATTTATGTCAGTTATACTCATTAGTGTACCCATCCAAATAATGAATTGTTTTAATAGCAAACTACACCCAGACCTGGATACAACAAGCCGTACGTACGCACGTATGGTGACTTAATCATTTATATGATTTATAGAATAATGAATATGGTTTCAAAAAGCCCGCGGGGCTGGGTGAGTTGGTTCAAGGCCGTGTCATCCCGTCGTTGAGGTTCCGGGTTCGAGTCCTCGCAAAGGCAACGTGCACCATATGCCAGCGATCCTCTCGTCCCCTCGACTCTGCGGGAACTAGCCCAAGCCCAAGGGTTGGCCACCTTGGGCCTAGCTGGGGGCATGCGGCACGTAGGTGGTCAGGCCAGACCAATACCTAATTACCCATACAACACGTTTGATGGAGCCCTCAGCACCGCAACTCTTGAACCCGGCAGATGCAATAAACCCCAACCCCCGATTCAGATCTTTTGCAGATGTGGTTTCTGTAAGATCAGGTGATGATATTCCTCATAGGGTCGAGGATCCAGAGCTCAAAATCTTACCTATGTTCTATCGACACAGAGGGAAAGCCGCGATATCCTTTTCATAATATGAGGTTAAATCTCTCTCGTATGGTTTGTGTTTCACTCTTGTTGGTAAATTTATTAACCCCAAACCTTCTTTGAAGTATCTTCGTTCTACACTTGAATCTATGGGATTTTCGGGTTTCAATTTAGGGCTCCTCAATTCTTCTCACATATTTTTTAGATTCCAGACTGAAGCTGAGTATTATAGATTATGGGTCCGTCGATCGTGGTATTTTGGTGGCTTCTTCATGAGTGTTTTAAAATGGGAACCGAATTTTGATCCGCAAATTGAATCCCCAGTTGTGCCGATCTGGGGTGGATTTAATGAACTTCCTTTACACTTGTTTCAACAAAATGCATTGTTTCCTATTTCTAGTCTCATTTTTTAGCCTTTGAGACTACACTCTGCTACTAAGTCTCTCTCCATACCCTCCATTGTTAGAATTTTCATTGAAGTAGATGTTTCAAAGCCTTTACCAGCCCAGATTTGGATCCAGAGTGGTTGGCTAGGTTTTTCTCAGGAAATTGTATTTGAGAGACTCCCAGACTATTGTCACTTTTGTCTCAGACTTGGTCACCCTTCTAGTTTTTGTGGAAAGGAAAAAGCCTATACTAAGATTAAGAAATCCACCTATGTTGTTAAGAGACATAAGGCTGGTACCTCTCAAGTTGAGCATAGACTTAAACCTGATGAAGTGAATCATGCACATAATTCTGAAAACCAAATTTCAGATTTCATTGAAGCTGTGATTGAAAATGCAGTTGTTCCTTCTAAGGAGGATCCTATTGGGATCCTTCCCCCTAATGATTCCAAGAATGTAGAATCTCAAAACTCACTTCCCTAGCAAGGAAAGAATGATCCCACTGAATCCAAAGAAAACACATAATAGGAGGTTCATGATGACTTTGTTTCTAATGTTGAGGAAGTTGATAATGCGGTCCAGATTAGGGAATCTTACCTAAATAACATGGCCAAAGAATGCAAAAAACCTATGGTTGATGAAGATTGGTTCATCACTCCACATATAAGGAATACTAGAAGACATAAGGATTATTAAAATTTATAAAATACCATTATTACCAGGTCAGTGGACAATTCTAAGGCTGAACATGTAGAAGTTCCCCAGGAGATGTCTCAAGTTGAGAATTACAATCCAGACCCTGTAAAGGATCCTCCAAAAAAATCCTCCAGTACTGAACTGTACTATTTCTCGCATGATTTTTATTAAGAAGATATTCAAGACTGGAATCAATATATGGAAGAGCAGCTTGCCCTTTCTCATAATGAGATCCAAGTAGGATATACTCTCTATTTGCTGCTGATGGCCAGTTTCATCCTTCTGAATAAGTCTGTTCGATGATCTGCTATGGTGGCTCTTGCATTCCTATTTTTGATCTCTTCTAAGGATGATGTTGTTTTTGTATTACTGAGACTGATCTGTGATTTTTTAAGTGGAATCTTTGAGATGCTTTTTTAGAATTGTTTCTGCATTTCTTGGATAGATCATTTTGTTCTGTTTTCAAAAGTTGGATAATGTTTGTTGACCAGCTTACCTTGACATTTCTGTTGATTAATTGTTCTTGGAAATCTTATTTTGATTTCTAGACCTGCTCAGTTTGACACTCATGAAGTTTTGGTTTAAAAGAAATTTTTTTGTGGGACTTCACTGGTTAGATTCTATTTGATTGCAATGCTTGTTCTCTCTTTTTTGTTCATCCTTGGGATGTTTCAGGCTTAAAGAATGATGAGGATTTTGATAAGGTGCTCCAAGGCTGCTGGCTTTGAGGGCTCATGAAAGATGGAATTGGAGGACAACCCTACATTACATGAATAAATGTCTTGCAACCTTTCTTTGGATCTCTTGATGGCAGTCTTTATCCATGGACTTTGGTATTTTGGTTTTGTATTTTGTGTTTCCTCGTTTTCTTTCTGCTGGTGTATGCTCTTTACACCTCGTGTTTGTAATGCTACGTTTTGTTTTTAATAAATTCCTTTTGGGGAATGAATTGGGACACCAATTCATGTCACCACCTATAAAAAAATATGGTTGTAAAATATTTATAATAAAATCATAGTATATAAAAGGTACTGCTGATATTATTATTTTATGGAAACAAAAAAATAATGGGTGGTGGAAGAAGAAAACAACTTGAAAGTGTGTGGTGAAATTATTACCTCTTCCTCGGGTGTTTCCTTTTGAGTTGATCAAAAGGGAACCATAAGATGGATTTATGATCAAAGTATGGAATATAGGTTAATGTGAGGGAATTTGGTAGGATATTTGGGTAGGGGGTTTCTGAGAAAATTGGTTTTGGAGGTGTGAAATTATGAGAAGGGGATGTAGACTTTTATAAGAGAGGTGTGGGTAACTTTAGGAAAGCCTTGAAATATTATTTTATAATAAAATAGTTTTTGGTTTCGAATGTGTAAAAAATGATTTAATTTGAAGATAAGGTGAGGATGGGTCGAAAACCTCTGAACCAATAGGTTTTAGACAAGTTTTGGTTACCATTTTGACATTATCTTTTTGATTTAATTCTTAGTTAAATAGTACAAGTTTTATCTTGTCATCATGTATTATTACACTATATGGTTAATAAACATACTCTAAACATAAAATATAACCTCAAGTTCTTCATTAATGACATATATAATATTATTTAATCCCATTGGATGATCCTTAAATTTTTATAAATAATATATCAACCATTAATATAGTATTTGTTTTAAAAACAAATTTATGTCAATTTTCTCATTTTTTAGGATTTGGTTTTTGTGAAACTCATAATAGATTGATTACTTTTAAAAAATTAAATAATAAATCCTAACAGTTTTATTTAACCTATATAATTTATAGAGTTTCTCAAGACATTAAAATTATATTTATTTTAAAATTTATAATATGAATTATTTTAATCGTTCATTAATAGGGAAATGACCTCATCATCATTATTTCATAAATAATTTTATTTATTTAATGTCCCAAAATGATAAATAAAATATTATTATGTCGTAAATCTTTATATATTTATAATGAATATTTTTAAACGATTTTATACTAGGTATAACACTATATTAAAAATGGTTTATTTATAAAACAATGAATTTAACTCTTTTAACTCTTCTTTAAATAAAATAATAATAAATTTCCTAATTTAATCCATGTGGAAAAATGAGGATCCTATTTGATTTATAAGGTTGTTTTTTTCAAATTAAACTTATCCAAAAGAATTAGGACATGTTTTAGTTTAATTATAATATTATTTTACCCTTAATTACCCTATTTACTTTTAACCGTTGTAAATAAAAGTCAAAAGTTATTGTTCACCAAAAATTATTTTCATATTATTGAAGCAAATTTTACTTACTGATATCATTGGTGTCCCTTGAAATTTTTAATTTCAACTTACAGAAGTGGTTAAATTATGTTTAATGCAAATTTGGAAATGATTTTAGAAGGTTGGTAAAATACGGTAAGAAGTAAATAAAATTTTATATATCTAATTTTATTAATAAATGACTCTAACGAATAACATTGAACTTATATATGTATTATAAATCTATTTTGACTTAAAATAAATTTAAATAAAATAAATAATTATTTGAATAAAAATTTTGGTTTTAAACTATAAGAGAGTGTTTTTCACTATTTATCAAAAATTGAATATTTTTAGAAAATAAAAAATTCCCCCTAAGATAATTTTGATATTCCAAATTCAAGAAGGAAATATATTTTACAAAAATCAAAACACATGAGTTTCATTAGTTAATTTAAAATTAATTACCATTATCGAAACTGAAAAGAGGATTATTATAATGTAAAAACTATCAAAATATGGATATGTGTTTATGTCAAATTTAAATATGAAATTACTTATAATGAGATACATTGTATTCAATGATAAAATATAATCTAATTATACTTCCAAACCATTCAAATGCATAATTTATCCCTATAAATTATTTTTATTAAAAAATTTGTTTTCATTTAAAATTTAGTATTTTTCAGAATTCATCAAAATATGAAAGTTATCAAAAAAGTACCAAATATTTATTCAAAATAACTTTTTATGTCTTGTTTATTAATAATAATTTAATTTTAATAAATTAAATATATAAATGTGTCAAATATTTGTTTAAAAAGGGTTTTCCATTAGAAGGTTCTAAAATTTCATTTTTTAATAAATACTTATTTTATATAAAAGAGAATTTGTTCTTATATTATTTCTAAGAAACACATAATATAGATTCTAAAATTATAAAGAGTATATAAAATTAAAAATTCAGTTAATACTATTCAGAACCGCTTTTGAACCACTAGTTTGTAAGTCATGGTGTGCTCAATCTCTGTGTTGCGTGTAGCGCAAGCTATTGAATTCCTTTAACAAAAAGAAATTACTATGAAATCTCTAGGTGTTACAGTTATGGTGTTATTCCAATGCTATGATTAGTTTGGTATAGTCAAAACTCGCCAATTTAGGGTGTTGGTCTTAAATTTATGTATTGTTAATCCCATATATTCAGGTAGCGACCGGGGGATTGTCTTCTATGGGAGTTAGATATTTCTCAGTTGTAGAGTATAAGTTCATAGATCAAGCCCCTAAATTTGTTTTGTATGATGCATGGTTTCTGATTTAGAATTCCTCGGTGTAGTGATGTATGATCCTATACATGTGATTGTAATTTAAGCTTCATGGTTTGATTAATAAATAGTACTCGCTCACTAAGGGTGAACAAGAATATTGTGGGTCCCTACCCTCAATCTTTTTAGACAGGATGCACATGATTCATTGTATAAAGCAATCCCCCATATAAACTATTTGTAGTAGTGAGGATCAGGCTTCAAAACTTTGGTTCCTAGGATCTTACCTAGGTCAAAATACAGTGGTAATAGGATGACTTCTTTTGGGAATTATAGACTGACCAAGAGTGTTATTGATGATGGAGAGCATTCTATCATAAGTACCATATGGGAATTCATAGTTGTTCTATATAGAGTGTATATCATTGATGAGTGTTATATAGGTTGACTGGGATTATGGATTGTGTTATCCTATGAGTGTATTACCTATGAGAATGGTGTATAATAATGATGAAGGGGATGAGGTAAGAAATATAGAGACCCGAATCCTGACGTACATGAACATTACATTACTTTTGCGGAATACTTAGTAAATAACAAAAACACACACACAAGGACCGTAATAGTTTAGTGTCTTTGGAAACTAGGAATATAATCTTCTAATCGTGGTGAAATATCTTCAACGTCTCCCATAAAGATCTTCTTTTTTTAAAACCTAAATCATTTATTTATGTCCTGGGGAAAAGAAAACATAAAATTGTGAGCTCAAATGCTCAATAAGGGTAAACAAAATAAATATCAATCACGTCATATTCATAAGAACATATATTTTGGAAATCTTAACCTGGAAAAGAGATCATAATTTCAAAACATGGGATAAATCATTGTAGTGAAATGTAATCCCAATAATCATAACTTAAAACATGAAACTTTGTGGCATACACAAATAGTCATAGATAATTATTTCTTATTAGTCAAGACTCATTGCCAAGACTATCTTAGTGGACAAAGTCCCTTTCTGAACCGAGTCACCCTCGTTTCAGTCCTGTTTCACTGAACCGGTATAACCTACCATTCCAGCCATGTCTATCTCATGAGATATAAAATCTTTACCCAATACATTGGAGGGAGATATATTTCCCACCCATCTCATAATGATACCATTCTTATGTGTGCCACAAAATCATACATCATAAATCATTGCATAACCCATGTAATAAAAATGGGAATCTTAAACATCATGACATCATAAAACAATTCATATAAGATAAAGGAATTCATAAATTTAATTCCATCACAACATAATCAAATCAATGTAATAATAGGGATATAAATAGAACCCTATATTATCTTAGATGGAAAATAATTATGATAAAACACTTGAACTCTATTCTTGAGGAAAATATCCTTTCTACTTCAAAAACACTTTTCCATTCTTAACATGTCATTCAATTCTAAACTAAAAGATGTTGATTAATAATAAACTTCAAAACTTGTAAGGTAATATTCTTGTAAATAATGTATTAAAAATCCATTCATTCCGTATAAGTTAAAAGAAACATTCTTCTCGTACTTTTGTCAGAAAGTCAAAAAGTACCTCGTACGAAAAATGACAAAAGATTCCTTTCATATCTTTTACTAAATACTCACCAAAGGGTAAAATAGGTTTTAAAAAATTGTAGGTGGATGGAAATAATATTAAATATTGAGAAAACATGTATGTGGATGATAAAATACACCCCAGTAAATTCCAACGTATAAACAATCTCGGATAAAAATGAGATTGTGATATTTCCCTTACCTTAAGTCTGATTTGCTTCGTAAGTGTCTGAAACTCCTGTATAAAGATTTAAATAATGTCATTAACTTATTAAAAAATCATATTCATTGTTATGATATCATATATGGTTCACTTATGACTTTATATTACCCGTTCTTTTGTATATTCCATGTTAAAGAAGCGTTTTGGGTAAAATCGTTTCATTTATCGTAGGTGTTTGGACTTGTTGTTCTTGACTTTATTATTACTTATATAATGATTTACTTACTTCAAGAATATAAAACATGATTTATATATCATATATATTCAGTATATATATATATATAATGGATAGATAAATGACATGAAACACACCGTTCATGGAGACAGTAGTCTGTACGTATGAATGAACGATGTTTTCCTTTCCTTATTATCTTGAATGGAAGTACGTAGATGACATACATATATACATAAATCCAGTATCTTTATAATTTCATATATTTCATTATTATTTATTATATATACTTTATAATCATTCTTAAATGGTTAACATGGAGAATGAATCTCATCGCGTCGTGGAGACGGTAGTCTGTACGTATGCACGAGCGATGATATCATTCTCATGATCGTGAACTTGTGTTGAAGTGTATGTATAATATTTCAGTATCAATATCACTTTATAATAATCATATATAGTTACTAATTACACCATTATACCCATCCAATTAAGGTGGTGGCGGAAAATAGATTACAGCATGACGTGGAGACGGTATTCCGTACGTACGCACGCGCGGTGATTTCCTGTTTCCGTAGGATGGATAAAAGTTTAATTAGAGTTGTTTAATATTTATAATAACATATCAGTATATATGAAATACTGATGTTATTACTTTATCATGAAACAACTAAAGAAGAAGAATTTGAATAAGAATTAAATTGAAAAAGATTGGTAATGGATATTACCTCTTTTTGACGCGCCTTTTCTTAACCTCCACATAAAGAACTAAGGATGGTCTTTGAAGAAGACCAGGACCTCTAGGATGATACAAGGGAAGTGGAGAAGAGATTTTGGCAGGGGTTGGCCGAGCTTGAATGCTCAAATTGGTGTGAGGAGGAGAGGGAGGAGGTTCCCTTTTATAAGGGAGGAGAAGGGCACCTTTGGGAAAACTAATAATATTATTTTATTATAAAGTCAAGTTCGGTTTTAAATAGCTCCAAATTGATATATTTCGAAGCTAAGGTGGAGATGGGTCGACATCCTCTCATACAATAGAATTTAGACAATTTTAGGTATCAATTTTAACCTTATCATTTAGATTTAACTTTAAGTTAGATAATTTAACTTTTATTGTGTCTTCTTGTTTTCTTATACTATAAGGTTAATAAACATACCATAACAAGCCAAACGAACTCCAAGTAGTTTATTATTAATATATCTACCCTTATCTAAGTCATTTGGCCGAACTTTAGATTTTTAAGAATTAAATAACAATTAATAATATCACTCCATGTCATGGATTTGTTTAATCCATTATTGGAGAGTCCATCCAAAACTGTGTTTTCATCATGATACGTATGTGTGGAAATGTGTCTAATTTCAGGAAGATAATTGAGGTAGTTCATATAGTAGGCAGTGAGAGGCAAGAGAAGGTGTAATGACCTGAAATTTTCAATAAATCTTGTTTCCTAATTTTTTGTGTTATTTTATTTATACTTAAAAAAACTATTTCATTGGATAATATGAGTATAATTAAAATGAGACCGTTGGGTTTTGACTGTTATATGACCATTGGTCAATATGACCACTGTAAACTAAACGTTTCAATTATTGTCTCTATGTACAAGTGATCTGGGTTAATTAATAAAGAAAGAAGATTTGATGGCCTCACTCAATAGTATTGGACCGATCGCAGCCCATCTAACAGAACTTGGGAAGTAGGTAGCACCACTGGGCTTTGCTCTGGACCAAACCGAAGACGAAATTCATCGTGTGAAGCTAGAACGGAATCGCCTTCGCGAGAAGATCAAACTGATAGAAATTACTACTCGTGTGATGTCGACCAAGGCTCCCTCAGATTCTCTCATCTTAGCAAACCTTACACTTAGGTCCTATGCTGGTGTGATAAGGGGCTATGTAAGGAGACTGTAACTTCCTTGTGTAATCCTTAGTTTTAAATAAAAATTGGGATTTCTTCTTATTATGATGTTTATGAAATTTTAAATGACCGGATAAATATAGTATGCATATTTTTGATAAATTTTAGAAAAAGGATATTTTAAAAATGTTTATGTAAACATTAAATAATTAAAAATGTGTAATGATATTCAAAAAATGGTCATCTACAATTATGTTCAGTACGAAATTTAGAGTCTAATAAGATCAACTTGATTTTTGATGAATAGTAAATTATGAATAGTGATTTTATGCTTAAGATTAGTAATGTGACCAAATGTATTAGTAATCTCACTTAGAGAAAGTATTAATATAATCTAGGCACCTCGATTAAGTAATGAGATTCAATAAAATGGTTAAATAAAGGATTAATAAATTATTAGTGAAGTATAAGTTTTTTTTGAGAAAATAGTGTATTTTAATTAAAAAATTAAATTAAAAATATTTAGAAAATTAGTTTTATAAAATGTATTTCATTTTTGAACTCAGAGCATCGATATTATGTTAAGGTAATTTTTGGAGATTTTTATGAAAAAATGAATTTTCTGTGAATAGTGTATCAATTTAGAAATTAAATTAAAAATATGTAGAAAATTATTTTTATAAAATGGAGTTCATTTTTGGAATCAGAGCATCTATATTTGGTTAAGGTGATATTTTGGGATTTTTCTGAGAAAGATGAATTTTCAATGAATAGTGAAAATACAGTTTTTAAGTTACGGGTGATTAATGACATCATTAAATGATGTATTAAGGATGTAATCAATATGTTCGACTTATTAATAGTAAGATAAGGTATGATGTGTCCCAAGTGGCCAATACCATGGTCAAATACCATGGGAAAGCCCATGGGTTTTCCAAAACCACCAATGAGGTGTCCATTGGCCATTAATGCCTTGTCCCCTCACTTTCCTTCTAAATACCAAGCCATCCTCTCATCCATTCGACTCCCAACTCTTCCCCAACGAATATCTGGTCTCATTACCTCCCATGGAGTCCTCACATGGTGCCCCCAATCCCTCAAGGTCTCATCCATTGTGTTTTAAGAGTTACGTTTTAAGGTAAGGGATCCGACCCCTCTCTTTCTTTTCAAGTGATCTCTTTTATGTCATTTCTTTTATGACCCATGTTCTTATGTTGGAGGATGTTATTTTATATTATTTATAATTTACTTTTTATGTTCATATGATGAGATACCCCCTCTTATTCTCATCATTTCGTTTTATGAAAGTTTATGTGGCGCCGTTAGGCTGCCGAAATTTTATGGGATTCTTTCACCCTTCTCGTTTTCAAGATCTATTTTCATATCAAGCCTTTCATGTTGCTTTTTATTTTTTTGGGGTATTATCACTATTTCTATCATACATAACTTTTATGTTCATATGATGATAGAACCTATTTGATCTCATCAATTCATTTTTTGTTGAAATTTAAGTGGTGCCATTAGACTGTCGAATTTTTAAGGGATTCTTTCACCCTTCTCGTTTTCAAGATCTATTTTCATGTCAAATATTTCATGTTACTTTTTATTATGGTGAAGTATTATCTATAAATCTATCATAATTATATTTTATGTTCCTATAATGAGAGACCCTATTTGATCTTGTTAATTCATTTTGTGTTGAAGTTTAAGTAGCCTCGTTAGGCTGCCGAAGTTTTAAGAGATTTTTTCACCATTCTCATTTTCATGATCTATTTTCATGTCAAGTCTGTCATGTTACTTTTTATTATGTTGGGCAATGATCTCTATATCTATCATACTAAACATTTATGTTCATAAGATGATAGACCCTATTTGATCTCGTCAATTCATTTTTTATTGAAGTTTAAGTGACGACGTTAGGCTGCCAAATTTTCATAAGAGAAATCTTATTTTTTTCTTCCTTTCATGTTCTTCATTTCATATGGTATATATTTAAAGTTTCATTACCATTTTCTCAAATCCTTTATATTCTGTTTTCCTACTATTATATGGATCATTTATGAATGTTTTACCCATGTCCCTTCTCTTTTCAATGTTTTCTAAAACCTCGTAACATAGCCTTTATGCTGGAGAATTTCGGTCTCAAAATATCTCCCTCTTTTTCTAAAGATTATTTATTTAATTAAGTGAATACTCAATGCTCTTTATTCTAAAGGGGTATTCACATATATATCAAAATCTTCTATTTTAAATTCTGGGATTTACATACATGAAACCTTCTTTCCCTTTCCGTGGGTTTAATGTGACATAATGATCATGTCTTTAAAGAAGTTTTAAAACGTTATGATTATGAAATGTAACCCATTTGTTTTATGATATATGGGTTGTTTATGAAATGATTTATGATGATATATGCAGATCACATGATAATAAAAACATTTCAAGGGTGCGCCCAGATAGTGCTCCAATTCATTGGGTAAAGACTTAATCTCTAGAGATGACCTTTTAGACTGATACCTTGGTGAATAACCTTGGTAATTTTTAATGACACCTTGGGTATTGACCTTGGTGAAACGAAATGATTGTCAATATTAAATGTTTAGACACATCTTCATGTTATGAAAAACTGTTATTTTTTATGATATGCCTTATGATTTCATTCTCATGCCTTAAAGTTCTTTTCATGACTTTATTGATGTATATCAAGTTCACATGTTAAATGTTTCCCCTGTTTCCCTTACTGGGCCTTCTACTCACCCTTTCTTTTGATGTATGTCCCTAGGTTATGAGATGTAGTAATGAAACTAGGGTGAACATGGGGATAAGCCTTTCAATTTATTAAGAATAATGTTTTCTGTTTTCATGTTTTATGTTCCTAGTTTCCAAGACACTAAACCTTAAAGATCCTCGGTTTTGTAAAATGTAATGAAAGTTTATGTGATAAAAATTCGGGATTCTATAGTTGGTATCAAAGGATGGTTTAGTTATTTGTGGAAATTAGGATATGAAATCTCTAGGAAGAACCCTATAGAAAAGTTTAAATATAAGAAATCTTCTTTGTATTTTGGTGAGTATTGAGTAAGGGGTTTCCAAGAAAATATATCCCTGTCTGGATACGAGCAGGTAGAGGTGGATCTGGAACAGATGTACATAGGGGTAAACCCTGAATACAGCGCTTTGAGCTAGACTCGAATGGGATCTGGTACACGACAACGGGCCTTGCTACACTCATGGTTACAACACTCCCGGGGGATATGCTTTGGTAAATTCATAAGATTAGTATGAACCATTATTGAAGGAATAAAGATAAAATAAAATATTGATTCGCATAAGAATATATGATCACGGATAACCTAGTTTGAAACCTAGGGGATCCCAAGTTAGGGTATACTTTTCTTCTACAAGTTATCCTTATATGCTTTATGTTCCTTTTCATGATCATTGGCTAAGTATTCTAGCCCCTAATTATACATTCTCTTCTTAGTTAATCGTGGGAAATGGAAGATCGTGTCCCAACAACCAATGTTATAGGAAATGCGACGATTGCCGTATTAATGTGACAAAGATGATTAGGGGATTACAAGATGATTATTATTTTGGTAGACGTTCAATATTTTGGGGACCCTATATGATCGAGGTAAATATATTACTACGTTATTTGCATTGAGGAGTAAGGTTGACTTATATTTTGAATAATCGATGAATTTAAGGTGGACATATAGTAATTTAGCTTACTCATGGAAATGAATAACCTATCTTGTGTAAAATATTTTTAGGTTAGCTACTTTTGTTATAATATGTTAGGAGTGGTTATTATTGTTTGGAGATGAACAATGAAGTTTATTTTGGAAGACTATGTTATCAAATCCTTCTTGTATTTGGGTTTAAATCTTAGTTTGGTTTATTTTGAGGAATTTTAAGGTCTGTTATTTATGGAATGGTCTATGATGAACTTTGGGTAGTACCCTAGAATTTTGAAGATTTAAAGAAGTTTCCCTTCATATGGGATTATTTCATTTGAAGAGTTGTTTAATCTTACCATTTCTATTTTTGGGATAATAGAATAAATAGATAGTAAATCTTTGGTGGATTATGTGATTCTCTAGACGATGAATCTTGTGCTTTGAAGATACCAAGTAGTTTTTAATGGTCATCGTTTGGAGAAAAGATTAGTCTTGGTAAAAAAAATTATTAATGGATGAAACTCAACTTGGAAGTAGGTATATTTCCCTGTGTTTTATTCTATGCAGTAAATGAATTCCTCAAAACTATGAAAAGGAACATAAAACAAAAGATGTTGTCTGTTAAAGTTTCCTACTTGGAAATCATATAATGTTTAACCCATCATAAGTTTGTGATTTTCTTGTTGTTAAATTTCTCCTAATCATGTTTTCTATGACTCTCCTTCAGAATGTGAACCTTTGTTTTCTCCTCTATGTCCATGTTTTCATACATGGAATCTTAGTATGGGTTAACTCAGGTGACATTTTTACGTCCCTTTCTTGCTTTTAAAGTAATAGTTTTACTAACTTTTTTTCCGATGTGGTACTTTCAATGAAATTTCCAAAAAAAATTCTAACAATTTTGAGGACGCAATTTCTTAAGGGGGAAGATTGTAACGAACCGAAATTTTGAATAAATCATGTTTCTTAATTTTGTGTGTTATTTTATTTATACTGAACAAAACGTTTTCATTTTTTTAAAGGTTGGGGCCGAAGCCTCAATTTATTATTTAAAGAAAAGACCTCTTTTTAGAGGGTAGAGGGAGACCCATTACATAGCCTGATAGCCCAAGTCCAAGTGGCCTGAATACAAGGCTTGAAAGCCCATTTTTTGGCCCAAAGGACCCTCTGTGAACAGTTCTTCTACAGTACCCTACGCTGCTACAGTACCTGCTACAGTACCGCCACCGCTACAGTAACATGCAACAGTTCCTCCTCCGCTCTAGTGCAGCCGCAGCTACAGTTCCACTGCTGCTACAGTACCTGCTAAAGTAACCCGGAAATTCATCCCTGCCCAGATTTGAACCTGGGTACAGACCGTTGGGTTTTGACTATTATATGACCATTGGTCAATATGACCGCTGTAAACTAAACCTTTCAATTATTGTCTCTAAGTACAAGTGATCTTGGTTAATTAATATAGAAAGAAGATTCGATGGCCTCACCCAGTAGACTTGGACCGATCGAAGCCCATCTAACAGAACTTGGGAAAGAGGTAGCACCACTGGGCTTTGCTCTATACCAAACCCAACCAAACTTCATCATGTGAAGCTAGAACGGAATCGCCTTCATGAGAAGTTAAAACTGATAGAAATTACTACTCGTGTGATGTTGGCCGAGCCTCCCCCGGATTCTCTCACCTTAGCACACCTTACACTTAGGTCCTATGCTGGTGTGATAAGGGGCTATGTAAGGAGACTGTAACTGCCTTGTGTAATCCTTTTTTTTAAATAAAAATTTGGATTTCTTCTTATGATGAAGTTTATGAATTTTCAAATGACTGGATAAATATAGTATGCATATTTTTTATAAATTTTAGAAAAAGGATATTTTAAAAATGTTTATGTAAACACTAAATAATTAAAAATGTGTAATGATATTCAAAAAATTGTCTTCTACAATTATGTTCATTACGAAATTTACAGTCTAATAAGATCAACTTGATTATTGATGAATAGTAAATTATGAATAGTGATTTTATGCTTAGGATTAGTAATGTGACCAAATGGATTAGTAATCTCATTTAAAGAAAGTATTAATATAATCTAGGCACCTTGATTAAGTAATGAGATTCAATAAAATGGTTAAATAAAGGTTTCATAAATTATTAGTCAAGTATTAATTTTTTTTGAGTGATTAGTGTTTTTTAATTAAAAAATTAAATTAAAAATATTTAGAAAATTATTTTTATAAAATGGATTTCATTTTTGAACTTAGAGCATCGATATTATGTGAAGGTAAATTTTGGGGATTTTTCGGAAAAAAATGAATTTTCGGTGAATAGTGTATGTATTTAAAAATTAAATTAAAAATATTTAGAAAATTATTTTTATAAAATGGAGTTCATTTTTTAAATCAGAGCATCTATATTTGGTTAAGGTGAAATTTTGGGATTATTCTGAGAAAGTTGAATTTTCGATGAATAGTGAAAATACAGTTTTTAAGTTACGGGTGCTTAATGAAATCATTAAATGATGTATTAAATATGTAATCTATATGGTCGAGTTATGAATAGTATTATAAGGTATGAGGTGTCCCAAGTGGCCAATACCATGGGAACATACCATGGAAAAGCCCATTGTTTTTCCAAAACCACAAATGAGGCGTCCCTTGGCCATTAATGCCTTGTCCCCTCACTTTCCCTATAACTACCAAGCCATCCTCTCATCCATTCAACTCCCAATTATTCCCCAACGAATATATAGTTTTATTAACTCCCAAGGAGTCCTCCCAAGGTGACCCCAAGCCCTGAAGGTCCCAACCATTTATTTTTAAGAGTTACGTTATAAGGTAAGGGATCCGACCCCACTCTTTCTTTTCACGTGATCTCTTTTATGTCATTTCTTTTACGCTCCATGTTATTATGTTGGAGGATTTTTTTTATATTCATTATAATGTCATTTTAATTTTCATATTATGATAGACCCCCTATTACTCTCATCATTTCGTTTTACGAATGTTTAAGTGGCGCCGTTAGGCTGCCGAATTTTTAAGAGATTCTTTCACCCTTCTCGTTTTCAAGATCTATTTTCATGTAATGTCTTTCATGTTCCTTTTAATTATGCTGGGGTATGATCTCTATATCTATCATACTGAACATTTATGATCATATGATGAGAGACCCTATTTGTTCTCGTCAATTCATTTTTGTTGAATTTTAAGTGGTGTCGTCAGGCTGCTGAATTTTTAAGGGATTCTTTCACCCTTCTCGTTTTCAAGATCTATTTTCATGTAAAGTCTTTCATGTTCCTTTTTATTATGTTGGGGTATGATCTCTAAATCTATCATAGTGATATTTTATGTTCATACTATTAGAGACCCTATTTGGTCTCATCAATTCATTTTTTGTTGAAGTTTAAGTGGTGTCGTTATGCTCACGAAATTTTAAGGGATTTTTTCACCCTCCTCGTTTTCAAGATCTATTTTCATGTAATGTCTTTCATGTAACTTTTTATTATTTTGGGGTATGATATCTATATCTATCATACTGAAATTTTATGTTCATATTATGAGATACCCTATTTTATCTCGTCAATTCATTTTTTGTTGAAGTTCAAGTGACGTTGTAAGGCTGCCGAATTTTCATAAGAGAAATCTTATTTTTGTCTTCCTTTAATATTCTTCATTTCATATGGTATATCGTTCAAATTTCATTACCATTTTCTCAAATACGTTATATTCTATCCCCCTACTATTTTATGTATCATTTATGAATGTTTGACCCATGCCCCCTCTCTTTTCATTGTTTTCTAAAACCTCATAACATAGCCTTTATGCTGCAGAATTTCCGTCTGAAAATATCTCCCTCTTTTTCTAAAGTTCATTTATTTTATTAAGTGAATACTCAAAGCTCTTTCTTCTAAAGGGGTATTCGCATATATATCAAAATGTTCTATTTTAAATTCTGGGACTTACATACATGAAACCCTCTTTCCCTTTCCGTGGGATTAAAGAGACATAAAAATCATGTCTTTAAAGCAGTTTTAAAACGTTATGATTATGAAATGAAACCCATTTCTTTTATGCTATATGGGTTGTTTATGAAATGATTGATGATGATATATGTGGCTCACATGATAATAATTACATGTCAAGGGTGCTCCCAGATAGATCTCCAATGCATTGGGTAAAGTTCTAATCTCTAGGGATGACCTTTTAGACTGATACCTTGGTGAATAACCTTGGTATTTTTTCATGGCACCTTGGAGATGGACCTTGGTGAAACGAAATGATTGTCAATATTAATTGTTTTAGCCACATTTTCAAGTAATGAAAAGTGTTTTTGTTATTATTATATGACTCATGACTTCATTCTCATTCCTTAAATTTCTTTTCATGACTTTATTGATGTATCTCAAGTTCACATGTTAAATGTTTCGCCTTGTTTCCCTTACTGGGCCTTCTGCTCACCCTTTCTTTTCATGTATGTACCCAGGTAATGAGATGCAGTAATGAACCTAGGGTGAACATGAGGAGAGTAATTTCAAGTGTTTAAGTATAATTTTTTATGTTTTCATGTTTTAAGTTCCTGGTTTTCAAGATACTAAACTTTAAAGATCATTAGTTTTGTAAAATGTAATGAAAGTTTATGTGATAAAAAGGCAAGTTGCTATACAAGGTGTATCACCCCATTCCAAATAGAAGGCACAAAGGTGGTGGATTCACACTCTATCCAGATTTTGTTCCATACTTTTAACTTGACAAAAACAATGACTTGAATCACTGCCATCATTTTAGAATCAAAAGAAGTGGAATTGCCACAGCTTCCAAAGAATCATCTGTGACATCGACCGAGATAATCTTTGAAAATGGCCCCACATCCCACAGGACCTAGAATTCCACTAGAAGCTCCATCAACATTGATATTGATCTATCCAAGAGTCAGAGCATTCCAAAAAAACTCAATAGAAAGATTCGTCTTTGTGTAAACTCCATCAACTTTGAGGAATTGGAGGATCACAAAGTACCCAACAGAGTTGTCGCAGTGGCCTTTCTAGAGCAGGGCTGTTTCCCGGATGGAAATAAGGATCCCCATCCAACCTGCATTAAGATTAAATGAGTAATTGATGTTAATAATTTTGTTTTGATCATACCAGATTACATGTAGGAGCTCATCAATCATGGATATTAAGAGGTTCTTCCTTTTCCTAGAAGATTCAAGCTCCACACAATGTTTTAGTTTAGAGTAGATAGAGTCAGGGGATAACCATCTACTATGAAATAGGTCAGTAACATCATTACAACGAGTAGAGGAAACACCACAAGATAAGAAAATGTGATTAGTGTCTTCCCTGTGTTGGTGGAATATTTTACATTTATAGAATATTTGGACACCAATGGATTTAAGACAAACCTCTATAAGAATTCATTTCTGGGAAATGCACCAGACAAGGTTATGCCTTAAAGGCTTGATCTGAGGTTTGTCAAAAAAACATCAACCATGATAAAATGGGGACATAATTAGTGAAATAATGATGATAGAAGTATTTGGAGTCCGATATACCATTGTGAGAAGGCTCCCTAGTAATAAGATCATCCCCATTTATAGAGGAGTAATTTTCCACAACGTTCCTACTGTGATCATGGAGATTAGTTTTACTAGAGTGAATTACATTATTTATGGTTAGATTGGTGCTATTTGGAGAGGCATCTGGAGAATGAATGGAAATGAGAGAGGTACTAGTCCAGTTATCAAGCCATAAATTTATAGTGGAATCTCAACTAACCAACCATCTTGAGTTATGCATGATGTCAACAAAGGAATTTTGAATGAATGGCCAGAGGGAGGAATTGAGGTAACTAGATTGAACTTTTATATGTTTTTTAGGAACCTGGTATGAAGGAAGGATATGGAGTCATATTGTTTGTGGATCAACCTTTGGGTGATCATAGCTTGAAGCTCCTCATTAAAAAATGATAGAATTTTAATGCAAAGTCCACCTTTTTCAAGGGGTTTGCAGCATGTCGACCAATGGATGGTAACAAGCTTTCTTTCAATTATAATACTAGTCCAGACCATCTCATTCTATCACTGAATATAGGTAAGAGTGTATAATCTTGATGATATCCTAAACATAGCCGAAATTTTAGGTAGTTAGTGTCTAAGTGACGGTGTCACATGGATGGCGAGACTTTCATGGAAAAGGTGAGTCAGTGACAATGGTGTCTCAGACTTCATCAAAATTCTTCCTTGGTGGCAACATGTATGGTGGTGTCATATTCTTGTAGGAAAGTTCGTAACTGGTGGTGTCTTAACATCAATGGTGACTCACACATATGGAAAATTTCATTGCTCATATTGAATTATATGATACATGTAGAAAAAATAGCTATTTTTAGATTCACTATAATCTTTATTTGTTGATCATTAAAATATTGAGATAACATATCTTCCCATTTTGAGGATGAAAATGATGGAATAAAATGTATGATACATATAAAACATGATATCAAATATAAGATCAAAATATAATCCATATCTCAGCATTCAAATTATGTGTAGATGGTTTTGAAGATAAATAATGATTAAATAAACGCAAAGGTGACATATAAAAATCTATATATTAAAAATAATAGTATCAAAAGGTAACATAGAATCATAGAAGTTCCAGTCGAAAATTAAATGTTGTTCTCCATAATTTTCTACCACGATGGGATTATGAAAAAAGGTAAAAATTGGCCAAGTAAAAATAAAAAGTGTTATTTTTAAATATTAAGAATATATAAATATTACCAAATAATGTGGATCAATGGTAATACATAAAGTAGAAACAAAAAATATATTACTAAACAATAGTACAAAAAAATTTAATATCAACTAAATGAACAGACTCATGTCTACATAGGAGGATCCATTTGTTCTTTTCCATATTCATTATATTAATCTTGATAAGAGGACGTAATAGCAGATGCATAAGGAGTTGTATAAAAGGTTGAGGGAACCCAAATGCGAGTTCTTGCTATACCTCTACGATGAGGATCCGATACTATAATAAATGTCCGGATCTGTCGTATTGATTGTTTTGTATTAACATGAAATGGCTAGAACTTGGTAGTTAAAGGTACATGAGGATCCAATGTCACTATATGTATGAATATCAGTTTTGGATAAATAGGATTGGATTCTTGGGAAAAAACTACATTGTCATTCACATGAAGAAATGACTTCATCAGATGGATAAAACATATAATTATATAGACACCCCATTAAATAACTGTAAATAAGTCACGTTATTCTTCCATAATATAACACAACATTGGAGTATTATCCATCAGTTTATTTTCTTTATCTTTAAAGTAATTAGTTATATAAGGAATCTACAGATTCTAAACCAGAAACCTAAAGTTTAATTTGATGGAATTCATTGTATAGATCATAGAGATGAAATCCATTATATCATTGGGGATTATTCTCCCAAACCAATTTTATGTCATAATAATAGGATGTTATAAACATAAATTCTTGGTTACTGTTATATCTTATTCAACATAATCCCTATTGGGGATAACCTCGAAGAATACTAAAATAAATCTATGCGGATGTTTTCAACTCTTCTCTGGTAACATATATGATCACATTAGAACCAAACACTAGAGGCGTACATGAAAAATATGCCATTGATGTATGTGTTTCAATTTTTTCATGCAATTCATACTTGAAAGCTATAAATGAATATTATATTCCTTCTATGAAATGAATCTTGGATTTCAGAACATCAATTATAATGTTATTCAAAATATCAACCCACTAAATGTGATAGATCATATTAGGTTGTAAATGTTGGATTACCAATTCAAAATGGTACCATTAATAATTCACAGTATGCTTGGAAAGAAGAGGATACAAACTTTTCAACATCTAATGAATGTATGAAAAACATCTTTTCACAAAAGTAATTCCATACACATTATGTGACCACATTAGCTCAAATAGTAGGACAATCTCAATAAGTAGGTTCAGGTACATGTTCTGTCAATTAGGGAATTGTTTTTAACAGCACATCGAAATCAACATGACCTATTATAGAACCCATATGATCTCATTCATATCAATCCTTTGGTCTACCAACCTTTTTTCTACCATCCTTTGGTGGAATCTATAATATACATGAGAATTTGTCCCACCATTTAGAAATGGGATGATACCATATTTCTAATGTATATAAAATAGATGATATAGAAGCAGGAGTCACCAAAATTGGAATAGTTACAATTGTATTAGGGGTAACATCAACTCTCTCAAGAATATAGGACATAGTAGCCTGTTAACTAAGTGGAACATTATTATTATTCAAATCATATTTATGAACACATTAACATTGTTCAAAAAATTCTTTCAACGTACCAATTCAACTTCTGCATGGCATTCAATTGGAGTTTAATCAGTATCAAAAATTTAAAATTGTTCATCACTACCTTACTCAGACAATAGAGTCTAATTTTTATCACGGTCAGCTATGTTTTATTCCACACGGTCAATGACACCAAACTTCTCAACCATTATAGACTCAATATTAGTTTTTGTATATTCAATATAGATGGAATCAAATCCATCAACCGGTTGTACATCATGAAATATCTGTATGTATGGGGATTTTTCTCCTAAACTATTGTATTTGTATCATTAGTCTCTAGAGGAATATCTTTATGTCACTTTGTGATCCTTCTATATGAACCATCCGGTTCAGTATCATCATCATCATCATCATCATCATCATCATCATCATCATTTACATTTCCATTTTTAAATTATTATTCATTTTACTAATGATCATCCTCTTCTATATAATTTTTTTTAACATTACTCTTAAACAGATCATATCATTAGATTTTTAACACTTATTATTCAGATTGATGAAGATTATTTCTTTTTTTAAATCAATGATGCTTACTAGGATATCCATAGGTGATCAGAGAATATTCGAGATATTGTTATAAATTGATTTCTCCACCAATAGAACAATACTTTTCAAATTCATTTTTTCCAATACACTGTTCTTCCACATTATTTTTTTCTACAACCTCATCAAAATGAAGAATAGAATAAAAAAAATACCTCAGTAAGGCTAGATGATCCTCTATATTATTCTCAATATAGAGCTTATCAACATATATATCACATTTTATCATCCAAGGGTTCGAGCTAATCATCATTAATGAATTGTTTTATTTTTTAATATTGAAACTGCCAGATATTGTAACTATTTCTTCATTCTTAACAATAGGACACATGGCCTTAAAAATTTAATTAATAATCATGGGGTAGATGGATGAATTTTATCTTGAAGATTTATTATTCATCTATCACATATCAAACATTATATATCTATAGAAATTATATTATTTAATTCTATCTATAGATATAGAATTTAAACATCTTTGTAACTAATCGTGGAGATGTAAACATTCTTGGGGCATTACATGTGATGAAAAAATATGAACAATCATATGCACTCTCCATCCATCTCATATGGAACAGTTAATCTGGTTATACCATCACTTTTTAGTGGTATTAATGCATTTTCACATATTAAGAACTCAATAGCATCTGGAAATTTTTGATGGTGATCTTCATAATCTCCTCCATTTGGTACATCAAGACCATGATTTGTTTTATGGGAATGTAAACCAATT
The DNA here is from genome assembly GCA_963277665.1 of Viscum album. NCBI lineage: Eukaryota > Viridiplantae > Streptophyta > Magnoliopsida > Santalales > Viscaceae > Viscum > Viscum album. Next base: position 2,093,812,166 of record OY728123.1, on the reverse strand, counting down.
ATTTTTTCCATTGGAAAAAAATATTATCCAATCAACGACCTCTTGGTCATTATAAAACTCTACATGAAGTTAAACAATCAAACTAACATTGGATTTTGACGAATTTAATTACCAAATACATTGTAGACAATAAACAATGGAATAAACTTCCCTTAAAGCTATTACAACTCGGTAAACAAGATTAGTGTTGACTGTTGAAACTATTGATGGAACACTTGGTTTGAAAATTAACATCACAAAATGTCGGGAATCTCTATGATACGACTTTGGATGGTGCTCCGTTAATTCTATGTGGCTCAATGTGATTTTATTTTCGGAAGGATAAGATAATATTTTCATTTTATATGGATGGGATAAAAGAGAGGTCTCATGGGGCTTGAGGGTACCACACTGTGATCAATGAGGGTTGATAATATATATATATATATATATATATATATATATATATATCCATTTTTTTAATCATTTTGGATTTTGGTATTCAAAAAATAGAAGTCGTATAAGAAATAAATATTTCACTACTGGTGTATATACGAATCGGGTTTCACATATATAGTATACTGGATGAAAATAAAACAGGTAGTTCTAGAAAATAAGAATGAAATAAAATTCTCAAAAGCATGAAACCAATGATGTGGAAAGACAATGGTGGGTTACCCATAATGGAGAGGCAATTGAATAGTGATAAAACCAATCATGTGTCACCCAACGGTGTTTTAACCAAAAATTAAACTCCATAAAAATTAATGATTCCTAGCTCATGGTTGATATGGATCATTCTCTCAGAATTTATCATCCTTGTAAATATATCATCGAACTGATGTCCATTGCCAAAGAACAAAAAAGTGATACCAAATATTTGGAAATGGTCTCTCAAATAAGGATTTCATATATCAATTTACTTTTTCATATAATGAGATACAATAATCGTAGAATGATTAATGGAACACATGCACTCACAATTTTTGGGCACATGTTAGAATTGATATTCATATCCTAATACAGTGTGTTTCATGCCAAACTTTTGTGCACAACAACATCCTACAACTATTTATTTTTCTTTATTAGTATACAATTCAATATAAATTTATATCATACTACAACATGAAACCATATAATTTCCCAAAATGTAAATTGTACCAAAATATATTTGTTTATCTAACATGAATCAACTAAAATCACCCTTATAAAAAGTCACTTGATAAAATGCTTATCCAGTAGGGAAAATAAATCTAAATTGGTCGTATACATAAGGTATTTGAAAATTATTATAACATCATTTAACTATATATTTTATGAGTTTTATAAAAAGTGACAACACATACATACAGTAAATATTATATTTTTTCAGCTAGTAGAAAGCTATAAAAGACTTTAAATCATTCCATTATAACTGTTGTGAACAAACTTTTTTCATGCTTCACCAAGATCCAACATATATGTGGTACTCATTGGAGTATAACTACTCTTAGTGATATCCATGTTAAATAATTTTAATATACCATTTTTATATTCACATTGATTTAAAATAATTAATTTTTTGGTTGATTCGAATCCAATGAAAGAACTTGAGTTCACCCATAAAATCCATTTCACGTTATTTTTTATTATTTAAAAAAACTATACAATGAGAATATCATAAATATCCAAAAATAATCGCAATTACATATATTTATACCATTACAACATAATTTTAAATTTTATTTATAAAAATTGTTGGATCAAATATATCTATTTAAAATAATTTAGAAATGTTAAAAATATTAATCATATCATACCATGATCTAGGAGATGATTTCAAACCATACAAATTTTTACTTAATTTTAAAATCAATGTTTGGAAAATGGGGATTTTGAATACAAGAGAGTTCTTCGATAAATAAAATACCCAATTATAACAAAATTCACGAAATTACTATTTACATCCATTTTATAATCATTTAAATGTAGATTGGATTACAATTCATGTAGTTTTATTATAGGCAGATGTAAGTCAATAGGTGCAGTGGTTTCTTCATTGTATATATCTTCTTCGTGACTATACCCTTGTGCAACAAGACTTTTACTGTTTATGACTAGTGATATTAACTCATCTACATTGTTTCTATATAACCATTTGGTATAAATATTTAAGGTCTTCTTAGGGTCTATCAACATGTTCCTAGGCGTTGTTTCATTAAAATTAATTAGCATTATTCATGCATTGTTATTAACAAAAATTTATCATTAATGGATTCGTTGATGTTCTTAGGTTCATGATGTGACATGAAATATGGAAGATCTACCTAATTTAAAAGAGAATATCTTGTTTTTTCCACCATATAATTATTCTACAACAACATCTAATTGATGTTACATAATGGATCTAACAGCTTGAGAAAATGATGGACTAGTAAATTCAGTTTCTACAGATTATGGTTTTGGTTGTTCTATAAAATAATCTATGTTGGAAATTTTTTAAAATGGGTTGAAAATATAATCTAAAGCTTTATAATTTAAATTCATAGTATAAAAATCAACCATAAGTTTTTAAATAGATGTATAATGATAATGTGAATCAGTTTCATAAAATTTCAAATGAACTAATTCTTCCACATTTTTGGTATTATTATTAAAAATCTATTTGATTTTAGATAGATTGAATATCCAAGAAAACTTCGTTCATTTGTTTTGGAGAACTATATTACCATAATATACATAGTGTTAAGAGTAGATACTTTGAAACTAAAACTATAAAGTAATTAATAATTGGTTTCATATTTCTTTATAGTTCATATGTTGTATTCGTAAAGATATGTCTAATAAACACTCTATTTATGATATATTAGGCTGTATTAACAGCTTATTTGTATTAATACCATTGTATGTCATACTCATAAAACATGATCTCAGCTATATCTTGTTAATTTTTATTTCTCCTCTGTAAAACTCCATTCTACTATGGGTCCGTAAGAGGAGATATATTTTTAATGTATCTGTTTTGTGAAAAAAATAATTGAAAATTGTGATTTTCAATCTCAAAACCATGGTCATATATTAATGACTTAATTATACGTTGACGTAGATTTCATGTATGCATAGAATGCATTTTAATGTAAAAATAATAATCTCCTTTTTGAGGAAGAAATTATAACAATGTATATATAGGTTAATCATTTATGATTACATAAACATCATTCTTCCCATTAATACATGAAATAATAGAATGTCCAAAGAAATCATTGTGAACGAACTCATGGGATTCAGATGTTGACACTTTTATCTTTGATTCAAATGAAACATTTCCAAGTTTCCATTTCTGAAATGGGTTACAGCCTGTATCATTTGGGATATCATGCTTGGGTACATCACTAACTAAACTCTTTGTTGTAAGCTTTTAATGTGAGTGAATGCTGCAATAGAATTGTCTCATATTCAATATCCACGATTACTTATTAAATTCTCTTAATAAGAATCATTTTTTGAAACTATTGAGATTTAATCAACAATATAAACATTATAATTTCACAAAAAAAAAAATTAATTATTTTTAGAATCAAAACCATTAAAAGAAACATTTTCCAACAAAACATAAAATCTACCACCACATAACCAATAAATTCAAACCATATTATATGTAAATACCTCAACATATTCAATTTACAAAAAAAACTAAATTACTACAAGAAATGTTTCTTAGGATGATGAATGTTCTTTTTGCTGTATGAAAAAGGTGACATGAAAATCATCAAATAGTGTAAGGCTATTAAATCATGAATAGTAACCAATCCTATTTATTGAATAAACATTTTCCATGCACCATAGACTTCTAATAGATGTCATCAAATAAATTCCATACTAAATAATATTTTACCAAGTAATGAGTTTTGTACCAAAATATTTATGGGTCTTGGGATATTAGAAAATGGTGCTTTGGGAACCCAGACATTCCAAATAATATTCCTATAAACATATTTCAAAAAACTTTATAAAAAAACAATTTTAGGGACTGTAGAGAAAGATTAATTAGTGGAACATTCGGGTCTCAAAATTGATAAAAAAAATCATTGTTACTCTCTAGTATCATGATTGATATCTAATTCCATTTAAAAAACAAATGTAATACAATGTTACCTAAAATATGTGTAGGATTTTTTTTAATATTTGAGACCCTTTCTAGGTCATTCCATATATTCTCATTTGAATCCATACATTCGGAATTTTCCATTTATTATTGATTATTTTCAACTTTTTCAATAGTAAGTACATATTTTCTATTCCGAGGAAGAGATTATTTGTAATGTGTGAAACTATAATTTATCATTAACCTCAATAATGTTGTCATCTATCATATTACCGAATTCAGTAAATTCAAACTTAGACATTCAATTATCCAAATATTAATTCACAGAATATATATAATTTGAATCATGCGACATAGAACTAGAAATAATACGTACCTGATTGAACTTTGTCACAGAGGACAGGTTTTCTCTGTTTGACTTATACTTTGGTGTAGAATCTGAATCACCGGAGATATCCATAGATCCACACCAGGTGGCTTTCATTTCATTTTTAATATATTCTATACATTTCATCATATTTCCTTTGGTTCTGGTGCTTTAAAACAGATTCATTTTATGTGTCCCTTCCTCTTAAACTCGTAACATAAAACTTCTTTTTTTATCACCATCCCACTTACATACTTTTTTCCAACTTCTTCTATAACAATATTTTCAAATGTTGTTTGTTTTTTGAAAATTTTATTTTTCTTATAATAATTCAAAATTCTTTATGGATAGATGAGAAATATCCTCATTACTATCTAGTATAAATTCACTATAACATGTATTATAAATTTGTAATTTTTTTTCCTTTTTCATTAGGTTTTGATGAAGTATTCTTAATGAAAGTTAATTTTCTCTTTGGTTATTCATATTCTAAGTGGTTTACCAAGATATATTCTTCATACATCATTGGTCCTCTAATCACATCCTTCTCTAACATGTTTCTAATATCACGAGTCTATATTATAGATGAACATGCTCCAATTAATCCCTCTTGAAGGTATCATAATAGTCGCATAAACTGATCCCTAACAGAGACATGATTTTATAGAAATATCAATATATTTAAAATATCAATGAACCTAAGATAAATTTCAAAAACAGGTTCATCATGAACCATTTTAGATCTATCTTAATTAATTTTTTATGTGTCAAGAAAATTATCCCAAATTTTATAAATATTTTTTCATGAAAATATTTTTTAAAACTATTTATCACTTGGTAAAAATTAATGAAAAACATGGGTTTATATTTATTATTAAAATTTATATTTTTATAATAATGTCATGTACTTCAAGAAATATTAATTAAAACATATTAAAATTCAATTGTATAACAAATATCATAAACTATGATTTATATATGAATTCTCTTCTTTATATTACATAATTTTTTTTATATTACATAATGTATTTCTATTTGTAGTAGATCCATTTTTATTATTATCCATTGAAAATAATTAAATTATGAAATGACATAAATTTATGATCATTAAATATGAATTAAAATCATATTTAAAAATACTTCAAAAAATTAACAGCAATGAAATAAATATTGATACCAAATGTTGGATGAAGTGAGAAACTCAATAGGGGGTGAATTGAGTAACCAATAATAATATCTATTCAAAACAAATTAAATGGAAATTCCCTAATTGATTTAATGTTTCCCTATTAATCAATATAACTTATGGTTATAATTTCATATCTTTTAGAAGGTTTCCCAAATATTGATTAGTTCCCAGGTAAGTAATATACAATATCACATAGTCCATTAAAAATAATTTACTAAATTAAAATCATATAAAAAAAATTATTAAGACTAAATATCAATGTATTTGTTTTTATTTAGTTCATCTATTTTTTGTTTAAAATAACTAATAAATTAAACAAAAATTCAAAACAAAATTTAAAATAGGACGTTCAGTCTCATGCTGAGTATTAATCCTCTTAAATAGTTAATGATCCACCCTAAAGTAGTTTATATCAAATAAATATTTCGATCCTCAATGTTTATATGGATTTACAATAGTTTACCACTATCTAGGTCTCACACATCCTCTTATATAATTTTATGTGTGTGTAAAACAAATATTAAGCACTTGGACCTCTACTAGTATAATCCATAGGAGTACAGGTGTGAAATAATTAATAGAATATATAAAGTATCCTCCAGTGCATCACAAAAGAATGTGTTTCTGTATTAAAATATATTATCCGCCCACACTACTCAATATGTAAGAAAGACAATGAGAATAGTGATATCAAATATTGTGGTGTTTAGAAATGCATAGTCTGTTGAAGTTCATCTCATGACTCCCGAAAATGATTTATAAATGAAAAGTGAGCTAAGTAATCTTGTAAAAATCCATAGTACAGAGGGTCTAAGAATATTTTAGTTTAATTAAGGATGTCGTTTTATGTAACGATGTTGTTCCACATCCCACTAAAGTATAATCTCTTCATGTTCTTACAAATCGGGATCAGCTATCTAACATTCTTCATAAAGTGAGAGATCTCGGGTTTCAATCGTTATTCATTACACCACTCTCTTATATATCATACATGCAGGTGAATCTTCTTCCATTCATAATATTAGCAGCACAAATAATGTAAGGTCATGGTTTTGTATGCCACCCAATGGAACCCCATAACCATTTGGTCACCTAGCCTCAAGCGCATTTCCCCAAATTCCAGAGGAAACTAACTAGTAGTGATGGCCTAGGGTGTGATAGTGGGGAATTTATGCCCTCATTTTGAGAGTAACATAGTGGAAGAAATCAACAGAAAAAGTGGAAGAGGGAGTAATCTATACACAAGTAAACAGCAGATGACTGGAAAATAATAAACTAGAGCACACAAATATATATAACGATGCATGATACAATTGTCTAGGAAATCATCCAAATGAATCACAATGCTTGAATACCAACGTACTAAACCCAAGTACAAATGAAATCATGTAAACAACTCATTAACATCACAAGCCATAGAATAGTCCCATTATCTTCATCTCCATGGAAAATAAATTACCTAAAGTAGAAGGGTGCTTTCCCTTAACAATACCAGCAAAAATATAATCTATTTGGGCCCAGAAGAATGGCCCAAACAGGGGGTGAGACTAAATCCTAGAAGGAAACCACCAAAATAACTTCTCCTAACATTCAATGAATATATGGCAAGTAATATGTATAGAAAGCAGTAAACAATAAAGTTATCATCCGAAAAAAAATCCATAGTCTCATTGCATTTTGTTTCATATCTCAAAAAATAGCTCATCAAAAATAGATAATCACAAAAGTTAACCCTATGGGAAGTACTCATATCATTTCCCCTCCGGTCTTACCTATCAACACTAGGAGACGGATAACACAATAGGTAACCCTCTGGGATGTACTCAGAGCCTATCCCCTCTGGTCCTACCTAACAAGTACAAGAATCCATCTGGGTAGTACCGTTTAGTCTAACCGCTCTAGATTAGCTTAAGCATAGACTCTCTATAGAAGAACTCGCTGTCAATTCCTCCTACAGTCTCATATCGGTAACTAAGTGCTATCTCGGAAAGAACTTACATCACATTCCTTCTATGGCACGCGTCGAATAACTAAAGACACTCTGAGGAAGCACTTACCTTAATTCCCCTTATGGTCTCACATAGTAAGTAAAACAGACACTCTGGAGAAGCCCTTATATCCATTCTTCCCATGGTCTACTACACCAGGTTCTCACGGCCCACTGTATGTCAAGTAGGTATAGAAACACCTATCGACCAAAGAAAACCTCATGAAACACTTTCCTTGCAGTCTACAACATATCAGCATATAAGAACAATCACACCATCCTATTACTTGGCATGTGAATGTAATCAGCTACCAAATAAGAAAACTAGACCCAACAGTCAAAACATGCAATCATGAATGGGAATGAACTTCCAAAGGATAGAAATTAAACTTATTGATATTCAATCAACCTCTACTAAATCATACAAGCATAGTAGGAAATCAATAGGGCTTAATCATTAAATGCACAATACCCTTTTCATAGGTATTGGGAAAAATTGCATATATAACTCAATGACTTTTAACAGAAAGGCACAAACCACCTACATTGGCATTGGACATCAATATACTTGAGTCTCAAAGGTTGAATAATGGTTGAATGGTGAATATCTATAAAAACATCTAAAATGTTCAACATAGGATAACATGATAAAGAAGATGAATCATGAAACAAAGCTCAATTAGAATTAAAAGATTACCGAGGTGATCCAAATGCAATCGACAGTGGTCGAATCAGATATTAGATGCTCGGTTGGGGGATCAGAGGAATATTGCAGTAGTACGGGAGATATCGGTCAATCCAAACCTAGAAGAAGGTGTTTCTAGAGATTAGATGCGACCTCGGTACACATAATGAAAAAAATAAAATACACGGAGTGTGCATTGGAAGTACACGGTGTGTACTTTCTGTTTTCGTAATCCTCTTTAGGAGACCTCTAGGTCACCCCCACGTGGAAGTGTTCATGGCCGCTACACGACCCACAAACGGCTACCTATTGTAACTGAGTACACAACGTGTACATAATTTTTTTTAAGAAATTCCACTTTTTCTAAAAAACTACCAGAATAGAAAAACATACCTGAACAAGAAAATATGGGTCCTTACAAACTTATCACCTAATTAAATTTATCCTTGAATTTTCCTAGCAAGGCGGAGTAGAAGAATAAACCTCGAATAGCTATGGCATTGCGCTCATACATCGGCCTCACTCACCCAAGTCTGATCCTATACTCGCCCGTGCCGCTATAGCACTCTTACCAGAGGGAAAAACTGACCATAGGGAACCTTCGTACATCAATCAACAATCTGGATAGAATGACCATCAAACAATGCATGCATTTCTAACTCAACCTCCTTGGGTTGGAAAACATGAGACCAGTCTGAGAAGTAATGTCGAAGATGAGAAACGTGGAAAATGTCATGCAAAGCTCGGTACCTCTAAGGTAACCAAAAACATTAGGCAACCACCCCATCTCTCTCCAACAACTCAAAGGGCCCGACATACCTCGGTGAAATATTACCCTATCTCCTAATCTTATTGTTCCCCAACCATTGTGTGACAAGTAGAAAAACCTGATCAACGACCATGAACTCCAGAGGTCGTCTCCTTTGATCCACATAAGACATCTGTTGTGAGTGTGCAGTATCCATCCTATTTCGAATTAACTCTTTATACTCTGCGGTCTCCTGAAGAAGACAATGTCCCAGCAAAGCTCCCTCTCCTGCCTACATCCAACATAAGGGTGATTTACATAGACTACCATTTAAAGCCTTATAAGGTTCCATTTGAATAGTTTCCTGAAAACTATTGTTGTAGGAAAACTAAACAAGAGGATGGTGCTTCTACAAAGAACCTCCAACATCCATAATACATGCTCGAAGAATTTCCTCAACCACCTGTATCATATGCTCGGACTACCCATCTATCTCGGGGTGGTATGTTGTACTCAAAAGTACTTGTGTACCCAAAGATTTCTGAATCCCCTTCCAAAACTGACAAGTAATACGTACATATCTATAAAAAACAATGGAGTGTGAAACTCCATGGATGTGCACAATCTCTCATATGTACAACCACTCAAGCTCATCAACACTGATGGTGTCCTTGATCGGCAAGAAGTGAGAAACCATCGTGAGTTTCTCAATGACAACACAAATTGAATCATTCCCTCGAGGTGACCTCAGTAAAATGGTCACGAAATCCATTGCGACATCATTCCACTTCTACTTGGGAATGGTTAATTGTGGTAAAAGCCTTTCCGATCGCTGATGCTCCGCCTTCACCAGTTGACAGCTGGAACACCTCATGTTGAAACCAGAAACATATCTCTTCATACCTGGCCACCAATACTGACGGTGTAGATCACGATACATCTTGGTGACACTAGGATGAAGTGCCAAAACTGAGGAATGAAAGTCCAAAATCAACTCTACGTGTATGTCTGCCGGTACCCATACGTGCCACGGTAAACGAAATATCTCATTCATGCCTATGGTCAATGCAAGAATAGGGTAATATCTTGACACACTCTCATGTAGGTATAGGCCTTCTAAATCTCATAGCTGCATCATTAGAACTTGATCATGAAGGGTAGAGGTAACAACTACAGAATAAATTAACATCTGCCCTTGTCTGTCGTCCACCTCCAAATGCATCTCAGAGAACTGATCCATAAGTTTCCACTCACTATTGGCCTCCTGAACTGACTGTATCTAAGTCCTCCTTCTCAACACATCAACTATTGTGTTTCCATTCCCCACACGTTTAGGCAAGATAAAAATCAAAATACTGAAGGTACTCAACCCACTATCTCTATCTAAAATTCAAATCACACAGAGTGAAGATATACTTGTGACACCTGTGGTCGGTGAAAATTATAAAATTCACCCCCAGAAGGTAATGTCTCCAACACGGTAATTCATGAAAAACTACTTCTAACTCAAGATCATGTGTTGGATAATTATTCTCATGTGGCCACAACTTTCATGACCTGTACACAACAACTCCTTCTCCATACATAAGCACATATCCCAGCCCGATACCTGACACAACATAGTACAGAATATAGCTCTTTCTCGGCTCTGGAATCAACATTATCAGTGTTGAAGGCATCCTCCCATTCAGCTCTTGAAAGGCTGACACACAAGAATTTGACCACAAGAACATTACATCCTTCTTAGTTAGACCCATCAGTGGTGCAGCTAAGCATTAAATATCATGAATGAGTTGTCTATAGTACCGAACAATCCCTTGAAAACTCCGTACCTCAAAGACGATCTCTAAATTCTCCCAGGAAACTATTGATATCCCTTTTTTTGGGTGTACTAACACTCATATCTCATATATAACTTGACCCAATTTGTGAATCTAATCCATCCAAAAGTTTCATTTTGATAGCTTAACATATAGCCGATGCTCTATCAGGGTACTCAAAACGATATCAAGATGTGGGGCATTGATGTTTCGACTGTGAGAGTGAACCAAGATATCATCCACAAAAACCACCACGATGGAATCCATGTACGGATGGAACACTACGTTCATCAGTGCCATGAAAATGGAATGCACATTCGTGAGACTTAATTACATAACCAAATACTCCTATAGACCATACGTACTCCGAAATGATCTAAGAGTTATATCTAATGGTCTAACGTGACACTGATGGTAACCGGGCCTGGTGTCAATCTTTGAGAACATTGGGATCCTCAAATCTGATCAAGGAGATCAACAATCCTTGGTAAAGGATATCGGTTGTTGACCATCAAGTAGTTCATCTTCTAATATACCACACAACGTCTAAGGGAACTATCTGCCTTCATTACATATAGGATATGCGAATCCCACGGAGAAGTACTAGGTCAGATGAAACCCTTTTCCTGCAACACATCTAATGGCTTCTTGAGCTCTTTCCACTCTGGTGTAGCCATACTATAAGGGGGAATGAACATTGGTGTCTCCCCTGGCACAAGCTCAATAAAAAATTCTACCTCACACTCTGGAGGGAAACCCAAAATGTATTCTGGAAATACATCTATGAAATGATCCACCACTAGAAGAAAGTACATATATGAAATCCCCTAGTCATCCAGATATAGACTAGAGATCTTGGTTGTAACTCCTCCCAGCCCATGATTCTCATGTACCACTCCAATGGCATGGATATCACTAACACCCTTATGAATAAATGGACTTCCCTCTTGTGATGTGAAACTCACCCTACGACGATAGAAATAAAAAAACCTCCAAGAAGGTAACTAACCTGTTCATTCCGAGAATGACATCATAGCTTGTTATATCTAAGACATAAAGGTCCCATAAGAAGTGACACACACCAATATCTAGAGAGAACTCCTTGCACTGGCATACACTAGCCGTTCTAGTCCCCAATGGATTGTCTAACATCATGATATCATCAGAATAAAAGATACAGAGCCCAAGGATCTCCACAACCTCAACAGATATAAATCTATGGGAAGCCCCCATATCAAAAAGAGTAGAAGTTAAAACTGAGGCAAGTATGATCGTACCACAAAAAGTAGAGGGTCTGGGATCTTGCTCCTACTGGGTCTGCTCCACTGCAAATGGATGGCCTGTACCGTTGCCATGTGACCCTATCTGACCAATCTGAGATGATCCACACTTTTTTATCTAAAAGACTGGAGATTGGATCCCAGATCCAAAACCTCTATCTCAGCCTGAATGGACGAAAGTACACCAGTTCCCATACTAATGAGAAACTGATGGCACAACTCGTGAACAAGGAGTCATAGAAGTACCCCTGTCACCACCTTATGGTGATAAAAACTAATAGGAACGCTGAATATGGCCCATATTGCCGCCTGATCAGAACTCTACTAGGTCTCTCTGGTAGTGTGTCCCCGTATGCCTGCTCAGCTCTCACTGGTATCAAAACACGTGACTACCAGAAGAAGTGTCTTGCCTCCTTGGATCACCACGCGAAGACTCCCGACGGTTCTTACTATTGTATGTAGAATGGATTCTAACTCCAGATGTTGAGAACCCCTAGCTCACAACTCCATAATCCATCAAATTGTGCTATGTGATCAGCGCCCAGTTGATGATAAAAGAGATTGAAGTCCACCAGAAGATGTTTTCATGTGATCGGATGTCGTGCCCCAGACCATCCTCGAACTTCCATTCCAGGAATAACTGATTAACTCCTAGAATAGGCGTAGAAAACTACAACTCAGTAATGTTAATGGAATAATCCATAACCGAAAGAGTACCCAACTCTATAACCATAAAATCTTGGGATATATCAGCCCTCAAGGACTCTGGATAGAAGTAGTCATAGAAGATATACTAGAACACATCCCACGCCATAACCTGCTAACTCCCAACCTGTGAGATCACATCGAACCGTTTTTTGGCGGACTCCCAAGGCATGTACGTAGCAGGCTTCACCCTCCTCTATGGAGGTATCTCTATATGATCGAAGATCGTCAGCATGGCTTCCATCCATGACTTTGCATCCTTGGGTCCTCCATTCCCTAAGATAGTGGAAGGATGTTGTCGCTGGAAGACCCATGTAAATTCTTCCATATACGGGGCAGGAGGCAGAGCTCACTGAAAGGTCTGAATGATCCTCATAAAGCCTTCCCTAAATTATGCATCTGCACATCTGTCTACTATAATGGCTAGTTCCAAGACTGGTACAATGGGAGGATCTTTAGGTAGTCCCTAATCAGCCATATCCGGTCTTCGATCACTAGCCTGCAAGTAGCGTACAACCAGAGGAAATCTCGATGGTATGACTATGCACGGTCAAACGCACAACTTAGATCAATATTATCATGGAATGGGAACCAAATTTATAAGAAGGGAACAAGATAAAGATAACATCCAAGGTTTTCAGAACATAACTACATAGAGTGTACGTCCCGTACATGGAAAGTTCCCATAAACCAAACACATGGGCATGTACTCCTACCAAAACTGGTCATGTAACGCCCCAAAAACACGACGTGTTGTCCTAACACACGTAGTGTACTTGAATCATCTTATTCTACCTAGGTCCCTTTTACATGGCTAACACACATGGTTCTCCTTGAAGAAGACTACATGGAGTGTTCATGACAGACACGATGTGTACTAGACGATCTTCCCTGAACCATGTTTTAGTGACATTGCCAGATAGATGGCTCACACTACACAGCATGTTCTAGATGGACACAGTGTGTACTAGGAATATTTTTCTGACTTGTGTTGTTTATTACATGGTTGGGTACTCAGGTAACTAACACATTGACTTCTAGATGGACATGGCATATATTATGAAGGACCCAACTGACTCGTGTTGTTAGTGAAACGGATGGATAAATGGTTCTACAGCACGACATGTACATCCTCTACATGGCGTGTCTTACAAAAGATGCCAAACCCCATGTCCCTTCCCACACAGTCTGAGACACGGTTTGAGACTACATGGTGTGTTCTTATGGTAAAAGGAGTGTACTTAAGAAGAATAGTTTTTTCCAAAATAGAAGAACACATGGCATGTAGATAAAACTACACGGCACTTATTATTGGTTTTTTGCAGACAGTAAGCCTAATGTACTACTCTAAAGCCCATAAAAACACTGAAATGAACATTATAGTGCCATAATTCGATCCGTGAGGGTCCATACTCCCCACGAATCAAATTAAGGAATCTCATACATGTCATTAACAAGGATAACTGTAACACCCCGAGCTTCCATGATACGCTTCTCATTCAATAACGCAATAGCTTGCATTGTACGCAACTTCGAGTTCTAAAACACCGCGACTAATCAAAGTAGCCATTAAGAATAGAAATAACTACTTTTTAAAATTATAGAAATTTTATATTTCAAAATGGACTTCATTTTTGGATTCGGAATATCGAAATTAGCCTATGTTGAATTTTTGGTATTTTTCTGAGAACTTCTAATTTTTATGAATAGTGAAAAATACTTTAAAACAACTTTTTTAATCAAAATAATTTATTGTTATAAATTATACTATTTAGTGGTTTTAAGGTATAATTAGAATACATTTTTACCATTTTATCCAATGGTGGTCATTATAATTAATTTAACATTGAAATTGGACATAAACAATTGCCAATCTTTTGATATAAATTGTTTCTTAAAAACACACTATTTGTTGTGATAGCGGGAATTAATTATAAAATTAATTAAGGCAACTTATATGTTTGGAATTTTGTAAAATAGACATCATTTTTGAATTCGGAATATCAATTATAGCTTAGGGTGAAATTTTGGCATTGTTCTGAAAAACTTCAATTTTTGATGAATAGTGAAACCACTAAGTGGTAGTTAAATAACTGATTTTTCGTTTAAATGAAATATTACCACTTCTTTGATTTGATTTTAAAAAATCCGACATACATGGTTGTAATTAAGGAGTAAAATGTGGTTCAATGAGATTAAAATAATATTTTGGTGAATAGTAACTTTTAAGTTCTTAATCGCGATTAGAGGTAATTAGTATAGTTTAAGGTAAAAACAATGTTTTAATAATATGATATGAGAATGACACTTGTACTACTCCTATTGGATGAGTCATGGCCGAAAAAGACAACCCATGGGTCAACTTGGGGACCCCATGGAGCCACTTTAGTTGGAAAATGACTTTAATATATATTTATTTAATGTTAAAATTAAATTGACAGAAACATGAGTTATTTTACTAAAACAGATTTTAAGTGGGCTTACACAAGTCCAAATATTGATTATAAACTTTCATTAGAAAGATAAAACGATTTAATACATCATAGTATTTTTTTTATAATTTTTAGACATTAAATAAATTAAATTATTTATGAGATAATTATGATGCAGCGATGACCTCATTATTTAACGATTTTAATAAAAAGAAAAGATAATATAAAATCCAAGGCTTAAACTTGTCCAAAGACTATTGGATGGGTAGATTTCGAACCCTTTTCACCTTAGCCACGAATTTTATAAGTATGGGACCATTAGAATCCGAAAAGCATTGTGTAATAATGTAACATTTCAATCTTTCCAAAAGAGCCCCTTCTCTCCACTTATAAAAGGCCCCCACATCTCCCACCTTATTCACACCTTCAAGACATTTGGCTCGGCCAACCTCTGCCCAAATACTCTCACAACTTCCCCATCTTACTCCTAGAAGCCTCACATTGTGCAGAACTCTTCTCAAGGAAGCCTTTGGCTCAAATCAAAAAGAGTTACCCGATTTTGAGGTAATGTCTTCTCTAATGTTGTTTTGTTTTATTTTTCTTCTATAACCCCCTAAACTCTTTTTATTCATTTCTTTTGTAACAAAAACAGTATCCCCAATATACTAGGATGTTGTTATAAGAAGTATTCGAACTACACTTACACACACCTCCATCTAATGGTTAAAGAACATACGGTTTCTGTGGATGGCGAATTTCTGCCTCACGAAACGATGATTGTTAAAAACTCATATAACACCTTCAAAGGTGGCCATTAAGATGTCACTATTTCTATATATGATATATAATATGTTTATGTTTTACTTATTATTCTGTATTTCTCATTTATGGCATACTTTATGATTTCCATTATGGGTAAAACGCTATAATTTCATTTTAGGAAGTGCGGACTACCGCCCCCTCAAAGTGATTTGAATCGTTAATGCCATATGTGGGATGTATAAAGGATGGAGTAAATGGTATTATACACTATATTATACTGGAATTATTTTATACATTTATATCATTATGATTTAGTTCCATTAATTAAGAAATTGAAATGAAAGTAGCGTTCATGCGTACATACGGCTTACCGTCTCCATGAACGGTGCATTTCATTTCTTACCTCTAAATGTTACGTAATATTGTAAATGAATGTATATACTGGATATATAAGATATACATGACATCTAAATCATGAATATAATTCTGGATATAATGGATATTCTACCACATGAACAACTTGTAATTATAAGAAGTTTATTGTTGACTCAAGTTACCAAAGATCGACAAAACGATCGTTATTAACTTGAATAATTATATAATATTCATAACATTGTAATAAGTGATATAAAAAGGATAATGAAATTGAAAATGGTTCTTAATAAGGTAGATATTAACTCTAGTTTATTATTCAGGAGGTTAAAGAACGGTTGAGTCAAGTCGGACATGAGGTAAGGGAATTTCTTAACCCAACTTCCATTCTTTGGGTTAATCTCCTACTTTCAAATTATGTCATGATATTATTATGTCCTATCTTGTATTTTTACTTTATTGATGTGTAATTATAGTGAATACACATTATAGATGTACTTTATTTAAAAAAAACTGATCTTTTTAAGGACATCGTCTCAATACCCTTTCATTGACACATATTTGGTTTTATACACAACTTTCTTTTATACGGTGTATAAACCCCTTTGACTTTTATGTTTATTCATAAGGAATCTTTTTTATACAAAGCGTTTTGCTAAACGACAAAAGGGAATGTTTTTCCTTCCATACTTATGCGGCGACAACGACTTCTCCGCCGCCATGACCATTATTTGAGTTTCGGCTTCCTCTACAAGCCATCGTTTTTTAATGAAAAATAAATACACAGTTTTAACATTATTTTATTTTGGTATTGAAAATGGTTTTGAAAGCATTTTTATTATATCAATGTGTTGTATTGATATCTTGTGATTGAAATGTGGAAATGTTATGTTTCCTTTATGCATGTTTTATGTGATACGATTATGTTATGGTTTATGATATGTTTAAACCTATTCATATGAGGAATTCATTGGACTTAATATGTGATGGGTGGAGCCCGCTATAGCTCCTCGATGCATCGGCAGGTCTCATGAGAAAAACTAGTGTCTTGGCACGAGGCCTTGACAAAATCTTATTTGTGGTCTTGGCACAAGGCCTTGACTACGTGGTTATGATAGTCTGGCATTATGCATTCCATCATTATGAAAGTGGTTATTGATATTGCATGTGATTATTCGACCAGTAGAATATCCATGTGAAGAAGTAAATGGCATTATCTCATTTTACTTTTTCCATATTATGTTGAAGTTCATGTTTAAAAGGCTTTTGTTTTAGTTATACATTGCCTTAAATGTTAATGTTTATTTATGAAAGCTTCCGCTATATTGTTAACCTTACTGAGCATCTGAGCTCACCCCTTTCAATATTTTAATATTTTTCCAGGATGTGAAGAAGTAATTTATGAGTGACCTGCAGGGGTACTCAGAAAGGGAAATGATTGTGGACTATGAAGACCATGTTATTGTAGTTTGTTTACTTTTTGATGTAATGAAATACTTATGAATGTATCTAGTGTTTCCAAGGCTACTAAACTAATCGGTCTTTCGAGACTTGATCTTTTGTGATCATGCCAATGCTACGAAGTAATGCACCGACTCTGGGTAGCTGGGGTCGGGGCGTTACAGTTGGTATCAGAGGCGGTTTAGTACTAACCTTGGAAGCTAGATTTAGATAAACTCTGATTAGAGCACATACCCCAAAGATAGACTTTTAGTATTAGTATAGAAGAACTTCCTAGAATTTTGTTATTGTAGAGATTTTGTGAGTTTTCCGAGCAATACATCCCTGTCTGGATACGAGCAAGTAGAGGCGGATCTGGCACAGATGTACCTAGGGGTAAAACCCAAAAACACTGCTTTGAGCTAGACTCGAACGGGAACTGGTTCACGACAACGGGCCTTGCTGCACTCTTGGATACGACACTCCCGAGGGATATGCTTTGGATAATTCTCATTTTCTTTATAAACCACTATGAAGGGTTATGAGTATATACTTCCTCAAAGGAAACATTTCTTTTTATGATTATGGATTATATCCATAAATAGTTAAATTTATGTTAAGTGTTTTATAAGTATGGGATTATGTATTTTGATTCATAAACTGATCTAGTTTATGACATTGTTTAGAAATGGCGCCTAGTGGAAGAAATGGAAACTGTATCAATGCACGCACTCCATGTAGGGATTTCCCTCCTGCTCAAGATAATTATAGTGGGGCTGGTGATGCAACCGGTGCCGATCAGCTAATCACCATACTGGGACAACTTACTCAGGTTATGAATAATAACCTTACCTGTATGGAGCACCCTGATCCACGGCGTGGAGGATCAATGTTAGATCGATTCATGAGGCAACAACCACCAACGTTCAATGGGAGTACAAATCCTTTAGTAGCCGAGCAATGGATAAATTCCCTAGAGAAAATATTTCAGGCTTTGGGGAGCAGTGAAAGGGAAAAAGTTATCATGGCAGTTTACCGCCTCGCTGGAGATGCCGATCAATGGTGGTCACTAATTCAAAACACAAAGGAAGATGATGAATTAACAAACATGGAATGGTAGGAGTTCAAATAACTGTTCTTAGAAAAATACTTTCCTCGAGACCATCGAGCGGATATGGAAAGGCAATTTCTGAGTCTGAGGAAGAAGGAGGATGAGAATGTCACAAAGTATGAGGCTAACTTTACAAGGTTATCAAGGTATACTGCAGATTACATACGTAACCCAAGGAGTAAGATTGATCGTTTCTTTGATGGGTTAAAACCATTTCTCCGTCGAGCTTTAGTATCACAATCCTTCTCATCATACAAAGATATTGTCTCGTGTGCTATCAAGACAGAAAAGGAATTCTCTAAGTCTTATGACAACAAAGTAAAGCAAAAGAAGAAGAGAATGGTGGAACAAGAGACAGATAAAGGGAAAAAGGGAAAGAAGGATTTTCCATTATGTGATAATTGTGGGAAGAATCACCCTGGTACTTGCCTAAAAGGAATGGGAGTTTGTTATAAATGTGGAGAAAAGGGTCACCAGACTCGTGATTGCAAGGGAAAGAAAGAGGTTGTCAATGTTGAATGCTATAATTGTAGGGAAACAGGGGATTATGCAAATGAATGTCCTAAGCGTCAGGGAAACTTGCCTCAGAAAAGGCCAAGGGATCAAGGCCAATCTTATAATGTTACTACATTTGAAGTGGAATAATTAATGTATTGTTGCTTTTGGACTCATGGATTATATGCTGGTTATTAGAATAATGTGATATATATATAAGGATTGTACTGCAGTACTTGTTGATTTCAGTAAGGTTTTAATATGATTAAGGTAATTATATTTTTAGTATGTGACAATTAGAGAAACTTTACTTTGTTTGGGGAATCTGATAAATTGATTTTGGAATTAAGAGACCTTTTATAGAAAGTCTGGACAAAGGTATTTTGGATAACTATAAAGGTTGGAGTGGATTAAGTTGATCTTTGGATAGTATTGTTTGAGGTTAAAAAATTTATGAAGATTATTTTTGAAATATTATGATACTATAGTTTTTGGAAAAGGACAACCTGCAGGGTGGGGTAAAAACCGTCGCGTCGGACAATGCTGCAGGAATCGAACCCACAACCATAGTGCGACAAGCCTTTATTTCCTACCACTAGACTACAGGAAGTCCCTGGTTGTTACAAAATAATTTTACTAATCTAAATGGTATGTGTTAATATTTAAAACCTTATACAATTAGGATAAGTATAATATTTTTGAGTTCTATTATCTTTTTGAGTGAAAGATGAGTTGAAGGTTGAAACTCTAATTGTCAAGCATAAATATATATATACCTATCTATTATTCAATGAATAAATTAATTCTTAAACTTTAGTATAGGGATATTAAAACAATAAAATGTGTTATCCTAATACCTTATGTCTTGTTGAACTGATGATATTTTAAATAAACATAGATTGATGGCTTTGAGGCCCTCAATTTTACAGTTGATTGTGATTGATGACCTCAATCACTCCCTACAAATATTTACGTTTTTCCTCCAATTATATGTCTCTAATTGCCACCAATGTTCTCCTAATCGAGATCATAATTGGGTGGTGACTCTTTCATTTCCCTTTCCCTCTTATTAAGGCTAAATTTTATTAATCGTATTTCCGATGTGGGTTTTCCTCAAAGGTATTTTCTCTTTTCAACCTTTTACTTTCAAAGAAAAATTTCAAATTGCGAGGACGCAATTTACTAAAGGAGGGTAGAATGTAACACCCCGAGCTTCCACGATACACTTCTCATTCAATAATGCAATAGCTTGCATTGTACGCAACTTCGAGTTCTAAAACACCGCGACTAATCAAAGTAGCCGTTATGAATAGAAATAACTACTTTTTAAAATTATAGAAATTTTATATTTCAAAATGGACTTCATTTTTGGATTCGGAATATTGAAATTAGCCTATGTTGAATTTTTGGTATTTTCTGAGAACTTCTAATTTTTATGAATAGTGAAAAATACTTTAAAACAACTTTTTTAATCAAAATAATTTATTGTGATAAATTATACTATTTAGTGGTTTTAAGGTATAGTTAGAATATATTTTTACAATTTTAACCAATGGTGGTCATTAGAATTAATTTAACATTGAAATTGGACATAAACAATTGCCAATCTTTTGATATAAATTGTTTCTTAAAAACACGCTATTTGTTGTGACAACGGGAATTAATTATAAAATTAATTAAGGAAACTTATATGTTTGTAATTTTGTAAAATAGACATCATTTTTGAATTCGGAATATCAATTATAGCTTAGGGAGAAATTTTGGCATTGTTCTAAAAAACATCAATTTTTGATGAATAGTGAAACCACTAAGTGGTAGTTAAATAACTGATTTTTCGTTTAAATGAAATACTACCACTTCTGTGATTTAATTTTAAAAAATCCGACATACATGGTTGTCATTAAGAAGTAAAATGTGTTTCAATGAGATTAAAATAATTTTTTGGTGAATAGTAACTTTTATGTTCTTAATCGCGATTAGAGGTAATTAGTATAGTTTAAGGTAAAAACAATGTTTTAATAATATGATATGAGAATTAAACATGTCCTATTCCTATTGGATGAGTCATGGCCGACGAAGACAACCCATGGGTCAACTTGGAGACCCCATGGAGCCACTTTAGTTTGAAAATGACATTAATATATATTTATTTAATGTTATAATTAAATTGACACAAACATGAGTTATTTTACTAAAACACATTTTAAGTGGGGTTACACAAGTCCAAATTTTGATTATAAATATTCATTAGAAAGCTAAAAAGATTTAATACATCATAGTATTTGTTTTATAATTTTTAGACATTAAATAAATTAAATTATTTATGACATAATTATGATGCAGCGATGACCTCATTATTTAACGAGTTTAATAAAATGAGAAGATAATATAAAATCCAAGGCTTACACTTGTCCAAAGACTATTGGATGGGTAGATTTCGAACGCTTATCACCCTAGCCACGAATTATATAAGTGTGGGACCTTTAGAATCCTAAAATCATTGTGTAATAATGTAACATTTCAATCTTTCCAAAAGAGCCCCTTCTCTCCACTTATAAAAGGCCCCCACCTCTCCCACCTTATTGACACCTTCAAGCCATTTGGCTCGGCCAAACTCTGCCCAAATACTCTCCCAACTTCCCCATAGTACTCCTAGAAGCCTCACTTTGGGCAGAACTCTTCTCAAGGAAGCTTTTGGCTCAAATCAAAAAGAGTTACCCGATTTTGAGGTAATGTCTTCTCTAATGTTGTTTTGTTTTATTTTTCTTCTCCAACACCCTAAACTCTTTTTATTCATTTCGTTTGTAACAACACCAGTATACTCAATATACTAGGATGTTTTAATAAGAATTATTCGAGCTACACATACACACACCTCCATCTAATGGTTAAAGAACATACGGTTTCTGTGGATGGCGAATTTCTGCCTCACGAAATGATGATTGTTCAACACTCATATAACACTTTCAAAGGTGGCCATTAAGATGTCACTATTTTTATATATTATATATAATATTTTTATGTTTTAATTATGCTTCTGTATTTCTAATTTATGGCATAATTTATGATTTCCATTATGGGTTAAACGCGATAATTTCATTTTAGGAAGTGCGGACTACCGCCCCCTCAAAGTGATTTGAATCGTTAATGCCATATGTGGGATGTATAAAGGATGGAGTAAATGGTATTATACAATATATTATACTGGAATTATATTATAAATTTATATCATTATGATTTAGTTCCATTAAATATGAAATTTAAATGAAAGTAGCGTTCATGCGTACGTACGACTTACCATCTCCATGAACGGT
Source organism: Viscum album (assembly GCA_963277665.1). Lineage (NCBI taxonomy): Eukaryota > Viridiplantae > Streptophyta > Magnoliopsida > Santalales > Viscaceae > Viscum > Viscum album. The sequence goes on along the minus strand of OY728123.1, from coordinate 2,093,789,396 downwards.
GCATTTAATTTCTTACCTCTAAATGTTACGTAATATTGTAAATGAACGTATATACTGGATATATAAGATATATATGACATCTAAATCATTAATATAATTCTAGATATAATGGATATTATACCACATGAACAACTTGTAATTATAAGAAGTTTATTGTTGACTCAAGTTACCAAAGATCGACAAAACGATCGTTATTAACTTGAATAATTACATAATATTCATAACATTGTAATAAGTGATATAAAAAGGATAATGAAATTGAAAATGGTTCTTAATAAGGTAGATATTAAATCTAGTTTATTATTCAGGAGGTTAAAGAACGGTTGAGTCAAGTCGGACATGAGGTAAGGGAATTTCTTAACCCAACTTCCATTCTTTGGGTTAATCTCCTACTTTCAAAATATGTCATGATATTATTATGTCCTATCTTTTATTTTTACTTTATTTATGTGTAATTACAGTGAATACTCATTATAGATGTACTTTATTTAAAAAAAACTGATCTTTTTAAGGACTTCGTCTCAATCCCCTTTCATTGAGGCATATTTGGTTTTATACACAACTTTTTTTATACGGTGTATAAACCCCTTTGACTTTTACGTTTATTCAAAAGGAATCTTTTTTATACGAAGCATTTTGCTAAACGACAAAAGGGAATGTTTTTCTTTCCATACTTATGCGGAGACAACGACTTCTCTTCCGCCATGACCATTATTTGAGTTTCGGCTTCCTCTACAAGCCATCATTTTTTAATGAAAAATAAATACACAGTTTTAACTTTCTTTTATTTTGGTATTGAAAATGGTTTTGAAAGCATTTTTATTATATCAATGTGTTGTATCGATATCTTGTGATTGAAATGTGGAAATGTTATGTTTCCTTTATGCATGTTTTATGTGATACGATTATGTTATGGTTTATGATATGTTTAAACCTATTCATATGAGGAATGCATTGGACTTAATATGTGACGGGTGGAGCCTGCTATAGCTCCTCGATGCATCGGCAGGTCTCATGAGACAAACTAGTGTCTTGGCACGAGGCCTTGACAAAATCTTATTTTTGGTCTTGGCACGAGGCTTTGACTACGTGGTTATGATAGTCTGGCATTATGCATTCCATCATTATGAAAGTGGTTTTCGATATTGCATGTGATTATTCGACCAGTAGAATATCCATGTGAAGAAGTAAATGGCATTATCTCATTATACTTTTGCCATATTATGTTGAAGTTCAAGTTTAAAAGGCTTTTGTTTTAGTTATACATTGCCTTAAATGTTAATGTTTATTTATGAAAACTTCCGTTATATTGTTAACCTTACTGAGCATCTGAGCTCACCCCTTTCAATGTTTTAATATTTTTCCAGGATGTGAAGAAGTAATTTATGAGTGACCTGCATGGGTAGTCAGAAAGGGATATGATTGTGGACTATGAAGACCATGTTATTGTAGTTTGTTTACTTTTTGATGTAATGAAAGACTTATGAATGTATCTAGTGTTTCCAAGGCTACTAAACTAATCGGTCTTTCGAGACATGATCTTTTGTGATCATGCCAATGCTACGAAGTAATGCACCGACTCTGGGTAGCTGGGGTCGGGGCGTTACAATAACAGTGAAATGATCCACCAAATATTGGTCCATTAGGGCCCATAACACCTCATTAACCAATGTTAGGAATTAATTCAAGAAAAAAATAACAAAAACAATACCATATCGAACAAGAGGTATTTTATCAAGGAAACTATCACAAAAAACATTCAATCACTAATACACCCTATATGGCATGGAAATAATGCATGACGTGTGATTTCTAGGAAGTGCATTAATGATGCATGAGACGGTATACCCTCATCTCATCGAGTTGAAATAAAAATAGAACCTGAAAAACATCAACAATAACATCACAATTCATTTGATTCACCCAATGGTGAAAATCCTATCTACTGTATACTTAAAAACCCCAAAAAAATACAATAAATGAGTTATATTGGTTTTTCCATGTACACTTGTTAGCTACTCTCGGGAATAACTTATTACCCAGTACCTATTTCGGCCTATCTCTGACTATTGTCACTAAACAGTAAGTCATGAAAAAGAAAAAAAATCCTTTGATACACTTTGTAACGTCCCAATTCTAGAAGCCACCCAGAGGTGCCCCGTACCCAGTTGATCACATGGCCTCAAGCATATTTCCCCGAAACCGAGAGGCTACTGACTAGTAGCGAGGGCCAAGGGTGTGATAATTGGTAAACTATGACATCATTAGTGGAGTAACACAGTGGAATAAAGCAATAAAAAAAGTGGAAGAAAGAATAATACATACAAAAGTAAACACCAGAATACTAGAAAATAATAAACTGGACTACACACATATATATAAATGAGGAATGATTTAAATGTATAAGAAATCAGCCAAACGAATCACAATGATAGAATACAACCGTACTAAACCCAATTATAAAATAAATCATCATAACAACTCCTCAGTATCGCAGGCCATATCTTGGTCCCATGCACTCCAACTCTACAGCAAGTCATATACCTGAAGTAGAAGAGCGTTTTCCCTTATCTACACCTACAACAATAAAATCTGTTTGGTCCCAAAAGCATGTCCCAAACTGGGTTTGAGATTAAATCCTATTATGCATCAACCATAAGATATGTGCCTAACAGTTAGTGAATATATGACAGGTAATAAGTAAACAAAGCATTAAAAAAGGAAGTAATCAGCAGTAAACAATCCACGGTTTCAATGCATTCAGTTTCATATATCATGGAACAGCTAACAAAACCAATAATCACAAAATGAAACCATTTGGGAAGTAACAACCTATCCCCTCGGGTCCTACCTAGAATCACAAGGAAATGGATAACACAACCTGTAACCCTCTAGGAAGTACTCACAGCCTATCCCCTTTTGTCCTACCTAATAAGTACCAGCAAGCCTCGGGGCAGTACACTTAGTCAACCCCTCTAGTATAGTTTAATCAAAGACTCTCTGAGGAAGAACTCACCGTCAACACCTCCTATAGTCTCCTACCGGTAACTAAAGATGCTCTAGTGAAGAAATTATGTCACATTCCCTCTGTGGCCCACATCGGGGAACTACAGACACTCTGAGGAAGCACCTACGCCAATTCCAACTATGGTCTCACATCGTAAGTAAAATAGAAAATCTGGATAAGTCCTTACATCAACTCTCACAATGGTCTACTACACTAGGTTCTCAGGGCCCTGTGTAAGTCATGTAAGTATAAAAATGTATATCGGCCAAAGTAAAACACAAGAACCACTTCGTTATAAGGCTACAGAATATCCGCATATCAGAACAATCACTCCATCCTACTACTAGGAATGAAAATGTAAATAGTAACCTAATATGAGAACTAGACCCAACGGTCAAAACATGCAATCATGCATGGGAATAAACTTCCAAAGCATAGAAATTAACCGTATTAACATTCATTCACTCTCTACTCAAGCATATAGTAATAGCAAGAAAACAATCGGGCTAAAACAGTAAACATGCAATATCTGTTTCATATGTAGTGGGAACAATTGAACATATAACTCAAAGAATTTTAACGAAAATACACAAGACACCTACTATGATGTTGGAAGAACAACATACTTGAGTCTCGGGCTTGAACCACTTTATAACTTTTAATATCTAACAAATTTTCTAAAACATTCAACATAGGATAACTTGAGAATGAAGATGAATCATGAAATAAAGCTCAAGTAGAAGGAAAAGCATACTGATGGAATCCTACCACAATTGACGACAATCGATTTGGAGATTCGATGCTCGGCCGGGGGATCGGTGGAATATCATGACCGTATGTGAGATATCGGGTGAACCAAACCTAGAAAAAGGTGTTTTTGGTAATTAGACACAACACATGTACGTTAAATGAAAACAAAACGATATGTACATTGGAAGTACACGGTGTGTACTTTCCGTTTCCGTACTTCACTTTAGGAGGCCTCCTGGTCACCCCCCAAATGGTTGTCTCCATGGCCGCTACACGGCCAACACTCGGCTCCCCCCGGTAACAGAATATAGGTCGTGGACTGAGAAAGTACATGGTGTGTATATCAAAATTTTCCCGAAATTCCTCTTTTTCGCAAAAACCACCAAAAAAGAAAAACGTATCTGAAAAAGAAAACCTTGGTTCTAAAAAAGAAATTCCACATGTATTTGGATATTCTACTTCCTCATATAGTTCATCGAGAATCTTCTTCAATAATCATTTTTGATCTATTAAGAGACAATCATTAAATACTAAAATTGGAATTAACATTAATATTATAGCTGTTCGAATAATTTAAATGTAAAATTTACATTCAGAAATAGTATAGGTGAGTCCTAGAATGGTTAATCAACCATTGTAGTGTCTCTGGTTTTAGTGGTGACTCATTATACTGGTTACTCGATTTGACATTGTCTCATCTTAAGGGTGTCTTAGGCATATCAAAAATTTCGGACTAGTAGCATGTCATTGACGACATCTTATGGCTTATGATTCCTTAAACGTTGAAAAAATTTCCAATAGGTGGTGTAAGGATGATGGTGTCTTATGGATGATGAGAGTTCCATGCTTATAGTGAGTCATTAACAATGGTTTCTCCGAAAGAGTAAATATTCATGATTTGTTGTGAAAATTCTAGATGGTTGATATTCTTGATGGAGAGTACATGATTTTCATTCTATAAATTTCAAAAGAGATTCATACTTTTGAAAAGGATTATCACTATTATTAGAACATATGGTACTTAAGAAAATCATATAACATGTTAGTATCATTAGAAACATGGTCTTGTGTTCATTAATACATGGATGCCAACAGAATTCCTTTTCTACCAGTCCCTGAAATCCGTAAAAAAACTTATAATTTGAAAATATCTTCCATATATGAAATATGATGTGATCTATCTTCCATTCCATAGATGACCATGATTTATAAAATTAAAAAATCAAATATTTTCCTCTAACCATAAGCCCTTTAATAGGTATTATAAATTATAAAACCCATTATAATATAAATTTTTAACAGCATTAAACGGATACCCCTATGAGAATAGATCTAGAAAATCTGGATAATAAAAAATTTACAGTTGTTGATATTTATCTATGGAACAAGAACTATAATACCAAAACAACATTTAGAATACATCTTTATCATTATTTAATAGTGTAATCTACAATCATCATTATTATTCTCTTTGTGTGACTCAATTTGTAGATATCAATCAAAAAATCATCAATGATCCGACTCTATATAAATTGAGACATTATTATCATAGATGGTAGCACCTTATTTAACTATTGAAGAACATTTTATTCTTATTTAACAATGTTTTTTTTCGAGAAATTGAATAGTGAATCAAAATTTTATTTGTATAAAATATCTAATGGATGATCGGATCAAAATATTATAACAATTTAATTTTATTTATCTAATATTTTAATTTCAAGAAGATCATTCTCAAAAAACATAACATCTAAATAAACTAGTTGATTTATCTCACTATTATAATATATATATATTTAAAAATACCAAATTGAATCTATTCATTGAAAAAAATGTAATAATTTTGTATAACATCAATAACATAAAATAGAATAGAAATTTGACAACATTTTTAGATGAAAAAGACATCTATAGCATTTTAGAATGATTTTAGCATTAATTAGTTGTGATCACATAAAAAGTAATAAAATTTCAAATGAAAACATATATAATTACCATCCCCTCATTAAATAAATTTAAATAATAAAAATATCAAACCGTTTCGCCCATATGTGATTTTCAAAAATATGGATATAATGGGAAAAAATCGAAATTAGAAATAGATTTCTATTAATGATCTGTGTTTTATAAAAATAATAAAAACTATTTTTACAAAATTCTATTATAAATAATTAAAATATAATATATGACCTTTAAAGAGTTTTTATCATCCCTCAATAATAACAATAATAAAATGGGTAGATTATAATTGAAAGGAGAATATCTAAGAATATTAATCCTTCTTGATGTAATCTTCCCAATCAATTATATTATGTTTTACATTTGTAGATAGTTCGAGGAACAATTTTTTAGAAGTTTTAATTCATTCACATAAATATAGTAATAATTTAATAGAATATTAATACAGATTCTACAATTATACATATTTTTATAATTGAAAAAAAGGAAAAATTTGAAAAACTAATACTTTGGAAAATTCAAATAACATTGAAAAAATGATATCATTTAATGGAATATTTTTTTAACCATTTCTTCTTGATATGTTTTTAATGTTTCAATGTTGATAAAATTATATTCATGTTAAATATATTCTCAAATTGATCATTATCTTATTCTATTTAATAAATTCAAATCTACCAGAAGTACGAGTTTTTGTAAATATACCAAAAATCAAACATTAAATTTCAAAAGAGTGAAAAATATCACATTTGGATTGGGATCCTTCAGAAAATGTTGAATAAATAATTTATTTCTATTATAAATGTTATATATAAAGATTCATATGTAATATAATTTCACAAGTATTACCACAATGAATTTTTTTATGATTGAAACTGAAACATACTTTTTGAGTGTTTTTTTCATTCATAACCCTCGAGAACAAAAACATTTTACTGCTATACATTACAATTCAGCAGAATATTTTTCTAAAAATATGGTTTATTCCTTGAAAAATATAATAAGGATTATCTTAATCAATCATATGTTCTAGAATTATATTTTAAATACAATCGAGGAATTGTAATGCTTGGATTCGAATAAAATTGACACCAATAAATAATTTATAGAAGAATAAAAAAATATTGTTATCAAGTACCATTATGGTATTATAAAATGTGTTTTACAATATTTAAGTTTGATATTTTCAGTTAATAGGAAATCTAATTCATATAAATAAATTTAAAAAATATTATATAGATAATCAATTGTAATATATTGAAACCATTTTATCACACTTAAAAAATGTTTTTTATCATCCAATTCACAAGATTCATCTATATCATGTTCGGTAGAAGCATACACCAATGGACTTATATTTTATATCATTACAAAAACCAATCTATCTGGATAATTATTTGATATATATATTTATTTAATATTCTTCTAATATGTTTTTGTGATTTTTTAAACACATGTAAAAATATTATCTTCACTCCTCAAACTTAATTTTTGTATAATAATACATATTTAGATTGTGATTTGGATGGTGAAGAAAAAATAAATCGTCATAAATTTAAAAAATTATGATATCATTTTAAAAATTGTCTAATCAAGGAATTATTAGTGATTTTATGTATAAATTTTGTGTAATTATGTCATACCAATATATTTGGGCTTATATACTTCCACTAAACACTATAGTCATTCAAATAAAATTATTATGATATTTAGAACCATAAAAACATGACGTTTATTCATAAAAAATCATTTTGAATGTATATGTTAAGAAATGATCCTTCAACATCCTTTTTATATAAAGTAAAACAAGATATTGTGTAATCCCTAATAACATTATGGTGTATTATTATATTAATTCAAATATAATGGATTTTTTAATGTTTCTTAATTATTTTTCAAAACAACATTTGGAAATATTTCATATCAAATTAATAAAAATAGTTCATTTTGTAGCACATTTGTTTAAAAATTCATATTTAATGGAAATTAATAAAATATCATTGGTCTCTTCATATATTTTCAAAACATTATTCGATCAAAAGTGATTAATCACTTATTTATGATGAGATGTAACATCTAAGTATTTATAAAATGTTTTAATTTTTGATAGAATATATGACATGAAACACTGAGTTTAAATTAACTACATAATAATATTATTTAATTATAACTATTATGACATTGTCATTAAGTTATTGGGAATGAATATAAGTATCTCAATTCATATATATATAAAATATCTAATAAATAAAATTACATTGATAAATTTCATTATAATTAATCAATAATTATTTTAAAAAGTCATTTTATGTATCAAAAATATGTTTTCTTCTAAAATAATTTATATTAATTTTTTGGAATTTATGTTGTAATTAATTTGTATAAAATTTTGAAATTATATTTTATAAAAAGGATATCATTCATGAAATCATAATATTAAAATTATAATTGGAAAATGTTTTGAGAATAATGATGTCAATTTGATTATTGTTATTTATTTTAATCGTTTTGCGATGAAATAATTACTTTAACACAAATAAATTTAATCTACAATAGAGAGAATATTAATGTAAAAAAGTTTAAATAAAAAATCATTTATATTTATTTAGATTAAATTTTCGGTCATGTCAAATATATAGTTATCAGAATTGTTTTATGAATTTTAAAATTGATTTTGATAAACTTACATAATTATAATTTTGTATTAAAATTATAAAATATTTATATAGTTGTTGAAAAAACAGTAATATAATTTATGTTAAATATAATTCATTAAATTATATAAAAAATAGAAATATTACCAGAGTATTAATATGATGAAAAATTATCCAACATGTATTCCCATTTCCATTTATTATAAATTTTTTAAAATAGATGTGAATTTGTAATCATTTTCTTTGAAAAAATGAGTATTTTTTGTGGAAGGATAAAAATGCATTAATGGAGGCTTAATCTAAAATATAAGGTATAACATGATATCTAAAAATATAAAAATTTGATTACATTGTTATATCACGACCTTATCGTACATATCTACAAACCATTACATTTTGGAATAGTTTGACATGTGTTATAAACATATAATTTTAAAATGTTTCAGGTATTTATAAAACTACCCCATCCAAGAAATAAATATAGACATGCATATCCTATCTTCATCACATATTCATAACACTCTATATATTACAAAAAAACCTAGTTCATCAAGAAAAAACCACCCGATTCGGCCAAAGATAATGTCCAAGAGTAATTCCTGATTCTAATGGGATGTAAACTAGTGCCAACATCAAATATACTCAAGTGGGAAATTTTTAGACCATAAAAAATGACAAATAAACAAATATAATCTAAAAAATAAAATATAAACTAGGATTAGAAATAAATTAAACCACACATACCTAAATGCGACACTATTCACCCCCCATTGATCCACTTTCACCCTGAAGTGACTATGTCCGAGATAGAACCATCACAAGAATCTAAAAAAATTTAGAGATATAGTTCTGAATATTAAAACTCAATAGTTTTTTCCAAATAATTAATTCCTTATTAAACATATTTAAAATGAAATATAATTCATAAAATTTTTAAAATAAAAATAAGAAATACGGATTTCCCATTAAAAGAACTAAACAATGATTATCAAAAATCCCCTTATTAATAAACATATATAGATATTATTCTAAAAATGTGATTCTTTATCCAAAACATAGTGTCGACATCACACATAATGAAATAAACAATAATGAAAAATTAAAAATAGTATAAACCAAACAATGAAATAGGATGAGGAATGATTAATTAAATATATAGTCATACAAAAAACATCCAATAACAAAAATAATAAAGGTTGAAACAAGAATAAACAAATAATTAATAATGGTTATATCATTAAAATCATAATAATAAATACCAAGATGTTATTGGTTATGAACCACCTATTGGTATATGGTGAACCTCTATTGTCAATAACCAACCTCGATGCTCTAAAACAGCCTCACTAGTGGGAAGGAAAACCAAACCAATCCTCTATCCATAAGGTTGTAATCTGTATAATCAGCGTAAGAAAAAATATTTCACTCGACCTTATATATGACATCCAATAACGCATTGATGTCAATATTAATGATAAATATGAGGTAATCATATGTTTATTATTAATCATAAACCATTGATGACATTGTGTATACCTTTCCCAATACCTTCCAACACCTATGTGAAGGCACTCTTAGTAGAAGGAAAACCATATGGATTCTCACCATAAAATAGAATAGTCAAAGTAAAAAGGGGACCGATAAAAATATTATTTAAAAAAATAAATATTTCAAAGGTTAAAATATCATTCATTATTGAAATAATCTAAACAATACTTTCAATTGATTTGATCACCATACTAAACTTCAAGGTTCCAAACATGCCATGTTTTAAATAACACATTTAACATACTATTTTGAGTTCCAAAAACCACATTTTACTAATTTCAAATTAATTATAAAAATATATTAACCATTTCTACTACATCAATTATAAATGAAATATTATAAAAAAATTTAATGAAAATGAAATCATGTTATAAGTTATGAAAAATTATTGAAATCAATTAGGAGAAAAATTCCATGAATCAAAAACAATTATCATTGAATTTCCACTTAATATAAGAATAGAAACTGAATTTAAAAAAATTCAGTCAGTCAATTATTTTAAAATAAAGTATTTGATAAAGGGAACCTACCTCAACCTCATGTTTCGTTGACAACATAAACATGAATCCCCTCTATTACACTTAAAAAAATGAATTTATACATAAATATATAACCCAAGATATAGTGTTGATATTCTTATTTTCATGATGGAATGTCTATAAATAGGGTATATATATATACATGCCTTAACCATGCATATTTCTATCTATATTCACAGAATGTGGTCCATATCCACTATAATAGGGTCTAAGGCATATAAGAAAAATACAATGAATCCAAAAAAATACGAAATGTAAAATGATTCCAAATAATGAGTGAAAAAGTGACTGACATCAAATTTTGGTGAATGAACCAAAATAGAAAAAAATGAATCTCCATTTGTAGAATATTCTAAAACATTAAAAAATGTGACCTGAGAGGCTCATCTCATTCCCTATCAACTGATAACTGAACAAAAAAAATCAGAAAATCTCACCATAGTGTTTTACTTATCAAAAACTCGTGTAGATAGATGATAAATTAAGGGAATAGTTAGGAGCAGTATGGAAGAGACCTAACCTGTAAAGGAATTACTAAAAATCCCCCAGAAAAATAGATAAACTCTGTGGATTAAAAGGATCAGGAGAGGGGACGGTGCACAAGGATGGAGAGGGAGTGGTGGGAGACACACGATATATGGGAGGGGGAGAAGATGAAATCCTCATTGAGGGTCATGAATCCTAATAATAACAAAAATCAAAATATCACATTTAATATTATTATTATCATTAACCACTTTTAATAATTTTTAAATTATTTGTAATTTTTATCATCTCTAATGACTATTATAGACTCCAAAAATAGAAAGCCACAAGATTTTACCAACCATGTGTTGACCATGTGATTCATCTCTTTTTGAGTTATACTCATCATCAAAATATCCGTGAATGATTTCTTAAAACCATTATCCAACCATGCACGACTAATGTAAACCCACAAATTCTAAAATTTATAACCACTATCTCCACAAAATAAAAATTATTTTCAATTTTAACTAAATAATTAATAAAAAATATTCATGGAGTAAAACTTATACCCACCAAGACACTTTATTCCTTATGAAAGATCAAATATTTTATCTAAGAGGAATTCATGACAAGATACATTCAATGAAAAAAATAAAAAAACAAAAAACTCAAATTGAGCTCAAAACTAGATCATTATTCATAGTTTCCCAAGATGTGGCATATCCAAATTGGTTCAACATGATTAACAGAACACTATAATAGAAATATAGCTATTCAAGAGTTCTTACTAGTAAAGAACAACAACATAAATGTCAATGATCTTCTAACATGATTATTGATAAATAGAAATCCAAATCAAGGGGAATCATAAACTATTTTTGACTCCAAAGTTAGAGAATCAAATATTGGATGAACACCCACCACAACAAATATCTCCTTTAATCCATGAAATGATTTACTCTGAGGCCTATGAATTTATCTCTTTATGTATTGAAGCATCTACCTTCCTAAAGTCTGGCGGTAAAAATCATAAATGAAACTTTCTAATTCCATATTGATACCTATATAAAACCCTTTTAATGACCCAAAAGGATATTCTAAACAGATTATATTCTTGTAATAAAAAATAAGAAATATTTTTTATCCTCTTTATCAACTACAAAATGTGGAATATAACCCAAAAATATCCACGAGTGATCTAATACTTGTAAAGGATTCAACTACACCACTCGATCTAGAGTTTGGTTAGTTTCATAAATGAAAATACATATAGAAACGCGTATTCATAATTTCTCCAAACCATTGAATGACTATAAAATCCCCAGAAAAAAACTTCCAAATAATAAATAATAGTAACTCCCAAATGGGGTCTTCACTTAAACATAGAGAAATATATCCAAAAGAATGGCTGCCCACTCATTACTAGGAATTTTCTAGGGAATAATAAAAAACAATAGTGGTGAAGCTAATTGAAAAAAAAATATATTATAAAATACAACTTCACACTCCAATCACAAATAAAAAAACCAATATCAGACCATTATTTATATCACATCTCAAAAATATCAAATCCATATCATAAAAATCAAAACCCATACCAGAAAAATATAGCATCAAATAACCACTACTTAGTGAAACATTTAAATTTAAATTCTCAAAATTATTTTAAAATTCCCAAAAAACATTTGAAAAAAAAACGACAAATATTTATATTCCATAAATCCTATCTCACATGCACACATAGATATATTTATAAATATATACTTTTAGTATTTAATGAACACATCTAAAAATTCCAATACCCAAAAATATCCAGAAATCATCCGCCTATAGATGTATGCATTGGTAGGAATACAAATAGTAAAATAGAAAATGGAAATATCACATTCCAAAATAATCATTATGATACCCCAATGTGTTTTCACATACATTGTATATTATTAACACAAATTATAATTACATTATTGATTTAATTTCATTTAAAAATTTATCCTAACATTTTAAATTCCATAATTAATTTCATTTTGGTTCTGATTATCATTTTAAAAAACATATTAGAATCAAAAAACATTTCACAAAAGACTTTAAATTTTCCAGACAAACAAATTCATTTTAAAGGAACAATATGTTTCCATTATTAAATTATAATTTATAATTAAAATACAACATTTTGAAGACCAAGGGGAAAGAAACCAAATTAAACTACAATAAATAATCTCAGTAAAAATTATAAATCCAATTACTCATCAAATACACATAAAAAATAATCAAAATAACAACAACTACACAATGCTTCACTGTATGGTTAGGATGGTCGGTCACTAATCAAGTGAGGAAATTGGCGGTCATTAGAGGTAGTTTCATGGTATGCACATGGTTTTCCAGAACATGCACATAAACCATGAATCATATTGAGTTCCCCCAAAACAACAACTCATATAATAGAAGAATCTCAAAATCACCCACAAATTATCAATTTAAAAAAAAAATCTCTATCAAAAATCCAAAAACCTCAAAAACATCAAAGATCTATTAACTAGTTTTTTATAATTACGTTACTGGAACCCCCAGGAAATTTATATTTTCTCATGAATAGGTGACTGTTAATATACTACAAGTGACTAACCAATTTAATTACAAAAACTTATGCTCTCGGATATATAAAATACCCAAATAATAATGGATAACCCATTATAATACAATTTTTTCATGGACCAACCTAGTTCATCCCCAAACTGTTCACCCAATTTGGCCCGTGATAATGCTCGGGAGGCAATACCCTGCATCCTTAGGTTGAAAAAAGTGTTGGGAATTTAATATACTCATGTAAGAATTATTTTTCACATAAAAAAGAGACAAATGAAGAAATATAAGTTAAAAAAATTAAATAAACAAAAGAATCATAATGATTTAAAACATCACATACTTCCGTGTGACCCTATGGGTAACCACTAACCACTAAAACCCCATATCCTCAAGGAAATCAATTTCAAGTTGGAAGTTGTTGAAAAAGCTAAATAAATGATAGCGTTACATGTTTTAGTGTTAAATCATAGTAGGCATATATAAATACGCTATTACATATTAGTTGTTATTAAAATGAAAACTCTATTGTGATTGATTTAAAATGAAAATTTAAAATTGGGTTTTCCAATTTAAAGAACAATCCATAGAATTCTAAAAATTCTATTTTTAAAATAAAATGTATTTTTTTATTTAAAAATGGTTTTTTACATCAAAAACCTTGTTTGAATTTACCAATACAATAAATAAACCATAAAAATTAATTAAAAACATGATAACCCAAACAATTATAATGGGTGGAGAAACAGTATAGAAATAAGAAGACATACATATACAGAACATATATAAAAAATATTATATAGTGAAATAATAACATACAAATTAGTAATCATTGGAATTTTATAACAATCCCTAGAATAGAAGCCTCGATATACATATTTATTAACCACCTATTTACATATAGTACAACTTCATAATAAATAACCAGCGAGGAAGGACAATATAGACTCACTAGTAGAGAATCCCGCATGGCATATCCTCTATGTGGGGGGATTAACCAAGAATTAATAAGTATAACATTATGATTTAACCAAGAATTATTTTCCCAATAACATACACCAACAATACGATTTCCATATCCTCAGAAGGAAAATTATAGGTGTTACTATAATAAAATGAACCTATCAATGTTTAAAGAGTTATTACACAGATAACATTTCAAAATCATTCAAAAAACACTATGGTTAAAATAATATTCAATCAAGGAAGATGATAAACGATATATTCAAGCCATTTGATTTCTCATATACAACTAAAGTTTTCTGATGGGCCATGATTTAGAGATAAAATTTAACCAAATAATTTGAGTTCAGAAAAAAAAATTCAAAAATAATATATCATTTAGAAGACTATTTTAAATATTTATGAAATATCTTATTAAATGTCATACATTTTAACCGGAATAGAATGAACCATTCATGTTGTTAGTTAAGGAAAATAAAGGAAGAATGTGGAAGATCATTTCCATGAAACATAACCCATTTCCATATCATTTATGATTAATTTAATTATGAAAACACATATTTAAAAACATAAATAAGTCATATATTTCAAATTAAAAGCTATGATATAGGGAACCTACCTCAAAGCCTGTGTTCTTTGAAAATTATAACACGAATTCACTCTTTTACTCTTACACAAACATAAATTTATATATAAAAAACATTATTTTCAATTTAGATATTCCCATCACCATGTTGGAATGTGTAAAAATATTGAATCTATTTATACACCTTACTGATTGATATGTGTAATTTTACATCATGATAAACATTTCAAAGGCACCCAATGGTGGTCCATGATATGTGAGAAAAATAAAAGGATTCCAAAAAATAGGAAAAATCCTAAAATTACATTGGTCCAAACAATTAGGGAAAAAGTACATAACTACACACTACATCTAGAAAACCAAAATGATCATAAATGATTTGAATTCAGTGGGGAATATCGAAACATGAACAAAAATGATCTGATAGGGCCATAAAATTAATTACAATGTGAGGAAACAATCGAATATTTTTCCCACCATATTTGTAGTGTTTGACTGGTTAAAACATGTGAATGAGAGATGAAAATTCATTAGAATATAAAAATTACTTGAAGGATGATACCGTTCCATGAAAGAATGGAAACAAATCAGGATAAAATGAAGAGAAAAACCATGCAGGAGAAGCCTTATGGGAGGAGGAATAACACATAATATTAGATGAATGGGGGTCAAAAAATATAGTGGAAGGGAAGAGAAGAAAACCCCCTTGGTGTATAATAATAATAATAACAATAATTTCATATTTATTACTATAATTATTAAAACATTTTATAATATATATATATATTATCTCTCTTATATTAAATTTTATTTTATTTTTTCTTGAAACTCCTCATGGTTTCATATCATTGTTTAAAAAAAATTTACACCATCGATGACCATCTACTAAATGTTATGGACCCCCCACAAGAAAAAATTCTTCATTTTATAAACCATGTATAGACCTCGTGATTGCTATATTTTATGAGAACAGTAAACCTCCCACATTCATCACACAACATCTTCTAATCAATTCTTGTTGATCCTCCTATTATAGAGACCACATAATTTTAAAATTAAAAAAATGTTAGACCATAAATTAAAACAAATATCAATTAAGATTGAAAAATTAATAAGTCATTATCAAGGGTTATAACTATATTACCCAATACCGACCAAAATAACACCTTGAATCCATACATCATTATAGGTGATCATATTTTAGGTATACTAAAAACCATATAAGGATTAAGGTGTAATATAAGCAAGTTTGTTTGAAGATGAGGAATACCTATTAGTCGATTATTTTAGATTTTTTTATTATTCTAACATATTCCAGTATTATAAAAATATTTTTAAATAATATGATATGTATTTTATATATATTTTTATGTAATAATGTTGATGTAGTAGGATTTTTCAATATCCTGTTGATTTAAATTGGAAATGAAACTATCATTTGTGTGACTGGGGGACTACCATATCATGAAAAGAATCAATTTATTTTCAATTACTTTTTCTACTGGATAGCTATAATGAAGGATTTGATATATTTAATTTCTAATTATTGAATAATAATCGTTTTGTACAGATAATATGATATATTGTTTCTTATAATTTTCAACTATTTAAATATAAGAACATCATTCATGCATATATGTGGACAACCACCACCTAAATTCGATTTAATATTTGTTTAACAAAAAATAAAATCTATTGTATATATAAGTTCATTTAATGATAAAATAAGATATTAATTCAAATATATTAATCCTTGAAATAAAAATTTATATTTACCATCTCATCCTTATAAATTTTTAAAAATAAAATGGTACTCTTGTATACGTACAAGCTAGAATCTCAATGACAAAAACATAATTCAAGTTTCATATCCATATTTTATTTACGTTTTTAAAATTATAACTATTTTACAAAATTTATAAATATTTCATGGAGATTATTCTAGAGAAGATTGTAAAAGAACATTTTTGACCAAAATTAACACATAGAAGTCATTTCAAATTTATGAATTGAATATCCTCAAATAAAACAAACTGGTTTTAATCTATAAAGTTATTAAAAATATAATTAGAATGAAAACATTTAATGGTTTTATTATAAATATATAAAAATATTAAATATTCATAAAAAATATAATGATATATTTATGTTTATATTATATGATTTAAAGGACATACATAACATTTTTTGACTCAGGGTAAGGAATTTTATCTCAATTTCTCTTTATTGAGGCATGATATGATTTTATTAACTAAATTTAATTTATAAAATCTATCAAGTTCCTCCAATACATTATATATTTTTAATAATTATTAAATCATGTTATTAAAGTGTTTAAATATAATTTTTTTATCAATGGTGGTTTTACTTGAGAGTTATGAAGTTGTTAGTGGTGTCCTAACTCAATTTTCACTTGTTGGGTTATATATGTTTTTATAGATTATATAATGTAATTATTATAAGTAAAAGTTAATTAATATGATTTATGGAATATATTAATATTTTAATTTTAAGTTATATAGGATTACATAAATATTTAATTGATCAATTATCACATTAAATGCTAAGATCATCATAAGGGGATTCTTAGGGTCATTCTCATTTTCTTGAGACATGATTAACCTTGTGTACCATGAAATTATTGAATTATATACCATATTATGCATATTTAATTTTCAAATTCTTCACCATGTAATTTTACAGATCCATACCATGTTTTGTTAAAGTATTTTTTATTTTTAATGTTATCGAAATGAAAAAACATTTACAATATTATTCCATTTAGTTTTATATTTTTTACATTTGAAGATAATTGGAAGGGATTTTATTATCTCTTATACTTGAAATACATCAGTTTTTTTCTCATGTGGTTATGAATCTTTTCACATGTTCCAATTACATTTCATCTCCCTTTTATGAGTGATACACCATGATTTTTTTGAAATTGATAATGATCTAATATCTTCCATTATATGAGGTTACTTTTTTCATATCATATTGTTATAAAAATTCATTAATGACCTTAATTAAACAGAAAACAAATTTTTATATTGTTTTCACATATCGTTAACATTTTAATTGAATTGTTTGAAAAATAATTCAATATTACATTGTTCATACACCACATTTTGACTTTCATTACCAATGTGTCAAATGATTTTTTAATCTAAACACATAAGAGTTAACAACCTTCTTATTCCACCATGATTTTGTTTATTATTGAATTATACATTGAAATAATCCATGGTTATTTGGGAAGAAAATTTTATCCTAATATTTTTTAAATTTGGTGATCATAATTTAATTTTAAATTTGTAAAATATATTTTCCTTTAAAAATATTTAATGATATTTTAATGGTATTTATTTCCATAAATAGAAAAAATTATTCATTTTATATATTCTATATGGGGATATGTTGAAATGATAATAAATCAATTCTTTATTTGTATAAATTATGATTGTTTCAAATATATTGTCTTCAAATCAATTTTTATTCGACTGGTAAATCATTTTATGATGAAAAAAAATTAATTATAACATTGAAATTTATAAAATTTCATGTGTTAGGATTGGGTTATAGATCATGGGAATTAATTATTTACATCGGGGATCCTGCTATAACACATGATATTAGGAGATTCTGATATATTTGTAAAATTCATTAGCAAACATGATTGATATAAGTAGTTATATTTTTCTCTAAAGTGATTGATGGAGTTTAAAAAGTATGGTATTCAATTTATAATAGTAATTGTAAGTGTAATATGTTAATTATTTTCCATGTTACCATGATGTTTTATTTATGCATGAATAATGTTATAATTGATCTTTTTTCCTTCATATTTTATCTTGATAGATCATAAAATATACCAATAGTACACTTTTTTCTGATTAAATAAAATTTATTTAGAAGATGCATGCTTTTTAAATTAAAAATTTAAAAAAAATAATGGACATGGGTATTTTTATTTAAGTGTTATTCATAATACTATAACGATATTAAAAAAGGACCTTGAGCATATTGGTGATTTCAAATATTATTTTGTTGTTAAATATTTTTCAATGGATAAATGTTGGTCATATTTATCAGTATCAAAGAAAAAATTTAAATATTACGTTTTAAATCAATATTTGGGAATGGTGAATCAGTGTTGTAATAGTAATTGTTATAGGAAATGATTATATGAATTTTAATATTATGTTTTGTATTGATATGAAATTTTTATTTAGAAAGACCATAAGAATATATGTTTTTGTATGGTCATAATTGTGTAATGGATAATTGAAAATTTTAGATTATGAGTGCTGAAATTTTAATGAAAATAATGATATATTGGGAGTCATATTTTGGGGTTGTAGTATATTTAACCCTTCTTTTTAACATGAATTAACATTATGAAAAATTATATTATTGTTTTGGTGTTGTATGTGTTTGGGTATAAGATAATGATTTAGGTTAAAATATTTATTTTTTTGAGCTTATTTGAGATCAGTGTTATTTATGTATGGAATTTTCTACCTTAAACCATAAGTGTTTTTATTGAATTTTGGATATTAATAAAGTTTATTTATTTTTGATATTATATTTCAACAAGATAATATTTTTATATATTATATTATCAAATGTAATAATGAAATGTTTTTTATAATTTTTTCAATTATTTGAACTATTAAGAGTTGAATTTAGTTTATCATTCATGAAATATTCATCTAGAATACTAATCATTTTTTGTAAAACATTATATGAAGGTGGAAGAATATAGAAACATGATACAAAATTTTTAATTTACTTATATGTATTTAGTGAAAATTATGTATACGGGATTTCCAATGTTCATATATAAGATTGTAAATGAATTCCAAAACTCTAGTAAATATATATTCAAAAAATATGTTACCTTATTACCATCATTAATAATTACTCAATAACATTTCTCACACATCAATGATTTATGGTTTTGGGAAATTGAACTTATCAATAACTTTTACTTTCTTAGGATCAATGTTATATGTCACTCTCCATTAATAGTTAGATATTATGTTTTTTGTCTATCATAATATTTTAACATCTCTCATAATGTCTTCCATATGAAATAATAATTATGTATTATTCCTAAATACCTTCTTATTTATAATTCCTTATCTTCAATAGAATATATTACCGACCATTTTTATGGTGTTTTCTTTAAAAAAATTCATTATAAAATGTTTAAAACTTGATTACCGAGTTAATGTAAAAATTATGAGGACACAATTATTTAATGATAGATAATACAAAACACCTAGATCTTTAAAATAAGATCATTCATTATGGAATATATGATACACAACGTTGTTCTTAGAATATCCAAAAAATATTTTTATTTTTATATAACTCATACAAAATATATGTCAAATTTTTTTTTACAAATATGATTAATTAAATTATTAAATATATATAATGTGAGTAATAAATAGAGAATTATCCATAAATATTCAGCAACTAATGAATTTTGACTACTTTAATTTTATTCTACCAATAACAATTCTCTTAAAAACAATTTTTATGGATTTTTGTTATTAAATACTATAATTAAGCAGACAATCATCAAAATTTGTATTTGATATAAAATATATCTTCTATTAAATTAACATGTTAAATTTTTTAGTGGGATGAGTTTTTGATAATAATGAAATTATTTTAAAAAAGAAAATTTATTTTCATTATATAGTGATGAAATAATAAGGTTAAATGTTTAAGAAACACCAATATTGTTATTTTGAAATATATATAAGATAAATTTAATCAATTTTAAAACACAAAAATTAATATTTCTAGTGAAAATATTGTTTACATGAATTTTGTAGTTAATAATAATGTATTATTGATGGTTAAATTTATAATATTTGAATTGTATATTCGTCATTTTGTATTAATAGTAATATTATTTGAATAGATTTTATAAATTAATAATTTTATTTATATAAAATATATTTTGTATTAACCCTTCAAATAATAGGATCACTAGTATCCTTCTCCTCAACTATCATATGTGAAATGAAACCATCATTCATGTGTACGACAGTCTACCACTTCACCAATCGATAAAACATGTTTTCGATCACCGCCTCTTATTCTGGATTATAATGAAAGTTTTAATGTATATATATATATATATGATATTCATGAAATTATTATTATTATTGTATTGAAATATATAATCTATTTTATTATTTTACTCACCATTGAAAAAATGACAATTCTATTCAAGCATACATGTGTATGGCGATCTCAATGAAGCGATGTAATTTGGTTTTAATCAAAACATTACAATGATGGTATGTATAAGGTCATTTAAATAAATAATATGATTTTAATTATGTTATAATAATTACAGAAGTTGAAAATTTCCATACCTTATTTACCTCATAGTCAATGAAAAATAAAAATATTAAATATGTGTATGAAGAACTTATTACCTCTATGATATCAATGTAATTCATTATTGATGACCATATATAATGGTTTTATTTAGAAGTATAATAAATTATAACAAATGATAATAATTTCATTTTTATTATTTTTGATACAATTTATTAATTTTCAATATTAATATGGTCATCATAACAATGTAATGTTATTATTGTGAAATATACATCCTCGAAAACAAATATAGTGGATTTATCCTATAGAAACCCAAACCTAACATACAAGGATATTACTTCAATAGAGATGAATATTCCACTCATTACCAAAATACATGACTAAGGACTATAATAGGTTTGTGTCTTTTGAATCATTGAAACATAATCAGCTTACATGGTGAAAAATCTTTTAAATCTCCCTTAATGATAATTCAATTATATTATATGAAAGAATAATCACGAGATTATGAGTATGAGAACATGACCATGTCATTACTAGACCATAGTATATATATCAAGTATCATAATAAAGATTCATGTCATAAAAATTGGTTGATTACAAGACTTGAATCAAAACGTAACTGAGATTAGAATCCATGAAATCACAACATAGAAATAATTCATGGCTATTTTGTAGACATATAAAATTATTTTCATGGTACTCAAGTCTTACTACAAAAAAAATCATAAATGACAATGTACTTTAATAAATCATGTTCATTCCCCATTCCAGTATTGTATTACTCAACAGATTTCACTTCACATTAAATCAATGTATTTCTAATCCAATTTCACTGTCCATTTTAGAAATATATTACTGAACTAGGTTCGCATCCCAATCCATCAATGTATTAATGAAATTTCTTCACTTTATGTTCATTCCGTGTTTTACTAAAATCGGGTTCATATCTCATTCTATAAGTATATTACTGAATTTATTTAATTTACCTTACAAACCCTGTATTAGTGAAATTGGATAAAATCTCATTCAATCCATGGATTAATGAAAAAGGTTCAGTTCCCTTTCCATCCCTATAATACTAAACTGAGTTTACACCTCCTTTCATCCCTATCTTTCACATGATATATAAATCATTACCCATTTCATTGGCAGAATATATATGTCCCACCAATCATAAAATATATTTATACATACATGTGTTACACGATAAATAAACATTTATCATATCATGCCCTTAATAATAAGATGGGTTTCATAAAAATATTATCATAACACATTAAATGAAATGGATATCATAATAATCTCATCATGTCAGTACTGATGGAAAATTGATAGATCTCATTAGAATTTTATCAATCCATAACCCATGAAAAGTATAGGGTTTTAAATTAAAATTACTCATACAATAGAAAATTGTTTCATAAACATCATTCCAACAAAACCTACACGATTTAAGAAACATTTGAATGGTATACACAAATCCTATCACAAGTAAAAACAAATAAAAAAGTATGTTATCTTAGATGGAGAAGGATTCTGAAAGATCCCAAGAATAATTTGCAAAGGAAAAT
This sequence comes from Viscum album, assembly GCA_963277665.1. NCBI lineage: Eukaryota > Viridiplantae > Streptophyta > Magnoliopsida > Santalales > Viscaceae > Viscum > Viscum album. Next base: position 2,093,766,399 of record OY728123.1, on the reverse strand, counting down.
ATAATTTCATTGAAAATACCTTTCATAAAACCATTTAATAAATTATTTTCTTACAAGTAATCATTTATAATTTCATAGGAATTTTTTTAAGTAACATATATTTCTTAATTCAAAAACACTTTTAAAAAAATTAATTTAAAAAAATTAATCTTTTAAAATAAATATGGAATATTTTAGATGAATATTTATTTTATTTTGGAAACATATTTAATAGAATATATTTTTTAAATCCTTTTCAGAAATCATGGTTTTTAAAGAAGACAAATTTCTGACTAAAGATATATATAATGTCATATTTTCTTAAAAACACATTATTAATCATCTAAAGTACCTATGTGTAGTAAATGGTAATAATACATTAATATGTCATGAATAAAAATAAGTTAAAATAATTTGTGGGTCTTCATCGGATACAGATAATAATATTTCATCTATGGAAGCATAATTGTAAACAATCATGATAAACAAAAAGATTATTGCAGTAATATATTAATACATTATTGACATTAACACATGATGAACATGATGTAATATAATTAAAATAATCATAATATATAATAAAACAAGGAGACTCATTATGTAACATGTCAATGGGTAGTATATTGAAATCACTGAATAATATAGGTTCATAACAATAATTGTATATCAAAAAGGAAAATTGATACAAATATTACACTACCAATTTGGTAACAATTGAACCATTACCCAATGAATGTAATATCATCAAATATTTATGTAAATAAAGATTAAATTATAATAATCATACAAAAAATTCATTTTACTTTATACTTCACTAAAAATGAGTGGTTAATAAGGCATATGTCTTATGGAAATAAAATTGGGACGAGAAAACTCGTACCTCTAGTCTTGACCTTTATTATATACATTCAAAACTAATGTATAATAATTATATGATAATTAAAATTATTAAAATTAACTATATTATAATATATCATCTTATATATTATTATTTTATGGCTTTAAATTATTTTTTTGGAAAAAATTCATTATAAAGGTTATGTTTTGGTTAATATTTGTTTGGTTTTTTGTATATGTTTTTACTTGTTATTCATAATTCTCTTAAATAGTTCATGATTTATTTTTTATTGAATATGAAACATGATATTACTTTCATATATAGTCATTTTAGAAATATTTATAATAATTTATACGTGATAGAAATATGAAATAGAATACACCATTTTGGGAGACGGTAGGTTGTAAATAAATATGAATGTGGTTTCCCTTTTATATCATAATGGTATAAAGAGTGTAAATGAAATTTGTATATATGTAATATATTTATAGTATCACAATTAACTCATATAATTTATATAATTTAAATAAACCCTTCTTTATTTCATTCCATTAAAAGTGTGATGAATCACATCATTTTGAGGAGGTTCTATTCCACATGTCCATAAACAAAGTTATCTTATATACACAAAATGGAAAATATGATGGTATGTTTCATATAGTAATTTTAGAAGAATAATTTAGTCCAAAATATCATATAAATAATATATTTCTATGAAATTTTCAACCCATGAGAGGTGGTAAATAAAAAACAAAAAACAGTGTTTTATTATGCAGTCGTTTGTCGTACACAAAAACAGTATGTTAATTAATTATTAGATGGAAGTGTGTGAATGTGTATGTAAAAAAATAATTTTAAAAAATCTCAATATATTTATTATAATAGGTATTTAGTATAATATATTAATAATAATATTTTATTGTTTTATAATAATAATAAAACTAAAGAGCTCGTGAATGAATGTTACCTATTCTTTGGGAAAGTCCTCTTGGTTTTCACCGAAGGGATTACATAGTTTTCTTTCTGCCAAAAGAGATTCCTATAAGATGAAGGGATGGATTTGGTGTTGATATTTTGGAATATAATTTCTAATTAAATTAACTTTAGATATTTTTATAAATGAGAGGGGTGAGTGTCTTTTTATAGTAGAGGAGTGCCATTCTTGAATTTTTTGAAATGAGAATTCCACCCATGTTTTCCAATGGCCAATGGCACTAATAATGGTTCAAATAAAATAATAGGTAATATAGGGTTGAAATATAAACCCATAATGAATTTTTCATATGTTTCTAGGTAATGTTGGCTCAAAAGTTGAAGTTTTAGTCCTTTGAAATGCTAATTTTTATCTTAATCGTTGTAATTGATTATAGTCACATTTTCAGTAATATTTTTAGTCAAAAACTAATTTAACAGTACTAATAATTATATTTGTTTTTGATTCTAAATATTTAGTATTAATTCCAAATTCTTATCAAAAGATTTAATGATATTAATTTAAATTTAATCCTATTAATGTGTTGTGACAAAATGATTTTTATGTGAATTTATTTAAAAGTTTGAACTTATTTTATATCCACTTTAAATATGAAATTTTTCTAAATGAACTGGTTTTTAATAATTAATTTAAATTTTATCTATTTATAAATTAAAAAAAAATAAATTATAATTTCAAAAATATAAATAAAAAATTAGAAAAATGTAGTTTGATTTAAAATCCAGTCTTGTTTCACTATTCATCAAAATATTAAATTTATCGGAAAAATAAAATAAATTTAGTAAATGAAATTTTAAAATATCCGCCTAAAAATTGATGTTTATTTTTTCCAAAAAAATATTATCAAGTTGTCTACATTCGTATATAAATTTTTGTTTCCATTAAAAGGATGTAAAATTGAATTTTATTACATATTTAAATTATATTTCATTTTTTATTATTCCTAAAAATCATATGTGATGAGTGTATAAGAATTTAATTTAATATATAGTATTTATTTTTTATTGAATCATTTTATCAATACAGTTTTGACTCATTTATTGACATAAAATGGTCTTTACAAATAGAAAAAAAATCTTAGAAAATGAATTTCTTTATTTTCAAATTGTATTTATACTCCCTTATATAATTTTAATATCAAAATGTTAACTTTTATTTACATGTTTAAATATGTTTTTCAGAATTTATTTAATCATATCAATAACTTATTTTCCAAATTATATGTGGTATAAAAATAATATATTAAAAATAATATGAATTTGATATTGTAGTTTGGTAAATATCGTCCCTTTGAGTAACACGATATATCGAAGGGACACGATATTGTTTTCCACATGATCCAAACATTATGTTGTGTGTATTGAATACTAATATATGTGTTGTGTATTGGGAAATAGTAAATTTGACATGTTTATAATGCAAGAGAAACATAGTATTTTCGTATAATGAAAACATTATTCAATATTTTGTTAAATTAGAATTATAAAAATGATTAAATTAAATTGAAAATTAATAATTCAAAAAATCTATTTTTTTACATTGTGACCCCATTAAAATTATTTTCCATTGAAATTCAACTGGTTTATCAATGGTTAAATATATAAATGTTACTTTCATAAAAACTTGTATCGAAAAAATAAATATTATATATTATTTTTACAAGTAAATGTTGGAACACCAGTGGTTATTCAAAGTAACTCACAACTAAGTTTCGAAATAGGAGTAAATTGTTTTCCTGTGAAGATTGGATGTGGAAGAAATGTGTAAGTAATTATAGTTAATGGTAATGATCATTCATCACTAGCATGTGAATGATCAATGTAATGATAAGGGCCTTAAAACCCTATATCTAGGGTGATTCATAAGATCATCAGTTCAACATTAATGAATGTATTATGATACATATTATTCAAAAAACATTTCTTAGAGATAAGGAACATTTTTACAGTATAATAAAAATGGAAATAAAATTAGTTAATTTTTTTAAATTACATATGATCGATCTCACAATTTGGTTTTTCCATGATTGATTTCAACATTAGTTATAACTCTATGAAATGGAGGTAAAATTATCATTCCTAAGGTACTAATAGATCAAGTGGTATAATGACAATTAATTTCATATGATTTTAGTTAGCATCATAGTAAAACAGTTAATATTGGTTATCAAACATGAATAAATCCCTATATGATGATGTAACACTTTAATCTCTAAAACCTCAGTTGAATTATAGCAAAATGAATTTCATATGTTTCAATCCTTGTAACGCATCCAAAATATAATATACCATTTATTATGTACATTAAATATTATATTATGAAATAAAAATACATATGAATACATTGTTCTATACTTATATTAACATAATAGTAGACATGATTCTAATATGCTGAGATCTGTCTTGATGGATAAATCACCAGAAATTTCACCAAATGATGAATAAAAATATTCTCAAAGGGCTTATTCATACAAAATGATACACCAAATTTGTAACGAAAGGGAGAGGGATCAGTATTCCCTAATTCACATTATTCACTTTATCCATTGTGTTTGAATTAGCTACCCTTTGTCATTTTTTCATTAGTTTTTTTTTGGATTATCATCCACCTTCTCGCTTGGATTTGGTCATTGATTCACATAATATCCAAAATCCATGAAATTGAAACAGATGAGTGTGGGATATTCATTCTGTGCCTTGTTCGATATATTTTCATCATTATCTAACATGATCCCATTACATTGTCAATCAATTTTCCTCTGACATTCCCTATCACACATAAAACATTTAGTAGTCCCGTTAAGATAATTTCCTCCATGCTTGTTCCTATACATTTATCTAATTGAAATAGACAAATTTTTTATCAATAGTCATTAGAAAATCATTTGAAATCCAAAATCATTTTCATTTCAACACCAAGACATTAATACACTACCACAACATCCTTTTCCATTGTGATAGAACATTGAAAAACATCTTCATATCTAATAAAGTCTATAACTATCATTATATTTTGAAGAATAGGTTTCATGCCACTGATGAATCAATTAACTTTTCATTCAGTTTTGATGATAATGTAGAAAGAGTACCCTATGATCCATGTAAAATATTCTTCATGTGAAGTAACAGAGTCATCATCCTTCTATATAATCTATAGGAATTACAATTTCATCATCATATAAAGAATATAAAGAAATTACTTATTAAAAAATATGTTATGCCACTCGTCCCAAACTATGGAAAAAATTAAATCTTTTCACCATGTAATTTCAATAATATTAAACCATTGACTCACCTCACCATCTAGATTGTATATTTCAAGAATTAATTTTTTATTCTTCAATCACTAAAGAATGGAAAATATCATTTTACTTGTACTAATCCTTTTCAGAGTAATTAATGGATAAGCATAACCAAGAAATATTCTGGTTGTTTCATACTTAATGTCTTAACAGATCATTTTCCCTCTATCGATCACTTTTATGTTCCCCTTATTTCATTGATTGAGAAATTTGGGTAATATCATAAAATAGGTTTTGTATTTCATCTCCCGTAACATTCAGTTTCTCTGATATAATAAAATTACATTGTCCATTTCATTCCCCATTAAAACGGTTCCTTCAAGATCACTCCATTTACTAAAAACAAATCAATATGAAGTAATAAAAATTGATCATATTAGTAATCCATATTTTCGTGAAAAGATAATTATAGTTTGTTTTAATAATTACAGTAAATTTTTTGTTGATGAAACCTTCTTTTTATATGGATTAAACCTCATGTTTATTCAAGTTCATTCATAGTCATAATATATTTAAATCATTCATGATGGCTTGTACATATTTTTTAGACTCCCAAACCGTATCCCCTATGTGTTTCAAACTAGGTGTGCATCAAGGCCCATTTTCATGCACCCATTCCAAATCTCATACTGATTAATACCATATTTTCTTGGTCATTATCTGTATTTAAAAATTCTAAAATTCTACATAGACTTATTGTATATCTATAGAGATGTATTTCTAGGAGAAAACTAACTCTATACTTTACTTGGATCCTTGTATTTTTCATATACATTGACCAATCCATAGACTTATCCATAGAGACATCCCTATATATATCCTAAAAAATTCCAAAGGGATCTCACAAAGGAATCCTCATTTCTTTTTAAAAATATTGGCTACAAATTTCAATTTATACTATCTATTTTGATACATGATTAACATGCATTGACAATTCATAATATTATATGAATATATATCGCATTACAAAATTATATTCCCAAGGACCAAAATAGATTAGTGTCTTTATAAGCATGGAATCATAATCTCTTAAAACGGTGAAATATATTCAATATCTCCCTTAAATGTTTTCCACTTTTGGTTCTCATAATTAATAACTTTAATCACAACCTATGGAAATTAAAAAATAAGGAATGGGTGAGATCAATTGATCAGTTAGGGTTAACAATGAGATATATATGAAAAACCATGTCCATAAGCATATGATAACATTATCATTTAATTGGATGATAATACACTTAATATCAAATATCATAATCAAGGTTCATTGTATAAGGATTCATAGTTCAAAATAAATTATTCATAATGTAATCGAAATCATAATCCATTAAAACATAAAATAGGAATAATACATGTAATTGTAGAATACCTATAAAATGATATCCATTGTAGTCATGGATGACTTCAAATTCCATCCTAGTAGACAAGGTCCATTACTAAACCGAGTTTACTCCTCATTCCAACCCAATTTTTTTAACATGGTTTACATTCCATTAAAGTATTTTCCTATAAAACGAGGTTCACATCCCGTACAAGAACTTTATTATGGAAGGGGGTCCATTTCCCATTCCATAACTATATTACTAAACCCAGATCACTTCTCGTTGTAGCCCACTATTAAAGAACTAGGTTTTATTCTCATTTTTTCACTATATTACTAAACCATGATCAATTCCCATTCTAGCCTTGTATTACTAAATTGGGTTCACATCCATTTCTACCCATATATTAATAACCCAAGATCTCTTCATATTCCTTCTCCATCATACTGAACTGATTTCAATCCATAATCTAACTCTATCATACTCTGGATATATAAACCTTTACCTTAATAATTCGATGGAGATATAATTCCCCTCAGTAACATATTAAAAATATAAATAAATGTGTCGTAATATAATTAAAAATTCATCATATCATGATCCATAAAATGTGATGGGTTTCATAGACATAATATTATAACACATGAAATGAAGTGGTTATCATAAATATCTCATCATACCATTACATAAGGAAAACAGATATGTCTCATAATCATTTAGTAAAATAATATCATGTTAAAATAATCAGGTTTCAAAAGTATATAACTTAGGAACAAAAATATATGTCTTAAATATCAACCCCTCAAAATGCATTCCATTGATGAAAGAATTACAATTATATCATTTGATCATATACCTATTAAAGAATAAAATATAATAATGTATTATATCATATATGGAGACAAATGTTCATGGATCATAATTATAATTTTTAAAGGAAAATATCATTTTATTGAAAATAACATTCATAAAACCATATCAAAATTAAATTTCTTCTAAATAATTACTTAAAATTTCATTGAAATCAATTCTTGAGGAAAATATATTTTCCTCTTTCAAAAATGTTTTTTCAAACATCAATGACTTGAAATAAAATTAAAAAACAATTTCTCATAAAATATATAAATAATCATGAAAATATGTTGAATATTTTTTAGGATTAATTTATTTATAAAACCCTTTTAGAAATCATGTCTTTTAATGAACAAAAATTAATGAGTGAATATAGAAATAAAATCTTATTCTAATAAAAACAAATTCTTAATAATATTAATTAATGATGAATAAAAAAATGGTAAAAACATGATGATATCTTGAATAACTATAGGATAATAAATATCATGTGTATTATTATATTTGGGATCCAAATATTTCATCAATGGATTCATAATCATAAATAATCTCGATAAACAATGAACTTGTAGCAATAAAATATTACCACATTGGTAAATTTGACTACTAATCCTCATGAATGAATAACATTAAACGAGGCATATAATATCCTGAAATAATGATATTCATAATTATATATGAATAAGGTTAGTATAAACACCTTATAAAAGAATAAGTGCTTTATGTGTGAGGTATCTCAATGAAGGAAAATTTAGACGAAGGATACCTTACTGATTTGGTTACTACATATCCATAAACCTAATGAATGAAATATAATTATTTGGGTATATAAATTACCATAAAAATATGTTTACGAATCATATAATGTATTAATGTTATGTATATAATTAGAAAAAAATAAATGAGCTCTTAAAAAGTAATAAGTATCACGGAAATAAAAGTGAGAAAAGGAAACCCATAACATAAGTATTTACTTAATTCATATCAAATCATACATATTTGTAAAAAATGTATATGTTTATTCATTATACTGAACATTTCCTAGAATTCCTATTATAATCTTTAAATTCAATTACACTGTCATTTTAACAAGGAATAAAATCCTAAAGGATGAAATAGTTTTGAAGTCTTTATAAATAAAATACATACATGAGACTTTATTATTAATGAATACACTAATTAGAATTTTTATTCTTTTTCGATGATAACTTTAATCTATATAGAATGTCATTTTATATCATTAATAGCATTCTATTTTGATTCATGGTGATAGGAAACAAAATAAGGGAGTTATCAATCACTCATTAAGGATAATGTATACTAAAAGCTATAATGAATCAATCATAATGAAATGAATAGGATGATAAATAATCGAAAAAACATACCATGTAATAAAAAATGTAATAATTTAGTTCATAAACATTATGGATATAAATTACTATAATCATAGACCATTCAAATAATTAGATAATGAAAAATAAAGGTTGGACATTAATAAAATAAATAAAAATTCTATTTTATAAATAAACTATAAATGAAATGAATCCATAGACATGTAATATGAAATCCTCATTGATAAAAGTAATAATAACAAAATTGTATTTGAAGTAAATTATTAACTATTGGACATCATTTCTATGTCACATGAAAACCTATAATCTTGATATCGAGTATCCAGACAGTTTCAAACTATTGGTAGAATCCTAGTTAATTTTTTAATCTAATTTGACTCATGACAACATATTGATGCATCTATGGATTATATAATGCATTTTCCCCACCCATCACCGCATTTCCAATTAATTCACTATGTAGAGTACATTATTTAATTAATAAAAAATCATTATAAAAAATCATTATTAAATAAAGGATAATCAATTATCAATATTTCAAGAAATAATAAAATAATATTCAAGTGAAAAACCATTTAAAAAATAGAATATAGTGTAGGAAATAATAAAATCTATGACAAATGATCTGGATACTTATGAGAAATTCAAGATCAAATGATCATAAAAAATTGAATATTTAACGGTGTCTACAGGGAATCAAGTAAGTGAATATTAATAATATCTATTTTCAAATAAATAGTATACCATATAGATATAGAATAATGGTTTTATAAATACAACATATCTCATGTGTAGTATAAATAATGGGTTGATGTTATTGATGAAACATATACTACAAAATATATTTAAAACATATTATTGGTTAAAACTTCATTATTATATTTAAAAACAATTTGAAAATAATTTTCATTGAAAATAAAATTTTAAAATGTAATCTAAAAAATTATCCTTTTAAACATCTAAAGGGTGAATTGATAAAATTATAGCTTTTAAATCTATACATGACTTATGAGGTAAAAATAACATTCTTTTTACAAAGTAAAATGTTAGAACAAAAAATTTACATCGAGAGGTTAAACGAATATTACATTGAAAACATGGTTTAAATAAAAATAGTATAAGATATATTTAATAAATCATTAGGGAAAGGTTAATTTTTTTTAAAAAAAAAATTTATGGAAAATCGGGTGTTTTCAAGAAGATAACTTCTTTGAATAGAGTGGATGATGTCATACCTTCTTAAAAACATTTTATAAACAGTTTTCAGGAACATAGTTGAAAAATGGTTATATTAACTGGATAAAGTCATGAACATGAGAGATTAAAACTAAGTGGTTTATTATATAATGATAAAATTATCTCTTATAATGTAAATTCATGTGTACACCATCTTACTGAAAATAAGATAGTAAAGGTTACCATTGAAAAGATTATAATTTTTGAGTGAGAATAAATCAATGAGATGATTTGTGTATTAATTAAGAATTCACATATAAATGTTGATGTATATAAATATTTTTACTATGTAATTATATACATAATCATATAATATTAATGATAATTAAGATGTAATATAACCCAATCAAAATAAATTAGATTATGAGATTCTTTTTCTGCATGGTAACTTTTAACTAAAATCCACTTAGATGAAAAAATTCAAATTGAATATGAAAATATCAGGAAGAATGAATTAATCATTATAATATATGAAAATATGGAATTATATACTCAATATATAATAAATTATGTACTAGTAATAAATTTATTTTTTCAAGATAATGTAAAAACAAACCGAATGAATTTAGATTTTTAATAGAATCATTAAAAATATTGTTAAGAAGAAGAATCATTAAACATTACACAGTGTCTCACAACACTTTGAAACATTTAAACACAGTGAATAAAAAAATAATTAATGATATAATATATAAAAATTGGATGTGTATTCCAAACATAAGAGATGTAAGTGGGGAATATGTCATTTATCTCACTAATTTAAAAAGTGAGATGAATACCCCTTACCCCATTATTTCTTTTTTAGTGATGTTCATTTACTATCCGGAATAATCATTTTAATATTGAAACTAAATAATAATAGAACAATAATCATTATAATAATATCATAAATAATAATATTTTAATATCTTATTACCTATTTGTTAATAATTGTTCCTTATTCTTACTTTTTAGTCTATTATTTTCTTAGTTACTCAAGTGAGTTTTGAGTTTTTATTAACTCTAACTATTAATTAGATAATTGTTTCATGATCTAAAAAATGAAAAAATTGATTTAAATATCACAAATAAAAATATATAACATATATATTTTTATATTTATATTAAACATTTGTATTTGGATATTATAAATGAATTGAAACGTTCATGGAGACGGTAGGTCATATGTACGTATGAATGATACATTCATTTTTTCATATTAATGGAATGAAAAGAAAATTATATATATTTATATTCTATTTCAATAATAATATCTATGTAATATATATTACATACGTCTATTAAAACCATCCTTTATACATTCCATGTACATTGTGAACTAAACACATCGCTTTGAAGGGGATCTAGTCCACACTTCCACAAACGATGTTATCATATTGAAAGAAAATGTATTGAATGATAATAAGTGTTATAAAAATAATACAGAAGTAGAAATAAATTATTTATATCATATATACAATATAGAAAATTATTTTCAATCACAATTTCCATAAAATAAATGTAGTAAAAGAAAAATGAACAATCATCATTTCATGAGTTGGTATTTCGACGTACACATAAATGGTATGTTTTTATCAATTAGATGGAATATTGTTATATTATATCTCTAAAACATAAAATAAAAAACTATGTATATTTATGATACTATTGTTTTTATATAAGAATGTAATATATAATGTTTATGGGGTGGAGAATGAAAAAAATCTAAATGATCTTGAGGAAGGATGATAACAGCAAATTGGTTAACTACATTATGATTCATCCATTGGGATTTCATGGATGGTTTTATGACCAAGATTAAGAATATAGGTATAGGGGAGGGATTTGGAGGGGCTATTTTCATGTATAGTGTTTGATCTGATGTGTCATGATAGGTGTGAGGAAGTGGTAGGCGTTAGCGACTTTTTATAGCAGAGGAAGAGTGACACTCTTGTAAATTTCTTGAAGGTTAATTCCACCATCATTTTCCAAATATCACATGGATCCAATAAAAGTATCACATAAATAAATGGGTGAATAGGTTTTAATGTGGACCAATAATTTATTTTGGGCAATTTACTATCTTATTGTTTTAGTTTTGATTAAGGTTCAATACCTTATTAAGCTATATTTGACCATATTCATAGTAATTAATTCTAATTTCATTCACTTATATATTTGGTAAAAAACAATTATTTCTTTATTATAAATTAAAAATTATTCCAATTCAAAATATGGACTCTAATATTCCAAATTCCAATAATATAACTAGATGAAGTTAATTTGAATTTAATCTCACGTACGGGAAGAGAATATAGGTTTTAAAAATGAAATTGTTCAAAAGTTTGTAAAGTCTTTATATAAAATTTTAATGTGAAATTGATTTTAATTACAAAAATTGGATTATTTAAAAAAAATGTCATTAAACCATAATACACATTTATAATATAATTTATCATTTTAAATATATTAGATTAAAATTCAATTATGAATTAAAATATTATATTTTTAAATATTCTTTAAATTTGAAATAACATAGAAAAAAACCAAAAATTTATTGTAAGATAATTTATTTTTTTCATATTTAAAAAATTATTTTTATGTATTCATATTAAATATATAAAAATTCTAAATTGTATTTAAAATATGTTCTCTTTTAAAAGGTTGTAAACATTCCTTTATAAAAAATAGGTTTTTATATGCAATAGTAGTTTTGATCTTATCTATTTCCTATGAAATATACTAACTGAATATCATAAATAATTTATTGAATATTTAATATATATATATATATATATATGTATATTACATTAATATCCCTCTTTAAAATTAATTTATTATTATGAAATGAAAATTTTGGGGGTAAAAATAGTTTTTTATAAAACCAATTCCATTTATATTCAATTGGATCTTATATTCATTTGTAATTAATTGGAATCTGATGAATTAGTTTTATAATGGTGTAAATCATTGATTTTAATATTTTTGTTAATAAAATTCCTTATAACATGTTTATATCTTAATATATTAATTACTAACATTTTAATAATATATTATTGTTTGGTAAAACTCCTTGCGTGGGAGATAATCCATTGATGAAATTTACAGTTTTCAAAAACATATGGTAACATTGTGAACCTTGAATTTAAATCTAATTTAATTGTTTATTTTAAATATTAAATATATTTCAATAACACTAGATATTATATTCCCCGACACATTTTGTGATGCTAGTCACACAAACTATCGAATACAATGATCCTACTTTACATTTTCAATGTATTTAATTATACATACACCATAGAAATATATATATTTATATATAATATCATATATTAGTTTATATTGAATTTTTATTTCTCATTTATTATCTATTCAATGTTATGGGTACAATTCTGGTAATATTAGCTTTTTTCATATATATTTTGAATTGAAATTCATAATCCTCTTACATAAATCATGATTCAAATAATTCTAGTAGGTAAAACATGATTTCAATTTTTACATATTATTTATTTAAATATTTATAATAATTTATAAAATTTATAAATATTAAATGGAATATTATTTTCATGGAGACAGTAGGTCGTACCTGAAATGAACACTATTTATTTTTTATTATCGTATAGGATGAATGCATATAGTTGAAATATATATATATATATATATATAATTTAAGTAGAATAAATATTTCATATGAAAAAATTTCACTAAACACATCCTTAATATATTCCATTATCTGTTCGACTGAATCGCGTCATGTTGTGGAGTTAGTAGTCCACCTGTCCAAAGATGATGTTATCATATTGACATATAATTGAATAAATGAAGCTATGATTTATTTTACAATTATAAAATTATAAAAAAACCATAAATATAATTTATATAATAAAAAAACTATACTTTCATTTTATATTCCATCCAATATAGGTGGTAAAGTGAAAACAAACAAACATTATTTTGTGAGGTGGTAGTCTGCCTTATACAAGATCAATATATTCATTACCCATTATATGGAAATATTTGAAACTGTTGGAAGAAAAAATAGAATAAAAAAATATCAGTATCTTTTTATACTTACATTAATATAGAATAATGTAATAATAAGTGTGTTTTGATGGATAATGAAAAAACAAGCTTGGTGATGAACGTTACATATTCTTCATCTAACTATTATTGGTTTGAACGAAAGAAAATATTTTTGATGAAATTTTTAAAAAGGGAGGATTGTATTATGAATGGTGTGATTTTTGGAGGGTATTATGGATGATATTTTTCAATCCAAAGTGTTTTATAGGTGTTTATATGTGGGGGCGGTGGTGATTGACTTTTAATAGTGGAAAAGGAGTGGCAATTTTGTTAATTTATGAAAAAGGAATTCACTAATGTTTTGAACTTGTTATATTTCTTCAGTAATGGTAGAAATCATATATATGATAGTATATGTTATATATATAAACTAATAATGGATTATGGACATTTTTATAGGTCATTTTGTTTCTATGCTTATTATTTAGTCCTTTAGAAAACTAATATTTCCCTAAATTGATGTAATTAATTATAATGAATGTCATTAATATTTTTGGCCAAAACCCGAATTTAAATTATTATAAATAATTAAATATTATCATTCACTATTTGGAATCAAATTTTCAAAATTCCAATTATAGATTTTGATGAAAGTAATTTAAATTTGATCATGTAAGTGCGTCGTGGGAGCCTGTTTTTTGAGGAAAATAGATAAAACTTTTGAAGTGGTTTTATATAGAATTTTTTTTAATTTGTTTAAAATTAATAGAATTAGATTAATTTATTTAATATTTATAGATTTACACATTAATGAAATTAAAATATAGTAATCAATTTAAATAAACTAGATGAAAAATCATTTTGGAATTAAAATTCAATTTTTTCCACATTTCATAAAAACATAACATTTCTCTGAAAATTAATAAAAAAATACCCAAAATATAACTTTCAGTACCCCTATTACATAAGTGATGTTTATTTTTATTAAATAAAAATTATTAATGTTTCAAAAGTTATAATTAAAATGAATTATTCATTAAAAGTTGTTAAAATTTAATTTTAGATAAATGTAACTTTTTTTTTGTAAAATTTTATTTATTGTTATCATATAGATATAAAAGCAATTAGATGCATTTCAAAAAAAATTATTTAATTTATGATATATAATTTTAATTAAAAACAACTATAATTCGTGGTTTTTTTAATAATTTTTTATAAAATGTAGTTTGTATAAAGAAAAGTAGTTTTCTTAGAAAATATATTTTATTATTTTCAAATTAGTCTTAATTTCACTTATTCTAATTGATATCCAAATGATTCAATTAACATACTGGTGTAAATACTATTCTCAAAATTCAATTTATCGTATTCATGACATCCATTCCAACTTATAAGTGGAATGTATAATAATATTTTAAAAATAATATTAATAGTATATTTTAGTTCATAAAAACATGGCCTCGCGTATAATGATAGTGGATGATGGGACTCAGTATTGTGTGTAAAATGTGCCAGAAATTGGGTTGAGTGAACCAGCCGATAATATAAGTGTTATTTTGTGTAAATTATTAACTCATTTTTCATATAATGTAAGAAATTAATTGCATTTTTTATTCAAAAAAATCAATATTCAGTGTTGCTTGAAATTCAAAATATGATAAAGATTATAATATTTAGAAAATTAATAAATAAATAAATATTTGGGTGTAACATAACCAAATATATAATTAAATAATTTTTAGAGTAAATTATATAAATGTTTAAATGATAAGTGAATAAAAGTTATTATTTTCAAAATAGAGTTTATAATTCATATAATTTTATTATACATGAGTTAACAGACATACATTAAATTTTTGAAATTTAGATAAGGGATTGAGTCTCTATTTATTTTACTGAGGAAATTTTTATCGTAATGAATATTTTAATATAAATGTTTCATATAATTCTACTTTTAGATATATTTTCATTAATGCTTCATAATTAATTATATTTAATGTAAAATTCTATATTACTTCAATAAAGGGATTTAACCTAGAGTTTAAAAAGTTTTCATTAGGTTCATAAATCAGTTTCATTTTATTCTGATATATAACTTATTCATTTATTATATCATGCCAAATTTTGATATTAAAGAACTATATTTGATTCATTCTATATTTACTCAAATTTTATGTGTATTTACGTATGCATACATAATTATTTTATTTCCTTAATTATCACTTAAATCATTTTGATCATTTCAAGGGTTTTATTCATCTCAATCTCATTTTCTCTGGACATATTTCATATCATGTACCATTATTTCATTGAAAATTGTACTTACTTGCTCTTGAGTTAGTTTTTATACCTTAATTAATATAATTAAATCTATTTAATAATCCAATATAGTATTCTTCCCTTTTCATTTTTTTGAATTATACAAAAGTGGTAAAATCTTTTTCATACAATCTCACCTTATTTAGGGATTTTTATATACTCACCATTCTATTCGGAGGGATCATATTCTCTCATTTTCATAATAAAAGAAATATTCACATGTTTTTGTTATAAATGTTTTTTACATGTTCATATATTTATATCCACATAAAAATTAATAAGCATTTTAAATTATCATGGAATGTGATTTTGATCATTTATCTTCTTTTAGATCGAGTATCATTATCTTCATATCAATGTTTTTAAAAATATTATCAATATAGTTCTTATTTTAACCTATATTTTTTCATATGTTCATTCTCAAGTATCATTCCCTTTATTGATGTTTATATTAAAAATTTATAATTTTATTCTTGTTTTATGAGTAATTTATTTCAATAACTACAAAAATATTATAGGATTACATTATCCTAAATTATTTGTATTGAAAAAATGTTGATTAATAATAAATTTTTTTATCTAATGATTTCATCGAAAATTTACATGGTTATTTTAATTTTTTTAATAAAAGTTATTTTCACTGTAGAAAATGTACTTTAATGTGATGTTTCTTAGAAACATCTTAATTCTATATGCATTCTTCTTTGTAAAAATCCTTGATTATATATATATTTACCTTGGATTGTTTTTAAATATAGCTTATTTTTCTATATTTGGATAATGTTTTAATGTTTCAATGATATTTTCATTGAATGCCATTTTCCCTTAGGTAAATCATGATATAAATGGTAAAATGGTAATTGATATATTCCAAAATAAAAGATATAATGTCAAATTATTATGATATCATTCATGTAAACTATTTATGATGATGTGAATGGTTGATATTTACGATGGTGGTGGGTGACACAGATATAACTCTCTAATTAATTGGCTAAAGGGAATGAGTTATCTTGTAATAGGTTTTTCCAAAGTGATTAGTAGATTCTATGATTATGATTATGCCATTTTTGGAGTTATATAGAGATTATTTTTAATTATAAAAATATTTCTCTCTTATACATGAATTAATTTCTAATGGATCATTTTCTTAAGGATTATTTTCACAAGACTCATTAAATTTTCACATGTAATAAATTTCTTATCTTAATATTTTATTTTATATATCACATTTTATGAATCTTGTTACGATATGTATTAATTATTATATCATCTCTCCCATATGTTCATTTTATTATCACTGATGAAATTCTATTAATTAATGTTTATGTTCTACTGTACTGAGTGTTTGAGGTTACCTTACATATGTCTTCATTTGACCTATGTTACAAAGCGTTATGCCTATTTAGTCATATATAAATTCTATTAATGTTGAATAATTTTATATGAAACTTCTATGGATTAATTTGGACCATTAAATAGAGTTATAGTGTTAAAAAGTATACTTTCAAGACATGAGTATTGTATTGTATGAGAATTTCCTATTTCTCAACAACTCTAACCCAAAATGGTAAATGTTCCAATTATTATTACAATATTTTAGTATAATGTTAAATGATTTTTAATTGAATAAATTTCATCACTTTTATTTTTAAAAAATCTATAGATTTAATGAATTTATTTTAACACTATATCTGGGAATGTGGGTTTATGGATGTTACAATTTGTAGTTGTGTACTTTTTTACACAAATATAGATATTATTATGTTATAATGTGTGGTTAAATAATGATTCATGAAAATCATCATTGGATTATATGATTATTGATGATAATTATCATATAGGGTCATATATCAATTATTAAGCTTTATGTCATTAATTTTATTATTAATAATGATATTTTAGATGATATTTTATTAGCTTTAGGTATATATAACAGTTTTTATTAATGTCTAAATTTATTTGGGAAGAATTAAATAATGTTTTTTTGATATATAAATGTCTGGTATTAAATTACCATTAAATATAATTGTTTAGTAAATGTTGAGGTTATAGAGGTTATTTTGGATTATGAGAGATTATTTTTTTAATGACCATCATTGATCTTTTTGTGTTATTGATGAATTTAAAAGAATATTATATTATATTTTAATATTATGGTTTACCCATTGTTATATGATCATAAATTTTGGTAAACAGTTTTTATTTGCTTTTAATGATAATATGAAAATATTGTTATCCTTTCATAGAAAATGTTACTCGTTAAATGTTTATTTTTTTCTTATGGAATGAAAAATTCATCTAGAATGCTCAATGATTTTTAATATGAGGTAATTGTGATAAATGATTTAAACCATTTACCAAATGATGCAATTATATTTTACAAATTTGAAAGAAATAATTTAGGTATCTTAATATTCTGAATGTATCCACTAATGGTATTCCCCAAATATAGGAAAAGAATCTAGAAAGACTCATTTATACTATTACGATAATATTTTCTGAATTGATATTCATTTTAACTCAACACTGATATTTTGTTTTATGCTCATTAATATAATCATTATCATTCACATTCTTATGATCATTGATCTCTAACACTCTCCATGATTATTTGGATAATATTTTTTTCTCGATGTCCATATATACACATCACACTAATTTTCCAATATTTTTTAACCGAGTAATGTTTAATTCTAGATGAAAATCCTAAATCTCATTACTTGTTTTATATATGATGTTTTATTAACAATTTTTATAATTCAAATTTTCAACAATATATATTTAAAAGGATAAATCCTTAATTATTGATATCATGATAAAATTTTATGATGTAATTCCTTAATGAAGAATATCAAAACCCCAGACATTTGACATAATTTTTTTTGATAGCATATAAGGAACATAACACCAAGCCTAAATGAACCATGATTTATTATAACATAAATATTACTATAAAAAATATTTATTAAATTGGTTTGTGTGAATTTATGTAATAAAATCAAGAAATATTTATTAACTACTAAATGAAAGAACATTATTGATAAATTCATTTATATAATGATCATGTTTTTAGTAGAATCATTTTATTCTTTGTAAAATACAATTTAATCAAAATTTGTTTTGTATTTTTCTAACAAAATATTATAATTAATTTCAAGCTTATTAGAATAGTTTATTTGATAGAAACTTATTTTTCTAATTTAGAATTTAAAATAAATAATTTGGGTAATTATTGAGAATAATTAAATTATATTTTTGGTTATTATTTATTTTTATCATTTAGTAATTAAATATTTTTCATAAATGATTATTTAACACTGATATAGTTCTTATACGAGGTGTATAAAATTAAAATAAATGATTTCAAAACATTATACTTTGTGTTTTGGGAGAATTATTATGTCACATGAAATTAATAGTTATTAAAAATGAGTTATTGATTGTTAAATTGACTATATATGAGTTCCAATATTTTTATATTGTAATCAAAGTCATCTAATGATTACAGTTCTTAAAATGTCATTAAAAAATATTTTTGTAAAAAGTATCATATTAAATGAATTAGAAAAATAATCATATAGAATAAGAATATGTTGGATGAAAAATATTCATAAATTTCGTCTTATTTCCATTTATGTGTAAACTTTTATCTTATATGTAAATTTATTACACTATTATATTAAAAATGTTGTTAGCGTAGTTATGGTTACAAACAATTAATAGAATGGTTAAGCCAAAAGATATTGTTTAAAATAATATTTAAATATATAGAAATTGTATTTTATCTTTTTATTATGATGAAATACTTTTTATGATTTATTATATATTATTTTGGAATTATTTGATATGATATAAAAATAAATTATATTATAATATTTTGATTATTTTAAAAAGATAACATCCCCTCACTTATAGAAGGAGTCTCACACTCCTCTGTTCTTTGAGAAATTTGATCACTCTATGAATCAATATTTACCCGTATCCCATCTTAATATCCACAAAAAAGATTTAGAGGACAAAATTTTGTAAAAATAACAACCACATATGGATTATGGTGTAAACCAATAGATGGTTTTTGATGAAGATGTATTTCTTTTAAAATACTATTTTTGTAATATTTATTCTCTTACATCCATTAAATATAAGTGAACCATTATAATATAATAAAAAGAGTATATTCCATATACTAATACTTTATTTTGACAATTTAGTAAACTATATCCATCTCATATTCCATAAAATTGTTAATAAATGTTTTATTCATATGTATAGTGATTGTTTCCTCACAAACTAATTTAATTTTCATCCGTCAATATATCTGATGGATTATTATATTGATGTATTCACTATATGTGTATATATTATACTCTTGAAATTATTATATTCATAAGAATGTAATATAAAATCTTTTTTTATTACTATTTCATCAATTGAAAATAGAAAACATCATTATTTGTACATGTGTATTGCCACCCCAACGAAGCGATGCAATTCAATTTTCTTCTTTGAATCATATTTTTTTAAATAAGATTTTTAATAATTAATAAGATATATATTTTACATTAAATAATTTTATCCTTATGGGATACTTTCCCCATTTACTAATAAAACATTGTAAAATGGAAATGTTACTTATACATATGTACCACACGCCATAACCATGATATCAAAAAAAATCTTTATTCATATAATTTTTTAAATATTGTTTATAAAAGTATAAATGATGAATAGAATTGATTAATATATAATTATAATTATATTTACATAATTTCATGGTGACCACCTCCACCAAAGTCAACATACCTATATTATTTGGAAGTTATGAACTGATTGTCCTCAAAACAACTATAGTGGACAATACAAATAATGTAATTAAATATTGCATTAACGTAATTGAAATTATTTTTCAAATGATAAGTCAATAAACACATAAAATTAAATTTAGAAATAAAATAAATGATGTAATGTTTTCTTACCTATTAAAGTATATACAATGTATGTTTGAACTCTAGGTTAGGGATTTCATCTTAATGTCACTTTTGTTGAGGTATATTTTCATTTTATGTTCATAATTCTTATACTATGGTGTATATGGAAGCCCTTTAATATATTACTTCATTAACCCTCTATACATCATGTTATGAAATGTTTCAAGAAAAATTATTTTATCCAATTATTTATAGAGTGACATTACCATGTGGTATGTGGTGTGTTAAATAAATTTCATTTGATGGGGTTACATTTCTTCTTTATTGAAAATATAATATCATATTTTTGTGAAGTTTTATTTGTCTTATTTATGCTATATTTATGATTTTTATGGGTATTTATGTATTTTTACACAATAATTTCATTAATTAATTATCATGATAAAATTTACTATATTTAAAAGTAATTTAATTTTCATAGTATCAATTTATAGAGACATGATTCAGGTCATTATCATTGATATATTTGAATAGTGTACTTTATATACTATGAATTAATATTTAATATTAATACATGTAATTTATTTGAATTCAATGTCCATAGAAAAATATACATATTAATAAATATTTTTTAATGCTACCAAAGCGGTTCGGGATTTATGATATAATCACATAATGTTTTGGGATTGTTTATGTTCAAAGATACATTAATATGGATCAAAATCTCAAATATTCATGAACCAAATATAATTTTTCTCATATATTTATGAATGTGGAGTGCATGGTTACATTATATTTCCGTCATGATCTATTAAAGAAATATAGTGATAGTATTTTGTATGTTATAGTGATTATGTATCATCATTTAGATCAGATATCATTATCTCGATTTACAGGTTTTATAAAAAATTAATGAAGTTAATTATATACACATTAATAATTTAATATGTTAATTTTCTAATATCATTTAATTTATTTACATATGTTTTAATAATGAGTATTTTTAACATTTTATTTATGATACATTTTAAATTTCTTTCTACAGCGCAATAAGAATGTATTCAGTTAAGATAGACAGAGTTACATCCATTTTTACCCAAATGAATATTTTTTATTTTTATTATAATTTTAAAATATAAATGTTCATTTCTAGGGAAAATGGTTTTTGAAATTTTCATGATTCATTTTGTTTATAAGAGTTATCTTCAGTGAGATTAATTCATAATTTATAAAATTAATTTCTATATCATTTAATGAAATATATATTGATTACTGACTCCATCCCTATATTAAACATATGATCAATGATGATATGTTGTAATTATGCATTTAATATTATTTTTAAAAATGGAATATGATTTTTTTCAAATATATTTTGATAGACCTATTTTATATGCAGAGAAAGTTCAAGCTATGAATGAACAATTGTTATTAATGGGTTCACAAATGAAAGATTTTGTTTGTTTGGTTTACCTTATCATTATTGGATGTTATTCATTATGATGGATGTGACTGATATAGCTCATGAATATGGTTGATACTAATATATCCCTAAAAACATTGTGTAATTAGATCTCATTAACTACTGATAAGTTTATAGTCAGAGATTAATGGAATTTACTTGGTCTATTATTTAATTTGAATGAGGGAATACATGGTGGGTATGAAATTTTTTTCCTACGTTTCCAATTTTTTTTTTCTTGAATTCATCATGGATTTAAAAATACCTTTTTAATGTAAGGTTTTTATATAGATCGTGATTGTTAAATTATATGACTCATCCTTATATTAAATCTTTATTTGATGTCCCAACTCTTATTATCAATATTTTTATTTGTAATAATTATATAATGTTTTGATAAAGAACATTTATTAGGTAATCATACCATTATACACATCATATGGTCTCTTATTACATTCAATTATCACACCTTATTTTTCCCCATTTTGAAGAATTGACCTCATTATTCTTAGGTTTTATGTTCCCTACATTATAAAGAGTATTGATCAACAAATTATTACTGGAAAGGATTGATGTGTGATGAAATATTTGGGATATGTTTAAGGAATATTTTGTTAAAAGAATAATATAGGTTTAGTTAGAAAATTTTACATCTTGATTCCAAGGGTTTTTTATATAGTACCTTAACCTAATTCTCCTAAATGGAAAATATAAATGTTCTAGGGTTATAAATTTGAAAAAATAATTTATGTTGATGTTAACCTTTTTTAATGGTTAAATTTGTGTAACATTTATCAGTATCAAATTAATAACTATAATTATTATATTTAATCAACTGATATGGAATTTTATTTCCAGGGTCATTATAGTTGGTATCCTATATAATGTATCTAAAACATTGATATTTCAAATATACAATTTTTTGAAAAATTAAGCATTATGTAAACCATCATGGGATTTCTTGTTTAAGTTATATCATAAGATAAATAGGTAAAATAGACATTTGAGGTTTCAAGTGAGGATATTTTAATGAGATTGATGTTATTTTGGGGAATTTTTATAAAGTTGTTGAATATTTATCACACAAGATTAACATGAAGGCATATTTGGGAATAATTATATTCTTTTAGGTATAAGATTTATGTTCTGAGATAACCACTATGGTAAATAGAATTAATATTATTGATGTTATTGTGATTTTTTTGGATTAAACTTATTTATTTAATGAGTTTTCAACATTTAAACATCAATGTTTTTATTTAATTTTTGATATCAATATAATATTTATTTGTATCATGTTATATATATTTTGCATTTTATATTCAAATTTATTGATATTTTTTATATTATTAATATTTAAACAATATAATAAAATTTTTATCCATTCCTGGATTATGTGAGATGTGAAAAGTTGGATTAAAATATATATGAATAGAATATTCAACTTTTATATTTTTCATTTACTATAAAATTTGAGATAATGGTGTAAAATGAAGAAAACAGTCAACCAAATGAAAAATATATATTAGAGTATTTTATGAATATCATTTTAATATATTTCACAATATTCTTATCGTAGATTGTAAATGAATTCCCGAACTCAAAAAATGAAAATTTAAACTATAATTTTATCATATTTACATCAAATGTGATTAATTAATTGTCTTCATTTTACCTAATTGAGTTATTATTTAGGGGTATTGACTAATTCATTATCATTCACTTTCTTATGATCAATATTATCTACTTATCTATACCATTACTTGGTTATTACTATTTTTTCCAAATAAATAATTTCACTTGCTAGAAATGTTTTCGTATTTATAACCTAGTTATTCATTCTTCCTAATTACCATCGTAATTTTGTTTCCCACATTTAAAAATAATTTCATAATAACCATTTTCTAGATGTGTGATTTTAAAATTAGTATTTTCAAATCACAATCCCGTGATTACCAAAATAATAATAAAATAATTAAGAAAAAACTTATTGTTGGTGGTGGGGGTAGAATTAAAAAACCCTATATCTTTAAAGTAATCTTATTTTTTATATTTTTTATGATATAAATCATTGATATTAAATGACCCATGAAATATTATTGTTTAATGATGACGATTATAGCCCATCATATTAATTTTTGTGTTCTAATTAAAATGACCAGGTTATGAAATATATATAATTTAGTAAGTCCTTAAAAATCATATAAATTCTACCTAAATAATCAAAAAAATAGTAATGTTATTTTATTATTCAATATTACAGTTTATTCACATTTTTATATTTCCACTTTTTTAGTGAATATTATAATTAATTTTTTTGATCTTTTAAAAAGCACTGTTAAAATAACATTATTTTTGAAATCTTTGAGTAAAACTTTTCATGGAATTATTTTTTAAGAAAAATTATATTATTATTATGTTTTTATTTTATTTATATTTTTCTGTGTAGAAATAATCAGTTTAAATATTTTCAAAACACCATCATTATTGTAGTGAAATAAGTAAAAAATTAGAGGATATTAAAAAAGAATTTTTTGAATCTTAATGGTTCCAAAAAAATTTTATTGTTAAAATTAATGATTTATATGGTTAAATGGTCTAGATTAAATTTCCATTTACATAAATATATATTCAATGTTAGATAATGTGAATAGTATTGGAAGTGTCTTTAATAATATTTAATGTTCTAAATAAATTATGAAAAAATAAAAAAAATGTATTGAAACCGAAAAATTATGATAACAAATAGATAGATTTGACTTATTTTATTAATTTTAACCAAATTTTAACCTTATACATATATTTATATGAATTTTATTTTGAAAAGTTTTTTAGCATGGTTGTGGATAAAAACAAATAAATAAAGATTTAATCCAAAATACGTTAAATTTAAAATGTTCTCCAAGTCATTTAAAATTTAATTTCATGATTATATAAAGAAAATATCATCATAGATAAAAATTAATAGCGACTTGGGAGAATTTTACATAATATCAAAAAATATTATATAATAACATTTCAGGTATATCTAAATTAGAAACATACTTCACATATAAAAGAATACCCTCTCATATATTCCATTAAAATTTTAATAAATCTATATTGTTTAAGAACATCTTAATTCCAATCTATACATCCATCCCCACATCCTAGAAGTTTTAGTTTGGGTTGTGTAGAAATCAGTTAAAACATATGGTTTAATGAAAAATGGGATTTATATTGGGAATCTAATTTTCTAAGTATTATTTTTTAATATTTTCTTGGATATTTTTTATATCAGGAACTGAGGTAGAATATGATTCTGGAGGACTAGTGTGCTTCGAATAATTTCTTCAAATATATTAGATAGCATGCACTTGAATCTTTCCAGAAAAATTGAATAAATTTTAAATGAGTGTAAGGATTATAAATACTACGGTATTATTGAGTTTACAATAGGTGTTATACCTTATTCAATATGTATCCTTCATCAGTATGCGCCATTTTGTAAAATATTACCACAAATGAGGAAATTAATAAAATAATGATGTAAATTATATTATTTATAAATTCTTGATGGAATGATAAGTTTTTAATTATGTAGAAAATTTTGGTGGAATCATATGGTTATATATATAATCCTGGAGGCATTGGACGATATCTAGAGATAAATTTGGAGGATTATATTCGATTAATGAAAAAAATCATAGATAGATGGTAAAGGAATAATATATACAAAGGATCTGTCCAATGAGCATAGCAGAACTCGTTTCATAGTAAAAAATTTATCCAAAACAATATAGTGATGTTGTTTGAATTGATTTATTTCTCCATTAATGATTCCTATGAAGAACAAATATCAATCAAATAATTTTTTGATCATTGTACCATGCATATTTATATGATGTGATTATTATGTGTTTAATTTTTCATATTTACATTAATTTATGATTTCATTAATTTTATTCTCACAACAAAAAAAATTTATTGACAAGAACATCGATCGATGTTCGTTACTCTCTTATGTTTTTCTGATTTTATTCCTTGATTCCAAATTCATCATGGGAATTGTTCATTTGGACCACCATTTGACATATCCCAATCAATCTATTGTTTTTCACCCTTTTTATGGTACAATGGTCTGATATCATTGATCAGTGACTGGAAGAACATGATGGTGGTGTTATGGTGAAATCCCAAAAGAATCACATTATATTGGGTACTTTTTTAATATTCTTTATATTTCTATGAAATGCAATGATGAATGATAAATTGATATATTTTCTGATCGAATTTGGTGGCGATAACTTGTGGTTCGTCGAAGAAAAGTCTTGGGCGACATGGGATATTCAATTTATAGACATTATAGTTCACAAATAGATGATATTACGATCAAGAATGATCCTATGATTATAGATCTGTGTTTCTATGAAATTCCTCATTACAGAACATCTAATTTTTATTGATATTACATGTCCCCCAAGTTATGACATATACGGTTTACGATAATGTTTAGAATCACACGACATGTGACCCCTATCACACGACATTTGGACTCTCCTCGTAGAACTGGGGTGTACCTAAGAGGGTTCATAGAAATGGTCTAGAACACACCTTTTACTCTCCTACATCAGCATAACCAGACCAGAGAACATGGATTGAGCCATGTACGAGCAGGCTGGTATAGTGCATGAGTAGATAGCACGTCGTGTACTTCTAAACGAAGACATCGCGATTAGATGAGTAGGACCCAGGGTCAAGGGGCATAGTTTGTGAACCTTACCAAAGACTAATTACCATTGTGTAAATGGCATGAAGATCATTCCCTCAGTGACTTCCACATGTCCGTTTTTGGTGTTTTCACTTAACTATTCGTATAGGGTATGTATGGAATCATCTCCTACACACAAGCCAATGATCCCTTAAGATGGACATATGGGATAGAGTCGTTGTAATTATTATGTGAGGCTCATACTGATATCTTTTATTCATCTCGATTTCCTTAGTGGTGTTCTTATAATCACCATGACCAAAAGTATGTGGGCGCCAATCCTCTTGTTAGTCGGCTAATCCAGTTTGAGTTGTTGTTATCGATCAATGGCCTTGGTGTTGATCTTTATCTATCTTTTTTATCTCTTCTAACATCATCAGCTCAATTTTAGTAAGTATTACATTGTATCAGACTAGTTCTATTTGGGGTATTTGAGCTAGAATCCAAGGATCAAATAATGAGATTATTAATTAATTTTAAATTATATTCATTTGTTGAGTATATCTGGATATTTTTACCATTTGTATGGTTTACATATATGTGGGTATAATTTATTTTGATTACCTATATATATTCATTATTCTTTTATGGTGTCCTACTAGGTATTTTTATACTAACACATGAATGGGTTTTTACCACATGTGTCATCTCTTGTACAGATGACCGACCTTTCGATATAGTCCGTGAAGGACTAGGACCTGACAATGATTAGTGATACCGAACAAACTGTGGTATGTTATTAAATTATTTAGACATGATTAACATTAAATTCGGGTTGGATTTATTTCAAAAATATTGTTTTGGGATTGTATTTTCACCAGTTTACATTACATTACATCCACTCTTACTCTTGTTGTGGTATTTAGATGATTCATGTATGGCTGTTAAGTTGTTTTTACATTTCATAATTGTATAGGATTTTAGATGTGAGCATGTGTACATGAACATATTCTATGGCCTCCTACATTAGTGATATGTCTTTTTAGTGCTAGTCAGAAGCCCCTAGACTATTGGCGGTAGTCTTGGGGAGTTATATAATGGGACCCACTTGGATGGGATGTGAAAGAGTTATATCAAATGATTGAATTATCCCATTTGACCAAGTGTATATGATATTGATTTGGGTAAATATTGTTAATTGTTTTAGGTCAATATTTATGACCTAGGTGTATAGTGTTGGTGTGGCAGCTAGCATATCCATACACTTGGTCACTCATTACACATTTTTTGACTTGGTACATGAGAAGACTCGTGGTAATGAAAACAACGGAACATGTATCATATAAGACAATGTTGTGGTTTATGTATCCATCTTAATTCTTGTCTCCAAATACACTCATTGACCATGGTACATATTGTTTATTTTAGTATTCCTACATGATTTATATCTATACAGAATCAGAAACATGGTCACAATAAATGTCTCTCTGCTGATGAATCATTAACACAGGGGACCAATACCTGAGGTGTTATTTCTAGGTGGTGGAGGAGCTATACCACCACCAATGAATTAGAATGCAGAACCGGAAATACATATGGATGAGGTGCATAGGATGAGTTCTCATAATGTATTTCTTTGAATTATAAAACTAATGTTCTAAGGAAATCATGAACCAAATGTGACTGATGACGGACTTCAGGTGGTGACCCCAATTTTTCTGTCTTGTCTGGACACCAGTTGGGCAGTTATTGGTCATGTCGGTGAGAATTCATCACGGCTCACCAAGGTGACGGTTGGGAATAGTTACACAAACATACGTTGAGGAAACTATACCATGGTTAGATATTGATCATCTCTTCATATGGTATTTTTCTCCAGAAATGATGAGGGATGTACATATCTTGGATATTCTGCATCTCCAATTGGGAAGAATGAATGTAGCTGAGAATTGATGGATATTCACTAAAAACTCCAAGTACTCGACGTACATGGTTCATTACTAGTTCTTCATGGATTTGACATCTGATTGAGGACATTGTTGATACATCCATTCCAATGTTATCCCTATATTCATTCATACTTCTACTAGTAATCTATAGTGATATTTTATTATTGAGAGGTCCATTGAGGGTATATAGATAGTAGCTTATATTGGGGGAATTAAGGAGAAAATACCATGGGAGAAGAGAGATAATGTTAGTCTCAAATACCTAGACATGTGAGACACTTCTTTAGGTGGTTACAAGATGGATGATCTAGGCTTCTGGGATAATTGGGTGGTCGATTAATCCACGAGACACAAGGTCATAGTCATGCTAGGAGAGGGAATATCTTTAATGAAATTGACTGACTCAATTTATTGATGAAATGGAAATTATGGGTGGTCCATTAAGGTACAAGTAGTGATATGATCAAGATGGTTTGTATGGAGATGGAGTTGGAAAAGGATCTACGAGAGATGCTAGGCTCCAAGAGATAATTAAATGGGTCGGGGAAAGTTGCAGGAGGTTGAATCTTTTTACCCAAAGGCTCTTAGAATGATTCTTGGTTTGAAATTTTCATATTCTATAATAGATTTACAACTTATAGACACATGTTCTTGTCATTAATATCATTCCACATACCATGTACAAGACATAAAGATTCAAATTTATCCATTAGCTCAAAACATGTACTTAGAGACTTCTATTAGGGAAGACTCTTTGATCACATTATTGTGCCAATTGTGTTGGATAGACTCAAGCTTATGAGTGTTTAATTGATTACGCATAAGTTGTTTATCCCTGCCCTTCTTTAATTGGATATTATGAGTTTCTAGTTTCATGCATTAATGGTGGAGTGTGTGGATGTATTCCTTGTAGATGTTAAAGGCTTACCTCTCAACTGAGATACAATATTATTAATTGATCTAACCCCATGGATGGAATCTGAGCAAACATATCAGATGCCTCCTACATACCATTGTGATCCAAAGGTGTAGTTGGGGGGATTGAAAATGAAAGGATTTGTTAGACCCAGTGTTACACCTTCGGCAGTCTGAATTTTGTTTTCTAAGAAGGAAACAATAGTTTTAGGGTTTACGTAATCTATAAGTGTTGAAATAAGGTGACTGTGAACAACATGTTTCCAATATTAATGACCAATGTCCTCTTTGGTAAGATGATAAGGCAACGATGGTTATATAAGATTGTTCTTTGGTTAGGTTGCTACCATTTTTGTATACATGATAAGGATACACTGAAGATGTCATTAAGATATTGCTACAATTTGTACGAGTACTTGATGATACCCTTTTTCAATATGAAATCCCTAGTAGTGTTAATGGGAATCATGAACCATATCAATCATCTTTTTTAGGCTAGTTTATGGTGGTATTCATCAATAATATTATTGTGTACTTGTTGTCTAAGGTGGCACATGAGAAACAATTTAGGATGGACATTGACTTAATCAGAGAGAACCATCATTAGGAAAATCACTTGATGTTCTAGCCTTGGATTTAGAAATTCCAATTTCTATGACACATTATCTTCAAAAATGGAGTTGTAGTGGATGCGACCCAAGTCGAGGAGGTTTTTTCACTAAGCCTCCCATGATCAAGATTGTGGTGTGGATGTTAAATGGAGGTGGCAGAGGCTACTACTAGAAATTAATACTTGATTTATAAAACATGACAACACCCATTCAAATATTTACATGAGAATATTATCCTTTCTTATAAAAATTGAAATGAGATTAGTATTTTAAATATTTATGAGAGTGTTTGATGACGGATCATATCATGGAATTATTGAAGGTTGGTTTCAAGTATGTAGTGTTATGCAATGCCTCAGAAATCGATATTGGTTATATTCTAATCCGAGGAAGGATTGCTTGAATATAGATCAAATTAGTTGAGACCAAATTAATAAAACTACGTGAACCATGTTATTGTGTTAGATTGGGTAGTATTTTCACTAATTATGTGGTCGTACTTCTTGATGGGTGAGTAGTTTATCCTATATTTTTATCAAAACAGTATCAATTATATCATCTATCAAGGGGATCTTAACTTGAAATTAATGTAGTTTCTAGAGTTCCTCGAGGATCATGACTTCTAAATTTTCGATACTCATGGAATGAGGAATATTGTAGAAGATTATCTCAGTAAGATATCTTATTCAAACATTCTAAATGAGACATCAAAGTAGTTGATCTCATTTTATTTACCCTTTCTAGATGGAGATGGAGCAGCTTACCACCAAATGATTTTTGTTACCCATCCACTATTACAATGTGTTAGGGAAGAACAACTTAAGGATTTCAACTGTGAGAGCCTACATAATAATATATCCACTAGACATGATCCAGTTGGATTTTTTAAAGGTTGGAATTACGTCATTATTTTTAATAGATTCACACTGCTGCAAATGATATTAGAGGATGAGATTGTGAGAGAGTCTCATATGTATCCATTGGTCTAGGTGTTTAAAATAAGTATTTGAACCTATGGTGACATTATTTATATCCATGGATGATGAAATGAGTTTTGGGGTTTGTCTGCTGATGCCTTACTTATCAGTAAGTGAAAGTTGGGAAATATTTTCCATGGGTTATAGCTCTATCCCTAAAGGTGGCAGAGTAAAATTGGGATGAGATATCAATAGAATTCATAATGGTATTACCACACACATATAGAGGATGTAATTCCATCTAGGTAATCGTAAAAAAATTCACCATGATATCCCAGTTCATATTATTTCAAGAGAAGTGTTCAATAGATATATTTAGAATCTTCTACATGAAGGAGATAGTGTTAATCCATTTAGTTCCATAGAATATATGTTATGAATATGATTCTCTCCTCATATCCTTGTTTTGGATGGGATAACAAGTGGGTTTAGAACCTCAGTTATGATTGATCATAGTGCCAAAATGAAAACTAATGGTCAGACTGAGCTGGCCATTAATTATTTAGAGGACATGTTGGGGAGTTTCATGTTGGTATATGCCAATATTTGGTGGGATCACATACCACTTGAGATTAAACATACCAAAAAACTATATTTTCACTGTCAGTATGACAACATTTGAGGCTTTATATGGGTGAGCCTATAGGTCATTAAAATTTTAAATTCACAATAGAGATTCCACATTCATCATCCCAATGTTGGTACAAGCTACTACTGAGAAGGAAGAGATCATCAAAGAGTGGATTAAGACTGTACAAATCCTTCACAAGCCTTACTCAGATAGAAGAAAGAGGCCCTGAGAGTTTGAGGTTGAATTCCATTTGTCCCGTTAGGTTTCACATCGATGTGGATTATAGATATTTTGGAGAGGTGAAGCGATATCATTGAGATTCATTATCACTTTCCATATGCTATGTATAGTGGGAGAGGTCACATACTTCTTAGAACCACCACTGATATTATTCTAGGTACCATACCTATTCCACCTTTTATAGATGTGGAGGTATCTAGATGACCCATAACCTATTATCAACAGGGATGCGCTACACATCAAGGATTGATATGCCATTTATGATTACCTAGTATAGATCAATTAACAGCATGAGGGGATAATCCATGGGTTATCGATTCCTTTTATGCATTTCCAATGGAAGCATGATAATATTTGGGGAGGACATGGGAGTGGGAGGATCATATTCATGCTCAGTACCATCATCTAAATGGGTTTCACTTGTATTAGATTCATAGAGACTAAAATCCCCAATTTTTGGAGAATTTATTGATTTAGATAGTCAATGTATTTTTTTTAAAATTTAGGGATATTTGATTATATAGTGAGGTAAGAAAGCATGTAAATCAATAGACTATTACACATAGAATAGATGCCTAATATATTATATATATAATATAATTTTTTCAAATTCTTCCTAAAAATTAGAAATAACATCTAAATAGATTACAGATTTATAATTCCTAGAGAACCATTGAGTTCAAAATAATTTTTTTTTTCCATAGGTGAAGCATGAAGTAGGTTGGCGTAGGTTGTTTTTGGAAAAACAATTGCAGGCACAAAAATAAAAAAACAATTATATAAAAAATTTTATTTATAAAATATTGATGAATAGATTTGTTAGTCATTTTATAGACTATTATATAGAAATCATAGGGTTGTCCACATAACACTGGAGCTGTTTGAGGGCCTTTGGAGAGAATGTTAGTGGATTTATCTCAAAAAAAGATGACTGGATCATGGATCAATGATTGATGGAAAATAGATTCAATGGATCTCACCAAATATAGTGTTGATGATCCACTATTCATCCAATATATATTCAAATTGTGGTTAGGATGTTATTAAATTTCTTATATTTTCAATTCACGATTCCTGTTATGAACATGAATCAATCAAACAATAGATTGATCCGTGGATCATGATTACTTTTTGGATGAGTTTATTGTGGGGTGATTTTGAGATAATTTCTTTAAATTTATGATTTATTCAATTTTATTATCACAAAAACCAATCATGTTTGACAAGATCATTGATTGAGGACCATTCTTCTCATATGTTCTTGTGCATTACCTCTTATAGACAATGTTCATCATGGGAATTATTCGATTTGAATCAGTTTGAAATATCATGATCTATTGATAATTTCACACCAGTTTCGTTGCACGATGATCTTAAATCATTGATATGGTTTTTGAAAGATAAGAATGTAGTGAAAAAATGGATGTACCGAAAAATTGGACAATGGTGGACACCCGATTTTGTGTTCTTTGACGTTATTCATCATAGAATTAAGATTGATTCGTAGATCCATGTCCTAAGTAGATATGATTCATATAATTTAGTTTTTTATGGAATGTCTTTAATGATATGGGGTATTCAATTTCCTTGCAAGATAGTCTCCAGATTGATGGTCAGAGGTTCTAGGATCATCTTTAGATTCCAGTTCTCCTTCTTGGGGATATTCGACATTACAGAGTGTTTAATATGGATCTACATGACACATGTGGCCCCATTTGTGGAAGCTATGGTTAATTGATATTTTTAGGTATCATATTATGTGTGGCCCCTTTCATATTAAGTGAGGTATATTCCAGGAGACTCGATGTGTATGTAGAAGCATACATGAACACTGGTTGGGGTACATAGGTTAGAGAACACCATGTACTCCCCCACATGTAAAATGATGGATAGTGGTATATAAGATGAGTTGTGTATTGTAACATGGTTAGATAACACTGGTACACAACACACCATGCAATTCTCTATGGAAAAAACATGAGAACTCGTGGTGTTTACTCGTGTAGGCCCTCGGGTCAAGGGAAACAACATTTAACCCAAAATTCATGTGGTGTAATTTATTATACATAGATTTAAGATCATTTCCACAGTGACTTTGAAAAGTTTATTTGGGGTTCATTCCCCTTATCCTTTCCATATGGGTTAGTATGGAGTCATCTCTTACCAATATGACAATAATCCCTTTAGCATGAATTTTTGAATTGATTCTTTAAAATCCCCCTATGAGTCCCATAGTGAGATCATTTATTCATATTTGTTTCAAATGTGGAGTTATTTGTATTTTCAATATCAATAGTATACTGGTGTCAATCCAATACATAATGGGTAAATCTAGATTGAGTTATTGGTATGGGCTTAGGTGAGATCCATATCTATATATTGTATCTGTTCAGATGATATGAGTGCTATCAGAATCAATATTGTGTTTTATTGGATGATTTATTTGTGGAACCCTCAATCTAGATTCATATATTGGTATACTAGTGTTCTGAATTACCATTAGACATACTATGTTTGTTTATTAAAAATTTATTTTATTATTATAAGTGATGTAGACATATACTAATTTATACATATATGGTATTATTTTGTTGTATGATTTCTGGTTTCGTGGTGTACTACTATGTATTTTTATAATCACCCATGAATAATCTTTTACATCATGTGTCATGTATTTTTCATGCAACCAACATTTTGATAGAGTCCTTGATGGACCAGCACTATATGGTTCTTATTGAGAGCATAAAAACTATGGTGTGTTCATATATAATCCCGATATCATTACTATTACTTTCTAGTTGGAATATTTTTATACTCTGTCTGGTGGGATTTTATTTTCTGTTTTTGACTTTCCTTTAATTGCAATTTTTATCGTATTGGGGTATTTATATTTAAAAATTCATGTTTATTCATTTGTTTTTTAATTTCATAATTGCATATGCTAAGAGATGTGTTAATATAGATAGGTACATTGGCTAATTCCTCCATTTTCAGTAATATCACCACTCGGTGCTAGTCTCAATCCCATTTACTCTTGGAGGTAGTCTTAGGGATTAGCGGAACATGCCTCACTGGGAAAGGGAATTTCATTTTTGAAAGAATATTTGTATCTTTAAAAAATGATTTTGATTTATATATTATAATAAATCCTGAAAATATTCTAGAACCAGTATAAATTAATAAAATAACTATAACTTATATACTGATATCCTATTATGTCAATGTAATAACATATATTTGTATCCTCTTCCATTAAATGGGAAACAAATCAATTTTTCAAGCATTTAGAGGAATACAAACTCGCAAATCGATGTAATTATTTTTTCCTCACATGCTCCCATAGATGGTTATAATGATGTATTTAATTTATAAATCTGATATGAATGAAATAATTTTTAATTTCATATGATAATATATCATTTATTTTTTATACCCTTATATCCATTCAAAAATGACAACCATGTGTGGATTACCACCTCTACAATACGATGTGATTTGTTTTATATAAACATCACATGGATGATACATATATGTTAATATAAATATATAATATTGTTTATAAATATATATATATGATACAATTACATAATTCTAAAATGACATTTTAACTTTTTCTGTCATTCTCTTTGAAATTTAAAAATACTACCCATGTGAAGGTATGAATTATCATCTCCATGATAGTAAACTAAATCAAATTTTATAACCATATATAATGGATATATTTTAAATTATAATTAATTAATAAAATTGATATTTCTTTCATGATTATTATTCTATACATGACATAATAATTTCCCCTTTTACCATGGTGAGCATTCCATTAACATTTTGAAATTATTAACATAACAACCTTAAATCAAGAGAATTTGAAATAAAAAATTATTTAGGTCATTAAAACAATTGAAATAAATTTTATAGTGCTAATTAATTATACCTATAAAATGATATTAATGCATAAAATAATGTTTACATTTTTATTATACAATTCTTGATGGATTTTCATAGAATGTACGGAGACAGGGTTTGGGATTTCATCTAAATTTCCATCCATAGAAGAATGGTTTAATGCTCATTACCTAATTTAATTGATATGGATTATATAATGACAAAATTATATGTTACATCACATTAAATTAATAATTCATGGAATTTTTTAACTCAACATATTTGATCAATTTGGATTTTTCTTGAATGTTACTGCGTTGCAAGAATTTTATTAATTCATTTTCATTTTATTGGGTTATATAATTTCGTCATTGATTATAATATGTCAATATTATGTATGAAAAATATATTTTATTAAAAATAATCAACCTTTTTTATAAGAATTTATATATGTGTTAGTAATAATTATATGAATTAATTGTAACATCAAAACTTATGATCATTAAATGCGGTTTTTTATCATAATGTCTTCTCCTTGAGTCAATTTTCGTGTTGAAAATTATGATTTATTTGAATTTCATATGAAATACCACATGGATAAACTTTAAAATATTACATCATGGTGTTATCTTTTTTTATAGATCCATATCAAATTCATTATTTAAATGATGTTTTATTTAAGAATTTACTAAAGTTGTAATGAATTTATGATATAATGTAATATTGTTTTAGAATTCTTTTGTTATGTTTTTTATGATAGGGTTAAAATAATCTAATTTTCATGATCCACATATCTTTTCATCTTCACTAGTTATGAATGTAGGAAACTTTCTATATTTGTTTCCCAATTTTTGATTACTGAATCATTATGAAGTTTGTTCTTAAGGGAATATAATATTTATGTTCTATTAGATTGGGTATCATTCTTTCTGTATACATGTTTTCCAAAAATTGTTTAATTAACGTTCTTATTGAAAAATAAATTATTTCTTATGTCTATTTTAAATTATAATTTATTAAATTTTAAAAAATATTTATAAATATATATTCTAAACATTTTTTATACGACACATGTTGAAAATCTATATCAATGATTGAAAAGTCTATTTTATCTTAATATATAAATATTAAATGTCTTTCAGATTGATCATGTATATTATTCCTTTAAAGATTAATTTTAATGATTTTATGATTATTTAGAAAATATTTGTTATAATACTATAGAAAATACTATTTTATAAAATTTAATTTCTCCCTGGTAAATTTATAATTTCGATATTTTTTAATGATACATTAATGTAATTTCTTTTATAAATGTTGAGAATTGAAAATTTTACTTACTCTGACTATGTATTTTTTTAAATGGTATAATCCTAATTCACTATTTTTATTGAATATGATATTTTTCAGTGATATTATAATTTACCCAAATTATTTCACAATGGTAAATCGAGATATGAAAGGAAAATTCGTATTGTTTAGAATAAAAATTAAATAAATCATGTTTAATGATTAATGTATGGTTTTTGAAAATTGTATAAAATAACTACTGATTTCGCTATTGCATATGATGATGGGTGTGTTTGATGTATCAGGGATAAAAGGTAAATTTTAATGAATTATAGGTTTCTCTTATAATATTGTTAGAATTTATTAGGATGGATATTGAAGTTTTATGAAATATTATATGAGGGATATATAAATTATATTGAAAGTTTCTTGGATGTTTAATTTTTTTTATTACATAATTTTCCAATGGATCAATTTTTTAAAAACATTTTTCACTTGGATCAAGATTATTTATAAATATTACTATTTTATTATGTTAATGATTTATGAAATTTATTTACTTTTAGGATCAAGTTTTTCATGGGTGTGAATTCCCATTCCTTATACTCATGAAAATTGATTATGTAATCATACCCTTATAATCATATTAGGATCACTCATGAAATTTAATTTTTAAGGAATATTTTTACCCTTACTAATCATTTCAGCATACCCTTTATAAGTAATCCATTTCAATGTATATAAATATTTTTGTTAAGTAAACTATTTCTAAAAACAATTAATGTATAAAAATATATTTTGGATATTTTAAAGACATATTTTGGAAGTGAAAAAAATATGGATATAATGGAATTGAAGTAAAGTCAATTTTTATGTATCTGTTTTTCCTTATTATCAAAAACTAGAAATGAAAAATATACATGCATAATTAAATAAATAAATATTTAAGTTCGATGATTAATGGTTCTGAAAGGTTAAATTTCTGTCACTTTTTTCTATATCAAAGGTAAAAATTTAATGATTATATTTTAGAAACAGATCACATTGTGAGGGATTGGGGATATTTAATCTTTTGCACAAAATTCATTACCAATGGTATCGAAATACATATTCGGTATTTTATTAATAATTACACAGGAGGAACACATTTTTTTGTTATGGAGCTTTCTGTTATAATCGGTTGAAATTCATCAGAAATAATTTTTTTTTAGTATGAACACTTAACATTAACTAATTGTTTTTTGAATATGTTATTTTTTTTGTAATCTTTCAAAGGTATATCATATATTGATGTTCATTAAGAAAATTTCAAATAGAATGGTTAAAAATCAATAGGATATAAAATTAATAACTATATATATTAATATATAGTAACCTATTTGGATTGTTTTCATGTACATCACCGAGATGATGTACTTACATAGTTTATTCAAAAAAATGACCATCTCTTCAAAAAATTGATCAATATTTTCAATGAAAAAATTAATTGATTAATTTATATCTCGGTAAGGAAAACATTTTTTATAATAACACCTAAATAATATTTTAATGTATTTAAAATCAAATTATGTAATTGATATTTATTATTGACTGAGAAAATTTACCCATTTAAATCAAGTGTTATCCCTAGACAATACATAAACATACTAATTAACTCCAAAATGTCTAGTTTTTGTATAGATAAATAAATACATCGGAATAAACAATAAATATTTAGAAGATAATAATTATATTTAGTTTAAAAAACACTAATTTGATTCATACTAAATTAACCATATGAAAAAATATATTTTTTCAAAATCTATAGCAATTACATTACTAGAATGATTATCTAAATTCTAAAATTTTTTGTATCCAAACCTAATATAGACCGACTATGACAATTCATTACTTACAATAATGACATGTATGATTTCATGACTGGTTTCATCTTTTGTAAGATAGTAAATATTAATATTCCATCCAATATAATGAAATGATGTATCTTATAGACATGGATGTATTTATTTTTTATTTAAAAAGATAAAAATTTACCCGTATTAAGATTGTAGAATAATGTGGATAAGGTTTTTTTAATAAAATTAGTGACATGGATTGGTCCCCCATTTCAGGACTAAAAATGTATATATTAAATACAGTATATAATAAAAACAGTAGGTGTAATGATCTTACATAAGTAGGGATTTAGGGAAATAATCTAGGATTTTTCAAGACAAAACAATTAAAATAATATACAATTAGGAAAATCCATCACAATGTTGTAGGAATACCGAAACATCCTTCAATAGATGCTACATATGTCCTAGCACCGAGTCTTAGTTAGCATCAACATACCAAAACCATCATTTCCAAAAAATTTGTTGCTATTAATAGAATAAATTTCTTCACACCATTTGAGTATAAGAAGTGATGTTAATCCAGATATCAACCAACTGCAATCTTCATGTAGTGAATTAAAAAATTAATAGGACATGACATTTTACCTTAGATAGTTACCTATACTAGTATAAACAACGCAACATATATAATTCAAGAACAATATCCATCAAAAACCAAGAACTACCTGGTTCAAAGACACAACACACAAAAGTGAGAGCCACATGCTGATAATTACAGTTGTATATAGTTGGAATTAGGGGCCTCAAACACCCGTACTATATGTCTCAGATTATAGAGTCCAAAAAAATGTATGTGTGATCTAGGTCAATAAATAAGTATCAAAATGAGAAACTTCCACTATTTGGGATTGAATGAACAAAGTGTAGCAACTAATAAAAAAGAAACCAAATGTCATGAATTAAAATAAAAAACAAGAAGAATCAGATCCATGGTTTGTCCCTAAAGTTGAAATTAGGGTTCTTCATGTATTTATGAACCATAATTAAGAACATGAATTTTATATTTTCAAAGTATGTTTCATCAAAAAAAAATTCACAATGGATGTATGATTGGTGTGTTATTTCACATTGTTTATCCATGAGTGCATTCAGTATATATCTCACATCATTCACAATCTTATAGGCGTCTCTATGTCCTAGATCATTGTCACATCCATATTTCACATTCTCCTCTGATATTGAAATAGGTTCAACCAGATTTTTGGGATGCTCAACCTCTTTCCTAGGGGCATGAAGGGATCTTGTGAGTATTGGTCATTCCATATCAGAATTGTCTCTGTGTTTCCTAGTTTTCTTCAGATTCAAGGTAATTTAACCATCTCCATCCACCATCTGTTTTTCTCCTTTGCATGCACTTTATTTGGTATAATATTCTTAAATTATATCAAGTGGGTCTTCATCATCTTTAATATAATCTTCAGAGTGGTCTCCTTGTTACGTGTCCCATTTGTAAATTTAATCATGTGGATTCCCATGATCCAAATCCATTGAAACAAGAATAGTATTATCACTAGTGACATCATGAATAGAACCATAAAAATATATACAATTCATTATTTTATGTAGTTTGTGTAAAATTTACTAAATTGAAATTATTCACCTCATTTATTGGCCCTTGGTGAGTCGATTCAGGTTGGCTAGTATAAACATTTGCCCCATCTAGTCTAAAGCTACTTTTTTCCTTTCTCAATCCATGTGTCTCTCATGACTTCAATACCAACATTCATATATCCACATACATTGGAGGAATGTCAAATAATGATGATTCCACCCAAAATAGATTATCCGAATCTTACTCAAGCATTGTTCCAAATATTTGATGTTTTATATGATTGAATTGTCTCTTATAATATTTCATGAAAAAACACTATGCATGTTTTTTTTGACATTCATCCCATTCTCATGAAAATTATAATACTATATTTTTTGTACCTAGAAAATCATCGGTATTATTACACTAGCTATAAATTTTACAAACCCTTCCACCCTACTATTTTAAGTTAAATATCATCTAGTAATTTAGAAATAAATGAATTTTGTATTATAAAATATTGATATTTGATTACACAACATTATATAACCCAGTCACAAACATTTTGATATTTATCCTAATATGGTATAGTTTTGGCATATTATAATTTTAATGAAAATATGTTTTTCAAAATTTAAATGAAATACATTGTATATTCTATATTGTTTTATTTAATTAAAAATTTTATGTTTTTTGAAAAAAAATTAATTATTGAATTAACTTTTCTTTAACCTATATATTTCAAATGTATATCTACAAAAAATTAATAACTACTTTTTTACAATGATAATGATAATTATTGATATTATGAGTAGTTAATTTCATATAAAATTTGCTTTTTAATTCAATAATTGTTGAATGATGAAGTATTATATTAGATAAATGTAAATTTCATTTGCTGGATTTAAAAATATTTTATTGAAAAATATTTTAAGTAGACTTCAACATTCATTATTATTTTTTCCATATTATTTTTATATTATACCTTTTTATTAGTAATATAAAAATCAATATCATTTTTTAATTTATTTAATGTTTGAACAACTGATGTATACTCATTTATGACATCAGATAATGTTTATTATTCATCTTTAAAAGTAAATTAAAAATTTTAGTCAAATTATATATTTATCAAATATTCATTAGTTAAAATTATATGTTTGAAATTTTTATTCATTGGAATATCCCAAGAGAATAAATCTATTTATAAAAATAAATGTAAATATTTTCTTATGAATTGTTAGAATATCTTTCAATTTCTATTGCACTACATGTGTACAAAGAAATAAATATAAATTTTTCTTTTATTTTAATAAC
Organism: Viscum album; assembly: GCA_963277665.1. Lineage (NCBI taxonomy): Eukaryota > Viridiplantae > Streptophyta > Magnoliopsida > Santalales > Viscaceae > Viscum > Viscum album. Next base: position 2,093,723,931 of record OY728123.1, on the reverse strand, counting down.
ATTTCATTTATTATACCACTCTTCTTATGTTTTGGATAATCATATATAATGTGATCATCATTATTACATTCATAGTATTTTAATTTAAATGAATATTGCTTGTACTTTATTTTCCCTTTCATTTTGATATGTATTCACGAAGTGTGTGTTTATTGAAATATTACATATTTACATATAATTTTTTAAGGTAAATTATTACCCACATTTATATGAAATTTGTTATTATGATAATATTTATCTTTTGAGATATGACATTTATATTTAATAGTATCAACCTCAAAAGTACCATAATTTTGTTTAGTAGTTGATTAGATAAATAAAAATTAATTCATCTTATTCTACATCTCAAAATCAATATATTCTGTACTGTCAAATTGCATTATAGTTTCAATTATGATATATGGAAATAACATTGTCATATTAATTGTATCATTTATAGTATTCCCCTTCTATTCCAATTCAATAAAATATTTACATAAATAGTTTTTATATGTTGATCTTTTGATACATATTTATCATAGAAATATTTTAAAATATTTATAGTAGTCATAAACGGTTCGTGCCTTTGAGTTATGGGTTATACATAAATTATTTTAAAAAATAATAATTTTCTCTCAATGTAGATATATGAATTTCCCAATCGTTGGAATAATATAATTTTTTATTTTATTTTTTATTTATAATCATAATATTAATTTATAATTTATTTTTCATATATAATATTTTTTTTAAAGTATAGTATTTAATTTTTATTATTTCCTTTCCCCTTAATAAAATTTAACTAACTCCATAAATTTTAAATTTCCCATCACCCTAATAATTATTTCAATTCAAGTTGTAATGGTGCGGGACAACATTCTATCATGTCATAAATCACAATCAAATTCATTAAAGATTGGTGGTTTTATTGGATGTTATTTTTCTTATCGTTATGCTCTAAACCCTACCATTGAAAAAATATATTATCTTTATAAACATTGTCTGTGTAAAGATAGGGAAATTAAATTCAGATAAACTAACCATAGTTATATAATTATGCACATCTCAGAATAGGATATAGACCCTCTATAATACTATTTTTTACCATGTATAGAATATAATGGATAGTTAATTGAGGTTTTATGATGGATAGAAAAATTTAATCATTTTATAAATTTCTTGAATGATTATATTTTTCAAATATAGATCAATTTTATATTACATTATATTATTGAATAGATAAAAAGAAAACATCAGTATGAAATATATATTCATATATATATATATGAATAAAATTTAGTTGTAGGTTAATGAAAATCCAATTATTGTAATATAAAAATTATAACCACAATATAAATATTTGAAATTTAATTAATAAATGAAACATTTCATTAATAAAAATCAAACTAGATGTATAAATATAGAATATATCGATTATGGGATATAGTCAAACAATAATTTTAAACTAGGTTTTATGGATTAGCATTATTTTAGATATATGTTATTTATGAAATTCAACCTTTTATGAGGCATCAATAATTTTATTACCTAGAGGAAGTCTATTCTTTCTATCCCTATAACCCCTATAAAGAGGATTTGAGAATATCTATTCCCCAATAAAACATTACATATCATTATCATCCAATAAATCATTTCCATTAATTTTTATGATCATTGAATCATCTATATTCTCATCCTATAAATCATTCAATCACACAGTAATGTTAGAAAAACAATTATTATTAAAATTTGTAAGATATTTAAATAGAACCCCATAAAATAGATTTTGTTAATAGTATAAAACATAATATTAAATTTTAAATTGATTATAAGTTCTCTCAATGATAATAAATTGTAATGATTGAAAATATTCAAAAAAAATTATTATTTCCATTTGTTTAATATTTTAATCAATCACCACCTTTTAGATGTTCATGGTTTGTCTTCATTTATGGTCATAATTATAACAAAATTAATGGTTATTTTCTAAAAACAATATATTAATTATATCTTTATCAATATTAACATCTTAATCTATTGGTGAACTTAGTATGATTCAACATATTTTGATTGGTTTTTCAAGCACCTCTATTGTGATTCCAACAACTGATTTCTAAAAGTTTTCATGGATTTTTTAATCTTCAAATTTAAAAAAAAATATTTCCCTTGTAATTCAATTACCACATGACAGTTTTTTACATATGTGAAACTTAAAAAAATACTCAAAATAGATCATTTACATAATATGTTTTTTTAATTTCATTGATAAATTATGGAATTGAGCCATTAAATCATCACATGTAACAAAACAATGCACAAGGGAGTTGAATTGAATATAAAAAACCCATTAGAAAGAGTTTTTTAATAACAAACTCATAACAGTAAAAAATATTACTATATCATTTTATTGATAAATAAAATAATTGTATTATATTATATAATGTAATGTTTTATTGTCATTGTAAAATTATGTTTATAAAACATAGATACAAATGAATATTTTATACATTTCTTATAATCATTAGCATACATATCCTAAAATATTTCATTGTTTTTAATATATATATTCATATTTTGATATTACTTATAAAAACATGGAGACAATGCACCAAAATGGATGTATAATATAAAAGCAACATCAGACATGACTCACTATTGTACATTGGTGAACATAGTCATCACCATCATATCATACATAAATAATGGCAATAATATGATCAAGGGAATCAATTGAAAGATTCAACGATGGTGGAATATATTTATATATATAGTATAGAAACATCCTAACATCAATGTCAATTCCTATGATGATATATTTTCTGAATTATAGAATCATTTTAATATATAACATATCATACAAAAATTCACATTATAAAAAGTGAATATTTCTATATATATATATATATTAATTCCTAGTACATATTATTTAATGATATTTTAAACATTAAAAATTTAATTTCTTTCATATATTAATATGTTTCACCAATAAAATTTTATAATTCACATTATTTAACATTCCATAATAATGAAAAATCATTTATCCACTATAAACCTGAAAGAAAAACATGATGAATGAATGTGTTTTATAATGGTTTCATAAGAAACATATAAATGAATAAAACAAAATGATTTCAAATATATGAATTCAAAACATTTATTCTGATGTTTTACTTTCAAGTTAAGAATTAAAATGCAAATTTTCATGAAATAGAGGGGAATGTTTTTAACATATATGGGAAAATATATTTTTTAAATTACAACATAAAAACAGTAATGATTTTAATATTATAAGATTATATTATATGTATGTATAATCAAAATCAAAAAAAATTATTTTCTAACATCTTATAAATTCCTTGAATATTCCAAGAGTTCCCATAGGTTAACTTAATTATTGTCTCCCCCCTCCATGAGATTACCTACAAATTTCCATCTTCATGTGGGGTATCCACCCCCACCCCTAAGGTTATTATAATCCCTTGACCATCAATCATTTTTCTTAACCCACAAATCCTTATATTCCTGCTAATGTCCTCCATCCACTCCCTCCCGTTCACAAATTTTACACCCTATTTATTCTGATTCATTCAGACCCAATAATGGGGATCCACCCTCATTAGCTGGTTATCCTACCACTCATGCCTCAATCAACCAGCCAATGAATGCACCACTGAAGATTAACAGTTGGCCCCTTGTATCACCATAAAATTTAAGTAAACTACATGATTCTTGTGAGGGAGGAATAAACATCTACACCAATAATAGTGGGAAATTATATTGTGGTGTTTTTTTCTCTAGGTAACAACATATTTGGGGAACTGTTGAGAACTACTACATTTTTAGGCTATCCATAGAAATGATACCCGAATTAATATATAAATAATTATAGAGATTATTTTAAAAATATACTACATAAAAAATCAGGTTATTTTTTGTCACTCATCATAATGATCATAAACATGTATATCTATAAAAGTCCAATGGGATATAAATGAACATTTTCCTAAATGATATGGAATAATCAAGCTGAAAAAATGATAAATGGATTGTAAATCATAATGTAAATATATTCTTTAGGTATTTCTTATCCCTTATTCCCACATATTTTCATCATGGTTACATATCATGTAATGTATTATTGTATTTATTAAAGAAATATTGAAAAATCAATTAAATTAATTTATTGTATAAATGATCAATTTCAACCATTATAATTTATTTTTTACACCTCTTAATAGTGGATATTATTATATTAAATATTTTTTTGAAATAAAACATATTTATAATAGATTTGTTGTTTAAATTCATTGATGTTTGTTTTTTCATTTATATTAATATTAAAAATTAAAAATTATTTTTAAATAAATTTATAAATAGAATATTTAATCTATAATAACAATCCATGATGTTTGTAAAATGTAATTAAAAGAATATTACTTTATATGTAAACTAATAATACCATTAAATAGGCATTAAATTTTAGGGGGGTATAATTTAAATAAATTATCATATTCGTAACATTTAAAAATAATTTTATTATCATATATGCATTTGAATTATATTTTATTGTAATCTATTAATTAATATATATTAATATGTAAATAATAAAAATAAAATAACAATAGGACTATGGATTTACAACTTCATTAATGATTGCCATATTAACAATGATACTACTTTATTAAGGTATTGGAGTTGGATGACACATAAATATTTATATGGTTTGAAGGATAAATCATAAAAGGGAAACTAAAATTAGATATGGATTTATAAAATTTATAGGAAGATACATTACATGTAAAGGGAGAAGGTCAATTGATCATTTATTTGATGAAAATGTATGTGTAAAAATATTGAAAAAATATTTTTTATAAATTAAATACATTAATAGTCATATTTTTAAAATTATGGATTTAAATTTATTTGAATTATATTTGTGTTACATTTTAAAATTACTTAACACAGAAAATATTATTGTTTATACACAGTTAGGTCAAAATGTAATAATTTTTTTCATTGAAAACAAAACAATTTAAGAATATTGAATATATTGTTTCGATTTATAAATCAAATTGATAAATTTTGATAAATTATGTTATCTATTTAAATCAATTTTATATGGATAAAAATAATTTTGAATAGTTTTTTTTCATTATTAATACATTTTTATATCTTATATAATTTTTATTTTTTAATATTGGTTTTTTCTAACAATATTACTATTCATATTTTATCCAAAATTATAAAAAAATAACCCATAAAAAATATTCAAGTTTATATTTAATTAATTGAATTAATTTAACCAAAACAATTTTATACCATGTGAATTTTTACATGTAAATATGAAATTTATGGTTTTTAAAATATTTTATAAAATCTACACTTTGAAAATGATCTTACGCACTCAATTTATTTGTTATACAAATATTTATTTATTAAATTAAAAATATTTATATAAACTTATTTTATTAATGGCTGATATTAGTTACATAATATTTTACTTTTTATTGTTAATTAAATTTTATAACGAATAAAGTACAATCACGAAATTTTTTTTATTTTCAAATTTCATTTTATAATTAAAATGGTCATATTTGTTTTATAATGTGCATAAAATTAAAATATTTAATCTTTTTTATACAATTCCATGTCATTCAGGTTTCTATATTAATCAATATAAAAATTTTGATTCCATTAAAAATGTTTTGTAAATTTTTATAGTGTCATTCAAGTTTCTGGTAATGAATTGAATTTGAAATAATTTAAGTTATTTTATTCTAATTTTTTGGGTTTTTTTTCAAATTATACTATTTTATATTTTTGAAATTTATAATAATATTATATTTTAAATATAAAATATAATTAAATAATGTCTCATTGTTTTTTATTATGTGGTGAATTTGTTTTATTCTATAGTAATATCCTAAATATGACACACATATTTAGTCTTAAGGATAATCATATATATATAATCTTACATCATCCCGTTTTTTTCCGATTTATAAATTTCTTCAATGAAACTAAAACTCATATACATTATTTTTAATATATTAGGGAATTATTTTGTACACCTAAATATGATTTTATATTTCCTAATTTAGGAAATGATTTAATTTCTCATAGATGAATGGAGTTATGCATAAGAACAAACAATGCAGATGCACCACATTTTTAAATTCATGTCAGAGTACTATATAAATCATGTATCAAATTATGGTAATTTTTTTTTGATGAGGTATCCATTAATATGATCATGAGGCACATACTCCATGAAGAATTTTTTTTTCAATATATTTTTAAATTTATGTTATTCAAGAAGATTTCTAAAAAATTTCAATGAATAATCATTGGGTTAGAAATGATCTTATTATTGATTTGAACACCTTTATGAAAATTAACTTCCAAACAATTTTGAGAGAACGGTTGATCTAAAATGACATATAAATACACAATTTTCTAAAAAATATTCATGGGTATAAAAATATTAGATTCTGGTAGATCAAAAGGAAAATGTTTTGGGACCACATTGTGTTTAGGGTTGTATTTGTTGTCAACAATTGTCAATGAAGATAGAAATTATGAAGCAGATAATGATGAACTCTAATGTTATTGAGAGTGGAAACATAGATGATTGTTGAACTCATATTAAGTTCAAAAATATATTTATCAAAGGTGATATATTTTATAGAACAATTAAACCATCTCAGATATTGTTGAACGGATTCAAGTTATAAATTTATCATGAATCTTCTCACTGTTAAAAGAGACAACGCAAGTGCCTACATGAAGGGACGTGAATTTATTCATTAGGGACCATGTGGAGATTAAAAGATTTATGAATGATCTTTAAAAGGTGGAAAGATGAATCAAATCATATTCAGTGTTGACTAGAGATACTGATGATGGTAGAAGACCTGGATGTTAGGAAGTTACAGTACTTCCCCTTGAGAATCTGAAGATTCTGAAAACAATCATTCAAAGAGAATATATCATGGTGGAAGGAGTTCAGAATGAAATCCACTGATTGTTATAGAATCCAATTGATACTAATTAAGTATTGGTGTGCTTGTCAAAGCAGATATTTATGGTAGAGTCTCTTCCTAGTGCTCTCCAAATTTTTGGACCTCAAAATCATTATTATATTTTTTTTCAATGGATGGATTTCTTCCTGGGAGTGATTGAGATGTAGAATAACGATGAAAATTTTCAAAAGAAGAAAACTATGTACCTCAGAGCATGGACATCATAACATGTCCGATGACGGTTTATGGCTACATATTTAGTAACAAGAAATGAATGTAGAATAGTTGGAAACACAGGTCAAGGTACCAAAAATAATTATCTTTAGAAGGAGTTGTTGTATAGAGAATGGCTCACCATTGGATTTAGAAATTCAGGGATTGGACTAGAAGTCACACAATACAGGGTGAAGGTTCACCGTTCACTGGAGGGTTTTACAATACATTTTAGGCTCACAGTACGCGGAATGATAATTGTTCATGGAGATGACTATCCCAAATTAGAATTTTGAGTAAATCAGATGAGTGAGATTATGGGATATATTTTCATAAAAAATGATTGTTATTTCCATCATTAAGGTAGAGTGAATTCGATAAGAATATATCATCACTGTGAAATAAATTAGATAAGTCTGAAAGTGGAACCCAATAGTGGTTCACTATAGAAACAAGTAGTACGATAAAGGAAAAAGTGGTCATAAAATTAGAAGTAACACTCCATAAAAGATATTTTTCATATAAAAAAGTGGTATGTGGGAGATGAAATAATTCACAAAATTTGATGAAGCAGTCTACGAAATGAAGAAATTATTCTCCAAGGAAAAACACCAAGGTAGTACATTAAGGCAGTATGCGAAGGCAGTTGATATAGGAGGTACAAAATGAACTTAAGAAGAGGTTTTATTTAGAGGTGGTATGCATAGGAATTATGAAGAGGTAGTGTGCGGAGTAAGTGAGGTGAACCGATCAGACACAATTCTCAGAGTTGGCACAATGGGCAAAGCAGGAATGATACACATAGCATGCATGGTACGTAGAACAAGAACGATACACAGAGAGAGCACAATATGCGGAGTAGGCATGGTACGCAGATCAGAGATAGTCCATAGAATTAGGGACAGTTTGCATGAAGTAGAAACTTCCTAAAGATAGTGATTTATTTTAGTGAAAATAAGATGAATTATTATTGAATTTAGTAAATGAAGTAAATTTAAAAACTGAACATAAAAGGTAATCAATTCAAGAGTTCGATGCAAGGAATATTTCACAAGGAATAAAGACCAAGACATTCATCCGAATATGTTGAATAGACCTTCACTTCTATAAAATATGTGAGATATCACACAAGGAAGTGAGCTAGGGGGAGTCAACAGAAGTGATTTGTTGGAAGTAGGTAGTTATCCTTGAACCTTCGTAAAGGTCGTGTTCCTTGAATAGAGTGATTGTGCCTAAATCATTGTAATACATGGCTATTTAAAATTAGTGTAATTGCGTACGATAAACAACTTGTCAGCTTATGATCATTGGACGTATCCCTAATTAGCGAACCAATTAAAAGTGATGTGTTGAATTTCTTCATGTGAATGTATTAATTACTGCACATATCCATCATACAGGTTTAATAGATTTCCTACAAATGTGGGAACAAGATCAAGTAAATAAGTGAAATTGGTGACGTCCTGATTCACCCCCACCTCTGGGTGGCCTAGGGTCCTACAATTGGTATCAGAGAGAAATGGTTTATATATGTTGGATTATCCCCAATAATTCTATTTAGAAGAGGATTTTAGTTTTCTTTTACCTAGTCAATAAAGAAAATCAGTCTAGATTAACATTTAGTTATCTTTGAGAAGAATTATATACCCAAAAATACCATGAAAAATAGGAAAAATAAAGGGAGGAAATTTTTGAAGAATTCCATATTATCTAAAAAAAATTAGTATCTGGTTCACCAAGGCATTCAAAAAATTATGATGCTTTAGTCCATTAAAGACAAGTGAAATGAGATCATGAGGTATGTGTTTACATCATTGATTAATCTCGAGACCCAGAATAAATTGATAGACTAAAAAATACTTTTATGATATCTCCAAAGATAAGGTTTTCTAGATTTTTAGAATATTTCAATGTTTTCAAGAGGAAATAAACCATCTATGAAATTAAGAATATTATATTGAGTATGGTTTGTTAAAGAAAATATATGAATGCCATATTCCCTCTAGATATATTGAATACTTTTATGAAACAACGAGTAAACATGAAATAAATACCTCAAAATGGCACAATGAATTTAAAGAGGAAGAGATAAGTAGAATGGATATTGAAGAAAATATCCATGTACATTAATGGAAACTAAAAAATTGCACTAATATCAAGGGTTTGCAATTGGAATTGATATCTAAATTTTTCAACGAATATGACTACTTGATTCATACTAAAATGATGGTTTAAGTAGAAGAAGATGTTAGAAATAATAATGCTTTTGAAGAGTAGATGCAAATGGTTGAAGATAAAAAATTCATCCTTAGTGGGAAATGTCAAGAATTGGATTCTTAGTTTAGTAATCTTAAGAAGACACATATTTATACTTCACAAAAGAAGGAACATTAGACACTAGATCTCATATTTCATTAGACGACTCTAAAGTTGAATGGCCTTCAACATGAGACAAGAAGACCATGACATCTGTTGATGATCTATGTCATGAAACAATGCTTCTTTCCACTTCATGCTCACTAGAGGATTGTAATATCATAATACCTCTATCATGTGATAAGAATAATATATAATCTCTCATGGATCTATCACAAGTAGCTGAGAATAATAAGGTACCATCCAAATTATCTTGTAATCATGTTTCTAAATATTTTTCCTCTAGGAGTACTGGATAGAAGAGAAAATAAAAACATGTTTGGATTAAAAAAGGTAAAGAGTTACATATCACATTATTTAGGTTTAAGAAGAAAAATAATGTGGAATTTTGTTCTCCACAAAGAGCACAACATGTCTAGAAGATGTCCCAACAACATAATAAAAAGAATTCATTATTTGTGGGTTAATGTTACTGATATAACATGTTTGTGAAATGTGTAATAAAATGTTTCTGGAACCCTCATAATGTAAAAGAACAATGGAATCCATCCACATGGGGATGAAATCTAGAGATAAAAATGAAACATCTACATGTCGAGAAGAATATGTTTACATAAATACAATTTTGAAGGATTGATAACATCATTTCTGTATGTAGTGATTGCAGTCACAAGGTAGGTACATGCCCATCTAAAAAACCATTCATCGTTGAAAAGAAAATAAAAAGACAGAAGAATATTTTGAATACACATTTCCCCAACAATATCTCATAACTATTTCATTAAATGGTGAGAAACCATCTATTTTACTTCCCCAACATTCCTCACTTAAAATAAAAAATAATCCTCATAAAATTCTCATATTATATAAGTGAATGGATTAATAAATTCTTTCCCAAATAATCAAATAATATTCAATGTAAACACCTTTTGATAACTGGTATACTATTTTGGAAATGAACATATCTAGGAAAAATGATATAGACAATTACTGTAAATTCAATGTTGAATTATTATATTTAATTGAATATTTCGTGTTCGATAAAATGAATCAAGGAAATTAATGTCAATATTATCCTTTTAAAAATCAATACTAAATCATGAATTAGAATAATACTTATGATATCAATACAACATATCCCATGTGATGTATGAAATAAAGGGTTGTTTCAATAGATGAATCAAAATACTATACAATGATCTCTTAAAAACTTCTTGAGAAAAATATTTTTATTATTATTAATAAATTCTTGAAAAACCTTTCGTTTTGAAATATCATTTCAAAACCATTCTCTATAAAATGTACAATTAAAAACCCTCTGAATAATTCAATAAAATGACGATGTGTATGTCCATACATGTCATACGATTTAAAAAGAAAATTCCATATATATGGTAAAAAGTCTAAAAAATGATTTGTTTATAATGTCACAATAAGATTCCATTGAAAAAATTGGAAAAAGAAAAAAATATTAAAAAATAATTTACTGAATCATTTTGAGAGGTTTAAAAACATTTTTGAAAACAATTTAATAAAAAATGGTATTTAGAAGACAATGGGATCTCCATCTAAATAGAAATATGGAGATGGATTAATTAAAAAGAATTTTTAAAACATATAATGCACCAAAAAGGGGAAAATTGTATTATTACTTGATAATGGTCATGGATAATCAAAAGAGTATAAACTGAAGGGTTTTTTTATAAAATGATCTAAAAAATTACTGTAAAGTAAATTCAGGTGTAATGAATCCCAAACAAAATTATATTTTGATGTAAACCATTGAAATGACCAGAACATTGAAGTGATACTCATCCAATTGATTTATTATGTGGGTCAAATTTAAATCCACATAAAGAACTTTTAAATACATCAATATATATTCAATTTCATTATTCAAATAATCCTAGAATATTAATGATAATGAGGATGTCATATAACCCCTGGAAAAAGGGATTGGGTACATGGTAACATCTACTTCAAATACCCATAGAACAAATAAATTTATCTGAAACGTAAAATAAAAATAATATAAAATAATTCATGATATAATATATAAAAATGGGAAATACACACAGCACAAAAAAAAAGTATGTGCAGAATATGACAAGTATCTCACAGATTTAAACAGTGTGATGAAAATATCATATCTTGATTCCCACTTATATCACATTTCATTATATTAATAAATAAATAAATGTAAATTATTTAAAAAATTCAGAGTATTTTTCTTCATTATAATTATTTTTATATCAATTATTACAAGGTTATATACAACTAATTAAATAGTTAAATTTATGTTTTTTGTTTTGACCAACTTCTGTTTATGTGTTAAAAATAACATTGGTAGTTAAAATAAGGTCAATACGGTCATTGTAGAACATCTCCAGATAAATAATAATGAAATATTTATCATATTATTATATCAATCATAATATTACAAAAAATAAATTACTATGTTCATAAAAAATGATGCAATGATACAATATGGGAGACGGTAGGTCATACATATGCATGAGTAACATTCAAATTTCTCAATTATCATTATAAAAATAACGTATGTACCATTAATAATTCCATAATGATAATTATATCATAAAAACAATATTATTTAATGATATAAATTTTTATATATATCTATTTAGTTTTAAAAGGAATCATATTGCGTTGAGGAGGATTTAGTCCACATGTCCACAAATGATGTCATCACTTTTCAAGTGTGTTAATGAGTAATTTAAAAAATGATATATTTTAAATTTATATAATGGTAATTATTTCATGAATATAATATAATTTTATTTTTCACATATTTTTAATTGGAACCATCTTTTATAGATTTCATGTATTGTGGGAGTGAATCACATCGCTTTTAGGAGTCGTTGTCCACAATTCAACAAATAATATTCTTATATTTAATAAATATTTGAAACCATAAGGGTATGTCGAATATAAAAATATAAAAAAATTTGAACTATAAATACAATTTTTATCATATATAAATATATTTTCCATCATAATTCAATCTAATTTAGGTGGTAAAGGATGAATGTGCAATTATCATTTTTTGAGGTAGTAGTTCGCCATACAGAAAAACAATAAGGTTGTTACCCATTATATTGAAGTGTGCGTTAGTGTAGGTAGAACCATTATAATATCATAATGTCAACATATTTATTTTATTGGTGTTATTATATACGTATGGTATATTTATAAAGGAAATAGTGTAATGTGAAATAAAACTTAAGAACTTCCAGAAGGATATTACCTCTTATTCGGGTAGCACTTTTGGTTTGCACCAAAAGGCATCCTTGTATGGATTTCTTACTAGGGTGAGACGTATAATACAAGGGGATGTATTTGGATGTTATATTTTTTTAGTTATTTTCAGATACAATGTGTCTTGATAGGTATGATGAAGTCGGGGGGGTGTGAGTACCTTTTAAGAGTTAATGAGTACTCACACTCTTGTTATTTTTTGTAATAGGAATTCCACTAATGATTTTACCATGGAATGTGGATCCAATAATGGCCCAAATTAATGAAAATAAAATATATGTTATAAATATAGATATACAAAGGATTATTTAAATTGTTTATATGTAATTATATATCTTAGTTTTAAGGTTTATTCCATTGTTAGGCTTAATTTTACAATAATTATTTTGATTACATTTAATTTCATTCAATAATATTTTTGTAGAAACATTAAGTTGAACATAATGTATCTTATAAATTAATCTCATTACAAAAATTAAATCCATTTTTATAAATTGAATCCACAACAGTGGTAGTAATTAATTTAAATATAATATTTTATATAAGAATACAATCCGAGTATTAAAAGTAAAATCGTTAAATTTATCCATGTTTTTAATACATTTCCATAGAGAAATTATTTAAAATGAGCTAAATTTAATTAAATAATTAGAAAATAAAATATTTATAATTTAAAAATAATTTAAAATTTAATTTATCCTTATAAATAAATTAGATGAAAAAATAGTTTTGAATAAAAATTTGGTTTTTAATATATTTATAAAAAAATCAAACTTCATAGAAATTTTCCAAAAAAATCACCCGAAGATAAATATTATGTTAATATTTAAAATATTATGTTAATTTTGGAATATAATATTTTTAAATTTGAAAAAATGAATTTAAAATAGTTTTTCTATAAAATGAAATAAAAATTATTTAATAAAAATATAGACTTCTATGCATAAATTTGTGTTTTCTAATATATTATACCTATAAAATCTATTTTAAAAGTATAAAAGATATTTAATAGAATTTATAATATATATATTTAGTTAATATAGCTATAAAACTATATTTAATTTAATTTATTATTGTTTGATAACTTTTATAGAATAAATCATGTTTTCTATGAAAAAATCATGTTATATTCAATTAAGTACAATAATAACATTAAATTAATTGGTATCTAATGATTTTTTCTTATATTTTTTATAAAATATAAATTTTGTTAAATAAATTTATTTTCATAAGTTTTTAAATAATATTCATGATATAAAATTTATTGGATCTGTTAAATATTTTAATATTAAATAATAATATTTTTTGGGTTCAGTAAAACACTCTATTTCATGTAATGTAGGCTACCATAAAAATCTTTTCTTGCATGTAATTCATGAAAACTATATGTTTCCTACATTTCGTCTATATCACATATTGATTTAATTTAATATAGAAGGTATATTTTAATGTATTGGTATATTATATTCCATTACAAACTTTTTGTTGTGTGTCATAATGATATCAAATATAATGTTCGTCCTTTAGTGTTTTCAGGCATTACATTCTTTAGGAAAAATGAAAATATTTCATGATCTTGGAATTATTATATTATATTACGGTAGATAGTTTAATTGTTATACATGGATTGGATGGTCAAAATCATGATGTCTTGTGTGGAAATGTTCGATATTAGGTTAACATCTTATATAGACATGGTTGATCATATGTTTAAAATTAGTGGGGATATTTTAATATGATTAGTGTATTTTAGGGAAATTATAATAGTTTTAGAGACTTTCTTGGACGTTTCCCATATACACTTATGATGTATTGGTATGGTTATGGACATGTTTCTCACTTCAATGTTGAGTTAAGTGGGGACCAAAGGTCTGTTTGTAATTATTAGTGTCTTTCTGGGGGGGTGATCACACATCAAATTTATCACCTCTCATTAAATGATAGTTATATTTAATGGTAGTTCTTATGTATTTTTATTGAACCTTTTTTAGGTTTCATTTATACCAATTTAGGGAAAATTAATCGAAGATAACGTAGTTTGTGGAAAAAATTTAATGCCCTATTATAGGACTGGTCTATACAATATAACATAATGCGGTATGGAATCTTTTTCTATTGTCTAATATAAGACATGTGATATTTGGGGAAATATGGGTTATGGATTCTTATATTCTATTAGGATTTATCAATAGTTTTAGTTGGGATTTCACGTGGAATACTTCAAGAGGATGATATATCACCACTTTTAGAAAGTATATGCAGAATCCTATCATCATTGTGAATGGTAAGGCTACAGTTTAATGCCTTCATTTGGGAAATATTTATAGTAGTTAAGTATCATGCGACTAAGAAGTTATGCTATGTTTCTTAAATACGTAATTTTTATAATTTTTTTTACATACCTAGAGAGTGTCCCAATGTGTTTTTTAGATCAGTGAGTTAAGTGTGGGGCTTCCATAATAGGGTGCTTGAGTAATAATATATATATTTAATGGTATGAATGGGGATTATGTAATAGGTATACTCAGGTATCGGTAAGGATGAGTGATGAGTTTATAGGGTCTTATACATTGATGCTTCTTAGGTGCCTTTGTTTAGAATCTATGGATTGATTTGGGATTTCACATGAACACTTTTTGGAGGATGTGGGTATAGTCCCATTCATATCCCATGAAACTTCACATTTCCATCATAAAAGTAATTCAATGCTTATTATTAATGAAATTCCTTATTATTTTGATATGGAAAAGACACAATTCCACATAACGGGAAAGGATTTTGTGTGTTTGTCATACACATTTTGTATAATTGTTTATTCATCATGTTGGTTCTCTAGAGAATATCATAGAATATATGTGTTACGGAATATGAAGAGTTGTTAATCATATGGAGTTGGACATTGGGGAAATCATTTAATTAGTATATACATGTTTCAGGTCTGCGTTCTAGTGATACCTGCTATTTCCTAACCATGTCGGATCATGCTGGCTTGTTGACCAAATCAACAGCAATGTAATATGATTGGGGTATACACATGATGAAGATGATCATTTGCAGAATATTGTAGAAATTTCATGATCATTAAATGTGGAATATTAAAAATATCACATAAGAAAACATGATATTGTCATGATTGGAATCCCATGATAATAATATTAGGAGTAATATGGTTTTATTTCATTTGTTGCATAATACTAGGGATATTGTTAACAAATATGGCTCTTGTGGGACTTATGTAGAAGTGTAAAAATTAATTTTAATTATTAAATAAGAAATTGTTGATGAGCTGTTGTGAATTTATTATCGAGTATTTTGAATCATCGATTTATAGAAAACCAAGAGGATAATCTCAAATCTAGTAATGGGAAAAGGACCTAGAGTACCATATTGAATCCAGGTATTTTATAGAGTGAAGAGGAGTATATAGACTATTTTTATTGCTTATTGTGGGAATTGGGGTTATATATGTAATAATATTTGAAAAAGACCTCCCTAGAAAATATTATGGTGCATATCTCTATCTTTCATGGGGATCCATAAAGGAAGGTAAGGAAAATGATTGGAGTCTCGACAAAAAATCCCAACACAGATCATGTGGGGGGTGGGGGTAAAAGGGATATGTTATGGAATAGAATGATATAATTTTTAAGTCTTTATTTATCATAATTATTCTATGGAATATGAAACATTTTCCAATGTTTCATAACATTTCCACGTACCACACATCTATTGGTGTTGCCTGAAAATAATTTTTCATGAGTCATCTACTATAATCATGAAATTTCCAGAAAAACAATGTCAGGTATACTTAGAGTTTTTTAAAAACTTCATTACATGATAGTTTATACTCTGGATGAATTTATGTTCTACATGGTGGAGGCTTCATGAAACAAATATCATTCCAAAGGTGATAAATTGATGGTGTCATGAGGTAATTTCCTACATTTTGGGGATTTGGGGGGGGGGGGTTCAGTGTGTGAATTTGCATATTGGGTAACAAAGAACTATAGAAATAAAATCCCATAAATTTCCCATAATAATTAGTGGTTTATTCCATATTTAAAAGAAGTTTTTCTATATTGAGAAATATATCATATGTCATGAAAATGGTGTGCTAGTTCACAAAACTCCATGGAGTTGCATGAATGTGAAATTGTTTTCCAAAGTTGGCTCACATATTCCCAATGCTTTTCCATTTTAATACATAATTCTCACATGATAGATATTGAAAATTATTTTGGGGGTTTCACATGAATTTTAAAATTTATGTAGAAAATCCTAACATTGATTAAAAATTTCCCATGATAGGAATTTTTTGAATAGTATCTTCAAGGAAAATAAATTTTATGACCTTTAAGTATGATAGGGTTTGATAAACTGTAAAATCTAATCCTAATAAAGAATATAAACTCCTTTATTTGGGATTCTGATATCCATATTACTTATAACCAGATATTCCATTACAAAAATATGATTCAAACATAGCAAATCATGTTACTACACCGAACAAAATCATAAACATACATAAAAATATTAACAAATAATCCTACAAATGTGGATGAATATAGTATCATATAAAAAATGAAATAAAAAAATGGGTTATAAGTGTTGAAATCCAAACTAGATTAGTAAATTTAAGTAGATTAATAAATAAAATAACTCTTATTAAATATGTCCATGTCAGTCTCATTCCAACCACTATCCTCATGCTCTATAATACAGTCTTCTACCATAGTCTCTTTTCCCATACATGGATCCTTATTCAGGATTTATTTATTTTATGTGATATGAAAATATTTTTTGTTAGTAATAAAACTTAGTAAAAATAGTAATAAATAATTATAAGTATTAACAGGTATTGACATTGTATAACATGATATAGTAAATATGTTAGAATTCAAATAAATAATGTACTAGGTGGTTTCTTGGTAAAAAATCCACAAAGAAACCCAAATGTACATTATTTTATTCTATCTGGGAAGGAAGTTCATTGGATTTCACTTGTGATCAATAACTATCCAAAAGTATGGAAATCACATCTTTTTGTATTCTCAATTCACCAAGTCTAATAATGTTACCATGACAAAAAAAATTGGTTCCACCATGAATCACGCGTTTAGGATATGATTCCCCATCCTTATTATGGTTTAGGCCTCTGAACCTTCACACAATGCATATTACGCCGCTCATGCCTCTATGGTGTCATGACCCTAATTCTACAAGCTCAGGATAAGATTATTGTCTATCATTCCCTGACAATGAGATCTGGTGTATCATCGTTATCACCATAAGCTGTATGAACTCACACTCTAAGAGATAAACATATCTTACTAATCATAATATTTCATGTAATAACAATAAAACATCAAATGGAATAGTAACATCTATAACAGGTTAGAGAATACATGAAATACAATAGCTTTTCATCATTTTAACTCAATAGAATCATACAATACATGTGATCAAAATCAATCATTATCAAAAAATATAAAATAAAATTTATGGAATAAGGCATCATAAATTTGTATATTAGGATATAAAGACATATCCACTTGTGATCTCTATCAAAGAGTGTCAACCAAACTTTCACATATCAAGTATCATGTTATGTATACCAGTCTACAAAAGAGCCCAAAATGCTAGTAAATTTCCAACCAAAAAATTATTTATGAATTATAAATTTTTTTAAGTGGATCATATCCAAAACCACATCACATTTCTATAGAGAAAATGATATCAGAATATGGATTCCAAACATTTGTTTTAGTTCATTCTGAAATAGTTTATGAATGGAGACACAAGACGATTCCATATTAATAATTTTCTCTGGGAACTACATACATCCTATATCCCATGAAAATAAATAGTTCTGATATATGAAAATGAAGAAGATTTAAATTAACTAGATTCTTTTTAGATTCTTATGTATATCGTTAATTTGTCATAAAATCTAGAATATAACCTCGTGTCTACCCAAAGACAAACTATTCACCATGAATCCATCATTGAAGAAGAGATAAAAGAGTAGAACGAATAATAAAGTGGATTAGGAAGTTAAATCATTGAAATCAAAAACCTAAATATACACCTTTAATAAGGGATATATCCCGAACCAATGGTGATGTCAATGATAGGTATAATCTACCACCATTCATGATACAATCAATGAATATATATTTAGCTGAAATTAAAATTCATAGAGTAAAATGATATGCTAGATATATGTGTCTTATCACGATAATATATATATATATATGAAATCTATGTAACATAGATTATTTTATCACTTATA